>CM035407.1:225673467-226273467 GCA_020310875.1 Ceratopteris richardii
AAAAACTTTACTGTTGTTTGTGCATCATTCTTTGTAGTTGCCTTCACCTCCACCCATTTTCTTATATAATCTATAGGACCAACAAAGTTTGTTCTCCACTTGGAGAATGCACATCCCCCCATCATGGGACTCAGTGGCATCTCATCCTTATGTATCAGATACTGAGTTTGTTGAAATACGTCACATCGTTTCACATAAGTGTGTGCATCCATGTGAAGGGTTAGCCACCAAAATCCAGTAAACAATATGACCTTGATCACCCTATCGGGTCTGAAGTGTGCTCCTACCACACCTTGGTGTGCAGTTTCTAAGATCTTGAGATATTCACTTTCATGGACATAAAATCTAAGATATCCATCTCATCCATGCTTGTATATGTTGGTGCAATTAGCAAGCCTAAGTGCATTGCTAAGGATTTAGGGACTACACATCTATTTACCTCTTCCCATAGAAACCTACATATGAACCTATGCTTGTTAATTTCAATGCTTTATGTTGCATAATTTTTAAAAGTGAAGAGAAAAAATGTTGGGAGGCTAAACCCACGAATCATTTCATAGAGGAATCAAATCAATTACTTCTCTAAGTGTATGATCATTTTTAGGTGAGATGATTCAAAATTCAAATTCAAATAATGTGTATAAATACACAAGGTTTTAGTCGCAAGATATGTGAGGATTTCTGAGAGGCATTAAGCTACAAACTTGAGCATACAATTGAGCTCACATTATCTATGTGTAGTCCTCTACACTCCCTCTGCACTATATGTGCAATACAATTCATATTGTTTTGAGTACATCTCTATCTAGTGTCTGTTATAACATCTTCATCATTATAAACTATGGAGTTAATTTCTCTGCATATACTCATTTGTTTTCTATACACTAGCTTGGGATAGTTAGATTGACATGTCTACTGTAAAATTTGATGAAGTTTGGTTTAGTATATCATTAGATATAAAGCAAAGAAGATGATTATGTCTCCACATCTTTTAGATCGTGAAAAGTCGGGATGACCCCCCTTGACTTGCTAGATGCTAAATTCATGAAATAACTTGCTTTAGTTAGCTATAATTCAATTAGATGTGTGTAAAAGCTCTCTGTTTTATTCATACCAAGTTGTGAGCTCTGAGCATAGTACTGAGACCTTCTCTTCTCAAAATAGAAGGTTCTTCTCATTTCTTGCATATACAAGCTATTTGTTTTGATACAGACTTTTTTAGAATGATGCTCCAAAGGACTTAGTGATTCTAAGTGCACCATTGTGAAGCTAAAAAAGTCTATTAAGCATCCTTGGAGCTAGATTGGTATGTGTAGAGCAGGATTTTGCAGCAACACCTCATCTCTGGACTTAACTCACTGTCTCCTCACATTGGTATCAGAGCAATCATGGGAGATGGATTTCCTTCATCCATAGCAAAATTGGATCGAGGTAACTACCCATCTTGGTCACTTAGAATGGAAGCTTATCTTCAAGGGAGAAACCTCTATGGTTACATATCTGGAGATTAGATGATGCCTATCCTCAAAAGCAAGGGCCAACCAAGACAAGAAGAACAAGAGAGGTTAAACACATGGTGCTCAAAGGATACTCTAGCAAGGTCATATATTCTTAACTCAATCTCTGATTTTTTACTTCCACACATTAGGAGCTACAGGATGTCACACGAAACTTGGAATGCTCTTGAATCATTCTTCTCATCAAGTACCAAGGCAAGGAAGAATCAACTATGGATGGAATTCACCACACTCAAGAAAATGCCCAAGCAAAGTGTGACTGATTTTGTCACCAAAATAAAGGACATAGCAGATCAACTTGGAAGCATTAGAGAAGTCATTGATGAAGAGCAAATAGTAAGGCAAGTGATCAATGGAATAAAGGCAGATGACAAATGGGAAGCTTTCACCACAGCCATGGACCCCTACATGGACATGCAAGTTCTTGATTTCAACACCCTCATGGGACAACTATTCACACATGAGGCAAAGCTTATGAAAAAATGAAGACAAATCAAAAGGTAACCAATCCTCTGCTCTCTATACAAATAATGACAAGAACAAAGATAGGAAAGGCAAAGGTAAGAAGTTTGACGATGAGGGCAACACCTCTGAAGCAAACTTTGTAGGTAAAGGGAGAGGCTCAAGAGGAAGAGGCAGAGAAGGAAGACAAGGCAGAGCGAGAGGCTCAAAGCTCATCTTCATGTTCCATATGTGGCCTAACTAATCGAATCATTGAGAATTGTTTTAGGAATCCCAAGAACCAAAGAGGTAGAGGGTACAAACAGAGGAGGCTATGGAAGCTCAAGAGGTAGATTCAAAAACAACAATGGATACAATAACAACTCATACAACAACAACAAGTACCAAGGAGGATATAGAGGAAGGAGAGACTACAAGAATTATGAAGATGACCAAACCCAAGAGGATTCACTTCTTCTAATGAGCATGACCATGAAGTAAGGTAAAGCAGATGAACATGTATTCTATATAGACTTAGGTTGATCAAATCATGTAGCAGGGAATGTAGCTCTACTCTCAGACTTGGAGGATCCAAGGAATAGACCTGAAGTCCAAATAGGAGATGACATGAGACATCCAATTGAAAAGATAGGTAATGCAAAAGCTTTAGATGGTAATATGAACCTACGGAGTAGGGTATTATATGTGCCAATTATCACCAAGAGCCTCATAAGTGTAGGTCAAATTGTTGAAAAAGGATTACCTGTCAGATTCACAAAGAATGGAGCATTTGTTGAGGATCCACATTAATGATTCAAGAGGATAGCAAGAGGAGAAAAATTAGGTAGGTTATTTGCATTTGAACTCCAAGATACCATAAATATTGCATTGTTCAATTATGGTAGCCAAACTCTGTCAGAATTGGAAATTTAGGAAAGATACGCTCACATAGGTGAAAGATCTCTCAAGCAAATCAATAGGGATAAGAGTGTACTTGGTATACTAAATATATCCAAAAAACACATGATTTATAAATGTAGTGCTTGTCATTTGGTAAGTCACATAGGCAACCTTTCACAAAGAAAGGATACATTCATGGAGATCTATTAGAGCTAGTCCATACAGATGTATGGGGACCAAGCAAGGAGACTTCAATCTCTAGATCTAGTATTATGTGTCATTCATTGATGATTGTAGCAGATTGAACATATTGTACTTTATGAAGCATAAGAATGAAGTGTTTTCATTTTGATTTAGGGTTGAACACTTCAACTCCACGTATATTTGGAGATAATATTAGCTCATTACATCTTGCTGCTAACCCAATCTATCATGTGACGATTAAACGTATAGGAGTTCATTATCATTATGTTAGAGAGAAGATTATGAGTAAAGAGATGCAACTCTCATATGTATCAACTCATCAACAATGTGTAGATATGATGAAAGGCCTTGGATGGAAGCAAATTGAATAGATTCAAATCAATGATTGGATTGTAGGAAATCTTGAATAATTGAAGACTCAAAAATCTTAGGCTTGAGGGGGATCTGTTAGTGCAATTATCAAGCCTAGATGCATTGCTAAGAAGTTAGGACTACACATCTATTCACCTCTTCCCATAGAAATCTACATATGAACCTATGCTTGTTACTTTCAATGCTTTATCTTGGATAATTTGTAAAAGTAAAAATAAGAAAGAATCTCCTGAAGTTAGGAGACTAAACCCATGAATCACTTTTATAGGAATCAAATAAATTGTATCCCTAACGTGTGGGAACATTTTTAGGTGAGAAGGTTCAAAATTCAAATTCAAGTAATGTGTATAAATACACATGGTTTTAGTCGCAAGATATGTGATCATTTTTGAGAGGCATTGAGCTAAAAATTTGAGAATACATTGAGATCACATTATCTATGTGTAGTCTTCTACACTCCCTCTATACTATATGTGCAATATCATTCATATTGTTTTGAGTACGTCTCTATCTACTATCTGTTGTAGCATCTTCATCATTACATGGAACTTGTGGAATCAATTTCTCTGCAACTCATTCATTTTCTATACTTTAACTTTGGATAGTTAGATTGAAGTCTATATCTACATACCGAATTTCATCAAGTTTGGTTTAGTAGATCCTAAGATATGAAGCAAAGAAGATGATTGTGTCTGCACATCTTCTAGATCCTGAAAAGTCAAGATGTCCCCCCTGACTTGCTAGATTCATTTCTCCTTGCATGGTGCAGCTAAATTCATGAAATAAGTTGCTTTAGTTAGCGATAAATTCAATTAGATGTTTACAAAATCTCTCTAGTAATTCATACTAGGTTTTGAGCTCTGAGCATAATATTGAGACCTTCTCTTCCCAAAATAGAAGGTTCTTCTCATTTCTTGCATATACAAGTTATCTCCTTTATGAAAAATCTTGAGAATGATGCTCAAAGGACTTAGTGGTTATAAGTGCATCATGGTGAAGCTCAAGAGGTCTATTAAGCATCTGTGATGCTAGATTGGTAGATGGAGAGCAGGATTTTGCACCACTACCTCATCTTTGGACTTAACTCACCATCTCCTCACAATATGGATTATCTCCAATGAGATAATAATCTTGAGCCTCCTGCTCTAAAATCCTTCTTCTTGCTAACGTCATTTCTTGAGAGAATGTTTTTTTCCTTCTAAAGTCAAGTAATGGACTGGTCAAATCTACTAGTAAAGACTTTTGATACAAAGCAGCACATTCCATCGGTGGTGTATTACTACATGTTGAACAATCCTTACACATCCTGTAGATATATTCTTCCATCATTGGCCAATATACGCACAATATCCTCAGAGTCTGTAGGGTTTGGTGTTTTGAATGATGTTGCCCTAATGCATCCATGTGTGCTAATATTACAACCATTTCACATACTGTTCTTCTTCCACACAACAAGCTAAAATCCCTTAATCAATGTCTTTGTATACACTTGTTGGCATTATATGATAATTCTCGAATTTCACCACTTCTTTATCCTTTGCATGCATTATGGGATGTTTGGATCCAAAAGTAAGAATAGGCATGATAGTTTTAACTCAATTAGGTACTACTTCCAAATTAAACAAGTAAGCATTAGGAAGTTCATTTGATACTCCTTACGAGGATTCTCTTGAAGTAAGTCTCAAAAGGTGATCCATCCTAAGGTGATTAGTAAGAAAAACCATTTTACTAACTTGCTTTTATTGCAAGGTTTGTTCACAAGGTAGAGTAATGTCTGATGATCCATAAAAAAATTAAGCTTAGTTGCAAGAGAAATAATGTCTAAATTTCTTAATTGCACAGACCATGCCTAATCCTTCTCTCTCTCTCTCTAGTGGTGTAATTTTATTCTAGTATGTTCAACTACCTACTTTCATAAGTGATGGGAAGATCAATGTTTCCTTCATGCGTAGGTTGTATCACCACACATCCAATAACATAATTGGAAGCATCTACATGAACATGGAATGACTTACTCCAATCTAGTGTGGTTAAAATTGGTGATGAGCAAAAGTGTTGTTTGAGCTCATTGAAAGAGTTTTTGCACTCTTCATTCCACTCAAAGTTAGATAGAAGGTTCTATAGCTTCATTGCAATTATCGCATAAATGTGGATAAAGCATCAGTAATATCTAGAGTGACCCATGAAAGCTTGTACTTCCTTGACATTATTTGTTCTAGGTAGCTTGATGATATCTCTAACCTTATCTTCATCAATTGATATCCCATTTTTCAACACTATGTGTCCTAGAATTTTGCCTTGCCTAACCATGAAACACACTTTTTAGGGTTCAAAAAGACATGGTATTCTCTATATTTGTCAAAGATTTGTTTGAATTTAGGGATATGTGTTTGTCTAATGTTGGACTCAGCACACAAATCATCAACATGGACCTCTAAATTTTTTTGCAAGAATTTTTTAAACACTGACACATAAGCCTCTAGAACGTAGCAGAGGCATTGGTGAGCCCGAATTGCATCACACGAAATGTGAAGATACACCACTCTATAGCAAATGCCATGTTATGTTGGTCTTCAAGGGCAATGGCTACTTGATTGTAGCCAGACAATCCATCAAGAAAGCTATAGACTTCCTTTCTTGCTACACATTCTAGTAAGTGTTCAGTGATAGGAAGTGGATAACTATCCTGTATGGTGGGTACATTAACTTTCTTTAAGTTATGCACACACATAGCTTGCCATTCTTTTTGGGCACTACCACAATGTGACATACCCATTTTCCGTGCCCAATTTCATAGATAAATCCTACTTCTATCAAGCAATCTATTTCCTCTTTGCATTTGGTTGCGTAATTATCATTGTAAGTGTAAGGTTTCTATTTGTAGGCTTGGCCTCTAAGGACATTGGAATTCTATGAGCAGATATCTAGGTCTAATCCTTTCAACTCTTTAGAACTCCATGTGAACACATCTCTATATTCTTTTAGTAATGCAATAAACTCTTATTCTTCCTCCTTGTGAAAATCATGCCCTATATATGTATGTCTCATGAAGAAGTCTACATGAGCCAACCTCAAGGATTTGCTAGAATGAGGTACCCAAATCATGTTTGCAAGCTAAGGAAAGCATTATATGCACTAAAGGAAGCCCCAAAAGCCTATAATTGGAGATTAGTGGAATATTTATCAAGTTGTGGATACAGAGAAAGTGTTGGAGATCCATCACTCTACATGAAGAAGCAAGGACACAAGATGGTGTACATATGCATCTATGTGGACGATTTGATTATCACAAGAAGTGATATTGAAAGTATTAAAGATATAAAACCAAAGCTAGGAAAGGAGTTCAAGATATCTGATCTTGGAATAGTAAAGTAATTCTTGGGAATAGGGGTAATCTATGCACACAATGGCATCTTCTTGATTCAAAGAAAATACTTGTTGGATGTGCTATAGAGGTCTGGTATGAGTGGTTGTATGCCACTTTCTTAGCCCATGGATCCCAATACAAAGTTGGTTGTAGGTCAAGGCAAGGGATACAAGATATTACACTATATAGAAGCATACTTGGTTCATTAATTTATGCTACATTCACTAGACTTGATCTTGCATATATAGTAGGTGTACTCTCTCAATTTTTGCATGCACCCACTCATGATCATCTTATGGCAGCAAGAAAAGTGCTTAGATACATCAAGAAAACCATCAACCAAGGTCTATTTTACTCTTATGATGCTGATCTAAGTGTCAAGGGATATATTGATGCTGATTGGGTGGGTAGCAAATATGATCGAAGGAGTACATTGGGCTATGTTTTCATGATAGGTACAAAAGTGATCATTTGAAGCTTTAAGAAGCAATCCACTATTGCTCTTTCATCCGTAGAGGTTGAGTACAGAGGTTTAGCATTGGCTATATGTGAGCTATTATGGCTTAAGAAGCTACTTAAGGACTTGGAAGTGGACGTATAGGAGTTTCCTCTTTATGGAGACAACATTTCAAGCACCTACCTAGCTAATAATCCCATGTTTCATACAAGAAGCAAGCACATAGAGGTTCATTATCACTTCATTAGAGAAAAGGTGATGGAAAAGGAGCTAGATATAAGGTATGTAAACACTAGAGTACAGGTTGCAGACATGATGACAAAGTTTCTGCACAAAGCTTGGAGGATTCAAGGATGCAATCAACATAAGAAACATAGGATGATGCAACGAAGGAAAAAGACTTATGCTTAAGGGGGAGTGTTGAAAGCTTTGTATTTCAAGCTCAAGAGTGTGAGAACATGCCCCAAATTGAACCTTCCACATCATCCACAATCAAATGAGGATGATTTCCACGAGTTGGAGGTATCAAATCATGTCTATGATGTAAAAAAGTTGATATAAAGATTTAGGTCACCTCTTGATGTGATTGGACCTCACTTTTTGACCTGTATATGCTTTTGATTGGTTGAAGGGGTTGTTATATAACCTTTAAAGCCTCTAATGATTTGTATTATGACTTAGAATGGTGGAAATATGTGCCCAAGCTTCCCACTTGCTTAAGCACACCCCCTACTAGTTCTCTGCATATTTTGCAGGAATTTCACTTTTACATACTCTATCTCTCTAGATGATCATCACATATCCCCTGATTCTGTAATTGTTGTTTCTCCTTCATCCAAAATTAATTCCCAATGCTTTTTGCCTTGTTGTAAAGCATATAAGTTATAGCTTGAGAGCTTTAAGTCTCTGGATCAGTGTCCGTACAAGTGCAGAGAAATGTCTAGAATAGTGTCTATGTAGTTAGCTAATACTCTATGAAGAGATCAAGTTATTTGATTTGGTGTAGTTGGTTGAGGCATCATATAGTATCCAAATGGAGTTACTTTAATCTCATTTTAAAGATCTCTAAGTCTAGTTTTAGTCAAAAAAATTTCATTTTCATTCTTTGTATTTTCATTTGCTTTCGTTGTGCACATAGGAGTGTTTATCCTCCAACACTAACATATAAAATGGGTGGATACAATATATTAGTCCATTTCTCAACATTACTAGTGCATGAACTTTAGTAAGTGAGGTGGGATTTCTATCCCTATTAGAAGTTTGATAACTCTTATTTCATGTGAATTTGATTTGGAAGTCAAACTAGAAGTGTGGTTGAACCAAATATATAACTTAGATGTTTGTAGTATGGTTCACTTTGAACCAAAATTTACTTGATTCATTACCCAAATGGACTACTTTTTCCTACTAAGTATGAAAATTCTATGTAGAATGTAGGAGAAATTTGCCATTTACTTTTGGTAAACCTTGCTTATCTACCCATGTTCTAGGGTCATGGTAGCTTGATCCATGCCAATAATCTCCACCATTGATCTATGGGGTAAATCTGATTGTTGAAAGGTAGGATCAATAGCCATTTGTTTGTAGCCTTTGATCTTGCTTAATCAACACTGAGGATCAAGTCCAGATGCAATGACCCACATCAAATAGACCCTTTCCCAAGTTAAGAAAACTAATTTTGTTCCTAGCCCTTGATTTTAGTTTATCCTCACATAGGATGAATCCCAAATCCAATGGCTTAGAAGCAATCTTCATAACTATCCATCTATGGTTTACATTAGACCTCATATAACCTCAACGTCAAGAACCTATCGATTTCCAACACTCTCACATGGTTTCTCAACCTTCCTTACACAAAATTTAGAGTTGGTTCCTTGGCCTCAACAATCTTTGTAATCTTCTATACATTCCTAAGCTCTGATACCATGTAAAAAAAAAATGACGAATAACGATGGACTAGTGGTGCAACTCCAATACCATGTAGAGGTTACTCCAACACATATATAGCATCAAGGTAAGAGAGAAAGAGAGATATTTCTACTCATGAGAATAACACAAGATATGTGGCTATAATGGACAGTGGACTCAAGATGAGTGGAGGTTGAGCTCAAGTCAATCCAACTCAAGCTAGGACTCAACTAGTACACAATATATAGATGGTTTTGTCCACCCATGCAATCCCCATATGGAGCTTAGATGGTGATCTAGATAGATGCTTGGTGAAGGGCTATAGGCCACTACAATGGGTACTAATATGGACACTCAAATGGTTCCAAACACCACAAAATATGATCCTACGTGTAGAGGAGACCATCCTTATAAGGTTCTCCAAGCCTAAGTCAACCTACCCATGTTCTAGGGTCATGGTAGCTTGATCCATTCCAATAATCTCTACCATTGATATATGGGCTAAGTTCAATGATAGAAATGTAGGATCAACAACCATTTGATTGTAGCCCTTGATCTTGCTTAATCCACACTTAGGATCAAGTCTAGATCCAAGGGCTCACATCAAATAGACCGTTCCCAAGTTAAGAACGCTAATTTTTTTGAAAGCCCTTGATTTATGTTGATCCTCACATAGGATCAATCCCAAATCTAATGGCTTAGAAAGAAATAACTATCCATCTATGGTCTACTATAGACCTCATATGACCTCAAAGTTTGGAACCTACCAATGTCCAACACTCTCACATGGCTTCTCCTCATAATGGGGGTTTTACAAAAGAGCGTGTTATGGAAGAATGGCGGTGCTACATAAGGGTGATGCATTGAGCATATTTAATATCTCATATGGGTCAAACTTATCCTTATCTCTTCTAACTTTGAAAGTGAAAAGTCATCAGTCTCCAGTTCCAACAACAAGAACTCCTCATTTAGTCAAAGACTATCACTAGAAAGAGACATGGTAACTTCTCTCCTAGAGTTTTTAGGTCAGTCTCAATCCAACCACTATGTTTATCTAATCTCCCTACTACCTTTCACAAATTAGTTCCGCTCCTATCTAAGAAATTCGAAAAGTTTTTAAACTCTCTTTAACTAGATTATTCCTCTAGGAATGAGCTAGATGTACTAAACTTAGAGAAGAATCCCTAATTAGATTCAACTCCATGAATAAATCAAACTTACTTACATCAAAGTAGTAATCTAGAATCTCTCGAGTATTTCCTATGAGGGAAAGGAATCTATGAGTGAAACCTTTTACAATTTTCCTTTAATTTAGAAAACATAGTGATTCATTTGCTCTAATCTTCTATGAATGAGAAAGCATACTAAGATTCTTCAAACATTCCTTCCTAAAAAAAGGGGAATCAAACTCCCATGTAAAGAAAAATGCAATGAAAAGTAAAGTAAATGAGTTGCTAATAAGATCTTAAACTCTATTCCTAAAAGCTCAACTAAGAAACATTCAGTCTATATATCTTATCTATACAATAAGCATCATACTTTATGGATGATGATTCCTTCTCTCCCCGATCATGAATAATAACTCTCAAAGGGAAATAGGTTCCAACGTCCGATACTAATGCATCCTACTTCTAATCCATAAAATATAATTCTACTAGACAAATTAATAAATGTAAGTTCCATAACTACGATGGATCATTCTAACATAGTGGATTATTTATGAATAAGATATGGATTCTTCTGAATCCCTCTTTGTCCCGTGACTAGGCTAGCTTTTGATTCGATAATCTTCAATCACCTACTTTCCAAGTCTAATTAGTTCCTAGGTACCAAATTAGCTACATCTAGATCCCTATGCTACATAAAATTCTATATATCTTTCTACCTAGGGATGTAACAATCCCTCTAGATCTAAGGTCATTCCTATGATCTATGATCCTTGCAAAGCTCTCCATGTCCCTTGAGAGGTTTTACAATTCTTAATATGAGGGAGTATTGTTGGCATAATCTTATCTCCTAAGATGTATCCATAATAGTTCGTTCCTTTTAGATAAGCCTCAATTTTTAAATACCATGTTGAGTATCACTTCAATCCAGCTTGTCAATGGATGAGGGGAATCCATCACCCATAATGTCTAGTCTTTAACTTTGCTCTCATACCACTAAGAAGAGGTGATGGATGAGTTGAAGATATGAGATTGTGTTGGAAAAATATTGCTCAACAAAAGCATTTTAAAATTTAGAGAAACTTAGTAAACTTCCAAGGATTCCATAATATGCACTTATACCTCTTTAGTACTTTGGAATATCAATCTCAAAACTCTATATCAAAACAGATGAATTGTGAGTTCAAAATTTCTAAGATGCTTTCTATTTTGAGAAGAGAAGCTCTTAGAATTTTGTTCGGTGCTCTCAGTTTGGTAGCAATTGTCCAAAGATCTTTTGCACACCTTTGATTGAAGTGTTAAGCTAATGAAGGAAATTTATTTCAAGAATTTAGAATCATCATGCACTGAGAAACAAATTTAAGAAGTTTGAGGGGTCACCCCAACTTTTCAAGAATTAGAAGGTTCATATACATAGCCATGTGCAATCACTCATACTATCTTGAGTTCTATGACTCCAATAATGATGAAACTTTGTATGTATGCTTACCACATTCCTAGCAAGTGATAGATTTGACATTGACGAGCTACACACTAGGAAATGACTCTAAGAAGATGATAGAGTAGCACAAGGCATTGTAACAGTAAACAAAGATTGGCAAATCAATAGAAATGAATCATAATGTGTATTGTTATTGCACATATGATACAAAGAGCTTGTGGAGGACTTCTCCCACTTAGAGATAGTACAATGTATACTCAATATGAGTGTAAAGAGTAGCTCCAATCACACTGTAATGCTCTATTTCCCCATGACTAGAGTGCCTTGTGACTAGAAGTATGGTGTATATATACAACTTTTCAATGTGATGGCACGTATGAGTTTTACCTAAAAGGAAATCCTAATTTTTAGGATGAATCTGAATTTTGAATTCAAAAAACAAATTCATGGATTTTGGCCAATCACAAGACTCTCTCTATTTCGTGCTTTTACTTTTGACTAAAATAAGATCAAGCTTTAACCTTTAAATTGTTCAAACCATATGATAATACATTAACCATGAGATGTCCAATATGAATTGGTTAAGCTCCTAGGTTTGCTCCATGACCAATAGAGGGGACCATCCTTATAAGGTCTCCCAAGGCTAAGTAAGCCTACCCATGTTCTAGGGTCGTGGTAGCTTGATCCATGCCAATAATCTTCACCATTGATCCATGGGGTAAATCCGATTGTTGAAAGGTAGGATCAACAAACGTTTGTTTGTAGCCATCAATCTTGATTAATCCACACTTAGGATCAATTCTAGATCCAATGGCCCACATCAAGTAGACCCTTCCCCAAGTTCAGAAAGCTACTTTTGTTTCTAGGCCTTCATTATAGTTGATCCTCACATAGGATGAATCCCAAATCCAACGGCTTAGAAGGAACCTTCGTAACTATGCATCTACGATCTACTCTATACCTCATATAACCTCAAAGTCAGGAACCTACCAATTTCCAACACTCTCACGTGGCTTCTCAATCTTCCTTACACAAGCTCTAGAGTTGAATATTCCTTGGCCTCCACAATCTCTGTAATCTTCGATACCTTCCTGAGCTTTGATACCATGTAAAAAAAATGATCAATAATGACTAGTGGTGCAACTCCAATACCATGTAGAGGTTACTACCGAACACAAGAGAGAAAGAGAGATATTTCTACTCATGGGAATAATGGAAGATATGTGGCTATATGGAAAGTGGACTCAAGATGAGTAGAAGGTGAGCTCAACTCAATTCAACTCAAACTCAGAACTCTAGTACAAAATAATTCAAAAACTACACAATATATAGATGGTTCTCTCCACCCAGGCACTCTACATATGGAGCTTAGATGGTGATCTAAATAGATACTAGGTGAAGGGCTATAGACCACTAGAATGGGTACTAATATGGACACCCTAATGGCTCCAAACACCACAAAATATGATCCTATGTGGGGAGGAGACCATCCGTATAAGGTCCTCCGAGCCTAAGTTAGGCTACCCATGTTCTAGGTCATGGTAGCTTGATCCATTCCAATAATCTCCACCAGTGATCTGTGGGATAAATTCAATGGTAAAAATGTAGGATCAAGAACCATTTGTTTGCAGCCCTTGATCTTGCTTAATCCACAATTAGGATCAAGTCTAGATCTAAGGGCCCACATCAAATAGGCCCTTCCCCCAAAGTTAAGAAAGCTACTTTTGTTGGTATAAGCCCTTGATTTTGGTCGATCCTCACATAGGATCAATGGCTTAGAAGCAACCTTCATAACTATCCATCTATGGTCTACTCTAGACCTCATGTGACCAGATTTCTTCTTCTTTTCATTGCGTTTAGCAAGCTTTCTACATTCATCAATAGTATGACCAGCCTTCCGGCAATATTTGCATCTCTTCTTCTTTTGCAAATCAACATCATTAGAGGAATGAGTGGAAGAGGAATGTTGAGGCTTTGGTTTTGATGAACCCAAAGTTGAACCATACTTTCTTTTCTCTTTTTGTGAGATAACAAGTTCTTGTGTTCCCTCAATCAAACCATTCCTATTCATTCTAGATTGTTGTTCTTGCAAAAGAAGAGACACAACCTCATCAAATGCAGTCTTATTAGGATTTCCTTTCAAACGGAGTGTAGTAGCAAAGCTTTGAAAAGATTCCAGTAATCCTTTCAACAATTTAGAAATGAGTGATGCATCCAGAATGATCTCATCTATGTTTCCCAATTGCTCTTTCAAGTCCTTGATGTGTGTCACATACACATCCACCGACTCATTTTCAGCCATACATACATCCTCAAGTTGCTTCCTCAAGTATGCAACACATGCTTCATTACGCACGACATACAAAGAAGCAAGAGTGTCCCATGCCTGTTGTGATGTAGAACATGACTGAATGTGTGGAACTGTATGACACTTCACATAAAGCGCAATCAAAGCATGAGCTTGAGCATCTTTTCCATCCCATCTAAGCTACTCTTATGTAGGTGGAGAAGGAAAAACCATTGTACTCAAAGAAGAAGCTCCATCTGTGACAGTAGACTGTGAAGTAGAAGCACCTGCAGGTCTTCGATCAACATCTGCCGCTATGTTCCAAAGTTGTTTAGCAACAAGAACATGCTTCATCATGTAAGACCATATCAGATAGTTGGTCCCATCAAGCTTATCTTCAGCTTGAAGCATGCCAAACAAGTCATTGTTGCCTACCATTTCACTAAAGAACAAGAAAGTGACAAAAACTTTCCTTCGATGAAAGCTGAAATGAGTGCTGAAATTTTAGCTCACAAATCGTCACTCGGATGGCATTTCTGACTGCAGGGATGGCTTTGAGATGGGGGTAAAACCCCCAGCGCACCTGGTGGAAATGTTTCTTGGCTTCTAAAATTCACAGTTCTATGCTCCGAAGTCAATTTGCACTGTTGAAGTGCATGTGCGTTGCGATGCAAAAAATCGAAACTTTAGAAGGAGCTGAATCTGCTCTAATACCACTATTGGGTGTGTGTGTAGAAGTGCGAGAGACACACGAGAAGCACACACAAGGAGCACAAACGCAGTAAGACACATGGAGAAGATGATGGCTGGAATAACTCTCTCTATTGATCATGAACAGAAGAAAAGTAAGAGATGAAGAATATCCCTAAGTAGAAAGTACCACCACATATGAGTGAATCATGCATGTGGTAACATGGGAAAAAAAACCTCTAGCCAGCACTAGAGCAAAAAGTGCACATCTATAGGAAAGGTTCACATCAAAGCTACTCGAGGAACACATAAGTGTAACATGACTTTCTTGTTTTCCCTAATCAAAATATTCTACCTTTCAATCACCTAATGTAGGTTCGAACAACTCAAATAAATTCCTATTGAATGAAAAAAAAATCAAGTTGAGTTTTAGTTTGTTCATTGGATCCTTTTTAGTATTTGCTTTCAAAAATTCAAAAGAAAAATTATCCAATGTTAGAAATAGATCCAAATCGGATCATATATCAGTTTGTATGGAACAAGGGCTAGCTTAGCCATGTTCCATGGCTCAAGGCTTATCTTAAGGTTTCTAAGTTGATAGTAGACTGAGTGTGCATGATGGCCACATGTCCACACTAAAACACTTTAGATACTATTTATTTTAAGAGCAAGATGATAAATAGGATGGGAGGAGCAGCTAATTCCTTCTTTAACTTGATGGTGATGCCGACTTCAATGGTCAATGCCTGAGCTTTAACAAATAACTCTTCTTTGACTCTGGCTAGTTCGGTCTCCCCTTGAGTAGCTTTAGAAGTGATTTTTGGGAATGCCTGCTCCAACACAAAAGCTTTCTCGATCTGCTCTTCTAGTAGTGATCTTACTTTGCCTAGGGCTTCATTGTTTTCAGCTATTCCCGACATAGAGCTTCCAATTCATCATCTTTAAAATTCAATTGTTGCTATAACTGCAATTCCTATGCACAAAACTGCGTCACTTCATCCTGTAAAGGTGTGAAATTGGCAAGTGGTTCCCTAGTGTGGACCCAAGTGTTCCATCCTTTGAAACGCAAGTGTTCCCCCCTCCATATTAACAAAAACCATTTTTTATTGTTTTTAATCTTATTTTTAAGGTCTCACTTATTTTATTCTTGTTCACAATAGATCCCAAAACTTTGTCTATATTTCTAATCTTATCTTGTTTTTACATAGGGAAAGAGGAACATTGCACTCTAAAAGGGTGGTTCTAGGTGTAGTGCTTCCTTCAACCTCCTCACACATCTAGGTGGAACATGGAGAAGAATGAAGAATATTAAATCACCTTGTGCAAAGAGAAAATAAGGGTGGGGCATACACCAAAATTCATGCATTTTATATAAATAGTGATAAAGAAATACAATGTGAAAGAAAAACAAAAGGTTTATGGTCTCTAGGATCCACTGCTCCTAGTTAAAGGTTGGAACTCATTTGTTGCTCTGGCCAAGAGTACCAAGACACTCTTATCTCAAATGTTCCATGAGGTGGCATGAAAATATGTGTGCCAGTCTCTATATCTAGATTGGAGGTGCCAAGTGGAACAATGTGGAAAAAAAGGCAATGGAGCTAGCATAATCATGTCATGTTGGAAAGCATTGCCACGTGCACATGTTTCACTAAGGAAATTGTGAACCCAACCTAAGATTCAATGCTTCCATTCTCAACATACATAATAAAAGTAGATTTTAATCCTTGCAAGGGTACATATTATCCACTCCCTTAAGCCCTTTTGGAAAATAAGAGTACAAAATTTTATGTCATGGGTGCAAGTGGAGTCTGACTTAGAGTTCATTTTGACTCTACATTGTAGATGTCCTTGGGTGCATGAGCTCAATTTATCTCATTAGTTTATCGATGAGGTTTATCACTTATCTCTCAAGTAGTGTGGGGTGTGGTTCTCTTGGTCTAGGAGGAAATGCTTGTACGTGAAGCCCTAGTAAATGGAATTTCATTTAATAAGGATGAGCTTAGCCAAGTTAGAAATAGATCCAAATCGAATCATATATCAATTTGTGTGGGACAAGGGCTAACTTAGCCAAGTTCCATGGCTCAAGGCTTATCTTAAGGTTTCTAAGGTGATAGTAGAGTGAGTGTGTATGATGGCCACATGTCCATGCTAAAACACTTTAGATATTATTTATTTTAGGAGCAAGAGGATAAATAGGATGGGAGGAGGATAGAAAGCATGATCAATCTTGCCCACTTCTCACAAGTGGTATCAGAGCTCTTGGAGAATATCTTCGTGAGGTAGAAAGAGAGAGAATGATTTTGGGTGGATCTTCCTAATTTTGGCAAATATGCATGTGATACCCTATTTGTTTTTGGTGGGCATCTTCATGAAGATGTGGGAATTCTTGATCCTATGGCTATGGCATTATCATCAAACTCTTGTAGCAAAAAGGAGGAGGTTCAAAGCATCCCAAGAAGTGATTCATGCACACAACAAAGATGTTCATACTCTTGAGCATGCTCAAGGGGACGATCTATCCATGAGTGGGTTGCTCAAGCACAAGACCAAGGATGTAAGTGCTTGTGAGCATGGCTATTATATGCCTAGAAAAGACACTTGTCAACTCACATAGGGGATAGAAGAACCTCATGTGTGCATCTTTCAACCCTCTCAACTCATATCTTCACCAATTTTGGCACCCCTCCTCCTCTTTCAAGTCATAACCTCCTTTACGAGGTGATGTATTAGCACCTACCCTCATCTTTGGGGGATAAATTTCCATAGGAATGTCCAATTTAAAAAAAATTTAAAGTGCTATAGATTTCTTGCTTTAAGAGAATTCCACTAAGTGGCTTGAACTCCTATTTGATTTAGCAAGCCATTTGTGTAGAACATTTTTTAAACTCAATATCTCCTTAAAGGGAGGTTTTTCTGATATACCTAGGTCCCCTATTCGAGCCATAACTTCTTCATAGGATCTCGAAATGGAGAAATTAAAATTGTTGTATATTATCCACTTTAAGACTTTTGAGCTCGTAACATGAGATAGTGTATTTTCTAGAAAACATCTTTATGAGATTTTTTATGTGACTATCAATTAGTGAGGGGTATTTTCGGCTTGATATCATTTTGGTTATGTCTCAATGCTTCTTACCAAGATTAGACATATATTTACTCACAAGTCACATAAAAAATGTCATGTCTAGTCTGAAAACTATAGAGAATACATTATTTGATTTGGTGCAGTTGGTTGAGGCATCATATAGTATCCAAATGGAGTTAGTTTAATCTCATTTTAAAGATCTCTAAGTCTAGTTTTAGTCAACAAAATTTCATTTTCATTCTTTGTATTTTCATTTGCTTTCGTTGTGCACATAGGAGTCTTTATCCTCCAACACTAACATATAAAATGGGTGGATACAATATATTAGTCCATTTCTCAACATTACTAGTGCATGAACTTTAGTAAGTGAGGTGGGATTTATATCCCTATTAGGAGTTTGATAACTCTTATTTCATGTGAATTTGATTTGGAAGTCAAACTAGAAGTGTGGTTGAGCCAAATATATAACTTAGATGTTTGTAATATGTTTCACTTTGAACCAAAATTTACTTGATTCATTACCCAACTGGACTACTTTTTCCTACTAAGTATGAAAATTCTATGTAGAATGTAGGAGAAAGTTTGCCATTTACTTTTGGTAAACCTTGCTTTAATCTGACCAAGTCAAAATCCAAAATGAAACAATAGAGGGGACCATCCTTATAATGTTCTCCAAGGCTATGTCAGTCTACCCATGTTCTAGGGTCGTGGTAGCTTGATCCATGCCAATAATCTCCACCATGGGGTAAATCTAATTGTTGAAAGGTAGGATCAATAGCCATTTGTTTGTAGCCTTTGATCTTGCGTAATCAACACTGAGGATCAAGTCCAGATGCAATGGCCCACATCAAATAACTAATTTTGTTCCTAGCCCTTGATTTTAGTTTATCCTCACATAGTATGAATCCAAAATCCAATGGCTTAGAAGCAATCTTCATAACTATCCATCTATGGTCTACATTAGACCTCATATAACCTCAACGTCAAGAACCTATCGATTTCCAACACTCTCACATGGTTTCTCAACCTTCCTTACACAAACTCTAGAGTTGGTTCCTTGGCCTCAACAATCTTTGTAATCTTCTATACATTCCTAAGCTCTGATACCATGTAAAAAAAATGATGAATAACGGTGGACTAGTGGTGCAACTCCAATACCATGTAGAGGTTACTACAACGCATATATAGCATCAAGGTAAGAGAGAAAGAGAGATATTTCTACTCATGAGAATAACACAAGATATGTGGCTATAATGGAAAGTGGACTCAAGATGAGTAGAGGTTGAGCTAAGCTCAATCCAACTCAAACTAGGACTCAACTACTACACAATATATAGATGCTTTTGTCCACCCATGCAATCCCCATATGGAGCTTAGATGGTGATCTAGATAGATGCTAGGTGAAGGGCTATAGGCCACTACAATGGGTACTAATATGGACACCCAAATGGTTCCAAACACCACAAAGTATGATCCTACGTGTAGAGGAAACCATCCTTATAATGTCCTTCAAGTTTTAGGGTCAACCTACCCATGTTTTAGGGTCATGGTAGCTTGATCCATTCCAATAATCTCTACCATTGATATATGGGCTAAGTTCAATGATAGAAACGTAGGATCACCAACCATTTGTTTCTAGCCCTTGATCTTGCTTAATCCACACTTAGAATCAAGTCTAGATGCAAGGGCTCACATCAAATAGACCGTTCCCAAGTTAAGAAAGCTAATTTTTTTGAAAGCCCTTGATTTTGGTTGATCCTCACATAGGATCAATCCCAAATCTAATGGCTTAGAAAGAAATAACTATCCATCTATGGTCTACTATAGACCTCATGTGACCTCAAATCCTGGAACCTACCAATGTCCAACACTCTCACATGGCTTCTCCTCATAATGGGGGTTTTACAAAAGAGCGTGTTATGGAAGAATGGCGGTGCTACATAAAGGTGATTGTAGCTCAGTGATGAGTAGCACCTCCTTTAATGTCAATCCGGGAAGACGTGAGGATGGTATGAAGACCTCGAGCAAGTGGCGGCACAAGTGCGTGAGTGAGAAGCACACAAGCATGCACACACATACACACACACGCGCACACACGGCAAGACCAAGAGAGAGAATCAATGGAGTTCTTTAGATTACTTTCAAAAAGCTCTTACAAGTTCGTTTCAATTACAATCTAACCTCAAAAATGAGCTCTCTAGCTCCTTTTATAGTTTTTGACTGGCTTTGGCCCTGTCCAGACCTAGTGTCCGGCCTAGTTAAAAATTAGGTTCCAGGGCTTATTTGGGGGCTCAAACGAGATCTAAAAAATACGAAAATTGGTACGCAACTACTTCTAAGGCTCCTCAAGCTCAAGGACTCCTTGGCTTGCACAAAATGGAGCTACAAAAATGTGGAATGATATTTACAATGATTGTTAGTGATAAAAATCACTGTTGTTGTAGGGATTTCTTCTAGTGATCTGCCATACATATCTTCGAGCTCCCTACTTGCTCTTCCTCCCTGCATGTCCATCTCTTTGATCTGCATTAGTGTCTTGAAAAAATATTGGCCTACTTGCCAGATCTTCTTTGACTGCCCTGTTTGCTTGTGCTGTCCCTTCGTTCTGACTCCCTTCTTTGACTTTCACGTCTTGTAAGTCCTGGTGTACCAATACTACTGCCAACACCCCCCCCACTCTCGCGTCTGTCGCCCCTGACAGACCCTTGTCTAGCTACTTTTTGGACGTAATATTGGACAACATCGGCGGCGAGGTGGTGTTCTTCTAACCTGAGTCCCCTTGCTAGATCTGTCAGCAATGCATCCCAATTGACTGGCCCTGGGACATCTGGATGTGGCACCCGTAATTGTTCTGAGTGAATGGTTCGCTCCACAGCAAATAAATGGAGGAGATGTGAGGGTCTGGGTACAAATATTTCTGAGTGGTATTCCCAGAACCCTGTTATGAACATCTCCTCGAATGTTTGTTTAAAGCAGGCTGGGAGGTATTTTATTCTGGCGTGCCAAGCATATACCACCTCTATGGAAGGAGTGGTGCTCATGTCATAAACTAAATCCTGGTTTCTTGTAAGGAATCCGACACCTGAGAAGTGTGGGTCCTTGATATTCTTGAATGTCCTGAATGTAATAAGCATTAATTCAAAAATTTTCATGCACATCTGGGCCATCACATCAGGGGTATTCCTTAATCGGATGCTCCAGTGCCGTATGGTGGAAATCATGTAATTGACGGTGGGAGGTCCTTGAGGGGGTGCTAGATAGACGTAGTTTAACCATTTGGCGCAGCCCTTGATATTCTTGACTGCAAGGGTAAACTCTGGCCATGTGCGTCTGCGGAAGACAGGAACGTAACAAGGGTTATATTTAATAAAAAGAGGCATATTCGTCCAGGTGCGAACCATCTCCGGGTAGGTTTCAAGGAGTCTGATCCTCCAGGTGGGTTGATGAATGGATCCTTTTTGAGCGCTCTCTGGGATGTCATCTGGCCCGAACTGTGTAGCAAACGTTGGAGGTTTGCCACATCTTTGTTGGATTTCTGCATTGTAGTCCGCCAGGAGTATACAATATGGCACATATTGATCATCATTGGTTCCGATCCATCTATGGTGGGACATGCTGCGGAAGTATTCTGATTTAATAATAGTGTCCTCTATCTTTGCCATAGATTGGATTTGAACTGCCACTCGATCTTCATGAGTTGATGCTGTTTTCTCTAGTGTCTGGAGCCACTCAGGTACTTCAATTTCTAACGTATCCATTCCTTCTGCGGTTTGCTCACCACCTGGCATTGGCATAGGAACGTATGGTTCCTCATACGTCTCATCTACCTCGATGGGTACCAAATCCTCGGGTTCTGGTTCGACAACTGGAGAGGGCTGCCTTTCGTGAGTGAGTAATCTTTCCTGTAATTCGGCCACCTGCTCTTTCAATGTCTTGACTTCCTCTGAAGTCGTGGTCGTTTCTGTGATCCTGGGTGCTGTCTGTTGCTCTTGGAGCTGATTGTGCAGCTCATCACGTTCCCTTTCCAAGTCATCATGAGCTTCTAGTAGATCTGCATAGCTTTCCAAGATGGTCTTCATTGTCTCTGAGGGCACAGCTTTAAACTGCTCTGGATCAATTTCGTGTGGAGAGCCTTCCATTGCTGCTTCTAGATTTGCTTCATTTTGCTGCTGCAGTCTCTTGTTCTCTTCAAGGGCGGCCGCCATGTGTTTTCTGAGGAGTGCCAGGTTACGCCGGACTCTGAGATTATCAGTTTGGTATACTTCGAGCAAAGCTTCTAGTTGTTTGAGACCTGATTCTGTCGATGGTTGGGGTGCCTCCAATAATGTTTGGTGAGCCTGCTCAAGCGTTGTGTAGCGTTGATTCAGTTCTGCATTTTCTGTTTGTAGAATGTGAAATTGTCTTTGTAAGTTCTGATGGTGCGTTGTCAGTTGTTGATACCGTTCGTCTAGAGCTCTGTACTCATTCTGGAGCTGGTATACACATTGATTTAATGCTAAAAATATGCTATTTACATTAAGTAATGCTGGAAGGGGTGAAGATGCAGGGGGAATGGGGGCGGGAATGGGAGATGTGAATGATGTGGATGCAAGCGGTGATGTGGGTGGAGGGGGTATGGGAGATGAAGGTGGCATGGGGGGAGGGAGCGGTGCTGTGGCAGGTGATGTTTCCATCGTGTTAATTGTTTGAGTGACAGTGTAGATGGGGATCGTGGGTGGAGTGGATGTGACGTCAGTGAACAGAGTGGTGAAAGTGGGCATGGTGACTCCCCCGAATTGGATTCCCGGAGAGAGTGGGATGCCCATGACAATGGTAGTGGTAGGGGAAGTGGTAGTGCTAGTGTCCTGTGGTGGAGTGAATTGTGTAGTGCGAGGTGGGGATGGTGGTGACAATGGTGCTTCCTGATATTCTTCTGCTTGCGCTGCCTCGCCTGGTGCTGATACATTGATGTGAATTTGCTTCCCGGACCTCTTGGGACGAACGGGAACCCTTTTCTCAAACCTGTGAATGTAGGCCATTGCCTCATGAATGGCCTCATCCAATCCTACGGCGTCAGCATGAAGGTTCGTGGACTCAATGAACAACTCGTCCACACCTTCCTCAGCTAGCAAGTCGTTCATGAGTCTCTTGCCCGATTCTAGTGACATCTTATGCTGTTCCTGAACCAGTTGCATGGTTCGATATAGTCTCTTGATTTGTGCCGAATACGCTGGGGCACTTGCTAACTCGGAGAGTTCGTCATATTCTTGATGTTGTTCTTCGTCGGCTTCTTCTTCGTCTCCTCCTGCCTCTTGTTCATCTATATCGACTTCTACAACTTGTGGTTGGGTGGGGGCCGATGTTGTTGTTTGGGGTTGTGGTTCCTGAGCTCGCTCTGCTTCAGCTTCGAGATTAGAGTCATAGATCAACCTGGCAATTTCTTCATCCGTGAGGTCCTCAAGAGTAAATCCCTGTGGAAATTCCAAATCTGATGGAATGGGTGGAAACACCAGATTAGGCCCCTCTGTGCTTGGTCTTGGTAGCCGGATTGTGAATGGCCTAACTCGTCGTGTCTGGGGAGGGGTGATTTCTGGTGTAGTAGTAGCTCCCCTTGGTTGAGCACAGGGTAGTTGGACTCCCCCCCTCATCTTCTTTGATGGGGGACCTGCTGCTGATAGTCTTCTCTGGAATTCTTGGACTCGGGACCATACGAGTGCCCGCTGAACAGGCACGTCATAAGCCAAGCATCTATAAATTATTCTGGTCAGAGCACAACACCCGTGGAGCACATTCTTCTGTTTCTTGTTCCACCTTTGATGGGCTAGGTGGATCTGATCTATGATCCAGTGTGGCACATTGATGGGAAGGCTTTCTGTCTCTGCTAGATATAAGCTGAACCATATTTTTTTCGGGGGCATTGTGAATCGTTCCTGGGCGGGGAAAGCAAAATGTTGCATGATGGTTCGCAGGTGAAGCGCAATGGTAGGTGTCATCGCTACCATATCCTTCAACTTATTAAGATCTTTGTGCTTCATTCGGCCCGGAACCATGGTTTCCTTTTCTGTTGGGATGTGCATGCCATACATACCCAATGCTTCTCTTACCAGATTGAGGTTCAACTTGAATCTTTTAAGCTCATTACCCGGCAGCAGTGATGGCAACACAAAGGTGCTGTCGCCTCCCTTGGCCCTGCTTGGCGTGATGGTACTGATCAGATATGAACATCGTAAAAAATCCGGCTTTGGTAAGTGGGCCCTGAAATAACTGTCCACACCCGCTTTGATCCAAACTGATCTCATGACTTCGGCGTTTTGATAGCTTTCAAACTCGCGTGTGAAAAAGTGGTATCGACCCCATTTGCCATTGAATTCCAATTCTGCTTCCCAGAAATAGGTTCCATCGCCCAGTGGTCCAGCAACATCACTGAACCAATGCGCATGCTTACCTACTTGAGAAGTGTGCCCTTGAGGAGGATCCTGAATGGGGAGCACATGCACGGCTTGAAGTTCTTGCGGTCTTGCGGTGAGACGTGGCTCAAGGAGAAGTGTTTCTATGTCCACAATCTGGGCACCAGATCCGGCTTGAGAACTGGTACCTGCTTCTGCCATGGCCCTGTTTGGCGGTTGGTTCTGTGAGAATATAGAACCAAGTGTTAACATCGTAATGGACAGAATAAATCCGTTGTTGTCCCCGTTACAACATTAACATGAGGTAAATGGTGAGTTAGTGGTTAGTAAGTGCATGAAGACAGTGTGTGTAGTTAGTGCTTGTGTTGTCCTAGGAGACTACTGCAGTTAGTAAGTGGGCATGAATTTACAAATTGGGGTCGGGGGGTTTATTACAGGTCCTAGGCTGCCAAATGCAGTGGATGGGCTTTGCTTTCGGTTTCGGAGAGACTCTAGAGAGTTTCCTCGATGTCGCGGTTTGAAAATGAGGCCTTTTAGGGACCCATTTACAATTGGTTTCATGCACGCTCTTGGGTCTTGGTGTGTTCTTGAGCGTTGAGAACGAGTGAATACTAGCAGTATGCGTAGCTGCGTTATGCTGTTTAGGTTGTGGCCTTGGCGTAACTACTTGTGCCCTCAAGCAAGCCTTAGGCACCCAAATTTGTCTTGATTGTGGGCTCGCCTTCATCGACTTCTTGGGCACCCAAATAGATTTTACTTTAGCAGAGGAATTTCTGAACGACTTCTTATTAGCGTCGTGTTGTTGGTTACTAATAAGAGGCTTTGCCCGTGTAGTTGACGGTGGGGCAACCGGTTGTTCGCCTTTCCGCACCCACACCTGGTTTATTTTCTGGGACATTCTGCTGCGCAGGTACTCTGCTTCTTCTGCCTTTGATCCACCTTTGGTTGCTGCCTCCTTCTGGCCTTTGGAACAGAAGGGAGTTCCGTTGCATCCCTGACTCCCTTTTTGCAAATATCATTCCTCTGCAACACAGGGTTTTGAACAAGAACAGCATGGTCATCTTCATGTGTACCCCTGGAAGGACCAGGAGTTTGTGCCTTTCCTAGTTCCTTGAGTGCTCCATTGTCTAATTCTACTGTAACTCGACTATGATTGATCCAGACCTGGAGAAGTCCACTTCTTAGGTTTAAATTGACCGCTTGGTCATAGATCCAATCTTGACCCAAGACGAGAGGTTCAGTGAGATCCTCATCTTGACACACTAGTACTTTAACTGTCATTGCCTCATCCTGAATGTAGAGGGGAAGTTCCACCTCGCCCATGCAAGGGGTTTCCACGCCTCCCAATCCTATGAGATATGCTTCCACAGGGTTGACAGTCAACTGTAATTCTTGGCAGTAAGACACTCTAACAGCACTAGTGGCTGCACCTGAGTCAATCAAGGCTCTTACGGTCCTTGCACTCTTTCCTTGTCCTATATCTATGGTTATGAAAGGACGTCTATCAATTATTCTATGCGAGCTTGTTCCTGAAACTTCACACATGGCCATGGGATATCCTTGGCCTGCATATTCATTCACTCTAGGCTGATCTCTACCTTGCCTTCGTAACTTCATCCTTCTGATGCGTTCTAAAGCTTCTGCTTGAGCTTCTTCTCGAACTCGCTTTTCTTCCTCTTTGCGTTTCTTAGCAGTGTTGAGTCGGCTGAGCATTTCCTCCGTGAGGGGTTCCTGATACAACTTGACTCTGCAACCACTAATATAGTTAGGGAGAACATCACCCTCTAATGTGGCCAGTTGTACTGCTCCACTTGTGGAGATCCTATTGATGATCATAGGTCCGTAGCCTCTCTTTTCTAGCTTCCTTGCGTGTTGTTTCAGTGTATAGACTAAAACCAGATCTCCTGATTTCAAGCCTTTATCCTTTACGTGGGCATCAAAGTATGCCTTCTGTCGCTTCTTGGCTGCATATATTCCTGCAGCAGCCCTCAGTCTGGTTTCTCCTAATCGTTCAAGGTCAAAGATCCTAGAGGAGAGCTGATGACCTGTCCATTCGTGCTCTTGTGCTACTCTCAATGTAGGAATCAGGAAGTCCAAGGGTAGTACAGCGTTTTGGCCGAATACCATCTGAAAGGGGGTGGCTTGGAGTACCGTTTTATAGGCCACTCGGTATGCCCAAACAGCATGGTGTAGCTGTTTGTCCCAATCAGAGCGTTTTGTGTTCACTAATTTTGTCAGTACATTGCATAAGATCTTATTAGTGCTCTCAGCTTGTCCATTAGCTTGAGGGTGATAAGGGGCAGACTTCTTGTGTATTACCAAGAATTCCTGGAGTAGATTTTCAATCACTTCATTCAAGAAATGAGTGCCTCTATCACTTACAAGCTCTATAGGTAGCCCGTATCTTGTGAATACATTCTCAAACAAGAATTTGGCAGTTGTTTGAGCATCGTTCTTTGTCGTAGCCTTTACCTCTACCCACTTGGTGAGATAATCTGTTGCCACAATGATGTATTCTGCATGAGAACCTTTAGCTGGGGGATTAATAGGACCTACAAAGTCTATTCCCCACTTAGAGAATGCACGTCCACCCATCATAGGTTTCAGTGGCATCTCATCTTTGCGTATAGGATACTGAGTCCTCTGACAGACATCACACCGTTTCACATAGGCATGTGCATCCATGTGAAGGGTAGGCCACCAAAAGCCCGCAAATAGTATCGCCTTGATCACCCGATCTGGTCCAAAATGTCCTCCTGCTACACCTTGGTGAGCAGTTTCTAAGATCTTAAGATATTCACTCTCATGGACACACAGTCTCAGGTAACCATC
Organism: Ceratopteris richardii; assembly: GCA_020310875.1. Classification (NCBI taxonomy): domain Eukaryota; kingdom Viridiplantae; phylum Streptophyta; class Polypodiopsida; order Polypodiales; family Pteridaceae; genus Ceratopteris; species Ceratopteris richardii. The sequence continues at coordinate 225,700,521 of CM035407.1, forward strand.
CTTACCGCGTTTGTATAGATTATCACCAATGAGTGAGTAATCCAAGGCTTCTTGTTCTAAACTCCTTTTCCTAGCCACAGTCATGTCTGGAGGGAATGTGTTTGTCCTCAGGAATGATACTAGTGGTTCGCTCCACTCTGGCACAATGGATACTTGATAAAGAGTGGCATGTTCCACTGGTGGTTTAGTGCAACAGATTGGGCATTCCTTGCACAACTTTTGGACATCAGCTTCCATAGTTGGCCAATGTACTCCGAGTCTCCTTAGAGTCTATAACGTTCGTTGTTTTGAATGGTGTTGCTCTAGTGCACCTACATGTGCTAATTGCAACCATTTAGAGTACTCATCCTCTTCTACGCAACAAGCCAAGATCCCTTGATCTGTGTGCTTGTACATACTTCCGGCCATGATGTGATACTTTTGGGCTTTTACGATCTCCCTATTCTGCGTGTTAACCACTGGATGGTTAGGCCCATATGTCAATACTGGCACTAATGGCTTAGCCCACTGTGGTACCACTTCCAAATTAAATAAGTAAGCATCAGGAAGGTCATCTGACACTCCTTGTGGGGCTTCTCCAGATGTGAGTCTAGAGAGATGGTCTGCTCGTAAGTGAGTCCTACCTTTCCTTACCACAACCTCGAAGTCGTATTCCATTAGTAAGAGAAACCATCTCACTAATCTTCCTGTATTGCATGGCTTGTTTACGAGATATAACAATGCCTGATGATCAGTAAAAAATTTAAACTTATTTGCAAGCAAATAATGTCTAAACTTTTTAACTGCATATACCATGCCTAATCCTTCTCGCTCTGTAGTGGTGTAATTCCGTTCAGCCGCATTCAATTGTCTACTGGCATAGGCAGTTGGAAGATCCATATTACCTTCACTAGTAGGTTGTGCAAGCACACATCCAATAGCATAATTGGATGCATCCACATGAACATGGAAAGGCTTATTCCAATCTGGTGTAGTCAAGATTGGGGCTGAACATAATCTTCGTTTAAGCTCTTGAAAGGAATTCTCGCATTCATCCGTCCACTCAAAGTTAGTCAGAAGTCCGTACATGGGCTTTGCAATGACAGCATACATGTGTATAAATCGTCGGTAATAACCACAGTGCCCCATGAAAGCTTGTACTTCCTTGACATTCTTTGGCCTCGGTAGCTCTGCTATGGCTCTCACTTTTTCTTCGTCTGTAGATATGCCATTCTTCACTATGTGTCCTAGAATCTTGCCTTGCCTGACCATAAAAACGCACTTCTCTGGGTTCAGGCAGACTTGATATTCTCTACATTTGTCAAAGATTTGTCTGAGTTCAGGGATATGGGTTTGTCTAACATTGGAATGAGCACAAAGATCATCAACATAGACTTCTAAACTCGTCCTTAGGAACTCCTTAAACACATGGCACATCAGCCTCTGGAAGGTTGCTGGTGCATTGGTAAGCCCAAATGGCATTACTCTAAAAGCAAAAATGCCCCATTCGGTGGCAAAGGCGGTCTTATGCTGATCCTCTGGAGATATGGCTACTTGATTGTAACCCAAAAATCCATCAAGGAAGTTGTACACTTCCTTGCCTGCCACTCTTTCTAAGAGATGTTCTGTGATGGGAAGTGGATAGTTGTCTCGAATTGTGGCTGCATTAACCTTTTTCAAGTTAATGCACACGCGCAGTTTGCCATTCTTCTTGGGCACCACTACGATGGGGGATACCCATTCAGTGTGCTCAATTTCATAGATAAATCCAGCTTCGACCAGTCTATCTATCTCTTCCTTGATCTTAGCAGCATAATTATCGTTATATGTATAAGGCTTTTGCTTAGAGGGTTTAGCATCTGAGGTCATGGGGATAGTGTGTGAGCATATGTCAGGGTCAACACCTTTCAAGTCCTTGTAACTCCAAGCGAATACATCTCTGTATTCTCTTAGCAAGGCAATCAATTCGTGCTCTTCTTCTTCTGTCAGGTCATGGCCTATATACGTGCATCTCTCCTCTCCTTCTTCTATGGCCACGACTATTTTCTTGGTGGTTTCTTTGTTATCATAGGCCTCCCCTACTTGTGCCTCTCGTTTAGGCATTCTTATCATGACTCTCCTGTCATCTATCTCATACTTCTTAAAATTTTCCGGGACCTCAAACAAAGATTCTTCCTCTTCTGGTGAGACTTCTTTCTTCTTTCGTTTCTTTCCGTCTTCCTTCGGGGTCATATGCGTTGCTAATCTTACATCATTTGTAACCTCTCCATGCCTCTGGGGTTGAAATTCTACTTCATGGAAGTATTCTTCATCTGATGCAAATGGTGGGTCCATAATGATTGACTCTAGATCGGAGTCACTTGCATCCTCAAATGCATCAGGGTTAGGTTCGCATTCTTCTAAAACTGCCTCTCCCATGATTGGCTCTATGGAGAAGACTGAAATGTCATAGCCATCCTCATCACAGTGAGGTGTCCATTGTTCTTCATTGATGGCTACGTCCATTGTTGCTAAAATTTCTGCCCAACCGTGAGGTTCAAATTCTTCGTCTGGAAAAACTACAGGTGCATAGGCTGGGTCTTGGATTGATCTATGGGTTTCTTTCGCACCTACCTCTCTGGCTTTCTCTCTCTTCTCTTCTTCTACTGCTACCTTGCACATCCATAAGTGGGTGTCTTCATGCATCCATGAGGATCCAGACCCTAGGGAATGCACCGATTCTGTATCATCTTTGGCTCTATGGATGGGATTCCATTGGATAGGAGGGACATCTCTGTGAGAATAATCTTTGAGATTGACTTTGGTCGTGACACCTAAGTGTTGCAGGTACAAAGAATTGGTCCCCCAGTCCTGCACCACTTGCAACTGTCGCATAAATGGTCTTCCCAAAATCATCTCATAGGCCTGATTTTTGCTGAAGTCACATATAGCAAAACTATGTTCAAACTCGACACCACAAGTGGTGAGAGTTATTCCTTCTAGCAATCCTAGGGGTCTTTCTATGTGACCATCGGCCATCTGCAATTTCATCCTCGTTGGCCTGAGTGCTGGCTTGCCCCAACGTTTCCATAAGGAGGTGGTGGCAATTGCAACTCCTGCACCTGAGTCCAAAATTGCCTTGGTGGTGTACTCCTGGTAGGTGATGGGAAGATAGGTGTTCCCTTCTTCACCTTCACACATATCTCCTATCTTATCCAAGGGAATTTCTGGCACTGTCCTATGGGATCCTACCTGAGAACGAGGTTTTGCTATCTCTGGTACTTGTTTGGCTACATGTTTCCATAATTCAGGTCTAACCTTGAGTAGCTCTTCTAACTTGAGATTACACTGCACGTTAGTGTTCTTCACTACCTCTGTGTTCCTAGGTATGACTGAGTCGTCGTTCCTTACCATGACTGTAGGTGCTCTCATACAGGTGGACTTTGCCTCCCATGGTCCTGTGAAGTGGGGTAACTCTTGTATGGAATTAGATTCAAAGTCCAATCTCTCGTGAGATTGAGTACTCTCATGTTCCCCGTAAATAGATGGGATGTCTTGTGGGAATTGGTTGTGTGCATCGTCCACAAGTTCAAAAGGAGGGGCGACCTCGCTTTCGTTATCCCATTTGTCTTCTTGAATCTCTCGTAGGAAGTCTGGTGCAAACCGATTCATAGAAGAAGAAGTGTCTGGCTCTGTAGAATTAGGTACATATGCTACCTGGGAAGGAGGGCTTATTCTATCGTTGGCTCTTTCCTCGTTCTCATAGATAGCTGGAGCACAAGCTCCCTGGAGAGGGTTACTTATTCTATTACTTTTCCGAACAGGCTCATACGCTCCCTGAGAAGGAATGTAGGCAACCTGTGGAGGTACACAAGCTTCCGAGAGAGGCTCCTGTGACTTTTGGGGGGGAAGATAAGCTTCTTGAGGAGGCCCGTGGGCTTCCTGAAGAGGCAGGCTTTTCCGTTCTCTTGCCCTTTCCTTTCTTTGAGTGGTAGGTTCCTTTTCTGACTGTGCAATTAGCCTCTCTATTCTTTCTAAGGAGGGGAAGTTGTCTGGTTTAGTGGAATTGGCCACATACACTTCCGATGGGGAATGATTCATGTTTTTGCTTGCTTTATCTTTTTCTTGATTTTTTTCTTCCTTGGCAGATCTTGCAATTATTCCCTCTAATTTCTCTAGAAGTCCATCCAAGTGTAATTGCGTTCTAGCTGAGCCCGAGTAATTGAAAAGGCGACTGGCTTCAAACATAGTCTGAGCCAATGCGACCATTTTCGCGCAAAGCTTGGTTCGTTCTATCTCTAGGTCAGCTCTAGGGTAACATTTGTCATGATCTGTGACATTTGGCCCTTCTTGAATTCTGGCCTGATATGCTTTAAGCATCATGTCTATGTCTTCCAGAATGGGATTAGCTAATACTGATCCTACTCTAGGGGGTGGTGGAATCGTATGACGTGGGTTGGAAGGTGGTGGGTCGGAGGGCGATATGAGCGGTGGTGATGGGATAGTGTGAGAGGGGGTTTGAGAGGTGATTTCAGTTATCCTAGCTTTGGTTTCTCTTATGCTTTCCTCAAGTTCACTCATCTTTTTAGCCCATTGTCTTTTCATTCTTTCCCGACTATCTTTCCATGCTCTAGTCCTTTTCTTTGTCACGCTCTCGGTTTCACTAACCTCTGAGTTCTTATCCTGGTTTACCCCTTGATTCTGCTGCAAGGCTTGAGCCCGAGTGACTACCTGTACGGGAGCCGTGGAAGTGACACTTCCTGTGGAATCTACCACTAACCCAATAACGTTGATCGGAGTGATTTTTGGCATATTATTAGGATTCTTAGGGCAATCTCGTAAGAGATGTTCTTTTCCACAATCTTGGCAAAAACCTTGGATTGTCATTGACTGGGGTTGTGTAGGTGGAGGCAAGGGACAATCACGAATGAGGTGATCTCCTTGACACCGGTAGCATGGACCTCTAGGGAATGGTGGTCGTACCTGCCTAGGTTGAGGCCTGGGGTTGGGGTTTGCATACATGACGTTCGTGTAATCTGACTCCCAACTGGGTTCACTTGGTTCTTCACTATAGTAAGACTCACCATGTTCTGGAGACTGCATGTAGTAAGCCTGGGGACTATCGACATGTGTAGAATCAAAGCTATGGTCACTTGGGTCACTTTCTGAGATCAATGGGGTTACTGGTACTATGGCCCTATTCAGGTTTTCTTCTGCAACAGCATACTTTACTGGAATCACGTTAGCGGGGTTTGGGGGCTGTTGAGCTAGTACCGGTTGGGGTCTCTGTTGGGCCTGATATTGTGGTTGGTAGGTTTGTTGGGGTCTAGCATATTGTGGTGGTGGAGGGTACTGGTTCTGGTATCTGCCCTGTTGGTAGGGCTGAGGGTAGGGTTGCCTAACTGCTTGCTTGTTGTATGGGCAATCTTGCGCAGTGTGGTTTGTGTACTTCCGTTCTATGGTGCAGTACTGGCTACTAGGGTTAACTTGGGGTTGAGCCATAATGGGACAGACGTTCGCCATATGGTCACCACCGCATGTATAGCACCTTTTCACAGGGGCAAACCTTGGGATTTGTTTGCTAGTTACACCTAATTTCTGAGCTACCTTTTCGGCAAGTTCCTCAATTGATGTGGATTGCGTGGAAGAGTGACTAGATGCACTATCTGAATCTTTGTAGATTTTGGAGAGCTCTAGTTCTTCCCCTAGGTTATCTTCAATGTCAATGCACATGCGTACACATTCTTCTATGGTCCTAGGGTCCTTCAGATACACATAGGATCTCAATTTCGTACTCAGCAATCCATCAAGGAATAAGGCTACTTGTTTAGCAGATGTGGGTAGCTCCGAAATAGGGCACCTTTCAAGATATTTTCTAAATCTTCTTCCGGCCAATCTGAGAGTCTCTTGGGGGGTCTGTTTGAAGCTGTGAATCAATGAGGAGGTATTGTGTCTTATGCCGCTCTTAGAGAACTCTACAATGAATGCCTCTAGGAGTTGGTCTATGCTCCTGAACTGACGCTCATCTAATGGCTGAAACCATGTAAGTGCTGTATTCCTAAGGGTTAGACCGAAGGCATTGTACTGCGTGAACAGATCTTCCACTTGTTCAGCTCTCAAGACTTGCTTGAACTCCGCCACATGATCATAGGGATCTCCTGTGCCGTCAAAGTAATTCTTCATGGACTTAACTAGCTGGGTGGGTCTCAAAGTTCTTGTGTGCTCTCTAGGCCTCGGCAGAGGGAATCCATCTACATTTCTTTGGTTCCTGTGGGCTCTAAGCATCTCAGGTTCTACCCTATTCGTCTCCGTTCTCGTTCTTTCTCTGCCCACTGGGTTGGCAAAACTTACTTCTGGTCTATCTCTACTTCTGTCTCTTTGCGTACCATGAGCTTGGGAAGTTCCAGTCCCAGGGTGACCATAGGATACATTTGATCTTGGTTGGGGGAAAATAAATTCACCCTTCCAAGTGTAGGCATGCCTATCATTTTCTGTCACCACAAAGATCCGTTCCGAAGTGTGATCTAAGTAGGTCACTCTACCTGGGCTATCTGGATCCTTAAATTCATAGATCATGATATTTCCTATATCAGTTGGCTGATTGGATTTATACCTCCAAAAGGCTTCATCAGTTTCTCGATGGATAAGCAACTCTATGCTCTTGTTGTCTTGGGGTACCCACTCAGGCGTGATAATCCTAGTGAGAACTGATTTACCTCGAGGGGTTCTAGGTTCCGCACCCATGTTCCCTTGTTCCAGGTCACCTAAGTCCGCTTCTGAGATTACATTCCCAAAGTCATCTGTCCTATCCGGGTGACTCGTGACTACATATATAGTTCCTTCCTTGTCCAGGTATGCACCGTTTTCAAACTTGACAGCTGGGTGCTCTAGTCCTATGGATTGGTCAGGGTTTTTAATCTGGACCACGGGTCTTCCTAGGCCGTCCTCATAGATGCTAGCACCTAGTCGGTTGGTCCTAAGATATTCCAGCTGTGTTTTGTAAGGGCCTTCTACCCTGTACAAATAAGGCACTCCTGAACTTCCCGTAGGTCTGTCCATGCCTTGAGACATTTCTGACTCACTGGTCTCAGAGCTAGGGTAGTATGAGTGGTGGCTCAACTGCTGGGCCCAAGACCTTGCAGTGTGATTGACACTAGCCTCTGAAGACCTAAGGCTTTGTCTCTCTCTTGCTAGGTGTCGTCCTGATCTAAGGTTCATATGCCTAACTGATTAGCTCAATTTTTTTTTTTTCAGAGTACAACCTCGTTGCCGATCAATTGGTACCAGTCACTTGATTCTTTTTAGTTAATTATTGTGTTTATGGTCTTGTCTGATATCACGTCGTCAGGAACACTTGAATGTTCTTCGTACTTTTAGGTTGATCGTTCCACGTTAGGTTCTTTTCCTTTAGGTTATCGATAGTACAGAGATTATGTTTTTAACTTGAACTTGAGTTTTTAGGTAGTCTTCACTTGATAACTGCCTACCGTCGCCCTGGCTTACTCCTATCACTAGTCGTTCTTAGCTTGAGCTAGGAAATGACAGAGGGAGTTGAGAATATTCCAACCTTACTTGTTGATCCCTTGCTTTATGGTGCTCAAGAACCCGGTTCTCAAGCTTGCAAAGAAACCTTGCTTTGTACGCTCTCAGTTGCTCTCAATGGACCTATAAAAGTCCCACGGTTAGCTCAATGCTTATATTCAAAGGACAAAACCAACCACTTTCATTCATGTGACACAAACACACATTTGCATTGTGACTTTTAGGAAAATAATTCTAAAGACCCCTGACTTTGATCCCCCTGGGTATGGTCAACTTCAAAATACCCTCTCTGAAAATCAATGCATTATCTTTATAAAAAACAGTTGAGGGCGTGTAGTATATGCCACGAGCTTTCCAACAAGCCCAAGAGCTCAAAAATTGGATTTCGTATGAAAAAGTTATGACTGTTCAGGGTTTAGGGAGTTAAATCAGGATTCAATACAAGCTAACAGTCAAACAGGAATACTCGAGTAGCTTGTGGCACGGCCTCACGATGCAATACTACACCCTAGTGTTTGTCCCACACTTAATCAAAATTTAGACCAATAATTTTGCCTTGAAAATTTGACCTAATTTGCCCTTCTAACGCGTTCGCAAAGTCTGTCTGTCGCGATTGACAGGTCAGTCGCGATCGACGTGTCGATCGCGATTGACAGGTCCGTCGTGGATGTCAGTCGCGATTGACTGGTCAGTCGCGATTGACAGGGGTTACGAAAAGTCAATCAGTCGTGGTCAAAGGGTCGTTGACTCTGTCGGTCGCGATTGATGAGTCGATCGCGATTGACAGGTCGGTCGCGAGGGTCTGTCGATCGTGGTCAAACAGTCGTTGACCGTGTCGGTCGCGATTGATGAGTCGATCGCGATTGATGACTCGATCGCGATTGACACGTGTCACGCGTATGGTCCGTCGGTCGCGGTCAATCGGTCGTTGACTCTGTCGGTCGCGATTGACAGAGCCGTCGTGGGCTGTCGATCGCGATTGACGTGTCGATCGCGATTGACAGTTCTGTCCGTCGTGGTTTGTCGATCGCGATTGACAGAGCGATCGCGATTGACAGAAATCTGTGGAATTTCAAAAAACTAAACACATTTTTGGGAAGCTCTAAGCCTGTAGGTCATGGATATGCACTTTGTTTAGCAATTAGAGCAATTTTTCTGTCGGTCGCGATTGACAGAGCTCGGCGACACACAGACAATTACTCAGATTTCCGTACCTGCGCGGAGTGCTGGGGATGATGATGCAGCCTGTACCTGCAAGACAGCTCAGAAAACATGCAAAATCAGCACATGCAAATTCGCTCTCTCGCTCTCTCTCACAAGTGAAATGAGGGAAATGAGGTGGAGATGGGGATATAGTCAAAAAACTGAAATTTTTGCGATGATGGAGATGGAGGTGGGAGATGGTGATGATGATGATGGTGATGAAGATGGTGAAGAAAGTAAAAGAAAATCGATGAGAGTGAAGAAAATACCTACAACTCCAACGCGTCAACTCTACGTCTTACCATCACACGCTCGTCCTCAAAGCTCGATCCCCGGCAACGGCGCCAAAATTTGGTGTAGCTCAGTGATGAGTAGCACCTCCTTTAATGTCAATCCGGGAAGACGTGAGGATGGTATGAAGACCTCGAGCAAGTGGCGGCACAAGTGCGTGAGTGAGAAGCACACAAGCATGCACACACATACACACACACGCGCACACACGGCAAGACCAAGAGAGAGAATCAATGGAGTTCTTTAGATTACTTTCAAAAAGCTCTTACAAGTTCGTTTCAATTACAATCTAACCTCAAAAATGAGCTCTCTAGCTCCTTTTATAGTTTTTGACTGGCTTTGGCCCTGTCCAGACCTAGTGTCCGGCCTAGTTAAAAATTAGGTTCCAGGGCTTATTTGGGGGCTCAAACGAGATCTAAAAAATACGAAAATTGGTACGCAACTACTTCTAAGGCTCCTCAAGCTCAAGGACTCCTTGGCTTGCACAAAATGGAGCTACAAAAATGTGGAATGATATTTACAATGATTGTTAGTGATAAAAATCACTGTTGTTGTAGGGATTTCTTCTAGTGATCTGCCATACATATCTTCGAGCTCCCTACTTGCTCTTCCTCCCTGCATGTCCATCTCTTTGATCTGCATTAGTGTCTTGAAAAAATATTGGCCTACTTGCCAGATCTTCTTTGACTGCCCTGTTTGCTTGTGCTGTCCCTTCGTTCTGACTCCCTTCTTTGACTTTCACGTCTTGTAAGTCCTGGTGTACCAATACTACTGCCAACAGTGATGCATTGAGAATATTTAATATCTCATATGGGTCAAACTTATCCTTATCTCTTCTAACTTTGAAAGTGAAAAGTCATCACTCCATTTTGATTCTCTCCAGTTCCAACAACAAGAACTCCTCATTTACTCAAAGACTATCACTAGAAACAGACATGATAACTTGTCTCCTAGAGTTTTTAGGTCAGTCTCAATCCAACCACTATGTTTATCTAATCTCCCTACTACCTTTCACAAATTAGTTCCACTCCTATCTAAGAAATCTGAAAAGTTTTGAAACTCTTTAACTAGATTATTCCTCTAGGAATGAGCTAGATGTACTAAACGTAGAGAAGAATCCCTAATTAGATTCAGCTCCATGAATAAATCAAACTTACTTACATCAAAGTAGTAATCTAGAATCTCTCCAGTATTTCCTATGAGGGAAAGGAATCTATGAGTGAAACCTTTTACAATTTTCCTTTAATTTAGAAAACATAGTGATTCATTTGCTCTAATCTTCTATGAATGAGAAAGCATACTAAGACTCTTCAAACATTCCTTCCTAAAAAAAGGGGAATCAAACTCCCATGTGAAGAAAAATGCAATGAAAAGTAAAGTAAATGAGTTGCTAATAAGATCTTAAACTCTATTCCTAAAAGCTCAACTAAGAAACATTCAGTCTATATCTTATCTATATAATAAGCATCATACTTTATGGATGATGATTCCTTCTCTCCCCGATCATGAATAATAACTCTCAAAGGGAAATAGGTTCCAACTTTTCAATGTGATGGCACGTATGAGTTTCACCTAAAAGGAAATCCTAATTTTTAGGATGAATCTGAATTTTGAATTCAAAAAACAAATTCATGGCTTTTGGCCAATCACAAGATTCTCTCTATTTCGTGCTTTTACTTTTGACTAAAATAAGATCAAGCTTTAACCGTTAAATTGTTCAAATCATATGATAATACATTAACCATGAGATGTCCAATATGAATTGGTTAAGCTCCTAGGTTTGCTCCATGACCAATAGAGGGGACCATCCTTATAAGGTCTCCCAAGGCTAAGTAAGCCTACCCATGTTTTAGGGTCGTGGTAGCTTGATCCATGCTAATAATCTTCACCATTGATCCATGGGGTAAATCCGATTGTTGAAAGGTAGGATCAACAAACATTTGTTTGTAGCCCTCGATCTTGATTAATCCACACGTAGGATCAATTGTAGATCCGATGGCCCACATCAAGTAGACCCTTCCCCAAGTTAAGAAAGCTACTTTTGTTTCTAGGCCTTCATTATAGTTGATCCTCACATAGGATGAATCCCGAATCCAGCGGCTTAGAAGGAACCTTCGTAACTATGCATCTAGGGTCTACTCTATACCTCATATAACCTCAAAGTCAGGAACCTACCAATTTCCAACACTCTCACGTGGATTCTCAATCTTCCTTACACAAGCTCTAGAGTTGATTCCTTGGCCTCCACAATCTCTGTAATCTTCGATACCTTCCTAAGCTTTGATACCCTGTAAAAAAAAATGATCAATAATGACTAGTGGTGCAACTCCAATAACATGTAGAGGTTACTACCGAACACAAGAGAGAAAGAGATATATTTCTACTCATGGGAATAATGGAAGATATGTGTCTATATGGAAAGTGGACTCAAGATGAGTAGAAGGTGAGCTCAACTCTAACTCAGAACTCTAGTACAAAATAATTAAAAAACTGCACAGTATATAGATGGTTCTCTCCACCCATGCACTCGACATATGGAGCTTAGATGGTGATCTAAATAGATACTAGGTGAAGGGATATAGACCACTAGAATGGGTACTAATATGGACACCCTAATGGCTCCAAACACCACAAAATATGATCCTATGTGGGGAGGAGACCATCCGTATAAGGTCCTCCGAGCCTAAGTTAGGCTACCCATGTTCTAGGTCATGGTAGTTTGCTCCCAAATAATCTCCACCAGTGATCTGTGGGATAAATTCAATGGTAGAAATGTAGGATCAAGCTGAACCATTTGTTTGCAGCCCTTGATCTTGCTTAATCCACAATCAGGATCAAGTCTAGATCTAAGGGCCCACATCAAATAGGCCCTTCCCCCAAAGTTAAGAAAGCTACTTTTGTTGGTATAAGCCCTTGATTTTGGTCGATCGTCACATAGGATCAATGGCTTAGAAGCAACCTTCATAACTATCCATCTATGGTCTACTCTAGACCTCATGTGACCTCAAAGCTACCAATCTCCAACACTCTCACATGGCTTCTCCTCATAATGGGGGTTTTACAAAAGAGAGTTTTATGGAACAATGGTACTGGTGCTCTCTAGATAAACATATATCCATCATGAACATAAAAGGAACCAGAAACTACAAAAATGGACATGGATGGCTTCTGCTTTAGGGTTTGTTCATGTGTCACTGCTGTATGAGGTACCATTATATCGTGAGAAGTAAGGATTGTTGTTGCCCTACATCAGAGAGAAAGGCCGCCTAATTCAAGAGATTAGGGTTTCTTGTAATAACTGTTTTGGACAGTTTACATCCTTCCTTTTTTGTGTAGCAGGTGCACATTTGTGGTGGTGGTGCAGCTTGTTGTATTTATGTCCCAACCTCATGACTGATTCGACTTAAGCTGCGAACTTCCCTCAACCTCGGGAGCTTAGCTCTCCTTTTGGCCTTCTCGAACAGGATGTGAAATTTATTCAGCACTATTTTCATAACAATATAGAAGTAGTCTCGTCGGCATACATGGAGTTGTTTGTGTACATTAATTCATTCTGCATAACTAACTAACTAACTAACTAACTAGTTGAAATTTAACACGGGGCGATGCCTTTAATATACACCCCCCATTACATTAAATAATGCTTGTTGTTGATTGAATAGCACTTATGTACTCTAACCTCACCTCATGGATGAATGAATCAAGGTGTGCCTCTTTAAGGTACCTGCATGTTCCCTCAACCTTGCAATTTCAGCTCTCCTCTCCTTCTCCATTGAGTTGTGTATGCTTGTTGGCTTTTATGTATACCTAGGCCCTTTAACCTCATGAATGAATCAAGGTCCCTCTTTAAGGTACCATGTGTGTGTGTGTGTGTGTGACGACCTACTTATAAATCATTATCACTTTTAACTCCTAATTATTTGCACCGCATATTTAAAGAATGAATTCAGGCTTTTACGATGATGATGATGATCATACGATTGCGATTAACGTACGGTGTATAAAGCATATGTGCTTCATCTCATCCCATGTATATTCCTTCTACCACTTATCACTTTTATTATATTTCCATCGCAAAAACAAAAATCATGCGCAAATTCAATGTGGAGGTGAGAGACACAGAAACATACATGTGGGCAGAATATGCAAATTCATTCTATTCATTCATAGGACACTCCTTAGTTCCATATTGAATCCATCCATCCATAACATAGAATAGGTTTGCCCGTCTCCCGAGTCTCCTTAGCAATCCATCAAGAAGATTTCAAGGTAAGGTTTGGCTTAACATATTTGTGCGTCTCTCATTATATATATGTTTGCCTCGCCTTTAGCTTTAGAACCACATGAAAATCTTTACGTCGTTTCATAGACTTAACTCTTATTTCTTGCACGCCCAGGCAGACACTAACACACACATGAACAACAACATTAATCACATAACACACGAATTAATGTTTGTACTGTAAGAGGAGCTACCACCACCACAGGAATGGAATGCTTTGTGTAACAAGCGCAAATTTCATTCTATATAACTAACTACAAAAAAGAAAAAAGGGGGGGGGCCTTCGTACACCCGATAATTTTAAACTGTGTATGCTTGTTGAATGCTGTCTATGTCCAGGCCCTTCAACCTCACGACTGATTCCACGTGCCCCTTTAAGGTGTGAAGTTCCCTCAACCTCGCGATTTCAGCTCTCCTTTTCGCCTGCTCTACCATCTCTGTTCGCTCATGCGGCTGGTTACGATCAGAGGAAATCAGGTTGCTTGGCTCCTCCGCTGGATGTAAGCCATGTAAAGTACGCTGAGCATGAGCCCACTCAGCCTCCCTCTCCTCTTTTCCGAAATCCTTCTTTCTCGTGAATGCCACCCTTCGCTCAAAGAGGAGCTCCCAGGCTCTTCCGCTGAGAGCATAGCAGACAGAAAACTTGATGACATCGAGAGGTAGGAAGGTGATGAAGCTGTATAGCCAGATCACACCCGCCCAATGCCAGCCAATACCTCTGATGTTTGCGAAACCCCATGCCGGGTATACAGCTAGCAGGGTGGCCAACACTTGGGCTACAACGAATGCGAGCATAAGATAAAGTCCAGGACGCTCCATGAAGCACCACCTTCTTGACCTTGTCACAAAAATAAGAGCTTGGCTGATGATGCTCACTTGCAGATAGACAGCGGCTGTCAGCTCGCTCTGGCTCCAACCTATGTGCCTTACTCCAAACTTGTCAGAAAAGAATGTTGTTCTGTGAACTGCCCAAAAGAACACGACCGTCGTCAGTGCGAGATACGATCCAAGAACGATGCCGGTTGCAAAGATCTCCCTCAACTTCCAGCTGTCAGGCAAGGGACTCGGTTTTACTCTATCCTTGGAGATGGTCATTATGGTACCGTCATTTAGAATAGCGATGATAAGCACCATGAAGGGAGAGAAATCAAACTTCCAAATAAGAGCCAAAAGAAGGAAGCCCAAGACTATACGTATAGTAATGGAAATTGCGTAGATCGTGTAGTTCTTCATCCGCTGGAAAATGGCCCTGCTCGTCAGAACAGCACTGATAATGACACTCAAGCCTGGCTCAGTTAGGACAATGTCGGAAGCACTCCTTGCAGCATCCGTTGCATCGGCAACAGCGATGCCTATGTCTGCCTTCTTTAGGGCAGGTGCATCATTGACACCGTCGCCTGTCATTCCACATATGTGCTGCTTGTCCTGTAGCCGCCGGACAATTTCGTACTTGTGCTCTGGGAAAACTCCTGCGAAGCCATCTGCGTTTTCGATGAGCTCATCCACTGGAAGAGATGCGATCGTCTCATCCTTGTTTTGCAGCCCTAGTAAGGATGATGAAGGGTACATATTTGAACCCATTCCCAATCGTCTACCAGTCTCCTTGGCAATGGCAAGCTGATCACCCGTGATCATCTTGACGTTCACTCCCAAGTTCAAAGCTCGCCGAATCGTTTCAGCGCTATCATGTCGAGGGGGGTCGAAGAGGGGCATTAAGCCACAAAAATGCCAAGTTCCACCCTCACTTTCTTTGCTTTTTTCAGGTACTTCCTGCAGGGCCACTGCCAATGAACGCAATCCACATTCGGCAAACTTGTCGATGACTGCATGTACGCGTGCCTCAATCTCAGGTTTGTTGTGGACAAGTGAGAGTATCTGCTCAGGAGCCCCCTTGCTCGCTCTATACCATCTACCATCACCGGAGTCTATGTATGTAAGCGCAGTTCTCTTATCCACAGGGTTGAACGGAAGAAAGTGAACCTCTCGAATACTAGCTCGTGCGTCCTTTGGATCGGCAAGCATGCCGACTATAGCAGTGTCAATGGCATCTTGGTTCTCTGTTCTAGAAGCTCTGGCTGCCAGAAGAACAACCATGTCCCTATCAATGCCTTGCGAAAAGCACTCCACCAAATTCTTATCGACAGTGAGCTTGTTCAATGTTAGCGTGCCCGTCTTATCGCTACACAAGACATCCATGCCCGCCAGCTCTTCGATAGCAGTCATGCGCTTAGTGATAGCTCCTTGTTGTGAAAGGCGATGGGACCCAATGGCCATGGTAACAGAAAGGACAGTAGGCATAGCAATCGGGATTCCACCAATAAGGAGCACCAAGAGGTTGTTGATCCCTTCCCTGTATGCCCTGTGCTGTATAGCGTACATGACAGTGATCTCTACAACCATGCCCATAGCGATCGAGCAGATGCAGAAATTTCCAATGGAGGTCAAGACCTTCTGGAAGTGGCCGACTTGATGAGTGGAATCAACGAGATGGGCAGCTTTCCCGAAGAAAGTATGGACACCGGTGGCGATCACAACTGCCTCGATCTCCCCCTGCTTACAAGTCGAGCCCGAAAACACCTCATCTCCTGGCTTCTTGGTAACAGGCAAAGACTCTCCTGTGAGGGCGGACTGGTCAATTTTCAGAGGATCACCCTCTAGAAGGCGGGCATCGGCTGGAACAATATCGCCCAGCTTTATACCGATTATGTCACCTGGAACAAGGATGGAAGCATCTTGCTCACTCCAACGTCCATCCCGAAGGACCTTGGCCTTTGGTGCAAGCCTTGCCATCAGTGCAGCAGCAGCATTTCCAGCATTATTTTCCTCAATGAAGGAGATGGTAGAGTTAATGAGGAGCAAGACCACAATCCCCACAAAATCCTCCCAATCGGGTGGAGCAACCTCTCCCTTGTACGGGCCGTTGGCCAATGCGATCGCCATAATAGCAGCAGCTTCCATAACCCACGAGAGCGGATTCCACATGAAACCAAGGAATTTCAGGAACTTGCTCTCACGCTTCTCTTCCAGCTTATTGTATCCGAAAATGTGGAGCCTATGGCCACCCTCCTCAGTAGTCAGGCCTTCCTTGGTGCATCTTAGCTGTTCAAAGACCTCGTCCATGGGCATTCTTTCGAGATCCACATCCCCCGAGTCTAGGGCTTGCAAGGTGCTGACGACGACGGCCTTGATCTCCTCGTGGGATCCCATAGTGAATCCGGAAACGTACTCCCAAGTGGTGGCTTGGTCTCGTCGTCAAGGAGGTTGATGGTGGCTTGGTCTCGTCGTCAAGGTTGATTGGTAAGAATAGCACGAGCATGTGCACATATATAGCATTGATGCGCGCGCGATATGCGCTGCGTTTATCACCCACCCACGTTAGCTTTATTAGGCTTTTCATCATCGCGTTGGAAGAAGCATTGATACGCGCGCGATATGCGTTTATCACCCACCCACGTTAGCTTTTCATCGTCGCGTCGCGTTACCAACAACCAAAAGCAAAAGCTAGCAACGTGTTAAAAAAACATAACATGTGATTCAAATTTAAAGCTTGAATAATGTTTAATGTCTGTCGCGGGCAAAATGAAGCAACCAACCATCCATCCATCAATGTATTTCTTTTTAATGTATGAAGCATTCGTCGTTTGCATGGACTGATCCGAAAGCAAGCAAGCTTTCATCACATAAAAACATTGTATGTGATCTCCCTTGCAGAACACCTTACAACGTATAAAAGCATATACAGGGAGCTTAAACTAAAGTATGCAACAATCAGAAGGCCTAATTTGGCTGGCTTATGTTATGAGGGTATAATTGTCTCGATTCCTGAATGGCCAAACTGATGTTCATTTGATTGATTGCAACCAGGAGAGTTCTTAGATATATCAACCACCCATTGAACCAAGGGCTATTCCACCCTAATAATGGATATGGACTACTACAAAACAAAGTAATGAGTTGCAATGACTAAAAGGAGGAGCACATGCTAACATCAAAAGTCACCTCGTAGATGTCCAAGAAGCAAACCAGAGTTTCTCTATCCTCTATTGAATTTGAGTACATAGCCACATGTGATGCAAGAAGATATTCTAGGACTTGGATGTGGAGTCGACGAGTTCACATTTGTCGAGGAAAACATCTCAAAAAATTCATCTCTAAAGCAACCCAATGTTCCATATAGAGGTTCATTATCATTGCAACTCGGAGAAGGTATTATCCAAGTGGTGGACATCAAATACAACAACACAAAGGCAGTATGATGAACTTCATGGAAGCAAGGAAACTAGGAAGACTCAAAGGAACATGAAGGTGATCAATGGAGACTAACCCAGTTCATCTTTAGGGGGGAGTGTTAGAATTCTTGGAGTTGGCAAGCTCAAATACGTGAATGGGGGGTTAATTACATTATATGCCACAACACTATTCACTTTATGATGAGTCACACAAGTCAATTAACGTCGAGTTCTAACTAACCAAAAGACTTAACTACGATGAGTGAGAAAGTCGGGGATATTACTGGAGGTGAATATGAAGTTCAAATGATCACCTAATATCTTCCATTATATATATACTCTCATTTGGAATGAGCCATGGCCTTCCTCCCTCCGTTTTAGAGAATCTCTTTGATGTACTTTGGTCGGTACAAGCTAGCCCCTAGCAAAGCTACACTCATGCTAGCTTAACTCTGCACATAGGTAGAGAATATCACATAGGCATATCTCTTTGTATGTGACTTGGATTTCAAGGATAGTTAGTTCATCTTGTTGCAATTTTTGTAACCATAATTTCCTTCATAACTTTATACTTGTTTACTTCCTAAGATTGTGAGGATTGAGGGGTATAGATCACTGGTCTATTCTCTGCATATTTTTTTAGTATAAATATGAATCTGAGTACACACATACCCTAGTCTATCATGTGTGGGAAGGCCAGTATACCTCTTCAAATCCATTTGGGAGTGATTTAGAGCTTGTTTGAAAGCTCTAAGGGTCTATTTTATTTGTTAAAAGTATCATGGGTTCAATCTAATGGAGTAGAGATAAATTGGGTTTTTGTTTAAATGTGGAAGCCATCTATGAGGTCTCCAGAAGGGTAGAACACACATTTGTTGCAATTGGGAGCACATATTCTGTATCATCTGAAACTTAGGTCATCACGGACATTGTTGTTGTGAGACTTGTATTTTCACTTGGTCCTTGTTTACTTTTTTTGTATAATTCAACTTGACATCCCTTGTTGCCCCCATTTCAATTAAAAAATCACGAAATTTTTACTACCTTCACCTAGTAGTGTTTCTTGATAGGGTTAACTTGTTAGCCTTTATTTATTCAAGTTTTTTGCTTTACTTATATGGTCTTTAGGCTCCCCAACTTGGGTGAACCCATTTCATCTCAATTTACCCATAATTTTAGCTAGTGATGTCTCAGACCTAAGTCTCCCAAAGAGAAATCATGCAATGCTTTTTTACTCCTTTTTTATTGAGCTCCCTTTTTGTGTTTATGCGTCTCCTTGTGATTTGAAGCTCATATAATTTCATTCCTCATCCATTTCCTTCGCTTGATGCTCAACGATTTCTCTAGTGTCCAAGGACATCATTCCTCGAATTTCGACTTCACAAATGTTTTTTTCCACTTTTTTCCTCCCTTGGACTCGATTTTACACTCCCACTAGATTTTCTTGCCCCAAATCCTGCTCGAACATTCCTTTTTACTATCAACATTGTCATTGTCTTTGGTTGCTTTAAAAGAGAAGAGACATTCTTGCCTCAAAAGTTTCTTTGAAGATGTTCTTTGGATATTTCCTCTTTTCTTTCAAGCTTACCTCTTTTTTCTTATTTAAAAGAATCAACCAATGATTTCTCCAGCTAGAAGTAATTTATCGATATCATTCAATTAATCTAAGGCTTTATAATTTGTTTTCAACTTATTTCTCTTTTGGCTTATCTATTTTTATAACCATAGTAGCTCAAAACTACACTCAAGTATGTCTCTTTACCTCCAATGATGTCTTTGAGCCACATGCAAGCTAGGGACATTGTTCAATGCGTTTTGGCTTGGGTAGTGATCTTTTTAAGGGTTCTTTGACTTCCTTGAGTTTTTCCACTCTTCTTGGACTCCCCTACTTAGATAATGGCTTCTCTATAATCAATCCTTATCTCAATTATGTATCTAGCACTTAGGGAAGTAGGGACATTGTGGGATGTTCTTTTTAATTTTAAATGAGATTTTCTGCTTGTTCTTTAAGGGGCTTAATTTTTCATTATCTTTCCCACCTTAGTTGTGAAGAAAATTCCCTCAACTCATGACTTCCAACCAATATGGTATCTAGATATATGTCTGGGAGGGAGATTGATTGACTAATTTACACTTGATGGGTAACCTCTTGTGGCTTATCTTGTGATCCCTACTCTTTGCAACCTCATGCATTTGGGAATTCATCTTCCTTCACTCAAATGTATGCTCAAACTTCACACCACAAGTGGTAAGATTTATTAACAATCCTAAAGGCTTCTCAATGTGACCATCTACCATTTGCAATTTCATTATCCTAAGGGTAAGTGTCGGCTTGCCCCATCGCTTCCATAGGGAGGTGGTAGCAATGGAAACTCTTGCACGTGAATCCAAAATGGCCTTTGTTCGTAGTGGCTCCCAAGTGTTGCAGGTACAAGGAATTGGTTCCCCAATCTTGTATTATCTGTAGTTGTCTCATAAATGGTCTACCCAAAATCATCTCATATATATGGTTTTTCCCAAATTCACATATGGAAAATTTATGATCAAACTTCACACCACAAGTGGTAAGATTTATTAACAATCCTAAAGGCTTCTCAATGTGACCATCTACAATTTGCAATTTCATTCTCCTAGGGGTGAGTGCCGGCTTGCCCCATCGCTTCCATAGGGAGGTGGTAGCAATGGAAACTCTTGCACGTGAATCCAAAATAGCCTTTGTTGTGTAGCCCTAATAAGTAATAGCGAGGTAGGTATTTACTTCTTCTCCTTTGCCCATATCTCCTATCTTATCCAAGGGTATTTCTTGAACTCTCTTATGTGTTGCTACTTGAGAGGGTGGTTTAGTTACTTTTGGCACTTGATTAGCTATGTGTTTCCACACTTCTGGTTTAATTTTGAGTAACTCTAACATGAGATGATACTATACTTTAGTGTTCTTCACTACATTCATATTTCTAGGTAAGTATGAGTCTTTGTTTCTTTCCATGACCATGGGTGCTATCATATTGATAGACTTGGATTCCCATGGGCCTGTGAAACGAGGCAATTCTTGCAAAGAGCTGGATTCAAAGTCTAATCATTCACTTAGCTGCTCATCTTCCTACTCTCCATAGATAGATGGAATATCCTTTGAAAATTGATCATGGATATCATCCACTACCTCAATGGGAGGTGGATTTTTGCTCTCTTTGGCCAATTTTTCCTCTCGAATCTCTCTTAGGAATTCTTGAAAATATTGATTTATAGGAGAAGAGATTCTTGGATCAATGGAGTTAGAAGAATTATCCTTTCACTTCTTATGTTACTCACTTATTATGTAGCTGGCTTCCCACAGATTACTATTATCTTCACTAGTCCCTCTAACAATCCATTAAAGTGAAATTCTGCCTTGTTGGAATTAGAACAATTGAAAAGACGGATGGCCTCAAACATAGTTTGAGCCGATCTCACCATTTTTGCACAAAGTTTGGTTCTTTCAATTTCTAATTCAGCTTTGGGGTAGCACCTATCTAATTCTGCCACATTTAGCTCTTCTTGGATTCTGTCGTGATATGCCTTGAAGATCATGTCTAGGTCTTTTGGAGTAGGATATGCTAAAACCAATTGTGCTCCAGGTGGTGGGCTATGAGGGTGCATGTGAGATATGATCTCTATCAATTAAGCTTTAGTTTCCCTTAAGATCTCTTTGAGTTCACTCATCTTCTTTATCGATTGTCCCTTCATTCTTTCATGGCTATCTTTCCAAGCTCTCATTCATTTTTTAGTTGTGCTCCCAGTATCACTGTTGTCTCAGCTCTTCTCTTGTCTTATGCCTTGGTTTTGTTGTAGGACTTGAGCTTGAGTCACTATTTGCATTGAGGTTGTCATATTTGTACTCCCACTAGAATCTACAACTAAACCAATAAGATTGATCAGTGTGATTTTTTTATGCATTGGCTGGATTCTTTGGGCAATCTCGTAGGAGGTGTTCCTATTCACAGTTTGGACAAAAACCTTGAATCATCACTAGTTGGGGTTGACTTGGTGCAAGGATTGGACAATCTCAAATGAAGTGATATGCTTGGCACTTGCAACATGTCCCTCTATGTGCTTTGGTCTAATTTGTCTTGGTTGTGGCCTAGGGTTAGGGTTGGCATACATCATGTTCAAATGTTCTGGCTCTCAACTTGGTTCACTAGGGACTTCATATGGGTAAATCTCATTATGCTCAGGTGATTCCATGTAGTAGGCCACTGTGCTATCTACATGAGTTGAATCAAAGCTCTGAGCATTAGGGTCGCTTTTTGAGATCAAGGGAGGTTCTTGCATGAAGGTTGTACTCAAGTTTTCCTCAATTGATGCATATTTGACTTGGATAACATTGGTTGGGGGAGGAGGCTATCGACCCAACACTAGTTGAGGTCTGGTAAGGCTACTGGGGCAAAAAGTATTGCTGTGGTTGTGCCTGATTTTGATATCTTCCTTGTTGTTGATATGGCTGTGGATAATTCTGCCTAACCACATGCTTGTTGTAGGGGCAGTCTTGTGTGGTGTGGTTAGTGTATCATTTGTCTATTGTGTAGTATTGGTCATTAGGGTATCCTTGGGGTTGTGCCATAATTGACAAGAATTAGCGAGGTGGTATCCTCCATAGTGGTAACATTGTCTCACTGAGAGCATCCTAGGCATATGCTTGCTTAAGAATCCTAATTTTTGAGCTACCTTTTTGCCAGTTCATCAATAGAAGTAGATGGCTTGGAATTGAAGCTCTGTTGAAGCTCAAGATCAAGGACAAAGCACGGAAGCACATCAAGAAAGTGAACACACGAGAAGAGGGAGCAAGTAGGGAGCTCCAAGAAGCACCTGTCAAATTTTCAGAAGAAATCCCTACAAAAATAGTGATTTTTATCACTAAAAATCATTGTAAATACCATTTTCTAATTTTTCAACTCCATTTTGTTCAAGCCAAGGAGTCCTTGAGCTTGAGGAGTATTAGATGTATCATATTACCAATTTTCATAATTTTTAGATTCCGTTTGAGCCCCCAAATAAGCCCGAGAACCTAATTTTTAACGAGGCCGGACACTAGGTCTGGACAGGGCCAAAACTACTCAAAAAACTATAAAAAGGGCTGGAAAGCTCATTTGAGGGGGCAGCTTGTGGTAGATTTCAGTTTTGTAAGAGAGCTCTTTGGTAATCAAAGCTTTCCATTGTTCCACTCTTTGCTCTTACCTTGTGCGTGTGTGTGTGTATGTGTGTGGATGCTTGTGTGCTTTCACTCACGCACTTGAGCCATCACTTGCTCACGGTCTTCATACCGGTCCTCACGTCTCCACGGATTGACAATTATGAGGTGAAGCTCCTCACGTTGGTACTCACCATTGTGCTAGAGTGACACCAAATTTGGCGCCGTTGCCGGGGAGAGAGCTTGGAGGACGAGCGTGTGACGGTAAGACGTAGAGTAGCGACGTTGGAAGGTAAAAAAATCATCATTTTCAGTTCAGTTTTTGAATTTTTCTTCTTCTTCATCTTCACCATCATCACCATCTCCACCCACCTTCATCTTCTCAGTTTTTTCCATTTTTTAGAGTACATTCACCTTGTTTTTACTTGTGGTTATGACCAAGAAGCTTAGAGGGGGGTGCAGAACTGAATCGCTGAAGAAAAACTCGTGAAACACTCTCCAAACACCAAGAATCTGAGCGGCCATTTTCGGAAGTGCTAAAACCTGCGTCAAGTATCGTTTGGGATTTACAGAGGTTAAATGTTGAGTTTTGGGTGATACAAAGAGTGAGGAGAGGGGAGAAGGACTAGGAAAACAAGGGCATCAAAACAAAACTTAAAAAATCTTGCAAAAATCTTGGCAAGGGTCAAGTATCGTTTTTGCTCCCGCGGTCGAGTATCGCGATACTTGTCAAGTATCGTGGACTCCTGTGGTCGAGTATCGCGATATTTCCCTAATATCGGTATCGTTTCGATCAGAGATCGTTTGAGCCCAAAGATCGGTATCGTTTTGCTTAGCGATCGTTTTGGTCAAAGATCGTAGATCGTTTCACTCAGAGATCGCGTATCGTTTTGAACCAAATATCGTCGATCGTGTATCGTTTTGACCAAAGATCGTTGAGTCCAGAGATCGTTTTGCCAAAGATCGTTTTGCCAAAGATCGTTTGGGGAAGTATCGTGTATCGTTTTCATCCAGATATCGTGTATCGTGTCGGTCAAGTATCGTTTTGGTCCAAGTATCGTGTATCGTGTTCCAGAGATCGCGATACTTGCCAGCGACCGAGTATCGTTTTGAGCTAAGTATCGAGTATCGTTTTGTCAAATATCGTTTTGTCCAGCGATCGTTTGCTCAGAGATCGTTTTGTCCAGCGATCGTTTTGTGAGAGATCGTGTATCGTTTGGCTTGGAGGTCGTGTATCGTTTGGGGGAAGTATCAAGTATCGTTTTCCTTGAAATATCGTAGGTCGTCTGTTCAAAGATCAAGTATCGTGTATCGAGTTCCTCAAGTATCAAGTATCGTGTCCAAATATCGTGTATCGCCTGATTTGAAGCATCTCCTGAGAGGCCCTGTTTCCCTGTTTTAACCCCCAAAACCCTGAACTGGCATAACTTTCTCATACGAAATCCGTTCGGAGTGATCTTGGGTTTGTTGGAAAGCTCGTGAGGAGTACAACAAAAACATCGACTGGTTATGTTAATATTAATACCAGGATTATTAGATAGGGTATTTTTAAGTTGACCCTCAGGTTGGACTAGGAAGCAAGGGGTTCCACAAAATTTTGAGCAATTCAAAGGACAATTGTGGACTTGTAAACAAGGCTTATGAACCTAAGCTCAAGATGATACCTAGGAAGAGATAGATAAAGTACCATATCACTTGAAACTAAGATCAACCACACAATCCAGTCAGGGACTCCCAACTCAGGGGTTAACCCTACGTGCTGAGTTCATAGACAAGTGAGTCAAAAATGTCACTTAACTGGGAGAGGCTCTTGGTTTCTGAAGACATGCATAGTTCTGTACCTAGGGAAGGTTTTATGTCTAGAGTGGAAGGCGAATATCGAATGTCTCTTCAGTATATATCCACTAACTTGCAAGGAATACCCATCTACCTTGATGGTCTACAGAGGACAGTGGCAAGAATGATAAACACCACAGAATTAGAAATAGTTCCAAGACCAGCTGTCAAGTATGAAGACGGAGTCTACATGGACAAGATGGGCCAGATATATGTAGTAACTGAAAGTCCTAATCAGATTAATGAAAGAGGAGAGTTAGCTCGAGATCAGGAAACTACCTCGCAAAACCCATTTGAAACCCAACAAAGAACAAAAAATGTGACGATAGGACGAATGAGCCAAGGTAGCATACTCGATAGACTACATGAACAATTCGACATGCCAAGAATCAACCCCCACGGCCACTCTAGTCAGAGGATGGGAAATACGAATAGACCTACCTTTAGGACAGAACCGCCCCAAGGTGTCCCCATCATAACTCGATCCCCAGAACCCGACAGAAGACCGAGACCAATCCAATTGGCCAAATGTATGAGGAATCGTTACGATGGCACAGGAGAACCCTATGACCACATTGCAGAATTCAAGCAGGTGTTGCGAGCAGAGCAAGTGGATGACTTTTTCATGCAATATGAATCCTTTGGGCTAACACTTACGGGAATAGCCTTAACTTGGTTTCAATCTCTGGATCCAAATTGCTTTGAACATATTGAACAATTCTTCCAAGAACTTATTTGGGAATTCACGAAGCGCGGGATCAAGCACAATTCGTCGTCCTTACTACATAGTTTCAAACAAGCTCCCAATGAGACGGTAAAAAATGCAGCACGAAGGTTTAAACAATACGTAACCCGATGCCCTGTGACAGAGAGACCTTCTCAGCAAAAAATGATATCCCTATTTTTAGAGGGTCTAACAAATGGAACATTAAGAATGTTAGTATACGTAAAACGGTTGCAAACTCTGAGTGAGTGTCTTCAAGAATGCATAGATTTGGAAGACAACTTAGCTGAGGATCTCAAAATCACACAGGATCCTATCAAATCAGAGGAGACAGGGAGCAAGGAAACTTCTAGTTTGAGTTATGTGGAGGAAGTGACAGAGTTGGTGGCCAAGAAATTAGGAGTACAAGGACAAAGGAACTACCAGAACTTCCCTTTGAGAATGCCAATGTTAGGAAGTTGCACACTTTGCGGTGGGGATCATCCTTCTCATGTCTGCAACCAAGAAGCATTAGGATTATCACAACCTTACCCGTACAATAGACGATCAACTCAAGTGCCTAACATGTACTCTTATCGTGAGCCAAAGTACCCCAACTACAACAATGGAAACTATCTAATGAATAGACAGCCGCGACCATTTGTACCACCCCACTATAGACCATACGGGTACCCTCCTACAGAACAAGGAAGAGAAGTTCCTAGGTATAGCCCATGTCCAGAACCACGAGAAGCAACTAGACCATATGAACATGAAGGTAATAGCCAACCTCAATCTATGCCAAGACAAAAACCACCCCACACACTAGCTCCGACACAAGGGCAGAACATCACGATACAAGTTGTCTGTCTAGAGTGTGGCAAAGAACAGCTTTTGAGAGATTGTCCCGGACATCCTGCTAGTGTACCAAAGGTTACACCCATTAATGTTGTCGGCCTAGCAAGGGATTCAAGTTCCAATAGCGATAAGATGGCTCCTATGCACGCAGTTACTAGGGCCCAAGCCTTACAGCAAAATAAACCAGTTGAGCAATCAGAGCCAAGTGAATCGGGAGAGCCTAGTAAGAGAAGGACAAGAACATGGAAGGATACTAGAGAGAAGGCCAATCGTAAGTGGACCAAAAAGTTATCCGATCTGGAAGAAAGCCTGAAAGATGCAAAAACAAAAATAGAAGATATCGCCTCTCAAAGCCCCTCACAAGTCCAAACTCCATCCACATCATCTCATCCCCACTCACCAACCACGGTAAATGAACCACCACAACCGGGGTCTGTTCTTGCAGATCCAACTCCAGAACACTTGGACATGATGTTCAAAGCATACCAGGCTCGACTTCAAGAAGGGCCAACACCTGCAAACCTAGATAAGAGCTACCCTAGAGCAGATTTAGAGATTGAACGGACAAAAATGTGCATTAAAATGGTGGAACTAGCTCAAGCTATGTTTGAGGCCAATCAATCATTCAATCAGACGAATGCTATTACACCGGGTTTGCACTTCCAGGGCTTACTAGATAGATTAGAGCAGTTGGTAAACAAGCCACAAGTTTCGTTACCTCCACAGGCTCAACTAACTATTGAAAGAGAAAGCTCATCACCAAAGAAAGTCTATGTTCCTGACTCCATAGATGAGAGAGAGCCTCTTTCAATTCAACAACACTCTCAAACGTTCTTGCGGGAAATACAAGAAGAGAAATGGGCCAAGGAGAAGGATAATTCTCCTCCTATCCTTGAGATTGATGACCTTCATGATCAGTTTCCACAAGACATTCCATCTATTTATGGAGAAGAAACAGAGCAACAAGAAGATGAACGGTTAGATTTTGAATCTAATTGTTTACAAGAATTGCCACAGTTCACAGACCCAGGGGAAACTGAATCGGTCCAGATTAGAGCTCCCACAATAGTGGTAAGAAATGAAGACTCGGTGATTCCAAGAAACACTGACGTCGTGAAGAACACTAAAGTTCAGTGTCATCTCACGGTAGAGGAGCTGCTCAAAGCAACACCTGAGCTATGGAATCATGTGAAGGATCAAGTTCCCGAACTTGATTCCAAAATGCCAAAAGCAGGCTCTAAAGAGAAAGTTCCAGAGATACCTCTTGATAAAATAGGGGACATGTGTGAGGGTGACGAAGGTAATACTTATCTTCCAATCACCTACCAAGGTTACACAACCAAAGCAATCATAGATTCAGGTGCTGGTGCTGCTATTGCAACCACCTCCTTGTGGAAGCGATGGGGCAAGCCCACATTAAAACCAACTAGAATGAAGCTTCAGATGGCTGACGGCCATGTGGAAAGACCTCTAGGATTGCTCGAAGGGATAACTCTAACCACCTGTGGTGTAGAGTTTGAACACACATTTGCTATATGTAACTTTGAGAAAAATAACATCTACGAGATGATCTTAGAAAGGCCCTTCCTACGACAACTGCAAGTGGTACAAGATTGGGGAACCAACTCCTTATACTTGCAACGCTTAGGGGTCACAACCAAGGTAAATTTGAAGGATTACACCTTCAGAGATGTTCCACCCCTACAGTGGAATCCTATCCATAAGGAGCAAGAAGATTCAGTCTCTGTGCATTCTAAAAGTTCATCTGATACATCTTGGATGCATGAGGATACTCATTTGTGGATGTGCAAGGTCGCAAAGGAAGAGGAAAAACGCTTAAAGGCTAGAGAAAAAGGAACTTCTCAAGGAGATAGACCAGTTAGAGACCCAGCCTATACGCCGATGATATTTCCAGACGAGGAATTTGAGCCTCATGGTTGGGCAGAAATCCTAGCCACCATGGACATTGCTGTCAATGAAGAACAATGGACACCTCATTGTGACGAGGAGGGATATGATATTTCAGTGTTCATGTGTCAGCCCTTGCTAGAAGAATGTGACCCTAGTGAATTCATAAAAGAAGAAGAGAACGATAATGATCTAGAGTCCATTGTGATGGATAGCTGCTTTATTTCAGAGGAGCACTATCTAGAAGACATAGGAGTATTCACACAAAAAGAAGAAGAACCTCTCACAAGCATCAAAACGGTAAATTCAAAGGATGGGAGTGAAGGTAATCAAACGAAAAAGAAAAGGAAAGTAGTGAAACAAGAAGAGGAGGAGAAATTGTTTGAAGTACCAGAAAATTTCAAGAAATACGAAGTTGAGGATAGAAAAATTTTGGTACGAATGCCTAAGAGAGAGGCCACAACAGGAGAGGCTTATGATAACAAAGAAAAGACCAAAAAAGTCGTGGTCACCATGGAGGAGAATGAAGAGAGATGTACATACATAGGAGATGACCTAAGTAAAGAAGAGGAAGCAGAGTTGGTAGCCTTGTTAAGGGAATATAGGGATGTGTTTGCGTGGCACTATAAAGACTTGAAGGGAGTAGATCCAAAAATTTGTTCTCATACGATTCCCACGATCGCAGATGCCAAGCCCACCAAACATAAGCCCTACACATATAATGACACTTATGCAGCCAAAATAAAAGAAGAAATTGATAGATTGATTGAAGCTGGATTCATCTATGAGATTGAGCATACTGAATGGGTGTCCCCCATTGTAGTGGTGCCCAAAAAGAATGGAAAATTGCGAGTGTGTATTAACCTTAAAAAAGTTAATGCTGCTACAATCAGAGATAGTTATCCACTTCCAATCACTGAACATTTATTGGAGCGTGTTGCAGGCAAGGAAGTTTATAGCTTCCTTGATGGATTTTCAGGTTACAACCAAGTAGCCATTGCCCCAGAAGATCAACACAAAACGGCTTTTGCCACGGAATGGGGGATCTTTGCATTTCGGGTGATGCCATTTGGGCTCACCAATGCACCTGCAACCTTTCAACGGCTCATGTGTCATGTCTTCAAAGAGTTTTTGCGAAAGAGCTTAGAAGTATATGTGGATGATTTATGTGCTCATTCCCAAGAAAGGAGATGTCACATTCCTGAGCTCAGACAAATCTTCAACAAGTGTAGACAATACCGAGTGTGTCTAAACCCAGAAAAGTGTGTGTTCATGGTCCGTCAGGGTAAAATCTTAGGTCACATTGTCTCTAAAAACGGAATATCAACAGATGAGGACAAGGTAAAAGCCATAGCGGAGTTGCCGAGGCCAAGGAATGTTAAAGAGGTACAAGCCTTTATGGGCCATTGTGGATATTACCGTAGGTTCATTCACATGTATGCAATCATAGCTAAACCTCTTTATGCCTTGTTGACAAATTTTGAGTGGAACGATGAATGTGAGAAGTCCTTCAATGAGTTGAAGAGACGCTTGTGCACAGCACCGATACTGACCACTCCTGATTGGAATAAGCCATTCCATGTACACGTGGATGCATCCAATTATGCAATAGGATGTGTGCTGTCACAACCAACTGGTGAAGGGAATTTAGATTTGCCTATAGCATATGCTAGCAGGCAATTGAATGCCGCTGAACGAAACTACACCACAACCGAAAGAGAAGGCTTAGGCATGGTATATGCTGTAAAGAAATTTAGACACTATTTATTGGCCAACAAGTTTAAGTTCTTCACCGATCATCAAGCCTTATTATACTTGGTCAATAAACCTTGCAATACTGGACGCTTAGTAAGATGGTTCCTCTTGCTAATGGACTATGACTTTGAAGTGGTTGTTAGGCAAGGTAAGACCCACCTCAGAGCGGATCACCTTTCTCGCATCACTTCAGGAGAGCCACCGCAAGGAGTGTCGGATGAATTGCCCGATGCTTATCTGTTCAATCTAGAAGTTTTTCCTAAATGGGTAAATAAGTTGGTACCAGTCCTAACCTTTGGACCCGCTAATAAAAAGGTGAAAACGGACACGAATGAAATTGTGCGGTCACAAAAATATCAAATATTGGCAGGAAGCATGTATAAACAAGATACAGAAGGTGTTCTAGCTTGTTGCGTCGAGGACGATGAACATAGTAGTTGGTTGCAACAAGCCCATGAAGGATTTCTAGGGAATCACTATTCTAAACAACGAACGCTGCAAAATGTAAAACGTTTAGGAGTGTATTGGCCTAGTATAGACAAAGAAATTCATGAGTGGATTAAGAATTGTCTTGTGTGCAAAGAGCAACCCCCTGTGGAGCATGCCACCCTTTATCACGAGTCATTAATTCCAGACTGGAGTGCTCCATTGGTAGAATTCATGAGATCAGGAACCTTACCAAAGGAAGCTAGTCTAGCAAGAAAACGAAGCATGGAGCAAGAGGCTAAAGACTATGCCTTAGTAGGAGATAACCTATACCGAAGAGGCAAAGATGGTTACTTAAGATTGTGCGTTCATGAATCAGACTACTTGAAAGTCTTGGAAACTGCACATAGCAGCGTCGCAGGTGGACACTTTGGGCCTGATAGAGTAATAAAGACTATTCTATTCTCAGGACTTTGGTGGCCCACTCTTCATATGGATGCACATACCTATGTGAAGAAATGTGACACATGTCAACGTGCCCAGTACCCGATTCGAAAGGATGAGATGCCTTTGAGGCCAATGATGGGGGGACGTGCATTCTCGAAGTGGGGCATAGACTTTGTAGGTCCTATCAACCCTCCAGCTAGAAACTCCCATGCAGAATACATTATTGTAGCCACGGATTACCTCACAAAGTGGGTAGAAGTCAAAGCCACAACAAAGAACGATGCTCAAACTACAGCGAAGTTTTTATTCGAGAATGTGTTCACAAGATACGGATTACCTATAGAATTAGTAAGTGATAGAGGCACACACTTCTTGAATGAAGTCATTGAAAATCTTCTCCAAAAATTCTTGGTGATACACAAGAAGTCTGCCCCCTATCATCCACAAGCTAACGGACAAGCTGAGAGCACGAATAAGATCCTATGTAACGTATTGACAAAACTCGTAAATAACCAACGCTCTGATTGGGACAAACAACTTCATCATGCCATTTGGGCCTACCGAGTTGCTTATAAAACGGTACTCAATGCCACCCCATTTCAGATGGTCTTCGGACAAAATGTTGTGCTACCATTGGATTTCCTAATCCCAACTTTAAAAGTGGCACAAGAGCATGATTGGAACGGACACGAGTTATCCTCGAGGATCTTTGATTTAGAACGCTTAGGTGAGACAAGGCTACGAGCAGCGGCAGGCATCTATGCTGCAAAGAAAAGGCAAAAGGCATACTTTGATGCACATATCAAGGATAAAGGCTTGAAAGCGGGAGACCTAGTGTTGGTTTATACACTAAAGCAACATGCCCGTAAATTGGAAAAAAGAGGATATGGACCCATGATCATTAATAGAATTTCCACTAGCGGTGCAGTTCAATTGGCTACACTAGAAGGCGATGTCTTACCCAACTATATCAGTGGTTGTCGAGTCAAGCTATATCAAGAACCTCTTACAGAGGAAATGCTAATGAGACTCAATACTGCTAAGAAGCGAAAAGAAGAGGAGTTAAGGGTTAGAGAAGAAGCACAAGCAGAGGCGAGAGAGCGCATCAGAAGAAATAAGTTACGACGCTTAGGCCTAGAGGTCAACACCAAAGCTCCAAAATATCACATGGACATGTGCCAAAAATCGGACCTAACTGCTTCCCAAATAATGGATCGACGTCCATTTGTGACCATAGCGGTAGGACAAGGGAAGAATGCACAGACCGTGAGAGCATTAATTGACTCAGGTGCAGCAACTAGTGCAGTTAGACTTTCATACTGCCAAGACCTGCAATTGGACATCAAGCCCATCGAAGCCTATCTCATAGGATTGGGAGGTGTGGAAACCCCTTGTATAGGCGAGGTGGAACTTCCCATCTACCTTCAAGATGTTCCTCTAAAAGTCAAAATGCTAGTGTGTCATGATGCGGACCTTACAGAGCCACTTGTCCTAGGTCAAGATTGGATCTATGACCATGCAGTCAACTTGAACCTAAGAAGTCAACTTCTTCAAGTTTGGGTTCATGAACAATGCATTACATTAGAATTAAACAATTGCATGCTCACAAATCCAGAGGTCACACATTCTTTTAGTTCTCCTGAAACTGACCTTCGTGAAGAAAATGTTGTGTGCGTCAATAACCCTACGAAGCAAAAGGAATCAATCATGGAAGCACACGCTCAGAGGCCAGCAAATTTCTCTTCTTCCTCACATACTAATACAAGGGTAAATCGACCAAAGAGGCAAACAAAAATGATATCCGCTATATCAAGTAGCCAGACGGAATTCAAGAAGAAAGAAACTCAAGGCAGGAAGCACATTTGGGTACGAAAAGGAGAACAACCGCCAGCCTTGCCCCAACTCTTCCCAATCATGAAAGTCAACCAGGCTAAAAGAAGTACCAAGAAACGAGGAACAACTCAATCCGACGGACTTCGACAAATTTGGGTACCAAAGCAATCAAGGAAGGCCGACCATAATAATGTACAAATTTGCGTGACAAAGAAGTTAGTTGCAGCTCAACACGAGCGATTACAAATATGGGTACCCAAGACACTCTTACATGCACAAACACCACAAATCTCCCCCACAAGCAAAGATTCCACAAAAATGCCAAGGAAAAGCAAGGGTTACCACCACACACAAGGGACCAAAACAGATCAACCCACCTCTTCAGCAATCATAAAAAGGCAACCAAAAAAGGTATGGGTTTGGAAGCCAAAAGTAGTAGCAGCTTCCATAAAATCAAAGAGCCAACCACGCTGGATACCAACTTTTAGACACCATTCCACGATGAAGGGGCCAAAAGTGATCTCCACAAAGCCACATACCATTCTCAAATGGATTCCTATAAGGAGGAGTACATCATTGCAAGA
The DNA here is from genome assembly GCA_020310875.1 of Ceratopteris richardii. Lineage (NCBI taxonomy): Eukaryota > Viridiplantae > Streptophyta > Polypodiopsida > Polypodiales > Pteridaceae > Ceratopteris > Ceratopteris richardii. The sequence goes on from CM035407.1 coordinate 225,733,540, forward strand.
TTCAATCGACACCTCCAAACAAAGATTGCAGCAAGTCTAGACATAACATCAAAAAGCCTCGACCAACAACAACCATGTGCCTATGGCATAACCTTGCCTTTTGCACCATTCCGGTCATGCATTTCCAAAGTATGCATTAATCTAGGGCCACATTACACGGCCATGCATAGGCACAATTGAGAATCCCAGGCACATGTGACACACATGACACATGTAAAATATTTTTGACACTAACACATTTATTTTTGTCTTATGCCATTGTTCCAAAAAAAAAAAAAAAAAAAAAAAAGAGAAGAGAAAGGGGAAAAGCAAGAAAGACAAAGAGAGGAGAAGGCGACATGACCGTACGCTTGAAGAAGCTCATCCAGCAGCAAGGCCATTCCTCAACAAAACGGCAAGCCAATGGTCAACCATGATGTCGGAGTACAACACGGAGAGATGAAGATTGACAGACCTTTCAACATGGTAAGATATACATGCTTCAACAACACTATAACCATGATAGATTAGGAAACCTCTTCGTCGGCATACCCTTGAGCACTTCGCTCAAAACCCAATTTCTTGCACCATATTTCTTCCCATGCATTTTCCAAGTACGCATGCGTAGGGCTACATTACAAAGCCGTGCACAGAGCACATTCTTCTTCCAACCCATGCACTAATGCACTTACCCATATGTCATGATGGGTCACAAGTACCTGGTATGGAGACTAGGGAAGCCATCTTTGGAAGTGCCCGAGGATATCACAGCGACAACGACTAGAGCCAGGCAGCAATCCACCACAAGAGTTGCTCATACTCAACATTGACAACCTCTTTTGAGTAGCTCACAATTTTTGAAAGCTCACAACGACACCACCGAGCTGGAATACACGGAGGAAGTCCATACAAAGGTTGCAATGACAAACTGATGAACCTGACAACTACCCAAAATACAATGGGAAGATGCACTGCTCCTACTGATACATGAAGGACACTACCTCTCAACGTACTACATGGAACAACCATCACAACAAGGGTCTGTCAGGGACGACAGACTCAAGAGGGGGGGGAGTGTTGAAGCTCAAGATCAAGGACAAAGCACGGAAGCACATCAAGAAAGTGAACACACGAGAAGAGGGAGCAAGTAGGGAGCTCCAAGAAGCACCTGTCAAATTTTCAGAAGAAATCCCTACAAAAATAGTGATTTTTATCACTAAAAATCATTGTAAATACCATTTTCTAATTTTTCAACTCCATTTTGTTCAAGCCAAGGAGTCCTTGAGCTTGAGGAGTATTAGATGTATCATATTACCAATTTTCATAATTTTTAGATTCCGTTTGAGCCCCCAAATAAGCCCGAGAACCTAATTTTTAACGAGGCCGGACACTAGGTCTGGACAGGGCCAAAACTACTCAAAAAACTATAAAAAGGGCTGGAAAGCTCATTTGAGGGGGCAGCTTGTGGTAGATTTCAGTTTTGTAAGAGAGCTCTTTGGTAATCAAAGCTTTCCATTGTTCCACTCTTTGCTCTTACCTTGTGCGTGTGTGTGTGTATGTGTGTGCATGCTTGTGTGCTTTCACTCACGCACTTGAGCCATCACTTGCTCACGGTCTTCATACCGGTCCTCACGTCTCCACGGATTGACAATTATGAGGTGAAGCTCCTCACGTTGGTACTCACCATTGTGCTAGAGTGACAAGCTCGTACCACTGTCTGAATCTTCATAGATCTTTGAAAGCTCTAGTTCATCACCTAGGTTGTCCTCAATGTCTATGCACATACAAACGCATTGCTCTATGGTTCTAGCCTCTTTTAGATACACATAAGTTCTCAGTTTGGCACTTAGCAAACCATCCAAGAATAATGCCACTTGTTTGGCTAGCGTGGGCAGCTCTAGAATAGGGCATTTCTTCAGGTGTCTTCTTGCAAGTTGAATCATCTCTTGAGGTGTTTGTTTGAAGCTATGTATCAGAGATGAGGTATTGTGTTGATGCCACCCTTAGAAAATGCGGTGATGAAGGCTTCTAGTAATTTATCAATGTTCCTGAATTGTCTCTGATGTAGTGGTTGAAACCACATCAAGGGTCTGTTCTTAAGTGTTAAAACAAAAGCATTGTACTAAGTAAACAGGCCATCTACTTGTTGAGCTCTTAATACTTTTCTAAAGTCCACCACATAATCGTGTCAATCATGATGGACAACTCTCTATCATGATTGATACCTGTCTGTTGCAATGGATAGAAAAAATGGGTAATTTCTAAAAAATTTACATGGATATGATGTGCATGGTGTCTACGCTAGAGTGGTGCACTCTTTTTTACCAATAAGAAAATTTTCTATTTGTCATGTTTGATAGAAAGCAATGCCTTCGAGTCTATGCAGAGAAGTTTTGTACCTCCTAGAGCTCCCACAATTGTTGTAGATGGTGGTACATACAAGGAACCTCATAAAATCCACAAAATCAATGCACTCTCTCTCTCTCTCGCTCTCACAAGTGAAATGAAAAGAAAGAAGAGAATGGGAGAATATGATAAAAAATGGTGGAATTTTGCAAAGTCGGAGAAGAAGGTAGGAAGGGAGTAGAGATGGTAGGGGTGATGATGAAGAAGGTAAAATCGTAAAAGGTGTTTACCTATGATTCCAATGTAACATGTCTATGTCTTACAATCACATGCTGATCCTCAAAACTTAATCCCTAGCAATGGTGTCAAATTTGGTGTCACTTTAGCACAATGATGAGTATCAATGTGAGGAAATCCACTTCATAATTATCAATCGGAGGAGGCACAAGGGTGGTATGATGACCATGCAGAAGTGAGAGTACAAGTGTGTGAGTGAGAAGCACACCAACATGAACACACATATACACACATGTACATATGATCACACAAAGAGATGGAGCAATGGAATCTTTGAGTAGCCAAAATCAAGTTTACAATGCGCTTAATTTGATTCAATTCCCAAGAATCCAACCTCAAAAATGAGCTCTCTATCTCTTTTTATAGTTTTTCACTAGCTTTGGCCCTGTCCAGACCTAGTGTTTGGCCTACTTAAAAATTAGGTTCCTATGTTATTTTGGAGGTTCAAACAAGCTCTAAAAATTATGAAAATTGATATGTACATAGATCTAGAACTCCTCAAGCTTTAGGACTCCTTGAATTAAAAAAATGGAATTGGAATCAACAAAAATGAGAATTACAATGGCATGTAAAGATGAAAAGCACTATTTCATAAGAAGTTACATTAAGAAATTTGATGGGTTGTATCTTCTTTGGCTTCCTTGTGTGCTCAATCTTGCTTGGCCCTCCCTTTGTTTTGGCTCGATTTGACTAGTTTTCAACATGCTTCCTTGTCTCGACAAGTTGCATGGGCCTCCTTGGCTACCGCCAACACCAACAATCTTCTAGATTCATATCAGACTTTTGTTTTTACTCTTCCATTTATAAGGAAAGGCAATCCAACTACCTTACATTTGAGGATTTAGTCTTTGTTTTCTTGCATGAAGATCAATCTTGTCACAATAGGTCAATTATGCATGTTACAGATCAAGCTTTCTTAGGTAGTCAAAATAGCAAAGGTAAATGGAGCTCATCTACTAATAAGCAAAAATATGCTAATGTTGCACAGTCAAAGGTGGAAGGAAAACATGATAAGAAAGCAAAAAATTAGAAATATTTTTGCAAGTGCTATAAGGAAAATGATCATGTCATAAGAACTCATCCTAAACTAGCTGCAAAGGATGCAAAGAAAAAGGAGGTTAGAATGGTTGTTTCAAATGCCTCTACACCTAAAACAAAGTCTGCTTATCTTGTTAAGAACGAAGAATGGGCATTCATTGGTTCTGCAACTATGATCCATCTTCTCATGAGCAGCATATGTCTGTAGTAGACTCAGATGTTTGGTACTTTGATTGTGGATCAGTCAAACATATCACCTTGCAATGCAGTTTCTTCACTTCACTTGAGCCTACCCTACAAGGAATGTTGTCACATGTGCTAACAAATCCTCCTATGTTGTAATGGAAGTTGGAAAGATCATTATGACTACTATTGATGGAAGTTCTTTCAGATTGTCAGATGCTTTATCATTGTGCCAAGGATCAAGAAAAATATATTTTCAGTTTCAACATTCACCAAGAGTGGTTTGGTTGTCAAAGTCTTTGATGATAGATGTACAATACATGATCTCTCAAATGGTGATGTTATTATTGTTTGTAGCATTTTATGTTATAGGCTGTATAAGCTCGTAGACTATGCAAAAATTATGAATGATTCAACATGTTCAATTTATGATTATCAGGCTATTTCATATGCAAATATTTTGCATGCACGCTTTGGTCATATGGATTTTGGTAGCTTGCTACACCTACAAAAATCTAAAATGGCATCCTCTCTTACCAAATTTGAGATACTTTCTAAAAATTTCTGTGAAGGTTGTATTTTTGCAAAAACGAAGCATTTCACCTTCCCAAAAGATGATTCAATTAGAAATTCAGCCCTTAGTTCCATATATCTATTGGAGTTCAAGGTCCATGGAAGCACATAATAACACAAGGAAGAAGAATAAGCTTATTAGAGCAAAACACAATACTGAATGCATTACCAAGTGAGTGTACAAAAGATAAGTTACCCGTTAGAGTTATAGGTGTATATTCAAGCCACAAGGAAAAAACTTCCTAAAGAGGGAAAAAAGTGTCCCCATACTCCCAAGTGTGTTCATACACATCACTACAGAAATATGTAAACAAAGCTCCATTGGGAGTGATGTGGTGAACAAGGATTTGGCACTCATGTATAAGCAAGTGCCAAGCTATGTGGAAGATATCAATCCACAAAGGGAAGTAAGCCCAAAGCTTTGGAAAAGGCTTCAAACTTCTCTCTAGGAAGAACCTTTGTGAAAATATCTACAACATTATCATGTGTGGGCACATAAGCCAAATAGATATCTGCAACAGAGAACCTATCTCTGACATAATGATAGTGCACCTCAATGTGCTTTGTGCAAGCATGGAACACAAGGTTCCTTGCAACTGCCAATGCGCTCGGACTGCCAATGAAGATGGTGGTGGTGGAAGATTGACCAACATCCAATAGAATTAGCCAAAAGGCATTTGAGCCACACACACTCAATAGTTGTTGTGAAAGCTGCATTATACTCATCGTCACAACTAGAAGTTGGCATAGTAGGCTGCTTCTTGATCAACCAAAACATGCATGAGCTACAAAGATGAAGCAAAAACCACTGATGGAAACACACGTCTCATAGAAATCAGTCTAGTATGAGTTAAAAAAAAAGCATGTAAATGTGGTGATAATGATCCCCTCCCTTGGGATAAAATAATCCAAGTAGAGAAAGATGCACTTAATCACCTTTCAATGCTTGAAACCTAGGCAATGCATATCAAGCATCCAAGAGCTTGCTGATAGAGAAAAACATAAAATGCATCTCTAGCATCATGAAGACTCACTGTAACCATATTTCCATGGGATTTGAAATACATTTGTAATCTTCAAGGCCAAAATGCTACAATGATATGTCAATATGCTTTGTTTGACACAAAGCTATTCCTCCATCAACTTGCATAAGCTGAATGCCCAAATAATGATGAAAATGACCTAAGTTTGACATCTTTAAAGAGACATATAGTCGATCTTAAATTTATTAATATCCTTCTCATTAGAAACAATGAGTAGCATGTCATCAACATATGCAAAAATAATTAGAAGTACATCATCCGCACACTTAACATATAAGGTGCTCTCGATTGGACTGTTCTCATTACCATGTGAAATCAAGTAGGCCTACATATTTTCATACTAAGCATGTGGTGCTTGCTTCAAACCATATAATGCTTTCAAACATGTGCACTTTGTTTTCATGCCCTTTCTGTATAAAACCACTCAGTTGAAATACATACATTTATTCATGTAACTCACCATTCAAAAATGCAATTTTTAATGTCGAGATGATGTACATTCCAACCATGATGAGATGCAAGTGCATAGATGCTATGAACGATGGTTATTCGACATGAAAGAGCAAAGGCCTAACCAAAATCAATGTCTCTCTCTTTAGCACAACCTTTGTAAATGAGCCTAGCTTTATACATGTCAATTGTTCCATCAAGCTTATGTTTCACCTTGCATACCCATTCAATGCCACTAGCCTTTTTGGCTGGATGCGAATCATGTAAAGATCAATACCGTTCTTGATACTAGCATCATATTGTTATTGAATAGCAACCATCAAAATTTTTCAAATTTTTTCTTCTTCAAATAGGACTAGCACATTCTCATCACAAAGACTAGTGATAGCCATTGCATAGCAACCTGATGCAAAGAAAGCACATTGAGATCCTGAACAAGTATGATATGTCAACACATCTAACTTTCTATATCTCATGGTCTAGACCAACCATTTAGGCATAGTTTTTGCCTCCTCTATGGCATCCCTCTCATCAAGTGCATCATGTAAATCTACATAAAGAATGGAATGATCCCCATCATTACTTGAAACCTATAAAGGCTGAGAAATGGCCTCATTTGGTCCAACACTTGACTTACCATGTAAAAAGAAGTAGCAAAGTGTCATGTACATTATTAGAGCTAACTCATGTCTCCTTGGCACATGAAAGTAGTGACTAAATTGCATCTTTCACAAAAACAACATCACGACTGACCAAAATGCATTTATTCTATCGATGATAAAGATGATAGCCTTTGCTTTTAGAATTGTATGGGAAAAAATATCTCATTGATTTTTCATCTAACTTTTTACATTGCCTTATATGAAGTGATCGATTGCAATGCTTTGGTGGGGTGCATCTTAAGTATATATGATGCACACATAATAGCCTCAAGCTAGAAGCTCTATGGTAAATCCTGACTTTTGACCATACACATCAACATTTCCATGAGAGACATATGCTTTCTTTAAGAAACTCCATTTTTCTAAGGTGTACATGACATGTCACATGGATGTTTTATACCATGCTCAATAAAAAATGCATTAAAATAAGAAGATATGCATTCCCTCCCTCAATCAAAAAGGAGGGTGCCCAATTTACATGCAGACATATTTTTAATGACCAGGAATTGTTTGAAGTACATAAACACTATAGACTTTGCTTTCAATGGATACACTCATATATTATTGGAGAATTCATCAATAAAAGCCATGAAGTAAAGGAAATTCTATAATGAAGGTGTCTACAAAAGACCACAAACATCACTATGAACAAGCTCCAATTTATGAGCAACTCAAACTAAACCATCTTTTGCGAAGGTAGAACAATGCATCTTGCCCAAAATATCAGACATTTTATGAAGATAGAGCTTCCAAGGATTCTTTAGCCTAACTTTGACATTAAGAGCATACCAAAATAGAAACTTGCTAATCACAAGGAACAAATGAACCCAAAAAAACTGTTAGTATATGATCAATGTCTACCCCTCATGATTGTATGTACTAATGCACATTTTGTAAGGCCCCCATTATTGGGAGAAGCAAACATGCATTACCCCTGTATCTCAAAAAGTTGAACAGAACTACCATGACGAATTCTGCTAGACTTGTAGCAGACTTCAAGACTTATACTAGCAAACAAAAACTGGTATGTATCTTTGGCACAAAAAGACGAAATAGCCTGCACAAGTGCTACGATAATGCGTTCGGAGGCCGAAACGAGCTCAGATCGCGTTTTGGGCACCACAAAGCGAAGGTGTTTTGATCTCGAAAACACACTGAGTATGCTCACCCGAATTCGTGCGATTCTGAGACTGAAACGGAGGAGTGTCAACGGCACCCTAGATGAAGCGATGGCCTGCTCTGATACCAATTGTTGGAGATAGATGTCTGCGGAAGCACACGAACATCACAAGGAAGAAGAAGAAGCTTGGAGCACAAACACACAATATTGAATGTATTACTAGAGAATGTACAAAGATGACTATCCCATTAGGGCAATAGGCGTATATACAAGCCGTGGGAAATAACCTCCTAAAGAGGGAAAAAAGTGCCCCGGCGGTCCTAGAGTGTTCACATACATCACTACCTAAATATATCAACATGTAGTTCTACAATTAGACTTCTTGATATGCACACTAAAGGTAGCACAAGTGCACCAATGGACTAGCCATGAGCTATCATCTAGGATCTTTGATTTAGAATGATTGGGAGAACTAGTCTTGGTATATACATTGAAGAAACATGCTCAAAAATTAGAAAAGTGTGGTTAGGGGCCTATGATCATCAACAAGATATCAACATGTAGAGTTTTCCAATGAGATACCTTAGATGGTGAGATACTACCAACTTACATTAGTGGTTACAGAGTGAATCTTTACCAAGAACATTTGACAAAGAAAATGCTAAGTCGACTCAACACAGCAAAAAAGTGCAAAGAAGAAGAGAAAAAAATTCAAGAAGAAGCTTAGCAGAGTCCTTAGAACCTATCTAACGTATGAACTTGAGAAGACAAAGTAGAGATCAACCTAAGCAAACTGATCACGAGACAGGTATCATATGGCAATGTGCGAGACCAAAATTATTATGCCTAACTGTATAATCATTATATGTCCTTTCATAACCATAGAAGTAGAACAAAGCATGACTGCAAAGAAAATCAAAGCCTTGATTGAATCAGGGGCAGCCACTAGTGTTGTTAGAGTTTCTTGCTATCAGGACATGTAATTGAGCATCAATCCTATCTAAGCTTATCTCATAGGATTAGGAGGAGAAAAAACCCATTGCATGGGCAAAGTGGAACTCACCGTCTCTATTCAAGATGCTCATATGTCACTTAAAGTGCTAGTGTGTCATGATGAGGATCTTATAGAACCTCGCCAGTGCACGTTTTTCTCTCTTTAGAAAGTTTTTTCCCCTTGACTTGTATATGCACCTATAACCATAACGGATCACTAATCTCTGTACATTCTCTTGGTAATACATTCAATATTGTGTGTTGTGCCCCAAGCTTCTTCTTGCTTGTGTTCACGTTCTTCGATAGACCTCAAACTACAACAATTGGTATCAGAGCAGGTCGCACTTCATCGACACTCCTCATATCATAGTCTCACAATCACACAAAAATTAGTGAGCTCGTTTTGGCCTCCAAATTCACTATCCCATCACTTGTGCAAGTAATTTTCTCTTTTTGTGCCAAACGTATATACAAGTTTTGGTTTGCCAGTATAAGCTCCTAGAAGTCTGTGAAAGGTTTAGCAGAATTCAGTAGAGTATTGCTCAACTTTTTGAGATAGTCATTTTTTTGCATCAAGGTATTTTAGTCAGTGGCCACGACTGAAAGCACTTATGTATTCTGTATGTAGGTTGTTGAGGATAAGTTGGATGGTACCAATTACCCATTATGGGTATATATGACGCATCATGTACTTATCACAAAAAAACTATGGAATATTGTGTAGGGTGTTGAAAAACATCCTACTACATTAGTAAATACAACTTTTTGAGATAGTCATTTTTTTGCATCAAGGTATTTTAGTCAGTGGCCACGACTGAAAGCACTTATGTATTCTGTATGTAGGTTGTTGAGGATAAGTTGGATGGTACCAATTACCCATTATGGGTATATATGACGCATCATGTACTTATCGCAAAAAAACTATGGAATATTGTGTAGGGTGTTGAAAAACATCCTACTACATTAGTAAATACAATTACTGAAGGTGATGCGGATGGCATTGAAGATGATGTTCTTTAGGTTCCTATTCGTGCTGCGGTTCTTGTTGCACATATTGTACAACAACTTCATTGGGATGCAGAGATGCTCATGCATATGCATCAATAGCATTGTTTGTGAAAGGTACCATAATTCCTCATATTTGCTCTTGCAAAATAGCAAAGAATGCTTGGGATACACTTATCACTTTAAACTAGTTAAGGAATGAGGCTCATGTTGCTTACCTCCCAAAACAATTAGAGAGTGAGCACATGAATGAAGGAGATTTCCTGGATAGTTTCTTGGAAAATATTAAAGATTTGAAGAAGCTATTGATTTCTAGTGATGAAGTATTGCCAGATAGTTCACTTGTGCAGATTGTATTGAATGGTCTTCCAGATTCATATCAGAGTTTTGCTTTTACTCTTTGATTGATGATGAAAGGAAATACAAATGCCTTAACATTTGAGGAGTTAGGCTCTATTCTATTGCAAGAAGATCCGTCTTGGTAGAACATATCCATTATGCATGTTGTAGATCAAGCTTTCGTGGTTAGTCAGAAGGGCAAAGGTAAATGGAGCTCATCTAGTAGTAAGCAAAAATCTGCTAATTTTGCACGATCAAAGAAGGATTACAAAGAGGAGAAGAAAATAGAAAAGTAGAAATTGTTTTGCAAATATTGTAAAGGAAATGATCATAACATAAGGACTTGTCCAAAACTAGCCTCTAAAGAGGAAAAGAAAAAAGAGGTTGGAATGGTTGTTGCAGAGGCCTCTACACCCAAATCAAAGTCTGCAAATATTGTGCAAAGTGAAGAATGAGCATTTACTATTGTTTGCAATTATGATAAATCTTCTCATGAATAGTGTATGTCTTTAGTAGACTTAGATGTTTGGTACTTTGATAGTGGGGCAACCAAGCATATTACCTTATAGTACAATTTCTTCACTTCACTTGAGCTTGCCCCTATTGGGAATACTTTCACATGCACCAATAACTCCTCTTATTCTGTAATGGGAGTTGATAAGATCATTTTGCCGACTGCTGATGGTAGTTCTTTTGCATTGTCAAATGCTTTATTTGTGCCAAGGATCATAAAAAATATGTTATCAGTTTTAGCATTAGCCAAGATTGGTTTGGTTGTGAAATTTGTTCATGATACATATATAGTTCATGATCTGTCAATTGGCGATGTCATTATTGCTTCTTGCATTTTATGTCCTGGGTTGTATAAGCTCATATATTATCTAATATATGTGAATGATTTAGCATGTGCACTTCAAGATTCTCATGCCATGTTAGATGCAAAGATTTGGCATGCACACTTTGGACATCTGGACTTTGCTAGATTGTTATGCATGAAGAAATTTGAAATGGTATTCTCTTTGCCCAAACCTGAGGCACCTAGTAAACATATTTGCAAAGGCTGTATTTTGGGCAAAATGCAACGTTCCTCCTCTGCAAAAGATGGTTTAGTTTGCGCTACTCAAAAATTGGGGATTGTGGCTTCTTCACAATGATGTTTGTGGTCCTATGCGATCACCTTCTTTTGGGAACTACCTTTACTTCGTGAGATTCATTGATGATTTTTTCAAGCATGCTTGTGTAAATCCATTGAAAGCAAAGTCTAAAGTTTTTATGTGCTTCAAATAGTGTCCAGTTTTGGCTGGAAATCTATCAGCATGTAAATTGGGCACCCACCATTTTGATCGAGCGAGGAAATATATGTCTTCTCATTTTAATGCATTTATGACTAAATGTGGGATAAAATATCAGTGTACAATGCCGAATGGAGTTGCTAAACTGAATGGAGTTGCTGAAAGAAAGAATAGGTGACTCAATTGAATGGAGTTTCTAAAATAAAGAACATGTGACTCATGGAGATTGCGAGGTGCATGGTTAAGATGCAAGCTTTACCACATAGTTTTTGGCTTGAGGTTGTTATGCGTGCAACATATGGACTTAATGGGTGTCCCACTAAAGCATTGCAATCTATCACTCCATATGAATCTTGGCATGGTTGCAAGCCATTTGTGTCTCATCTACATGTCTTTGGTTTCTTGGCATATGCGTTAGTGTTTGAACAACAACAGAGGAAATTGGATGATAAAGTAGCAAAATGTAATTTTTTTGGGTACAGTTCAAAAAGCAAGGGCCATCATCTATATCATCCATAGACTAAATGCACTTTGATTAGCAGTGATGTTGTTTTTGTGGAAGACGCGATTCCACCATTACTTTCATGTGCTAGGGAGCTATCAGTTGGCTCCAAAGATGTGTATGACACTTTGCTGCCTCTTTTTAGAGGTGGATAGTCTAGTGTTGATCCAAATGAGGCAATTTCTTAGCCTTTGCACGTTCCAGATGATGATGCAAATCATTCCTGATGCAGATTTACATGATGCACTTGTTGATGAGAGGTCTGATAAAGAAGAGGCAAAAGCTATGCCTAAATGGATGGTGCAGACTTGGTGAGATAGAAGATTCGATGCACCTATGCCATATTGTACTCGTTCATGCTCTCATAGTGCTTTCTTTGCATGAGATTGTTATGCTATGGCTGCCTCTAGTCTTTATGATGAGAACGAGGCTGTTTTGTTTGATGAAGCATAAAATTAAAAAAATTATATGCCTACTTTGCAATCAGAATATGATGCTATTATGAAAAATAGCACCCGATCTTTATGTGACTTGCCTCTTGGCAAGAAGGCCATTGCCACTAAGTGACTATACAAGCTAACGCATAAGCCAGATGGAATAGTTGATAGGTATTATGGATATCTAGTTTGCATATTTTCTCAAGTATTATGGTTCATATTCAGCAAGTTCAAGTTTTTTGAAGAAAAGTCAAATTCAGTTTTGAAGAAGACTTTTGAAGAAAAGGTTTGAAGGTCAGTTCAGGAGTACAAGCTTGAAGCTTGTGATAGTTTGCTGCTTTGATAGTTTGTAGATCCAATTCAAGTTATACCATTTTGACATTGAAGGGGGGATTGTTGGAGTCAATGTCCAAAATGCTCCAAAATATTCCAGTATAGAGTATGTGGTTTTGTCAATATTGGAAGATTGCTAGATTATATGTTGTAGATGCTGGACCTATGGAACCATGGACCTATGATATGAGCTATGGGCCTACTAAATTTCCAACAGCAGCTCATCATGGTTGGAACATATTTTACTTGGACATTAAAAGTGCATTTCTTAGTGGTGACTTGCATCAAGAAGTGTATGTTTATCAGCCCTGTGGTTTTGTGCAAAAAGGCAATGAAAAAAAATTATGCAGGTTGAAAAAGGCATTATATGGTTTGAAGCAAGCACCACATGCTTGGTATGAAAAAATACATGCCTACTTGATTTCACATGATTTTGAGAACAGTCCAACGGAGCACCTTATATGTTAAGCATGCAAATGATGTGCTTCTCATCATTGTTGTCTATGTTGATGGCATGCTGCTCACTAGTCCTAATGAGAAGTATATTAATGACATGATCATTTCCTTTACAATATTTGCAAAAGAATTTTTGTTTTTTTTATGTCTTCTCATTTTTGTCTTTGCAGCTAGTTTAGGATAACTCCTTATGACATTATCATTTTCCTTATAGTACCTACAAATATGTTTCTTCCTTTTTTTCAAAAAATAATGTTTGTCTTCCTTCTTTGACTATGCAGCATTAGCATATTTTTGCTTATTAGTAGATGAGCTCCATTTACCTTTGCCCTTTTGACTACCTTAGAAAGCTCGATCTGTAACATGCATAATTGACCTATTGTGATTGGACTAATCTTCTTGCAAGAAAACAAAGAATAGATCCTCAAATGTAAGGCATTTGGATTTCATTTCATCACCAATCGAAGAGTAGAAACAAAAGTATGATATGAATATGAAGACCCTTAAGAACAATATGCACAAATGAACTAGCTTACAAGATTTCATAAACAGAAATAAACTACTCTTCCAAATCTTTGATCTTTGTCAAAAAAGTATTGATAGAATCTCCTTCACTCATATGCTCCCTCTCCAACTATTTTTGGAGGTAAGCAAAATGAGCCTGGTTTCTTTCTTGTCATATGTTGTAAGAGTATCCCAAGCATCTTTTGTTGTCTTGCAAAAGCAAATATGAGGGATAATGGCAGGTTTAATATACAAGGGTATCAATCCATATGCCTGTGAATAGTTTCCATCCTAATAAAGTTGTTATATAGTAGGTGCAATATCAGCCACAACATGAACACAAAATTGAAGATCATCATATGTATTGACACTCAAGGTCAAGCAAAAATCATGGAAGCACATCAAAGAAGTGGACACACAAGGAGAAGGAGCAAGTACGGAGCTCCAAGAAGTAGTATTTTCCATTTTTGTAACTCCATTTTGTTCAACCCGAGGATTCCTCGAGTTTGCAGAGTATCAGAAGTATCATCCTACCAATTTTCATAATTTTTAGAGTTCGTTTGAGCCCTCAAATAAGTCCTCGAACCTGAGTTTTAATTAGGCCGGACGCTATGTCTGGACAAGGTCAAAAGTAGTCCAAAAACTATAAAAAGAGCTAGAGAGCTCATTTTTGGGGTTAGCTTGTTAGAGGGTTGGCTTGTTGTAGATTTCAACTTTGTAATAGATTTCTTTTATAATCAAAGTCCTTCCATTGTTCCACTCTTTGCTCTTACCTTGTGCGTGTGTGTGTGTATGTGTGTGCATGCTTGTGTGCTTTCACTCATGCACTTGTGCCTTCACATGCTCATGGTCTTCATACCGGTCCTCACATCTCCGCGGATTGACACGTAAAGGAGGTGGTGCTTACGCTTGAGCTACACCAAATTTTGGCACAGCTGCCATGGAGAGAGCTTCAAGGACGAGCGTTGTGATGGTAGGATCGTAGATTTGATGAAAACAAATCTTGGTTTGGAGACGATTCTAGGAACATAAAACTTCCCAATGATCTAGGGGAAGACTTTCCAACATTATCAAAAAGGAATGAGCTTACACTTGAAGCATCAAGTGATTCTGATGATGACTAGAAGACTCAAAGAGGGAAATCAATTCTTGGAACTCTGAAGAAAAAGTCAAAGTGAAGGAATTGAGAGATGTGGCATAATCATCTCAACAAACTATAAGAAGGTCTACTAGAGAGAAAAGAAATCCAGAAAGGTATATATATATGATACTTCTTTGGTCACTAAACACTCAATATATATAGCACAAGACCTAAACTCTAAAGAACCTTGTACTAATGAAGAAGATAAGAAGAAACAAGAATGGAGAAGTGCCATGGAAAAAGAAATAGGATCTTTACAAGAGAATCAAACTTGGGAGTTGGTACCCAAGACATCATTTATGAAGGTCATTAGTTCAAGGTGGATATATAAGGTAAATAAGAATTCTGATGGTTTGATTAATAGGTACAAAACAAGAATTGTAGCCAAAGGGTTTGCACTAACCAAGGTATTGATTATGAAGATACATTTTCACATGTGGAAAAAATGCCTAGTATTAGGCTACTCATGAGTGTTGCATCTTCCAAGAACTGGAAGATATATCAAATGGATGTTAAAAATGTTTTCTTAAATGGTTGGATATGAGAGGAAGTGTATATGGCTCAACCTCTTGGTTTTGAGGATCAATCATACCCTTAACATGTGTGTAGGTTAAGGAAATCTTTATTTGGCTTGAAGCAAGCCCCTAGAGCTTGGAATCATATACTTGTTACTTACTTGCAAGATAAAAGTTTAAGAGTCTATAGGGTTTGGTGTTTTGAATGATGTTGCCCTAATGCATCCATGTGTGCTAATATTTAAACCATTTCACATACTCTTCTTCTTCCACACAACAAGCTAAAATCCCTTAATCAATGTCTTTGTATACACTTTTTGACATTATATGATACTTTTGGGATTTCACCACTTATTTATCCTTTGCTTGCATTATGGGATGTTTGGATATAAAAGTAGGAATAGGCATGATAGTTTTAACTCAATTAGGCACTACTTCCAAATTAAACAAGTAAGCATTAGGAAGTTCATTTGATACTCCTTACGAGGATTCTCTTGAAGTAAGTCTAGAAAGGTGATCCACCCTAAGGTGATCAGTAAGAAAAACCATCTTACAAACTTGCTTTTATTGCAAGATTTGTTCACAAGGTAGAGTAATGTCTAATGATCCATAAAAAAATTAAGCTTAGTTGCAAGAAAAATAATGTCTAAAATTCTTAATTGCATAGACCATGCCTAATCCCTCTCTCTCTCTCTCTAGTGGTGTAACTTTATTCTACTATGTTGAACTACCTACTTTCATAAGCAATGGGAAGATCAATGTTTCCTTCATGCGTAGGTTGTACCAACACACATCCAATAACATAATTGGAAGCATCTACATAAACATGGAATGACTTACTTCAATCTAGTGTGGTTAAAATTGGTGATGAACAAAAGTGTCGTTTGAGATCATTGAAAGAGTTTTTGCACTCTTCATTCCACTCAAAGTTAGATAGAAGGTTCTATAGCAGCATTGCAATTATCGCATAAATGTGGATAAAGCATCAGTAATATCTAGAGTGACCCATGAAAGCTTGCACTTCCTTGACATTCTTTGTTCTAGGTAGCTCGATGATATCTCTAACCTTATCTTCATCAATTGATATCCCATTTTTTGACACTATGTGTCCTAGAATTTTGCCTTGCCTGACCATGAAAACACACTTTTTAGGGTTCAAAAAGACATGGTATTCTCTATATTTGTCAAAGATTTGTTTGAATTTAGGGATATGTGTTTGTCTAATGTTGGACTGAGCACACAATCATCAACATAGACCTCTAAATTTTTTTGCAATAATTTTTTAAACACTGACACATAAGCCTCTAGAACGTAGCAGAGGCATTGCTGAGCCCGAATTGCATCAAATAAAATGTGAAGATACCCCACTCTGTAGCAAATACCATGTTATGTTGGTCTTCAGGGGCAATGGCTACTTGATTGTAGCTAGACAATCCATCAAGAAAGCTATACACTTCCTTTCTTGCTACACATTCTAATAAGTGTTCAGTGATAGGAAGTAGATAACTATCCTGTATGGTGGGTGCATTAACTTTCTTCAAGTTATGCACACACATAGCTTGCCATTAATTTTGGGCACTACCACATTGGGACATACCCATTTTCCATGCCCAATTTCCTTTCAACTCTTTAGAACTCCATGTGAACACATCTATATTCTTTTAGTAATGCAATCAACTCTTATTCTTCCTCCTTGTGTAAATCATGCCCTATATATGTATGTCTCATGAAGAATTCTACATGAGCCAACCTCAAGGATTTGCTAGAATGAGGTACCCAAATCATGTTTGCAAGCTAAGGAAAGCATTATATGCACTAAAGAAAGCCCCAACGGCCTAAAATCGGAGATTAGTGGATTGTTTATCAAGTTGTGGATACAAAGAAAGTGTTGGAGATCCATCACTCTACATGAAGAAGCAAGGAGACAAGATGGTGTACATATGCATCTATGTGGACGATTTGATTATCACGAGAAGTGATATTGCAAGTATTAAAGATATAAAATCAAAGCTAGGAAAGGAGTTCAAGATATCTGATCTTGGAATAGTAAAGTAATTCTTGGGAATAGAGGTAATCTATGGACACAATGGCATCTTCTTGATTCAAAGAAAATACTTGTTGGATGTGCTATAGAGGTCTGGTATGAGTGCTTGTATGCCACTTTCTTAGCCCATGGATCCCAATACAAAGTTGGTTGTAGGTCAAGCCAAGGCTATACAAGATATTACACTATATAGAAGCATGCTTGGTTCATTAGTTTATGCTACATTCACTAGACCTGATCTTGCATATGTAGTAGGTGTACTCTCTCAATTTTTGCATGCACCCACTCATGATCATCTTATGGCAGCAAGAAAAGTGCTTAGATACATCAAGCAAACCATCAACCAAGGTCTATTTTACTCTTATGATGCTGATCTAAGTGTCAAAGGATATAGTGATGTTGATTGGGTGGGTAGCAAATATGATCAAAGGAGTACATCGGGCTATGTTTTCATGATAGGTACAAAAGTGATCACTTGGAGCTTTAAGAAGCAACCCACTATTGCTCTTTCATCTAGAGAGGTTGAGTACAGAGGTTTACCATTGGCTACATGTGAGATATTATGTCTTAAGAAGCTACTTAAGGACTTGGAAGTGGTCGTATAGGAGTTTCCTCTTTATGGAGACAACATCTCAAGCACCTAGCTAGCTAATAATCCCATGTTTCATACAAGAAGCAAGCACATAGAGGTTCATTATCAATTCATTAGAGAAAAGGTGATGGAAAAGGAGCTAGATATAAGGTATGTAAACACTAGAGTGTAGGTTGCAGACATGATGACAAAGTTTCTTGAAGGTACAAAGCTTGGAGGATTCAAGGATGCAATCAACATAAGAAACATAGGATGAAGCAACGAAGGAAAAAGACTTATGCTTGAGGGGGAGTGTTGAAAGTTTTGTATTTCAAGCTCAAGAGTGTGAGAACATGCCCCAAATTGAAACTTCCACATCATCCACAATCAAAAGAGGATGATTTCCATGAGTTTGAGGTATCAAATCATGTCTATGATGTAAAAAAGTTGATTAGAAAAGATGTAGGTCAACTCGATGTGATGAGACCTCACTTTTTGGCCTATATATGCTTTTCATTGGTTGAAGGGGTTGGCATATAACCTTTAAATCCTCTAATGATTTGTATTATGACTTAGAATGGTGGAAATATGTGCCCAAGCTTCCCACTTCCTTAAGCACACCCCCTACTAGTTCTCTGCATATTTCGCAAGAATTTCATACATACTCTATCTCTCTAGATGATCATCACATACCCCTAATTTTGTAATTGTTGTTTCTCCTTCATCCCAAATTAATTTCCAATGATTTTTGTCTTGTTGTAAAGCATATAAGTCATAGCTTGAGATGTTTAAGTGTCAAGATGAATGTCCATACAAGTGTAGAGAAATGTCCAGAACAATATCTATGTAGTTAGCTAATACTCTATGAAGAGATCAAGTTATTTGATTTGGTGCAATCGGTTGAGGCATCATATAGTATCCAAATGGAGTTAGTTTAATCTCATTTTAAAGATCTCTAAGTCTAGTTTTAGACTAAAAAATTTCATTTTCATTCTCTGTATTTTCATTTGCTTTCATTGTGCACATAGGAGTGTTTATCCTCCAACATTAACATATAAAATGGGTGGATACAATATATTAGTCCATTTCTCAACATTACTAGTGCATGAACTTTAGTGAGTAAGGTGGGATTTGTTGATATATTTAGGTAGTGATGTGTGTGAACACTCTAGGACTGCCGGGGCACTTTTTTCCCTCTTTAGGAGGTTTTTTTCCCCCGGCTTGTATATACGCCTATTGCCCTAATGGGCTACTTATCTTTGTACATTCTTTAGTAATACATTCAGTATTGTGTGTTTGTGCTCCAAGCTTCTTCTTCTTCCTTGTGCTGTTCGCGTGCTTCCGCAGACGTCTATCTCCAACAACGGGTATCAGAGCAGGTCATCGCTTCTTCTAGGGCGCCGTCGACACTCCTCCGTTTGCAGTCTCAGATTCGCACGAAATTTGGTGAGCATACTCAGGGTGTTTATGAGATAAAAACAGCTTTGCTATGTGGTGCCGAAATCGCGATCTGAGCTCGTTTCGGCCTCCGAACGCACTATCGCAGCGCTTGTGCAGGCTATTTCATCCTTTTGTGCCAAAGGTATATACGAGTTTCTGTTCGTCAGTTTAAGCGTCTTGAAGTCTGCTACAGGTCTAGCAGAACTCGTCTAGGCATTTCCGTTCAACTTTTTGAGATACAGTCAATTTTCTGCATTAAGGTATTTTAGTCACCGGCCATGGCTGAAAGCAGTGATGTATTCTGTATGTTGGCTGTTGAGGATAAGTTGGATGGTACCAACTACCCATTATGGGCTTATATGATGCGACATGTACTGGTTGCAAAAGGACTGTGGAACATTGTGCAAGGTGTTGAAAGACGTCCTGTTACACCTGCGACTACAGGTACTACAAATACAGGTGCTGGAGGTGTTGGAGCTGATGAAGATGGTGTCGAAGATGATATTCCACAGATTCCTGTTCGTGCTGTTGTTTCTGTTGCACCTACTGCAGAGCAGATTCGTTGGGATGGCAGAGATGCCCAAGCACATGCATTGATAGCTTTTTCTGTCAAACGTGCCATTATTCCTCACATTCGCTCTTGCAGAACAGCAAAGGATGCTTGGGATACACTTACCACTTTGTACCAGGGTAGGAATGAGGCTCGTGTTGCTTACCTCCGAAAACAGTTGGAGAGTGAGCACATGAATGAAGGTGATTCTATGGACAGTTTTCTCACAAAGATCAAAGACCTGGAGGAACAATTGATTTCTGCTGATGAGGTTATACTAGATAGCTCACTTGTGCAGACCGTTCTGAATGGTCTTCCTGATTCATATCAGAGTTTTGCCTCTACTCTTCGAATTATGATGAAAGGCAATCCGAATGCCTTGTCATTTGAGGAATTAGTCTCTGTTCTCTTGCAGGAAGATCAGTCCAGGAAGAACAGGTCCATTATGCGTGTTGCAGATCAAGCTTTCCTGGCTAGTCAGAAGGGCAAAGGAAAATGGAGCTCTTCTACTAGTAAGCAGAAATCTGCAAATGTTGCGCAATCGAAGAACCAGGATAAAGATGAGAAGAAATCAGAAAAGCAGAAATTGTTCTGCAAGTACTGTAAAGGAAATGATCATATTATAAAGAACTGTCCAAAACTGGCTACTAAAGAGGCAAAGAAGAAAGAGGCTGGAATGGTTGTTGCAGAGGCCTCTACACCAAAAACAGAGTCTGCAAATCTTGTGCAGGAAGAAGAATGGGCGTTTACTACTGTCTGCAGTTTTGACCCATCTTCTCATGATCAATGCATGTCTGCAGTAGAGTCAAATGTTTGGTACTTTGACAGTGGGGCGACCAAACATATTACCTCGCAACGCAGTTTCTTCTCTTCACTCGAGCCTGCCCCTACAGGGAATACTGTCACATGCACCAATAACTCCTCTTATCCTGTTATGGGAGTTGGTAAGATCATTCTGACTACTGCTGATGGTAGTTCTTTCACTTTGTCAGATGCTTTATTTGTGCCAGGGATCAAAAAGAACCTGTTATCAATTTCTACATTAGCCAAGATTGGCTTGGTTGTGAAATTCGTTGATGACAGGTGTACAGTCCATGATCTCTCAAATGGCGATGTGATTATTGCTTCTGGCATTTTATGTCGTGGGCTGTATAAGCTCATAGACTATGAAAGATCTGTGAATGATTCGGCATGTGCAGTTCATGATTCTCAGGCTATGTCAGATGCAAAGCTTTGGCATGCACGCTTTGGTCATCTGAATTTTGCTAGTTTGTTACGCCTGCAGAAATCTGAAATGGTGTCCTCTTTGCCCAAACTTGAGGCACCTGGAAAACATGTTTGTGAAGGTTGTATTTTGGGCAAAATGCAGCGTTCTTCCTTTCCAAAAGATGGTTCAGTTCGGGCTACGCAGAAATTGCAGCTTGTACATAGTGATGTCTGTGGTCCTATGCAGACACCCTCTTTTGGAAATTACCTTTACTTCGTGACTTTCATTGATGATTTTTCCAAGCATGCATGGGTATATCCACTCAAAGCAAAGTCCGAAGTGTTCATGTGCTTCAAACACTTTTTGGTTTTGGCTGAAAATCTGTCAGCATGTAAAATGGGCACCCTCCGTTCTGATCGAGGGGGGGAATATATGTCTTCAGATTTTAGTGCATTTCTGGCTGAACATGGGATAAAACACCAGTGTACAATGCCGTATACACCTCAACAGAATGGAGTTGCTGAAAGAAAGAACAGGTCACTCATGGACATGGCGAGGTGCATGGTCAAAAGTCAAGCTTTACCACATAGTTTCTGGCTTGAGGCTGTCATGTGTGCAGCATATGTACTGAACAAGTGTCCCACTAAAGCGTTGCAGTCTATCACTCCATATGAGGCTTGGCATGACCGCAAGCCATCTGTTGCTCATCTGTGTGTTTTGGTTGTTTGGCATATGCATTAGTGCCTGAACAACAGCGCAGAAAATTGGATGATAAGGCAATAAAATGTATTTTTGTTGGGTACAGTTCTGAAAGTAAAGGCTATCGTCTGTATCATCCACAGACTAAACGCATTTTGGTTAGCCGTGATGTTGTCTTTGTGGAAGATGTTATTCAGCCATTGCTTTCATGTACTAAGGAGACATCTGTTAGCTCCAAAGACATGTATGATACTTTGATGCCTCTTTTTACAGGTGGACAGTCTAGTGCTGGTCCTAACGAGGCAACTTCTCAGCCTTTGCAGGTTTCATATGATGATGCAGATCATTCCATTTCTGATGCAGATTTTCATGATGCATTTGTTGATGAGAGAGTTGATATTGAGCAGGCAAAAACTATGCCAAAATGGCTGGTGCAGACTTTGCGTGACAGCAAATTAGATGCACCTTTGTCATATCGTACTCGTTCAGGCTCTCATAGTGCCTCCTTTGCATCAGATTGCTATGCTATAGCTGCATCTAGTCTCTGTGATGAGAATGAGCCTGTTTCTTTTGATGAAGCACAAAATTCAGAAAATTGGATGGCTGCTATGCAATCTGAATATGATGCTATAATGAAGAATGGTACATGGTCTTTATGTGACTTGCCTCCTGGCAAGAAGGCCATTGGCACTAAGTGGGTATACAAGCTGAAGCGTAAACCTGATGGTACAGTTGACAGGTATAAGGCTAGGCTTGTTGCAAAGGGTTATGCACAGGAAAGAGGCATTGATTTTGATGGGACCTTTGCACCTACATGTCGTATGACTACTGTTCGGAGCATTTGTGCACTTGCAGCCCATCATGGTTGGAATGTACATCAGTTGGACATTAAAACAGCATTTCTGAATGGTGACTTGCATGAAGAAGTGTATGTTTTTCAGCCCCGTGGCTTTGTGCAGAAAAGGCATGGAAACCAGGTGTGCAGGTTAAAGAAGGCATTATATGGTTTAAAGCAAGCACCACGTGCTTGGTATGAGAAGATACATGCCTATCTGATTGCACATGGTTTTGAGAACAGTCCAACTGAAAGCACCTTATATGTTAAGCGTGCTAATGATGTGCTTCTGATCATTGTTGTCTATGTTGATGACATGCTACTCACTGGTCCTATTGAGACACATATTGCTGATTTTAAGGCTGATTTGCATGCCTCATTTGAGATGGTGGAATGGCTTTGTGTCAAACGAAATATATTGACACATTATTGCAGCGTTTTGGCCTTGAAGACTGTAAGCCTATTGCCACTCCTATGGAGACAGGTTTACGATTGAGTCTTCATGATGCTGGAGATGCATTTGATGTTGTTCTCTATCAACAGGCTGTTGGATGCTTGATTTACTTATGCATTACTCGGCCAGATATTCAGTTTGCTGTCTCACAGATGAGCAGGTTTATGCATTGCCCAGGAGTCACGCATTGGAAAGCGGTTAAGCGCATCTTTCGCTACTTGAGTGGTACTCGGCTACTTGGGTTGTTTTATCCAAGGGGGGATCACTACCGCCAGATTTGCATGCTTTTTCTGACTCAGATTGGGCTGGTTGCTATGACACTCGTGTGTCCACCAGTGGTTTTTGCTTCAAGCTTGGTAGCTCATATATATCTTGGTTGAGCAAGAAGCAGCCTACTGTGGCCACTTCCAGTTGTGAGACTGAGTATAGGGAAGCTTTCACAGCGACTGTTGAGTGTGTGTGGCTCAGACGCCTTATGGCTGATTTGGGTGTTGGCCAGTCTTTGTTCCACCATCTTCACTGACAGTCAGAGCGCATTGGCAATTGCGAGGAACCCTGTGTTCCATGCTCGCACTAAGCACATTGAGGTGCATTATCACTATGTCAAGGAGAGGTTCTCTACCGGGGAGATCAGCTTGGCATATGTGCCCATGCAGGAGAACATTGCAAACCTTTTCACGAAGGCTCTGCCTAGGAAGTTTGAAGCTTTCCGCAAAGCTTTGGGCTTACTTCCTTTTGTGGAGTGATTTCCACATAGCTTGGCACTTCCTTATACATGAATGCCAGCTCCTTGTTCACCGCATCACTCCCAAGGGGGATTTGTTGATATATTTAGGTAGTGATGTGTGTGAACACTCTAGGACTGCCGAGGCACTTTTTTCCCTCTTTAGGAGGTTTTTTTCCCCCGGCTTGTATATACGCCTATTGCCCTAATGGGCTACTTATCTTTGTACATTCTCTAGTAATACATTCATTATTGTGTGTTTGTGCTCCAAGCTTCTTCTTCTTCCTTGTGCTGTTCACGTGCTTTCGCAGACGTTTATCTCCAACAGGATTTCTATCCCTATCAAGAGTTTGGGAACTCTTATTTCATGTGAATTTGATTTGGAAGTCAAACGAGCTAAGTTTGAAAATTATATGTAGAATGTAGGAGAAAGTTTGCCATTTAATTTTGGTAAACCTTGCTTTAATGTGACCAAGTCAAAATCCAAAATGAAACAATAAAGGGGACCATCCTTATAATTGTTTGAGGATAAACACTCCTATGTGCACAACAAAAGCAAATGAACCCTCCTAGGATCCTGAAATTTTTCAGACATAGGCTCTGTATTTTCTGAGTTTCTCTGAGTATATGCAGAGACTGAAAATGAAATTTTGCAGGCATAAACTAGACTTTAAGAGCTTTCAAATGAGAGTAAAATCACTCCATTTGGATACTAGATGATGCCTCAACCAGCTGCAACAAAACAGATAACTTGATCTCTTCACAGAGTATGAGCTAACTAGACAGACACTATTCTGGACATTTCTCTGCACATGTGCAGGCACTGAACCTGAGACTTATACCAGACAAAGTAGAACTTATGAGCTTTCCAACAAGACAAAAATCATTGCAAATGGATTCCGGATGAAGGAGAAACAACAATTACAAGACCGGAGGGTCTGCCAAAAACATCTAGATAGATAGAGTGTGTAAAAGTGAAATTTCTGCAAAATATGCAGAGAACAGCTAGTAGGGGGTGTGCTTAAGCAAGGGTGCAGCTTGGGCACGTATTTCCACGACTCTAAGTCATAATACAACTCATTAGAGGTTTTAAAGACCACCTACTAACCTCTTTAACCAATCAAAAACATATACATGTCAAAAGTGAGGTCCAATCACATCAAGAGGTGAGCTAAATCTTCTCTAATCAACTTCTTTCCATTATGGGCATAATTGGATGCCTCAAACTCGTGGAAATCAGCCTCCTTTGATTGTGGATGATGTGGAAGGTTCAATTTGGGGCATGTTCCCACACTCTTGAGCTTGAAAAACTTTCAACACTCCCCCTCAAGCTCAAGTCTTTTCCTTTGTTGCTTCAGCCTATGTCTCTTATGTTGATAGCTTCCTTGAATCCTCCAAGCTTTGTACCTTCAAGAAACTTTGTCATCATGTCTGCAACCTGCATTTTAGTGTTCGCATACCTTATATCTAGCTCTTTTGCCATCACCTTTTCTCTAACGAAGTGGTAATGAACCTCTATGTGCTTGCTCCTTGCATGAAACATGGGATTGTTAGCTAGATAGATGCTTGAAATGTTGTCTCCATAAAGAGGAAACTCCTCCACTTCCACTTCCAAGTCCTTAAGTATCTTCTTAAGCCATAATAGCTCACATGTAGCCAATGCTAAACCTCTGTACTCAGCCTCTGTGGATGAAAGAGCAACAGTGGGTTGCTTCTTAGAGCTCCAAGAGATCACTTTTGTACCTATCATGAAAACATAACCCGATGTACTCCTTCGATCATCCTTGCTACCTGCCCAATCAGCATCACTATATCCTTTGACACTTAGATCAGCATCATATGAGTAAAATAGACCTTGGTTGATGGTGTGCTTGATGTAACGAAGCACCTTTCTTGCCGCCATAAGATGATCATGAGTAGGTGCATGCAAAAATTGAGAGAGAACACCTACTACATATGCAAGATCAGGTCTAGTGAATGTAGCATAAATTAATGAACCAATTATGCTTCTATATAGTGTAATATCTTGTATAGCCTCTCCTTGACCTGCAACCAACTTTGTATTGGGCTCCATGGGCTGAGAAAGTGGCTTACAACCACTCATACCAAACCTGTATAGCACATCCAACAAGTATTTTCTTTGAATCAAGAAGATGCCATTGTGTGCATAGATTACCTCTATTCCCAAGAAGTACTTTAGTGTTCCAAGATCAGATATCTTGAACTCCTTCCCTAGCTTTGATTTGATATCCTTAATACCTGCAATATCACTTCCTGTGATGATCAAATCGTCCACATAGATGCATATGTATACCATCTTGTCTCCTTGCTTCTTCATGTAAAGTGATGGATCTGCAACACTTTCTTTGTATCCACAACTTGATAAATAATCCACTAACCTCTGATTCCAGGCCCTTGGGGCTTGCTTTAGTCCATATAGTGCTTTCCTTAGCTTGCAAACATGATTTGGGTACCTCATACTAGCAAATCCTTGAGGTTGGCTCATGTAGACTACTTCTTCAAGCTCTCCATTGAGGAAGGCATTCTTCACATCCAACTGATATAAGCTCCATTTCCTTGATGTGGCCACTACAATCAAAGTCCTAATTGTTGGCATCTTGGCTACGGGGCTGAAAGTTTCATCATAATCTATCCCGTAGCTTTGGGAGAAGCCTTTCGCCACCAACCTTGCTTTGTACCGAGCAATGGAACCATCTGAATTTCTTTTAATTTTGTAAACCCACTTATTACCTATCACCTTCATGCCTTCTTGATCTGGTACCAAGCTCCAAGTATGGTTCTCATCAAGTGCTTTGAGCTCTTCCTTCATTGCCTCTTGCCATTCCTTGCAATCCTTAGCTTCTTCATAACTAGTTGGTTCATTGTCCTTGATTACCTGAGTCATGTATGCATAATGCTTTGCAATGAAATTATCATATGTTAACCTTTGTACTGGATATCTTACTCTTGAATGTGAAGAGAGATGGTGGATGCAATCCAAAGATGAGTAGGTGCCGCTACAACCAGCTTCACACCAGCCAACTGAGACTTCAGAGTTGATTAGTAGACCCTTTGAGCTTCCTAAATCCACCAAAATATCAGCCAAGTACTTTGGAACATGTATCCCAAAAGTTTAAGTCAAGACCGACAAGTTGCGAAATGACTAGCTCCCAAAACTTGCTATTTTTGGACATACACCTGCTGGAAAAAATGAACAGTGCTCTCAACCTGGAAGGAATTAGAAAAATTCCTTTTGGGCATAGCAAATAGACTTAGCAAGCTTCCTATTCCAAGTTAAAACACTTCAAATGATGGACTGAGCACTGAGAACAAGTTTCATCAAGTTCTGGAACATTCCCACAATTCTCGGGGCTCTGCAGAGATAGACCAGTAAGCAGTAAAATGCAGATATCTCCAAAAGTATAAATCCAATGACCTTGAAACTTTATAGGTAGAAACTAGACAGTGAGAGATATCCAACGCACTTTAAAACACTGAAAAAGGTTCAGTAAAACTCGAGATATGACCTTCTGAAGTTACTGCTCTGAGTGAGTATAGCAGAGAACAAAACAGAGAGGTAGATGATAATAAATGTATAGATTCACATATGATTACAACCACATTGGCAATGAATCTTTGCACAATGGGAGTAGAATGATAGAGCTATGGAGTAAGCTCTTCAATCTCTACAAAATGACATGAAGTGGTCACGTACAAGGCTTGCTAATCGCCTCTTCCTTCTTGCTCCTTTTATAGCTATTCTTGGAGGGAGTTTTGAATTCGAATTCGAATGGCTCCACCTAAAAGTGATCCCCAAAGTTAGGAGAGATTCCCTCAGCTCAAAAATTCGTGATTTTGGTAGTTGGAGCCACGAATTTGCTTTTACATCATGGATGAGGTAAGCCATCCTTTTACTTTTTTCTTTTTCCATTTACAAGAGATAAAATGTACTCTTTTACAAGAGGTGTTCACATGACTACTCATGTGACTTACAAATGAGGATAATATCAAGCATATCAAGCATGTAGGCTTGGGCAAAATGTACCAACAGCTCCCCCTCAAGCCTAACATGCTTGGCCTCCAAATAAGTCTTCAATTGTCCTTGATTTCCTGCAAACCAATCATCAACTTGAATCTACTTAATTTCGTACCATCAAGAGCTTTCGTCAACATGTCTGCACATTGCATATCTGTAGAGACGTAGGATAGTTGAATATCCTTGCTCATTAGCTTCTCCCTTACATAATGGTAGTGGACTTCAATATGCTTGGTTCTAGCATGGTATACCGGATTAGCTGCTAGATGTAGTGAGCTTGTGTTGTCACCAAAAATGTGAGGTGTTGAAGAATGAAGTCCAAGATCTATGTACAAAGATTTTAACCACATGATTTCTTGAGTTGCATTAGCCAAACCTCTATATTCTGCTTCAGTAGAAGATAATGCCACGGTTGGTTGCTTCTTCGATGACCAAGAAATGATTTTTGAACCTGCAAATGATATATACCCTGATGTGCTTCTTCTATCATCTTTAGATCCGGCCCAATCTGCATCTGAGTAGACCTTTAGCTCAATATCTGAAGTATATGAATAAAACAAACCTTCATTCATGGTCCCCTTTAGGTACTTGAGGACTCGCTTGGCCGCTTCCATATGTGGTCTTCTCGGCTTATGCATAAACTGACTCAATATGCTAACACTATAGCATATATCCACCCTTGTGAGTGTTGCATAGTTCAAACTTCCAACCAAGCTTTGATAGCTTGTGATGTCTTCAATTGGCTCTCCTTCATAAGCACTAAGCTTATGATTTTGCTCCATAGGTGTACCTGCACACTTTGTATTTTCCATCTTGAACTTGACGAGCATGTCATGGACATACTTCCTTTGTGTGATGTATATACCTGAATCTGTGTAGATCAACTCCAATCCAAGAAAATAAGTGAGTGGTCCGAGGTCACTTATTTTGAACTCCTCCTTCATTTGACTCTTTACCTGTTTGATTCCTTCAAGATCATTGCCTGTGATAATAATATCATCAACATACACACATAAATAGATCACTTCAGATCCATTCCTCTTTATGAACAAAGAGGTATCCGCCTTGCTAGCTTTGAATCCTTGGTCCTGCAAATAAGTAACCAATCTGAAATTCCAAGCTCTTGGAGCTTGCTTCAATCCATACAAAGCTTTCTTTAGTTTGCATACATAGTTAGGATGATGTGCATCCTCATATCCAGGAGGTTGTGCCATATACACTTCCTCAGAAATCCATCCATTCAAGAAAGCATTCTTTACATCAAGTTGATAAAGATTCCAATTTCTAGATGCAGCAAGACTAATGAGAACCCTAATTGTAGGCATTTTTGCAACAGGAGAGAAAGTCTCCTCATAATCAATACCATGGGTTTGAGCAAATCCTTTAGCAACTAACCTTGCTTTGTGTCTATTTATACTTCCATCTGGATTCCTCTTGATTTTGTATATCCATCGAGATCCGATTATCTTCATAGATGGCTTGTTAGGTACAAGCTCCCAAGTGTCATTCTCCTTCAAGGCTTCCATTTCTTCATCCATTGCATCTCTCCAAGCTTTCTTGCTTTGTGCTTCTTCAAATGTGGTAGGTTCTTCATTGGTTGAATCCTTTGCAATGTAGATTGAGTGCTTGGTGACCAAAGAAGTATCATAACCAAACCTCTCTGGTTTCTTCTTCTCCCTCGAAGACCTTCTAAGTGGTTGATGTGAGCTCTCGGGTCCATATGTAGCATCCTGCATCTTTGCTTTACCTTTGTTCTTCCATAGCTTTAGTCTTTCCAAGTCTTCTAGGTCAATCTCCGAATCACTTTCTTCAATCTGCTTTGGCTCCTTTGGTTGAAGTGATGGAAAATCTTCATCCAAGTCATATGGCAGCTTCACTTTCCTGTCATCATCAAACCATGATTTGTTTTCATCAAAAATTACATCTCTACTCACAGAAAATCCTTTATTGGTTGGATTGTACAATCTATATCCTTTTTGGTTTTGATCATAACCAATGAATACACACTTCTCTGCCTTGGGATCCAATTTCCCTCTTACTTGAGAAGGAATGTGAGCATAGGCTAAGCATCCAAAGATTTTACAATGCTCTAGACTAGGTCTTCTTCCATTCCACACTTCATATGGAGTGGTTCCATCTAGTGACTTAGATGGAAGTCTATTTATGAGATATGTGGCTGTCGACACAGCCTCTGCCCATAGGTAGTTCGGCAATCCCTTTTCGTTGAGCATGGACCTTGCAGCTTCGACGATAGCTCTATTCCTCCTCTCTGCTACACCATTGAGTTCAGGTGTATACCTTGTAGTGACTTCCCTTTTAATGCCTCTTTCATGCAAGAAGGCATCAAATTCAGAAGAGAAGTATTCTCCTCCACCATCTGATCTGAGTCTTTTCAAAGTCCTACCTGTTTGATTTTCAACAAGAGCAATATACTTCTTAAAGCAATTAAACACTTCATCCTTGTGCTTCATGAAAAACAGAATGGTCCACCTGCTACAATCATCTATGAAAGACACATAATATCTTGAGCCTGATATAGATGGCTCCTTACTTGGACCCCACACATCTGTGTGCACTAGATCCAAAGGATTTTGATACATATATCCTTTCTTATTGAAAGGTTGTCTATGAGCCTTGCCGAGTTGACAAGCTTCACACTTATAAATCATGTGTTGCCTTGTGATATTAGGCAAACCAAGTACACTTTGGTCCCTGCAAATCTGTTTGAGTGTCCTCTCACCAATGTGAGCAAGCCTTTTGTGCCATATCTCCAACTCTGTTAGAGTTTGAGATCCATAGCTAAACAAAGCTATGTTCTTTGTATCTTCCACTTCAAAAGTGAAAAGCCTTCCTGTCTTTTCTCCTTTGGCAATCCTTCGAAAGCCTTGCCTTGGGTCTTCAACATATGCTCCAAATCGATTGAATCTAACCTGCAATCCTTTTTCAACAATCTGTCCAACACTTATTAAATTTTTGGTAATTGTAGGGACATACAAGACTTTGCTTAAGAGGTTCATATTCCCATCTGATGTCTTCACATTACCTATCTTCTCCACTGAGTGCTTTGTGTCATCTCCTGTCTGCACTTCATGCTTGTTATGAGGATCTTCCAAATCAGAAAGTAAAGCCACATTTCCTGCTACATGGTTCGAGCATCCCGAATCAATGTAAAATATGTGATCATCATCCTTACCCTTCTTCGTTGATAGATTCATAATCAATAATGAATCTTCTTGACTTTGGTCCTCTGCATAGTTATTGTAATCTCTTCTTCCTCTATGGCCACTTTGATAGTTGTTGTTGTTGTTGTAATTGTTGTTGTAGTAGTTGTTGTTGTAGCCTCCATTGTACCTGCCTCTATTTGATCCATAGCCACCTCTATTGAATCCTCTTCCTCTTGAGTTCCTCGGGTTCCTGAAACATTCTTCAGTAGTATGGTTAGATAAGCCACATATGTTGCAAGGTTGAGATGATTGGAATCTCCCCCTGCCTTGCTTTCCACCTCTGCCTCTTCCTCTAGCTCTTCCTCTACCTGCAAAGTTTGCTTGGAAAGAGCTTCCTTCATCTTCATTCTTCCTATTCTTTGACTTGTCCTTGACCTTAGCTTTATCAGAATATAAGGCAGAAGTTTGATTACCTCTTGAGGACTCACCACCTTTGCTAATCTTTGCTTCATGAGTGAAGAGTTGGCCCATGAGTGTGTTGAGGTCGGGTACATGCATATCCATGTATAAATCCATGGCTGTTGTGAATGACTCCCACTTGTCGTCTGCTTTGATTCCATTCATGATTTGTCTTATGATTTGCTCCTCTTCAATTACCTCTCCAATGCTTCCAAGTTGGTCGGAGATCTCCTTCATCTTTGTGACATAATCAGTCACATTTTGCTTCGGGCTTTTCTTCATTGTTGTGAACTCCATCCACAATTGGTTCTTCCTTGCTCGAGTGTTGGAAGAGAAGAAAGAAGCAAGTGCATTCCAGGTTTCTCTTGATGTCTTGCATCCCTTGACATGAGGTAAAAGAAAATCAGAGATTGAGTTTAGAATATAAGACCTTGCAAGTGCATCCTTCGAACACCAATTCGAAAGTCCTTCCACTTCTTCATGTGATGGTTGCCCTTTGTTCCTCATGGTTGGCATTGCTTCATCTCCGGATATGAATCCATATAGATTCCTCCCTTGAAGGTAAGCCTCCATCCTTAGAGACCATGCCGGATAGTTGTTTCGATCCAATTTGTCAATTGTTGATGGAAATCCATCTCCCATGTTGCTTGACTATGCTCTGATACCACTGTGAAGAGAGATGGTGGATGCAATCCAAAGATGAGTAGGTGCCGCTACAACCAGCTTCACACCAGCCAACTGAGACTTCAGAGTTGATTAGTAGACCCTTTGAGCTTCCTAAATCCACCAAAATATCAGCCAAGTACTTTGGAACATGTATCCCAAAAGTTTAAGTCAAGACCGACAAGTTGCGAAATGACTAGCTCCCAAAACTTGCTATTTTTGGACATACACCTGCTGGAAAAAATGAACAGTGCTCTCAACCTGGAAGGAATTAGAAAAATTCCTTTTGGGCATAGCAAATAGACTTAGCAAGCTTCCTATTCCAAGTTAAAACACTTCAAATGATGGACTGAGCACTGAGAACAAGTTTCATCAAGTTCTGGAACATTCCCACAATTCTCGGGGCTCTGCAGAGATAGACCAGTAAGCAGTAAAATGCAGATATCTCCAAAAGTATAAATCCAATGACCTTGAAACTTTATAGGTAGAAACTAGACAGTGAGAGCTATCCAAGGCACTTTAAAACACTGAAAAAGGTTCAGTAAAACTCGAGATATGACCTTCTGAAGTTACTGCTCTGAGTGAGTATAGCAGAGAACAAAACAGAGAGGTAGATGATAATAAATGTATAGATTCACATATGATTACAACCACATTGGCAATGAATCTTTGCACAATGGGAGTAGAATGATAGAGCTATGGAGTAAGCTCTTCAATCTCTACAAAATGACATGAAGTGGTCATGTACAAGGCTTGCTAATCGCCTCTTCCTTCTTGCTCCTTTTATAGCTATTCTTGGAGGGAGTTTTGAATTCGAATTCGAATGGCTCCACCTAAAAGTGATCCCCAAAGTTAGGAGAGATTCCCTCAGCTCAAAAATTCGTGATTTTGGTAGTTGGAGCCACGAATTTGCTTTTACATCATGGATGAGGTAAGCCATCCTTTTACTTTTTTCTTTTTCCATTTACAAGAGATAAAATGTACTCTTTTACAAGAGGTGTTCACATGACTACTCATGTGACTTACAAATGAGGATAATATCAAGCATATCAAGCATGTAGGCTTGGGCAAAATGTACCAACATTGAAGACCTTCTTTCACTTCCTTTAGGTGTGGTTGCCATCTTCTTTCTTTGTTTTGCCACTCCTGGAGTTTGAATTTCTTCTATCTCTTCATCTTCCAACATGCTCTCGTCCACATAGCTTCCTTCTTCAACTGAAATCTTCTCTTTGCCATTGACTTTGCTTTCTTCAGAGCTGGTCTCTCTTTCCCTAAGCCTTCCACTCCATGGTGAGGGTGTCCTTGTGTTGCATGAGTTGCTTGGACCACTCAAATCCATGCTTTCTTGAACTCTATCATCATTCTTCAAATCTGTCTCACCTATGTCTTCAACCTGCAATGGACTTGTGCATGCATACCAAGGCTTCAACTCATCAAAGACAACATCCCTACTTACCTTCAGCTCCTTGGTGATGGGATTATAGCATTTATACCCCTTTTGTTCCATAGAATATCCCAAAAAAATACACCTTTCAGATTTGGCATCTAACTTTGACCTCAACTCTTGAGGTACATGTACATAGCATATACAACCAAAGATTCTAAGATGTGAAATGCAAGGTTTTCTTCCACTCCATGCTTCCTCAGGGGTTAGATGATGTATACCTGATGTAGGACATCTATTCATGATGTATGTGGCTGTATATGTAGCCTCTCCCCAATAACAATGCGGCATATTCATTTCATTGAGCATACACCTTGCTACCTCTGCTATGTGTCTGTTCTTTCTCTCTGCTACCCCATTTTGTTGAGGGGTATACCTGCATGTAAATTGTCTTTTGATGCCATTGACCTGCAAAAATTCAGAAAATTCATGGGAGAAGTACTCTCCCCCTCCATCGGATCTCAAAGTTTTGATAAACTTGCCAGATTCCTTCTCCACATGTGCTTTGAATTTCTTGAAGTAGTGGAACACATCTGATTTGTTTCTAATGCAATACAACCACACTTTCCTTGAAAAGTCATCAATGAAGGTTACAAAATACCTATTTCCAGCAAGGGATGCTTCTCTTGTTGGACCCCAAACATCCGTGTGAATGAGGTCTAAAACATTTGCACTTACATAGGTACTCTTCTTGAAGGGCAGCCTTGATTGTTTTCCTTGTTGGCAAGCTACACAAATTTCATGCAACATTTTAGATGTAAAATTTGGTAGGCCTCTTACCAAGCTCCTCCTTTGCATGTCCTTGAGCTTTTGTAGGTTGATGTGACCTATTCGTTTATGCCATAGATCCAAATCTGCTATCCTCTTGTCTCCATATGTGACATACATTGAATGGTGTGGCTGATTTATGTCCATTGTGAACATTCTCCCTTGCTTTTTTCCTTTTGCTATGAGCTTGAAACCTGCCCTTGGATCCTCAACAAAACATCCTCTTTCATTGAACCTAACTTGATAGCCTTTTTCTACCATTTGGCCTACCGAAATCAAGTTTTTGGTAATAGTAGGGACATGTAATACCTCTGATAAGCACTTTGCTCTTTGATTTCCTTCCAAACTGATATCTCCCACATGTTGAATGATATGCTCTGAGTTATCACCTGTTTCCACATGCCCTTGATGCTTTGGGACCTGCAAATTACTAAAAAACTCCTTTCGACATGACATATGATTGCTACATCCACTGTCTACATACCATACATCTTCACTAGCTTGAGTTGTAATTTCACCATACCTCATGGCAAGTAAATAATCATTCCCTTGGCTGGATGATGTGTTTGCATAATTACCTTGCCCTCTATAATTGTTGTTGTTGCTTTGATTCCCTTGTCTTTGAGCTCTATGATAGCATTCATTTGCAAAATGACCGGGCTTACCGCATACAAAGCATCCATTTGAAGTGGCTTGTCCTCTTCCACCAAATCTTGCACCTCTTCCTCTATTTGTGGCTCTTCCACCTCTTTGACCAGGATTTTCTTGTTGTCCTTGACCTCCTTGGTTGCTTTGATATCTTCCTCTTCCTCTTGAAGCACCTCGATTGTGTCTTCCTCTTCCTCTACCTGCATACAACAATTGCCCTTGGCTATCCTTGGCGTTATGACCACCAAGGTTCATCTCCTCTGTCACCATGAGAGTGATTAGTTGATCAAAATCAGGAAGAGAGTCCCTTACATACACTGAAGTTGTGAAAGCCCTCCATTTTTCATCATCCCTAAGTCCATTTAGGGTGTGGGCGACAAGATCGTCATCATCTAGGGCACAACCGATTGACCCTAGTGCATCTGCAAGCTCTTTAACCTTTAATATGTAATCATTAGCACCTTGAGAGGGGCTTTTCCTAAGATTATTTAGCTCATTCTTGAGCTGAATTTTTCTAGCTTTTGTGGAGGTTGAATACAATCTCTCCAAGCACTCCCACACCTTCTTCGATGTATCCAAATCTTGAATATGCCCTACCATAGAGTTGCTAATATGCTGAGATAAAATGAAAATGACCCTTTTGTCCCTTTCATCCCACTCTCTTACTGCTCTTCTCTGATCATTGGTTGGATTTACCTCATCTATGTAGGGTTTTGGCTCTCCACCACTCACAAGTCCCCACAAACCTTTCCCCATCAAAAAATTGCTTATTCTAAATCGCCACGGTTGGTAGTTTCCTTTTTCGAGCTTCTCAATCTGAGCATTGAGATCAGCCATGGTGCCTCCTAACTCTTTTGAACCTCCCCCTTGATGCAATGAAGTTGAAAAGGATGGCTTTTACCTTAAAAAAATAGAGCTACTCCTCTTGATGAAGCTTCGTCTTTGATTTGATGATGTATTTGCTTCCCCTTGTTGTTGACGTGCCCGTTCTTTGCTTCCTTCCTTCAAACTTTGATGAAGTCTTTACTTCACTTCAGTAGCTCCTTCTTCTCTCTTTGATACTCCACTTATAGCTCTGATACCACTGTTTGAGGATAAACACTCCTATGTGCACAACAAAAGCAAATGAACCCTCCTAGGATCCTGAAATTTTTCAGACATAGGCTCTGTATTTTCTGAGTTTCTCTGAGTATATGCAGAGACTGAAAATGAAATTTTGCAGGCATAAACTAGACTTTAAGAGCTTTCAAATGAGAGTAAAATCACTCCATTTGGATACTAGATGATGCCTCAACCAGCTGCAACAAAACAGATAACTTGATCTCTTCACAGAGTATGAGCTAACTAGACAGACACTATTCTGGACATTTCTCTGCACATGTGCAGGCACTGAACCTGAGACTTATACCAGACAAAGTAGAACTTATGAGCTTTCCAACAAGACAAAAATCATTGCAAATGGATTCCGGATGAAGGAGAAACAACAATTACAAGACCGGAGGGTCTGCCAAAAACATCTAGATAGATAGAGTGTGTAAAAGTGAAATTTCTGCAAAATATGCAGAGAACAGCTAGTAGGGGGTGTGCTTAAGCAAGGGTGCAGCTTGGGCACGTATTTCCACGACTCTAAGTCATAATACAACTCATTAGAGGTTTTAAAGACCACCTACTAACCTCTTTAACCAATCAAAAACATATACATGTCAAAAGTGAGGTCCAATCACATCAAGAGGTGAGCTAAATCTTCTCTAATCAACTTCTTTCCATTATGGGCATAATTGGATGCCTCAAACTCGTGGAAATCAGCCTCCTTTGATTGTGGATGATGTGGAAGGTTCAATTTGGGGCATGTTCCCACACTCTTGAGCTTGAAAAACTTTCAACAATAATGTTCTCCAAGGCTAAGTTAGTCTACCCATGTTCTAGGGTCGTGGTAGCTTGATCCATGCCAATAATCTCCACCATTGATCTATGGGGTAAATCTGATTCTTGAAAGGTAGGATCAATAGCCATTTGTTTGTAGCCTTTGATCTTGCTTAATCAACACTGCGGATCAAGTCCAGATGCAATGGCCCACATCAAATAGACCCTTTCACAAGTTAAGAAAACTAATTTTGTTCCTAGTCCTTGATTTTAGTTTATCCTCATATAGGATGAATCCCAAATCCAATGGCTTAGAAGCAATCTTCATAACTATCCATCTATGGTCTACATTAGACCTCATATAACCCCAACGTCAAGAACCTATCGATTTCCAACACTCTCACATGGTTTCTCAACCTTCCTTACACAAACTCTAGAGTTGGTTCCTTGGCCTCAACAATCTTTGTAATCTTCTATACATTCCTAAGCTCTGATACCATGTTAAAAAAATGATGAATAATGGTGGACTAGTGATGCAACTCCAATACCATGTAGAGGTTACTACAACACATATATAGCATCAAGGTAAGAGAGAAAGAAAGATATTTCTACTCATGAGAATAACACAAGATATGTGGCTATAATGGAAAGTGGACTCAAGATGAGTAGAGGTTGAGCTCAACTCAATCCAACTCAAACTACGACTTAACTACTACACAATATATAGATGCTTTTGTCCACCCATGCAATCCCCATATGGAGCTTAGATGGTGATCTAGATAGATGCTAGGTGAAGGGCTATAGGCCACTAAAATGGGTACTAATATGGACACCCAAAAGGGTTCAAACACCACAAAATATGATCCTACATGTAGAGGAGACCATCCTTATAAGGTCCTCCAAGCCTAAGTCAGCCTACCCATGTTCTAGGGTCATGGTAGCTTGATCCATTCCAATAATCTCTACCATTGATATATGGGCTAAGTTCAATGATAGAAACGTAGGATCACCAACCATTTGTTTGTAGCCCTTGATCTTGCTTAATCCACACTTAGGATCAAGTCTAGATGTAAGGGCTCACATCAAAACAGACTGTTCCCAAGTTAAGAAAGCTAATTTTTTTGAAAGCCCTTGATTTTGGTTGATCCTCACATAGGATCAATCCCAAATCTAATGGCTTAGAAAGAAATGACTATCCATCTATGGTCTACTATAGACCTCATGTGACCTCAAAGTCTGGAACCTACCAATGTCCAACACTCTCACATGGCTTCTCCTCATAATGGGGGTTTTACAAAAGAACGTGTTATGGAAGAATGGTGGTGCTACATAAGGGTGATGCATTGAGAATATTTAATATCTGATATGGGTCAGACTTATCCTTATCTCTTCTAACTTTGAAAGTGAAAAGTCATCACTCCATTTTGATTCCCTCCAGTCCCAACAATAAGAAATCCTCATTTAGTCAAAGACTATCACTAGAAAGAGACATGATAACTTCTCTCCTAGAGATTTTAGGTAACTCTCAATCCAACCACTATGTTTATCTAATCTCCCTTCTATCTTTGATAAAATAGTTCCACTCCTATCTAAGAAATCTGAAAAGTTTTTAAACTCTCTTTAACTAGATTATTCCTCTAGGAATGAGCTAGATGTTCTCAATTTAGAGAAGAATCCCTCATTAGATTCAACTCCATGAATAAATCAAACTTACTTACATCAAAGTAGTAATCTAGAATCTCTATAGTATTTCCTATGAGGGAAAGGAATCTATGAATGAACCTTTTTAAAATTTTCCTTTAATTTAGAAAACATAGTGATTCATTTGCTCTAATCTTCTATGAATGAGAAAGCATACTAAGATTATTCAAACATTCCTTCCTAAAAAAGGGGACTCAAACTCTCATGTCAAGAAAAATGCAATGAAAAGTAAATTAAATGAGTTGCTAATAAGATCTTAAACTCTATTCCTAAAATCTCAACTAAGATACATTCACTCTACATATCTTATCTATATAATAAGCATCATACTTTATGGATGATGATTCCTTCTCTCCCCGATCATGAATAATAACTCTCAAATGGAAATAGGTTCCAACGCCCCATACTAATGCATCCTACTTCTAATCCATAAAATATAATTCCACTAAACAAGTTAATAAACATAAGTTCCATAACTACGATGGATCATTCTAACATAGTGGATTATTTATGAATAAGATATGGATTCTTATGAATCCCTCTTTGTCCCGTGACTAGGCTAGCTTTTGATTAGATAATCTTCAATCACCTATTTTCCAAGTCTAATTAGTTCCTAGGTACCAAATTAGGTACATCTAGATCCCTATGCTACATAACATTCTATATATCTTTCTACCTAGGGATCTAACAATCTCTCTAGAGCTAAGGTCATTCCTATGATCTATGATCCTTCCAAAGCTCTCTATGTCCCTTGAGAGGTTTTACAATTCTTAATATGAGGGAGTATTGTTGGCATCATCTTATCTCCTAAGATGTATCCATATTAGTTCATTCCTTGTAGATAAGCCTCAATTTTTAAATACCATGATTAGTATCACTTCAATCCAGCTTGTTAATGGATGAGGGGAATCCATCACCCATAATGTCTAATCTTTAACTTTGCTTTCATGCCACTATGAAGAGGTGATGGATGAGTTGAAGATATGAGATTGTGTTGGAAAAATATTTCTCAACAAAAGCATTTTAAAATTTAGAGAAACTTAGTAAACTTCCAAGGATTCCACAATATACACTTATACCTCTTTAGTACTTTGGAATATCAATCTCAAAACTCTATATCAAAACAGATGAATTGTGAGCTCAAAATTTCTAAGATGCTTTCTATTTTGATAAGAGAAGCTCTTAGAATTTTGTTCAGTGCTCTGAGTTTGGCAGCAATTGTCCAAAGATCTTTTGCACACCTTTGATTGAAGTGTTAAGCTAACGAAGGAAATTTATTTCAAGAATTTAGAATCATCATGCACTGAGAAACAATTCTAAGAAGTTTGAGGGGTCACCCCAACTTTTCAAGAATTAGAAGGTTCATATACATAGCCATGTGCAATCAGTCATATCTTGAGTTCTATGACTCTAATAATGATGAAACTTTGTGTGTATGCTTACCACATTCCTAGCAAGTGATAGATTTGACATTGACTAGCTACACACTAGGAAATGAATCTAAGAAGATGATAGAGTAGCACAAGGCAGTGTAACAGTAAACAAAGATTGGCAAATCAATAAAAATGAATCATAATGTGTATTGTTATTGCACATATGATACAAAGAGCTTGTGGAGGACTTCTCCCACTTAGAGATAGTACAATTTATACTCGATATGAGTGTAAAGAGTAGCTCCAAACACATTGTAATCCTCTATTGCCCCATGACTAGAGTGCCTTGTGACTAGAAGTATGGTGTATATATACAAATTTTCAATGTGATGGCACGTATGAGTTTCACCTAAAAGGAAATCCTAATTTTTAGGATCAATCTCAATTTTGAATTCAAAAAAAAAAAATTCATGGCTTTTGGCCAATCACAAGATTCTCTCTATTTTGTGCTTTACTTTTGACTAAAATAAGATCAAGCTTTAACACTTAGGGAAGTAGGGACATTGTGGGATGTTCTTTTTAATTTTGAATGAGATTTTCTGCTTGTTCTTTAAGGGGCTTAATTTTTCATTATCTTTCCCACCTTAGTTGTGAAGAAAATTCCCTCAACTCATGACTTCCAACCAATACGATATCTAGATATATGTCTAGTAGGGAGATTCATTGACTAATTTACACTTGATGGGTAACCTCTTGTGGCTTATCTTGTGATCCCTACTCTTTGCAACTTCATGCATTTGGGAATTCAACTTCCTTCACTCAAATGTATGCTCAAATCTCACACCACAAGTGGTAAGATTTATTAACAATCCTAAAGGCTTCTCAATGTGACCATCTACCATTTGCAATTTCATTCTCCTAGGGGTAAGTGTTGGCTTGACCCATCGCTTCCATAGGGAGGTGGTAGCAATGGAAACTCTTGCACGTGAATCCAAAATGGCCTTTGTTCGTAGTACCTCCCAAGTGTTGCAGGTACAAGGAATTGGTTCCCCAATCTTGTATTATCTATAGTTGTCTCATAATGGTCTACCCAAAATCATCTCATATATATGGTTTTTCCCAAACTCACATATGGAAAATGTATGATCAAACTTCACACCACAAGTGGTAAGATTTATTAACAATCCTAAAGGCTTCTCAATGTGACCATCTACCATTTGCAATTTCATTCTCCTAGGGGTGAGTGTCGGCTTGCCCCATCGCTTCCATAGGCAGGTGGTAGCAATGGAAACTCTTGCGCGTGAATCCAAAATAGCCTCTATTGTGTAGCCCTAATAAGTAATAGCGAGGTATGTATTTCCTTCTTCTCCTTTGCCCATATCTCCTATCTTATCCAAGGGTATTACTTGAAATCTCTTATGTGTTGCTACTTGAGAGGGTGGTTTAGTTAGTTTTGGCACTTGATTAGCTATGTGTTTCCACACTTCTAGTTTAATTTTGAGTAACTCTAACATGAGATGACACTATACTTTAGTGTTCTTCACTACATTCATATTTCTAGGTAAGTATGAGTCTTTGTTTCTTTCCATGACCATGGGTGCTATCATATTGATAGACTTGGATTCCCATGGGCCTATGAAATGAGGCAATTCTTGCAAAGAGTTGGATTCAAAGTCTAATCATTCACTTAGCTACTCATCTTCCTACTTTCCTAGATAGATGGAATATCCTTCGGAAATTGATCATGAAGATCATCCATTACCTCAATGGGAGGTGGATTTTTGCTCTCTTTGGCCAATTTTTCCTCTAGAATCTCTCTTAGGAATTCTTGAAAATATTGATTTATAGGAGAAGAGATTCTTGGATCAATGGAGTTAGAAGGATTATCCTTTCACTTCTTATGTTACTCACTTATTATGTAGTTGGCTTCCCACAGATTATTATTATCTTCACTAGTCCCTCTAACAATCCATTAAAGTGAAATTGTG
Organism: Ceratopteris richardii; assembly: GCA_020310875.1. NCBI lineage: Eukaryota > Viridiplantae > Streptophyta > Polypodiopsida > Polypodiales > Pteridaceae > Ceratopteris > Ceratopteris richardii. The sequence continues at coordinate 225,775,379 of CM035407.1, forward strand.
CCTTGGTGGAATTAGAACAATTGAAAAGACGGATGGCCTCAAACATAGTTTTAGCCGATCTCACCATTTTTGCACAAAGTTTGGTTCTTTCAATTTCTGATTCAGCTTTGGGGTAGCACTTATCTAATTCTGCCACATTTAGCTCTTCTTGGATTCTATCGTGATATGCATTGAAGATCATGTCTAGGTCTTTTGGAGTAGGATATGCTAAAACCAATTGTGCTCCAGGTGGTGGGCTATGAGGGTGCATGTGAGATACGATCTCTATCAATTAAGCTTTAGTTTCCTTTAAGATCTCTTTGAGTTCACTCATCTTCTTTATCCATTGTCTCTTCATTCTTTCATGGCTATCTTTCCAAGCTCTCAATCATTTTTTAGTTGTGCTCCCAGTATCAGTGTTGTCTCAGCTCTTCTCTTGTCTTATGCCTTGGTTTTGTTGTAGGACTTGAGCTTGAGTCACTATTTGCATTGAGGTTGTCATATTTGTACTCCCACTAGAATCTACAACTAAACCAATAAGATTGATCGGTGTGATTTTTCTATGCATTGGCTGGATTCTTTGGGCAATCCCGTAGGAGGTGTTCGTTATCACAGTTTGGACAAAAACCTTGAATCATCACTAGTTGGGGTTGACTTGGTGCAAGGATTGGACAATCTCAAATGAAGTGATCTACTTGGCACCTACAGGATGGCCCTCTATGTGCTTGGGGTCTAATTTATCTTGGTTGGGGCCTAGGGTTAGGGTTGGCATACATCATGTTCAAATTTTTTGGCTCTCAAACGATTCACTAGGGACTTCATATGGGTACATCTCATTATGCTCAAGTGATTCCATGTAGTAGGCCACTATGCTATCTACATGAGTTGAATCAAAGCTCTGAGCATTAGGGTCGCTTTTTGAGATCAAGGGAGGTTCTTGCATGAAGTTTGTACTCAAGATTTCCTCAATTTATGCATATTTGACTTGGATAACATTGGTTGGGGGAGGAGGCTATCGTCCCAACACTAGTTGAGGTCTTTGCTGAGCTTGGTATTGTGGCTAGTAAGGCTACTGGGGCAAAAAGTATTGCTATGGTTGTGACTGATTTTGATATCTTCCTTGTTGTTGATATGGTTGTGGATAATTTTGCCTAACCACATGCTTGTTGTAGGGGTAGTCCTGTGTGGTGTAGTTAGTGTATCATCTGTCTATTGTGTAGTATTGGTCATTAGGGTATCCTTGGGGTTGTGCCATAATTGACAAGAATTAGCGAGGTGGTATCCTCCATAGTGGTAACATTTTTTCACTGAGAGCATCCTAGGCATATGCCTACTTAAGAATCCACATTTTTGAGCTACCTTTTTGCCAGTTCATCAATAGAAGTAGATGTCTTGGAAGTGAAGCTCATAGCACTGTCTGAATCTTCATAGATCTTTGAAAGCTCTAGTTCATCACCTAGGTTGTCATCAATGTCTATGCACATACAAATGCATTGCTCTATGGTTCTAGCCTCTTTTAGATACACATAGGTTCTCAATTTGGCACTTCGCAAACCATCCAAGAATAATGCCACTTGTTTGGTTTGCATGGGCAGCTCGAAAATAGGGCATTTCTTCAGGTGTCTTTTTGCAAGTTGAATCATCTCTTGAGTTGTTTGTTTGAAGCTATGTATCAGAGATGAGGTATTGTGTTGGATGCCGCCCTTAGAAAATGTGGTGATGAAGGCTTCTAGTAATTTATCAATGTTCCTGAATTGTCAGTGATGCAGTGGTTGAAACCACATCAAGGGTTTGTTCTTAAGTGTTAAAACAAAATCATTGTACTGAGTGAACAAGTCATCCACTTGTTGAGCTCTTAGTACTTTTCTAAAGTCCACCACATAATCGTATGGGTCTCCTATGCCATTAAAGTAACTTTTCATGCATTAATTAACAAATTGAGTTTTTGGAATAACAATTACAAACTCCCATGTCTTGTCTGGTAAGCTTGTTACTACATACATGGTTCCCTCTTTATAAATGTATGAGACTTCCTCAAACTTGACCATTGGGTGTTCAAGTCCAACAGGCTAATCCGGGTGTTTAAGTTGGACAATAGATCTTCTCAGGCCATCCTCATAGATGCGAGCACCTAATCAATTGATCCTAATATATTCCAATTGAGTCTTATAAGGACCTTTTGGTTTTTTTAGATATGCACAACTGAGCTATCTATTGGTCTCTCCATGCTATATGACATCTCAAAGTCACTTGTCTCTAAAATTAGCATGTAGGGATAATCAGTGAGTTGCTAAGCCCTTGACCTAGCTGTGTGATTGACACTAGCTTCAGAGGATCTAATGCTTTCTCTATCCATGTTGCAATGTTCTTTTGTATCAGTTACTTTTTCTTTTATATTTTCTTCTTGTGCAATCTTGTCTATTGAATAATGCTGCTTGGAATACTTGAGTTTTATCACAAATTAATGTGTGATAGATCAATTTATGTTTTTTTCGCTTAGGGTTTGCTACAACAATGGTCGAACTACACGTGAACTTAAGTAATTAGGGTTTCTTGTACTCGTGTTGTGCCTAACATCACCCTAATTAATCAATACTAGTAATTGTAATTAGCCTAAGCTAAGAAATTGATTGAGGGGGTCTAGTGTTCTTCCAACCTTGAGAGTTTGATGCTTTGATGAGTGCTCCAATGCCCGGAAGATGAGCTCCTCAAGAGTTATTGGATTGTTCGCAAGCCTTTGCCTTGCCAAGGACCTCCAAAATACTTCAAGAGCCTGATAAAATGCCAAAGTTTAGCTCAAAATTTGCAAAGATTAGAAAACCCTAATTTTCAACAAAAAATGGTTGTCGACCCCGATTGAGAATGTTGTTAATCGCGATGGACATTTCTATTGTCCGGATATTGTGTCATGATGGAGAGGTTCATCATGATGGATACTTTTCTCTCGATATGTGTTTATCGTGATTGATGGGTATCTATTGTGATGGATACAAGGTTAGCCGAAAATGGTGTCTATCGTGGATGGATGTCAATCACGATGGACAAGATTGTCCATCGTCATGGACCCTTGTCCATTGTGGTATGTCAATCATGATGGACAAATCTCTATCGTGATTGATACCTGTCTATCGCAATGGATAGAAAAAATGGGTAATTTTTAAAAAATTTACATGGACATGATGTGCATGGTGTCTACGCTAGAGTGGTGCACTATTTTTTACCAATAAGAAAATTTTCTATCTGTCATGTTTGATAGAAAGCAATGCCTTGGAGTCTGTGCAAAGCAGTTTTGTACCTCTTAGAGCTCCCACAATTGTTGTAGATGGTGGTACATACAAGGAAGCTCATAAAATCCACAATATCAATGCACACACACTCTCTCTCTCACACAAGTGAAATGAAAAGAAAGAAGAGAATGGGAGAATATGACAAAAAATGGTGGAATTTTGCAAAGTTGGAGAACAAGGTAGGAAGGGAGTAGGCATTGTAGGGGTGATGATGAAGAAGGTAAAATCGTAAAAGGTGTTTACCTATGATTCCAACGTAACATATCTACGTCTTACAATCACATGCTCATCCTCAAAGCTTAATCCCTAGCAATGGTGCCAAATTTGGTGTCACTCTAGCACAATCATGAGTATCAATGTGAGGAAATCCACCTCATAATTATCAATCGGAGGAGGCACGAGGGTGGTATGATGACCATGCACAAGTGAGAGTACATGTGTGAGTGAGAAGCACACCAACATGAACACACATATACACACATGTACACACGATCAAACAAAGAGCTGGAGCAATGGAACCTTTGAGTAGCCAAAATCAAGTTTACAATGCACTTAATTTGATTCAATTCCCAAGAATCCAACCTCAAAAATGACCTCTCTAGCTCTTTTTATAGTTGTTCACTAGCTTTGGCCATGTCCAGACCTAGTGTTTGGCCTACTTAAAAATTAGGTTCCTAGGTTATTTTGGAGGCTCAAACAAGCTCTAAAAATTATGAAAATTAATATGTACATAGATCTAGAACTACAATGGCATGTAAAGATGAAAACCATTGTTTCATAAGAAGTTACATTAAGAAATTTGATGGGTTGTATCTTCTTTGACTTCCTTGTCTGCTCAATCTTGCTTGGCCCTCCCTTTGTTTTGACTTGATTTGACTAGTTTTCAACATGTTTCCTTGTCTTGACAAGTTGCATGGGCCCCCTTGGCTATCGCCAACACCAACAATCTTCTAGATTCATATCAGACTTTTGTTTTTACTCTTCCATTTATAAAGAAAGGCAATCCAACTACCTTACATTTGAGGATTTAGTCTTTGTTTTTTTGCATGAAGATCAATCCAGTCACAATAGGTCAATTATGCATGTTATAGATCAAACTTTCTTAGGTAGTCAAAAGGGCAAAGGTAAATGGAGCTCATCTACTAATAAGCAAAAATATGCTAATGTTTCACAGTCAAAGGTGGAAGGAAAACATGATAAAAAAACAAAAAATTAGAAATATTTTTGCAAGTGCTATAATTAAAATGATCATGTCATAAGAATTCATCCTAAACAAGTTGCAAAGGATGCAAAGAAAAAGGAGGTTGGAATGGTTGTTTCAAACACCTCTACACATACAACATTAGCCAAGATTGGCTTGGCCGTAAATTTGTTGATGACAAGTGTAAAATTCATGATCCTTCAAATGATGATGATTAATACTTTTTCCATTTTATGTTGTGGGTTGTATAAGCCCATAGACTATGCAAAATCTGTGAATGATTCAGCATGTGCAGTTCCAGATTCTCAGGCTATCTTAGATGCAAAGCTTTGGCATGCATGCTTTGGTCATATTAATTATGCTAGTTTGTTATGCTTGCAAAAATATGAAATGGTGTCCTCTGTGCCCAAACTTGAGGAACCTTGTAAACATGTCTAAAAAAGTTGTATTTTGGGTAAAATGATTGTTCTTCCTTCCCTAAAGATGGTTCAATTAGAGCTCCTCATAAATTGCAGCTTGTTCATAATGATGTCTGTGGTCCTATGTAGACACCTTCTTTTCATAACTACCTTTACTTTGTGACTTTCATTGATGATTTTTCCAGGTATGCATGGGTTTATCCATTCAAATAAAATTTTGAATTATCAACGAGATTCAAACAATTTTTGTTCATGGTTAAAAATAAATCATCATGTAAATTGGGCACCCTCTATTCTCATCAAGGGGGGAATACATGTCTTCTAATTTTAATGCATTTTTGGCTTAGTGTGGGATAAAATGTCAGTATATAGTGCAGTATACACCTCAACAAAATGGAGTTGGAAAAAGAAAGAACAAGTATCTCATGGAGATGGCAAGGTGTATCGTCAAAAGTTAGGCTTTACCATATAGCTTCTAGCTTGAGGTTGTTATGAATGTAGCATACGTACTTAACAGGTGTCCCACCAAAGCACTGCAATCTGTTACTCCATATGAGGTTTGGCATGGTTGTAAGAAATCTATTGCTCATTTATGTATCTTTGATTGTCTTGCATATGCATTAGTGCCTTAATAATAACACAAGAAAATGGATGATAAAGCAATGAAATGTATTTTTGTTTGGTGTAGCTCTCAAAGCAAAGGCTATCATATGTATCATCCACATTCTAAACGCATTTTAATTAGCCATGATGTTGTTTTTGTGGAGGATACAATTCATCCATTACTTTCATGTACTAAGAGGACATCAGTTAGCTCTAAAGATGTTTATGACACTCGCTTGCCTCTTTTTACAAGCGAATAGTCAAGTGCTGGCCCAAATGATTCAATTTCTTAGCCTTTACAGGTTCCACATGATAACGTAGATCATCCCATTTTTAGTGCATATTTACATGACACACTTGTTGATGAGAGAGTTGATATAGAGGAGGCAAAAGCAATGCCTAAATATCTTGTCCAATCTTAAGGGATAACAAATTAGATGCATTTTTTTTTACCAAAGACTAGAGGTAGCCATTGCATAACAATTTGATGCAAAAGAAGCACTACAACATTGTTATGTGATGGCTACCTCTAGTCTTTGTGAGAGAATGAGCATGTTTCTTTTCATGTGATTTTTCTCCTCGAAAAAACGCGATTGGCACTAAATGGGTATACAAGCTGAAGCATAAGTGTGATGGAACAGCTGACAGGTATAAGGCTAGGCTTGTTGCAAAAGGTTATGCTCAAACGAACTTTCCACCCACATGCCGAATGACTATTGTTCTTAGCATTTGTGAAACCCATCATGGTTGGAATGTACATCAACTGGACATTAAAATTGCACTTCTGAATGGTGAATTACATGAAGAAGTGTATGTACTTTAGACTTGTGGTTTTATATAGAAAAGGCATGAAAACAAAGTGTCTGGTTGAAAAAGGCTTTTTATGGTTTGAACAAGAACCACATGCTTGGTATGAAAAAGATACATGCCTACTTGATTGCACATGGTTTTTAGAACAATCCAACTGAGAGAAACTTATATGTTAAGCATGTAGATGATGTACTTCTGATCATTGTTATGTATGTTGATCAAATGCTGCTCATTGGTCCTAATGAGAAGCATATTGCTGAATTTAAGGCTGAATTGCATGCCTCTTTTGAGATGTTGAATTCAGGGTATTTGCATTATTATTTAGGCATTTAGTTTATGCAAGTTGATGGGGAATAGCTTTGTGTCAAAGGTAATATATTGACACATTATTGTAGTGTTTTTTCCTTAAAGATTGTAAACCTATTGCAACTCGTATGGAATCAAGTTTACTGTTGAGTCTTCATGATGCCTGAGATGCATTTGATATTGTTCTATATCAGCAAGCTATTGGATGCTTGATTTGCTTATGCATAACTTGGCTAGATATTCAGTTTTTTGTCTCTAAGATGAGCAAGTTTATGCATTGCCTAGGTGTCAAGCATTGGCACGCGGTTAAGCGCATTTTCTTCTACTTGAGTGGTACTTGGCTAATTGGATTGTTTTGTTCCAAGGGGCATCACTACTGCCGGATTTTCATGCTTTTTTGTATTCAACATATTAGAGAGTGAAGACTCAAGCATACTTTAGCTTGAGGGGGAGTTGTTGGAACATCAAGCTTACACTATGCTTGAGGTGGATTTGATCTACATCAAAGGCAATCGCGTAGAAAGAATATCCATTAGAGAGTTCTTTTTCTTATGCTCACTTTTGTATTTTTGAAAAAAGATTTTTCATGGATCTTTTACCATTGTAAAAGCCTTGAACTTTACACATGTAAAAGTAGAAAGATAGAGCCCAAATCCCACGAATTTGTGGTGGTTGAGTTGCATTCAATCAAACAATCAATCACCTAAAAGTATATCAAACTAGATCTTCACCTTTCCTAGATTGTCGGAAAGTGAATTAATTCCCTCCAACAACCATTCCCACCTTCATTTGAATTCAAAATCCACTTGTAAAAGTGGTGGAGCACTTCTAGAGTCTATATAAATACTTGAAATCACTTGTACAATACATGGAAGTAATATACATACACTTGTGACCATCATTGTTGTTAGGCTGCCGAAAAGGAATAACATTCTTTTTAGTAGAAAATGTAATTAGGAATAGACGTGCATCCAAAGGATGTCGCGCAATCGTTGTAACCCTTTTTTGATAATTGAAGAGGTTATTGGAAGAGAGCGACATAGGCATCATCGGACTGTGCGCCTGGGCGATGTGTTTGGAGGTTGATTCTGGTGCAGTTATCTACATTGTTGTATCATCTGTGTTATCGTTGTTCGGTATTGAATAACTGTGGTATTGTTTTAATGTTCGATTGAGTTATTGATGGATTGCAAGTATAATGGTGATGATAAGTTAGTAGGTATTAAGTCTCTGTGTATTCGGGTGTGGTGATTGTTATACATCGTTATGCACTGGAGATTAGTAGTGAAGTTTGTCGGAATTGTCAGAAAAGTAATGAAGAGACTACTACAATAACGAAGTGAATGGGAAAATATATAAAGGGCCTCTGTATTACATACCCCTAACTATCCCAAGAACCCACGTGCCGTCAGAACATAATTTATAACTATCCCACCAAGATACCTAATTAACATTGGTGCAGGCCATGGGGCATGGAGTAACCAGACTGCAAATAGATTAGGTTTTGAGAAAGAATCCTATGATATATGCTTGTAATGTGTTCCTATCGTACTCGAAATATAGAAGGGATCAGCATCCCTAGAAAGTTCCTAGTGCATTAGGAACGCTTCCTGGTGGTAGTGGTGATGGACAATCATCGAAAGGAAAGCGAGAGATATGGCCTAGTGGAGTGACACCTCTACATTTCCTTGTGCACGGCCTACAGGGTATACCAGAAGTGCAACGAACCCCATCCGCGGAAAGTACGATTGGGGAAGTAATCGCTAGTTTTGATGACAGCTTGGAAAATCCGGTAGCAGTTTGTGGAATTTCGATGGTAGCTCGGACAATTATGGGATCGGTTTGCAGAATTTCAGTGATAGCTCTACTTCGGGTTTTGATGTCGGAGAAACTAGTGTATTTTTGGATGAAAGTTGTGGTGAAAAATTTACCTCAGAAGCCAACTACGAGGAACGGCAGTTGGGTGTAGGCATGTGTGATCAACTTAACGATATCAGATTACCAGAGAACTTGCAAGGTGGTGAGACGACACATCAACAATTAGGATTAACTTGTTCAAATCATTCTACAGTGATACTTCCTCTTGATTTAAACAACATGAGTGGTTCACAACAACAACATCACCAGCAACAACAACATCACAAGCAACAATAGCAACAACAACAACAACAACAACATCACAAGCAACAACAATAACAACAACAACAACAACAACAACATCACAAGCAACAACAGCAACAACAACAACAACAACAGCAGATCATACCCCCACGACCGATACCTGCTGGAGTTACATATACGAAATTTGGAGGATTTCTCAGTGATGATCCTGATGCCCATGTGCGTACTTTTGAAATCAATTATGTTGTACTTAACTATCCAATGGATCCGACAGATAAGGCTATAGTGTTCCAATCTACTCTGGTTAATGAGCCAGTGGTTAATCGAATATGACATTAATCATTTCGGTTCAAAAGTGTTGCAGGATTGGTCTGCACATGAACTTATTTTCAAAAGCAATCATAAAAAATATGTGGTACCCTTGGACGAGATGAAGCCTTGTGACCTTCATGCTCGACCTTACGTGGTTGAACCCGTGCACATGCTGGATGGACTTTCAGATGATGAAGAATGCTAACCAGGATTTGCTAGCCCTAGGTACAGTCAATTTACAAGCGGTTGCAGATAATTGGAATCCGACCGTTTGTACGTTAGTTCCGCTTACTGAAGGAGTGGACCTAGTTCTGGATCTAGTCTTGAATGCCACGAATTTACATCAATTACTCAAGTCACCTGAGGATATATCTATGCCCCGACAATTTTATGTACTGGAAGATCAGCTAATCACTTGTAATTTGGGAGATGAGGATACTCCGCTACCGGTTTAGCTTAAGGCTGGGCTACCGGAAACTTTTCAAAATGATCTACTACAATTCCTGAAAGAGTTTCAAGATGTATTCATGTGGGACTATCACAATATGAAAGGGGTGGACCCTCGCATCTATCAACACCGTGTGATGCTCAAACCGGATGCGCATCCAATTAAACAACTCAATTATCGAATGAATCCCAATTATGCTAATCAAGTGAAAGCTGAATTGGATCGCTTGTTGAAATTAGGCTTCATTGTCCCCATTGAGCATGCAGAATGGATTTTGCCTATTGTCATTGTCCCAAAGAAAAACAAGCAGTTGCGTATTTGTGTGGATTACCAAAAGTTAAATGCGGCGATAGTGCCTGATCCCTTTCCACTTCCCTTTTTGGATACGATGCTCGATGATATTGCTTGATGAGAAATGTATTCCTTTTTGGATGGCCATAGTGGCTATAATCATGTGCGCATGGCTGAAATGGATATACGAAAGACTGTGTTTATCACAAACTGGGGCGTATATGCATGTATGGTGATGTGGATTGGTCTCTGCAATGCTCCCAGTACCTTTCAATGATGCATGCAGGAAATCTTTTCTCCCTACTTACCCACGTTTACGCGGGTGTACCTGGATGATTTTTCGTTATCTAGTGATGCATCGGCTCACCTCTATCACCTACGTTGCTGCTTTTCTAAGTGTAGGGAGTTTCATTTGTGCTTAAATCCCAATAAGACCCTCTTTTCAGTTTCCTGTGGCAAATTGCTTGGTCATATCATTTCGCAACAACGCATTCAAGTGGACCCTGATAAAGTGAAAGCCATGTTGAATGCACCTATCCCTAATACACCAAAGGAAGTTATGCTATTCCTTGGACAAATACGCTGGCATGGATGGCATCTTCGGTAGCTCACACATGTAGCTATACCCCTGAATCGATTGATTACTAGCAGTCCTTGACAATTTGCATGGATTGAGGAGTGCCAAATGGCATTTGATCAGTTGAAAACACTCTTAAACCAAGCTCCTATTCTGCAAGCACTGAACTGGCAGCTTTCGTTCCATGTTTTTGTGGATGCATCGGACATCGCAATCGGTAGTGTGCTCATGCAACAATAGGATAAGTGGTTCCGCCCTATTTATTATGCTAGTCAATGATTAGCCACTACTGAACGGAATTATTCCATCACTGAGCACGAATGTTTGGGTTTGGTTTATTCGATGAAGAAATTCCGGCACTATTTATTGGGATGCCCATTTACCTTTCATGTGGATCATGCAGATCTAGTTTACCTTGTCCGCCATCAAAATTTAGGGGGTAGATTAGCCAGGTGGGTACTGTTGCTACAAGAATTTGATTATGAGGTTGTATATCGTTCGGGGTCAATGCATGTTCTTGCTGATTTTCTATCTCGGCTTGATTCCGAACTTCCTGGAAGAATTGATGGTACTACCTCTGCTATCTACATGACTGATTCAGTACAGGATGATTGTCAGGAGCTCCCTATGGCACCATCGTACTATGATACTCTTATGATTTTTCTCACTAGTGGAAGCTCCCCGACTAATACTTCCACTTCTGCATGCCGTAAACTAGCGATGTATAGTCGACGATTTCGGATCATTGTGGGACAATTGTATTACATGGATCCATCTGGTGCGCTCTTACGATGTATCCCTCCACATGAATTTTCTTCGGTTATTGACATGGCCCATTCTGCTCCTTCCGGTGGTCATTTTTCAGTAGATCTTACTTACCGGAAAATTCTACAGAGTGGCTTATGGTGGCCCACTATGCAGCATGACATTGCTGCTCATGTCAAACAGTGTGATGCTTGCTAACGATCGGGGCAACCTTTACAACGACATTCTTTCCCACTACAGTGTGTCTCTCCCCTTGATCCTTCTCAAAAGTGGGGCTTGTATTTCATTGGACCTATTACACCTACTGCTACAGTTACTAATCATCAGTATATACTCACCTGTACTGATTATGCTACTCGGTGGGCTGAAGCCTAGGCTTTACGGTCCGCATCTACATCGATGGTGGTCAAATGTTTGATGAGTGATGCTTTTCCTCGCTATGGTCTTCCCTTAGAGATTGTTTCTAATCAAGGAACACATTTTGTTAATACCTTAATGCAAGTGCTTACCCGCACACTAAAGATTGTCCATAAATTTAGCTCCCCGTATTATCCTCGCACCAATGGACTCGCTGAAAGTACCAATAAAACCCTTCTTAACATGCTAAAGAAATTTGTACTAGAATGTCCAGAGTTGGGATCAATTCCTTCCTTCGGTCCTATGGGTTTATCATACTACTTATAAAGTTGTTATAGGAAATACGCCTTTTAAATTGGCATATGGTCTCGAGGCAATTGCACCCATGGAGTTGGTGGTACCTAGTCTGCGGGTGGCATTGGATCATAAGCTATTACCGGAAGAGTCCTTTCCTTTCCGGTTGGATGTGTTGCGGTCCTTGGATGAACAATGTCTGGAAGGTTTTCTGATGCTACAAGAAGTGCAACTAAGGCAAGCTAAGAAACATGATTGATTTCTCCAGACTCCCATTTTTACCAAAGGACAATTAGTTCTTTTCTATAATTCTAAGTCTAATCCTTCAGCGGGCAAGTTCAAGCTTCGGTGGTTTGGACCCTACCATATTGCAGATCAGGTTGGACCCGCTACCTTCCAGTTATCCACTTTAAATGGTTCTCTACTGTGTTAATGTTCGATTGAGTTATTGATGAATTGCAAGTATAATGGTGATGATAAGTTAGCAAGTATTAAGTCTCTGCATATTCGGGTGTGGTGATTGTTATGCGTTGTTATGCACTGGAGATTAGTAGTTAAGTTTGTCAAAATTGTCAGAAAAGTAATGAAGAGACTACTACAATAATGAAGTGAATGGGAAAATATATAAAGGGCCTCTGTATTACAGACCCCTGACCATCCCAAGAACCCACGTGCAGTCAGAATGTAAGTTATAACTATCCCGACAAGATACCAAATTAACATTGTCTTGCTCCTTCAATTTCCTGCATCATCTTCTTCACCAATAGTAATCTTGCAGAGGTTGTTGCTCTCTCTCCAGAGCTCCAAATTTGATGAAAAATGAGTCATTAGAAAGGTATTATGCCTATAAATTTCCATAAAATTTGGTTTAGTAGATTGAGAGAAATTTCAGTTTTTCTGTCTTGGGGTCAATCTCTACATATTCTTGAAAAATAGGAGGTACCACTGTTGAGTGTCTGATTCATTCCTATAGCATATTTTTCTTATTCCTTATACTTTTGTCCATTATATACACTCAAACCTATGTTTATCACCCCCATAAAAGTATTTTTTCTAACTGTAATCACATTGGTCGCTATGGGCATTTGAAGTTCATTGTCTCTTCCATAGATAGTAAGTTTTTTTACTTATTCGACACGTGAACCTATCTGTTTTGTATCGACTCCTTCTCCTTGATTCTCAAAAGTACATAGTGCATTTCTTTGCACTTATCGCATGCCTATAAGGTCTATTTGAGTCTCCATAAGCTCAAGGGCTGGTCTTGTGCCGGTTGGCTGGACCAAACTTCTTCGCTTCGAAATGCACTTTTCTATCTCCTATAAGCTTCTCCAAGTTCTTTCAATATTGACCATAGTTCTTAAAGGTCCTCCTCTGTAGATGGTAATCTCCTCTTTTTTGAATGATATTGTTACTCGGATTGTAGAACAGCAGGTTCCTACAAATGCCAAACAAATTTTGCTAACCGAAGACCCCTCTCTCCTTCTTCAACCCGCTCTCCCCATTGTACCTTCTTGTCCCATTGCATCCCCGAAGGCCGAACCTATTCATGATGAAGCCGTTGAAATCACGTCGTCGGAATCACCTACTTATTCCCCTCATCCCATCACCTTCAATCAACCCGCAACTGATGAATTTGCCCTCTATACACTAGCAGCAAACCCCATTCCCATTGTTCCCTTTATCCAATTGGGGATTGGTCCTAATTTTGCATTAGAAGATCTTGCCAAAGCTAAGTAGTACCTTGTATAGGCTACCAATCATATTCAAACATGCCTTGAAGCATAGAAAACGCACCTATTGAAATCTTATCAATAAAAATTAGATATGGTTGAAGCTAATCTCACACCTTTATAGGATGAAGTGATGCGATTTCATGCACAGGAATCCCAGTTACAACAACAATTAACTGAGAAAGATGATGAATTGGAAGCTCAACGTCGAGAATTAGCTGAAAAGAACGAAGCCCTAGCCAAAGTAAGGTCAGTGGTGGAAGAGCAGATGAAGAAAGTTGTTGTGTTGGAGTACGCTTGCATAGAAATCACTATTAAAGCTACTCAGTGGGAGACCAAACTGGCCAAAGTCAAAGCGGAGTTATTTGTTAAAGCTCAGGCATTGACCGTCAAAGTTGATGTCACCATCAAGTTAAAGAAGGAACTAGATGCTCCTCACAAGGAGCGACAATCTTACTTCAAAACTACTGAGTTCTAGGCACAACAGATCTAGAGAATGGAAAACTTATTGAATAACCAAAATGAGAAGATGAAGAAAGTTGAAGTTGATTCCAAACAGAGTAGGGTTCGATGCATGGTTGCCCTCCAGAACGAGTTTTACCTGCGGCAGTCTTTTCTGGAGGCACAAATTCAACAATTTCTTACTCAATTTATCACAAAAAGTAATTCCGATTCTGAAGCTCAGCTCCTGGATGTTGATATTGTTAAGAAGTTATTAAAAATGCTGATGAATGACTAAATGGAATGAATTATGACCTATGGAAGGATACAGTTAGGGCCTATCTCTATACAAACCTGTTGTATGAGATGGCGACGGTACTGAACGAGAGCTCGATAAAGAACTAATCTAGGAGCTTGGGATATATGGAATGTAAAAGACAAGCAAGCATTAGGCCAGCTTCTCCTTGCATGTGACGAACTGACAAAAGGTCACATCACTACATGTAAGACTTCAAAGGAATCTTGGGATATTCTAGCAAACCTCTATGAAGATAAAACACCTTCTAAGATTTATACTCTAGAGGCGGAATTTCACAATCTCACTATATGTCCGCAAGATAACATCACAAAAGTGATCGCCCAATTTGAAAATTATCAATGCAAGTTAGCACTTTGTGGACAATAAATTTATAGTGAAGACATGGCTATAAGATTGCTTAACAAGCTTCCTAGGTCCTATGAAACATTCGTGACCACTCTATACAATAGAGGTCAAGTACTCACTTGGGAAGAAGTTAGAAGATTGTTACTTCTCCGTGACTCTAGAGAGAAGGCCCAAGCTACAAAAGAAACAACCATGAAGACTAAAGCTACCTTCCAGAAGAATAAATGACAAAAATGAAATATTGCTTCAAGAAGAAGAACAAGGATAAGTCTAAGTCTACTTCAAAGGTTGAACATCACTCTCATTGCACAAGTGAAGATCTCTTCCTCACAAATGAACATACGACACTTGTGGCATCCAATCCCAAGAAAGAATGGATTTTTGATAGTGGCGCTTCATCTCACATGTGCCATGATATAGATGATTTTCATGAGTTTGAGGAGCATAAAGGTCAAGTGTATCTTGGAGACAACAAGTGCATTGAAATCCAAGGAAGAGGAAAAGTTCACATCACAAATTTAGAAGGAGAGACCAAGTCACTCAAAGACGTTCTTTATATACCAAGCCTTTGTAAGAACCTTCTCTCAGTGAAGGCCATTACAAAGTGCAACATGATAGTGCAATTCAATCACAACAAAGTTCACATCATTGATCATGAATCCAATGAAGTGATAGCTCAAAAATTTGAAGACAAAGGTCTCTACAAGCTTTCAAGTTTTGTGGCCAAAGATTCAAGTCTTAGCTTGTGGCATTGCAGATTTGGACGTACCTCTTGCTTAGCTAAGATCTCTTCCAATCATCTTGTCAAGGGTTTACCCAGTATTGCACAAGTGGAATTGAACTTCCAAGCATGTGCCAAGCAAACGATTGCCCCTTTGCCCACAGAAGCATCCATTTTTGCATCGAAACCCTTAGCATTAGTCCATGCTGATATTTGTGGACCTATGCATACAACTTCTCTAAGTGGGTCAATTTAGTTCATCCTGATAGTAGATGATTGCACTAGATATACCTAGGTTTATTCACTCAAGCATAAAGATGATGCCCTTTTGAACTTCAAGGAATGGAAACAAACAGTTCAAGAAGACTTTCCAAGTTCTTTGAAGATCATTTGATCTGATGGAGATTGTACCTTTGTCAATCACAACTTCTCTAAGTACTTGAAGCAACATGGAATCAAGTATCAAGCAATACAAGATACTCAACAAGGTATTGCCTTATAGAAGATTTGTAAGTATGATCTAGATGGCCAAAGTTATGCTTAGTCAAAAGAAACTTCCACTAAAGCTTTGGGGTGAAGCAATATAGATAGTAGTACATATTAAGAATAGAGGATTTTCAGACGTCTTGAAGAACCAAACACCATTTGAGGCTTACTTTCAAAAGAAGTCGAGTGTGACCTATTTTCCCATCTTTGGTAGTGATGCCTATGTCCAAGGCCATGGTGATGATCGGCCTAAGAAGTACATTTTCATCAGTTACAGTGACAGGCATAAGGCATACAAACTTTATGACCCAAAGAGTCACTCGGTTACAGTAACCAAAGATTGCACCTTTTATGAATACTCTAAATATTCATCCATTTTGGATCCTCCCATTTCCGCTTTAGAGGGGATCATTCAAGTTTCGAACAGTCGCACTATGTGGAGCATGCTCTGGTTGTACATGACTTTCCAGATCATTGTACAGTTTTGGAGCATGAGGATTCAGAGTTACAATCTCAGCTTAACTCAGATGGCTACATCTCCTATCGTACCATCCAAGGTTTACATTTCCCCTCAGCTTCAGTTGGGCATTACTCCAGGAACAGTGATATGCCATTTTGCATTCCTATTTTTGAGAGTCCACTTACCTCATCTACAAGAGCATTCTGAGCATGCGCTCTTCCATTCATGGAGTCCAACATCTTTTCATTTACCACAGGATACTCCTATATCTACTTGGATTCATCACTCAGTTGGATCCTATTCTGAGCCAACTTCTTGGTTCAAAGTGGGCTTCCATGGTCCTCTCGATGGGTATCAAGACTTTGTACACTCCATGGAGGATTACTGCATACATATGTACTACCATGTGACTATGATTTTATGCTTCATGCTTTATATTTCATTCTTGCAAGACCTACTTCTTGGCGATACACAACTTGTGGATATTATCAAAGCTTTGGAGGTCCCCTCATACCACATGGAGTCATTCTACCTATGGAGGAGATCTCGACCAGTGAGATCTTGTTTTGTTCATGTACCTCGTTGGTGGCCTACTTATGAAGTATCCACTTGATCCATCTGGTGGACATCTTATGGAGTACCTGACAATCTCGCATGGTGGATACCACTTGGAGGCCATGTATTTCTAGATGGAGACTTCCTATTTGGTGCTCATGCTGTTGTTGCTACATTCTTGGTGGACCTTTCTCTCATACCCTAGAAACCTCCATACTCTACAAAATGGAGCTGCAGAGAGGGTATTGAGAATATGAGAGTGCATCTCCCTTTTGTATCTTGGACTCACTCTATTTCTATTTCATTTCCATTCCATTTGCATTTTATATTATATCATTTGTATTTGGGTACCTTGCCATTTGCTTCTACCATTGTATTCATTCTCCTTTGAGGGGAATTATCCCAAATGAGATGCACTTTGGAGAGCCCCTCCCAAATCTACATAAGGAGGGCCTCTCCCCCCATTTGCTAATGGTTAGAAGCTTGAGGAGCCTACTCAATGCTCTTGGCAAGTTCATTTCTAATCCATGTGAGTTTACCCATTTCTTGGTCTACTCACTTTGAGTCTCTCACACTCTTTCTTTTGTGAGTACAATCCTTTTCATTTTGCTTCCGCACATGTATTCTCTAAAGTTTTCAGACTACACATGACATTTTTTATGTGACTTGTGAGTAAATATATGTCTAATCTTGGTAAGAAGCATTGAGACATAACCAAAATGATATCAAGCCAAAAATACCCCTCACTAATTGGTAGTCACATAAAAAATCTCATAAAGATGTTTTCTAGAAAATACACTATCTCATGTTACGAGCTCAAAACTCGTAAAGTGGATAATATACAACAATTTTAATTTCTCCATTTGGAGATCCCATGAAGAAGTTATGGCTCGAATAGGGGACCTAGGTATATAAGAAAAACCTCCCTTTAAGGAGATATTGAGTTTAAAAAATGCTCTACACAAATGGCTTGCTAAATCAAATAGGAGTTCAAGCCACTCAGTGGAATTCTCTTAAAGCAAGAAATCTATAGCACTTTAATTTTTTTTTTAAATTGGACATGCCTATGGAAATTTATGCCCCAAAGACGAGGGTAGGTGCTATACATCACCTCTTAAAGGAGGTTATGACTTGAAAGAGGAGAATGAGGGGTGCCAAAATTGGTGAAGATATGAGTTGAGAGGGTTGAAAGATGCACACATGAGGTTCTTCTATCCCCTATGTGAGTTGACAAGTGTCTTTTCCAGGCATATAATAGCCATGCTCACAAGCACTTACATCCCTGGTCTTGTGCTTGAGCAACCCACTCATGGGTAGATCTTCCCCTTGAGCATGCTCAAGAGTATGAACATCTTTGTTGTGTGCATGAATCACTTCTTGGGATGCTTTGAACCTCCTCCTTTTTTCTACAAGAGTTTGATGATAATGCCATAGCCATAGGATCAAGAATTCCCACATCTTCATGAAGATGTCCACCAAAAACAAATAGGGTATCACATGCATATTTGCCAAAATTAGGAAGATCCACCCAAAATCATTCTCTCTCTTTCTACCTCATGAAGATATTCTCCAAGAGCTCTGATACCACTTGTGAGAAGTGGGCAAGATTGATCATGCTTTCTATCCTCCTCCCATCCTATTTATCCTCTTGCTCCTAAAATAAATAATATCTAAAGTGTTTTAGTATGGACATGTGGCCATCATACACACTCACTCTACTATCACCTTAGAAACCTTAAGATAAGCCTTGAGCCATGGAACTTGGCTAAGTTGGCCCTTGTACCACACAAATTGATATATGATTCGATTTGGATCTATTTCGAACTTGGCTAAGCTCATCCTTATTAAATGAAATTCCATTTACTAGGGCTTCACGTACAAGCATTCCCTCCTAGACCAAGAGAACCACACCCCACACTACTTGAGAGATAAGTGATAAACCTCATCGATAAACTAATGAGATAAATTGAGCTCATGCACCCAAGGACATCTACAATGGAGCGTCAAAATGAACTCTAAGTCAGACTCCACTTGCACCCATGACATCAAATTTTGTACTCTTATTTTCCAAAAGGGCTTAAGGGAGTGGATAATATGAACCCTTGCAAGGATTAAAATCTACTTTTATTATGTATGTTGAGAATGGAAGCATTGAATCTTAGGTTGGATTCACAATTTCCTTAGTGAAACATGTGCACGTGGCAATGCTTTCCAACATGACATGATTATGCTAGCTCCATTGCCTTTTTTTTCACACATTTCCACTCGGCGCCTCCTATCTAGATATAGAGACTGGCACACAATAAAAAATGGTTTTTGTTAATTTGGAGGGGGGAACACTTGCGTTTCAAAGGATGGAACACTTGGGGTCCACACTTGGTTCTCACACATCGTGGAACAAAATTTGTAATGTGTGAGAACCACATGCCAATTTCACACCTTTATAGGATGAAGTGATACAGTTTTGTGCATAGGAATTGCGGTTATAGCAACAATTGAATGAGAAAGATGATGAATTGGAAGCTCTATGTCGGGAATAGCTGAAAACAATGAAGCCCTAGCCAAAGTAAGATCACTACTAGAAGAGCAGATGGAGAAAGCTTTTGTGTTGGAGCAGGCATGCCCAAAAATCATTGCTAACTGGCCAGAGTCAAAGAAGAGTTATTTGTTAAAGCTCAGGCATTGATCGTTGAAGTCGGCATCACCATCAAGTTAAAGAAGGACTCCGCTTTGGATCTATTTCTAACATTGGATAATTTTTCTTTTGAATTTTTGAAAGCAAATACTAAAAAGGATCCAATGAACAAACTAAAACTCAAGTTGATTATTTTTTTCATTCAATAGGAATTTATTTGAGTTGTTCGAACCTACATTAGGTGATTGAAAGGCAAAATATTTTGATTAGGGAAAACAAGAAAGTCATGTTACACATGTGTTCCTCGAGTAGCTTTGATGTGAACCTTTCCTATACATGTGCACTTTTTACTCTAGTGCTGGCTAGAGGTTTTTTTCCCATGTTACCACATGCATGATTCACTCATATGTGGTGGTACTTTCTACTTAGGGATATTATTCAGCTCTTACTTTTGTTCTGTTCATCATCAATAGAGAGAGTTATTCCAGCCATCATCTTCTTCGTGTGTCTTTGCTGCATTTGTGCTCCTTGTGTGTGCTTCTCGTGTGTCTCTCGCACTTCTACACACACCCAACAAGTTCTACCATTGGTCCTTGTAGAGTACCTAAACAAATCCTTTAGGATTTGATGAAAGAAACCATACCATTGGATCAAGACTTGAGAAAGCTGCTATGTTGACCAAGACTTGAGCACCTGAGTTATTGCTCTCAAAACTTGGCACCATAAAGTCAATAAATGTTGTCCCAGTTCGCTGCCCTAGTGGTTGGACCTCTCGCCTCTTGAGGCGGGGGCGAGGGTTCAATCCCTGGTAGCAACATGTAAGGGACATGTAATCTGGAAAGATGTTGCATTGTGGCTGAGTGCCACCGTTTGTCTATCTCTGCGGTAATGTTGATCGCCGTTTAACTCAGTCTTGTAAACCCCTGTTCTTGTGGGATAAGGGGGGTCCCATGGGTACTATGCCCTTCCTTGTACAATTGCAATTTCAAAGTTAAAGTCCGAGGGAGTAGGCCTCGACCGAACCTCCATTTAAAAAAAAAAGTCAATAAATGTGAGAACTAGAATTGATTACAAGGGCATAAGAGGACATAGAGGTGCATAGTAAGCCGAAACCTATTATGTTTCTATGGATTGGAGAAAGTATCCATAATTAGTATGAAATGGTGGGTTACTAAATTTTTGTGAGAACTCTTCTTCGATGGCCACAAGGGAAAGGGCTCATCCTTATTAAATGAAATTCCATTTACTAGGGCTTCACATAGAGGCATTTCCTCCTAGACCTAGTAAATGATAAGTGATAAACCTCATCGATAAACTAATGAGATAGATTGAGCTCATGCACCCACACTACTCGAGAGATAAGTGATAAAACCTCCTAGACCCCACACTACTCGAGAGATAAGTGATAAACCTCCTAGACCCCACACTACTCGATAGATAAGTGATAAACCTCATCGATAAACTAATGAGATAGATTGAGCTCATGCACCCAAGGACATCTACAATGGAGAGTCAAAACAAACCCTAAGTCACACTCCACTTACACCCATGGCATCTAAATTTGTACTCTTATTTTCCAAAAGGGCTTAAGGGAGTGGATAATATGTACCCTTGCAAGGATTAAAATCTATTTTTATTGTGTATGATTATTGTTGAGAATGAAAACATTGAATCTTAGGTTGGATTCACAATTTCCTTAGTGAAACATGTGCACATGGTAATGTTTTCCAACACGACACAATTATGCTAGCTCCATTGCCATTTTTTACACACATTTCCACTTGGCGCCTCCTACTCACATATAGAGACAATGGCACACATATTTTCATGCCACTTCATGGAACATTTGAGATAAAAGTTTCTTGGTACTCTTGACGAGAGCAACAAATGAGTTCCAACCTTTAACTAGGAGCGGTGGATCCTAGAGACCATAAACCTTTTGTTTTTCTTCCACATTGTATTTCTTTATTACTATTTATAAAAAATGCATGAATTTTGGTGTATGCCCCACCCTTACTTTCTCTTCACAGAGTAATAGTTTCTCGTCGAGGAACGTTGCATTCTTGAAGAACCAGCCGTTTTCTCGCAGATTCTCTTCATGAGGTATGGAACAGAGCTCTTCTATATGTACTTTCGATTTTTACTGTCTCATTTTCTTGCAAGTAGCAACAGATCTCCTGTTTTTGAGATTCTAACTTCTCTCACCATTGTCACGCGTCGTTCTCACTTCTGTGTCTTCTTTGAGGATCATAAGAGTTTCTTGAAACTTTATGGGGACGTTTTTTTTTTTTTTGGAGAGAGAGAGAGAGAGAGAGAGAGAGAGAGAGAGAGAGAGAGAGAGAGAGAGAGAGAGAGAGAGAGAGAGAGAGAGAGAGAGAGAGAGAGAGAGAGAGAGAGAGAGAGAGAGAAAGAAAGACTTTTTAACGTCTATTAGAGGCCAAAATCGGCCTATGAGACAAAACATATACATCAGTATGATCCAATCCACTGTGATCCCAAAGGAAAATAAAGTGTGAGTACCAAAAACGGGTATAAAAGGAGTGGACACACAGAGAGAGAGAGAGAGAGAGAGAGAGAGAGAGAGAGAGAGAGAGAGAGAGAGAGAGAGAGAGAGAGAGAGAGAGAGAGAGAGAGAGAGAGAGAGAGAGAGAGAGAGAGAGAGAGAGAGAGAGAGAGAGGAGTAACGTGTGCTAGAGGTCAAATTATACAATAAAAAAGGGTGTAAAACTTTGTCATGTAGATAAAAGAATAGAACAAGTGTAGAGTGAAACTTTGAAAGCTACATGTGTGGATTATAACATGATCAGTAGAAGTTTGTGTACAAACATACAATGAGTACCGGTCCTAAGTCCATCGTGCACAAGGTATGTAATGAAGTGTACGTTGAAATGAAGAAAGCAACGTCTAATCTATTATCAGTCACGCACTAATTAAATTATGGAGGATGGAACAAAAGATATGAAAACATAATGATTAGAATAAATGGAAATAATTTACATAGAATGCTTTATGAGCATGAAGATTCCATGAGGAGTGTGTGGGGGCTTTTAACAATGAGTTAGAGTGCATAAGTTTGAGAGGAGTGAAGTCAAGCCCATCTTATATGGAGTGGAGAGCAAATCTCTTTGCATGAGAATGAAAGAGGCTTTGGACAAAGAAGTAGGTTATGGAGCTATGAACATCCCCCTCAATGTGATGATCTTTTTGTTGTAACGAGGGGAACTAGTGACATATGGCATCACTTAGTCCATTGGATTTTTAAATATAAGAACATATGGGATCCCTAGATATAATGGATATATGGCAAGAGAGACATATAAAATTCTGTGTTGTATCATGTACAACAATGTAAATATGACATCCATGTAAACTAGGGTGCTTACCTTATGATTCGTTAGAGGATGGCATCATAATCTTGTTTTCACCAAGGTTGATATATTGCCCATTATCATACTGCAAACTCATTCAAGGCATCCAAAAGCCTTTTTGTAGCTTTGGAGTTCTTAAAATAAACACAATAGTCTCCCATATAAGCATTTTGTGCATTTACTTGTCTACAAGATATTGGGAATAAAGGCCCCAAAGAGCTTCTCTATGTATGTTGTTGACCCGTCCATATGATAGCCTTTCTTCAAGAGCTATCCACATATTTTTTGGGATCCATGTTGAGGAGTTATAGGCGTTTACATGATTTTTATGATTTTCGATCGTTGGACATGTATATGAAAGAGACCGAGGAGAGCTATGTGATGATGTGCTGAGTTCCACCAAACATCAAAGGAGTGAGTTATTACGTGAGGAAAGAGAAACTCGTACAAAAATTTATAGAAGAAGATGGATATGTTGAAGTTTTAGGTGTCCCCTTCAAGTTATGTGATTTTTGGGACCAAGTTTTGTTGGTGACATTTAGGTCATTTGGACATGTTCATGCATGCTCAATGACCAAAAGTCATAAAAATAATGTAAGTGCTTATAACTCTTCAATTTGGGATTCAATAAATGTAATAAAAATATAACTTGAAAGCTCTCAAACATGATACATCAGAGAGAGCATCATTGGGAAGAGTCAAAATATACAAAAGGGTCCTTGGGGCCCTTATCCCCAACGACCTCCCACTTAAAGGGCCAAGGAGGCTCCTTTAAGTTTATAACTCTAACCATTTGTATACATAGCTGATGTTGTGCCTTGGGTAGACACTTGGTGAGAGAAGATGCGAGATTCTTCGAAGTATTGACCTTCATCAAAGTGATAAGTGTCAAGAATAGATAAGCGTCAACCTGCATGATCCCTTGCTGAAGATGAAGAAAGAACAATTCCACCTCTCCAAGTTGAAGGGAACACCTACACCAATCTTGCTCTAATCTTGCTCAAGAAGAGCACTCCATGTGTTATGATACAAGCGCTAGTAACATGGTCTTTTTGTTGGTTTTTAAGGCCCACAATCAATATAGAGGGATAGTATAGAGAGAGAATAGAGAGACAATAGAGACAATGTAAAATAGAGCCTATGAGGTGCTCTTTATATAAAAGAGCCATATCGTGAAAAGCAAAATAAAAAAGTCATGCAAAAAGCAATTGCCTGTGATTTCCGATGAAGAATCCGGGTGTTGAAAATTATGCAAAATATGGATGAGCCTCTTGTGGAGGTTCATTTCCAATAATCTCCTCAACTTGACACAAGGGGATTATGCTTGGATTGGTATATATTGTTGTTTTTGCTAGCTGACAAAACTATGGTTGTAGGTGCCTGTAAAGATCATGTAAAGATCATGTAAAGATCATGCTGAATGTCAATAAAAATACAATGGGACTTTGAAACATTAAGAGCATTCCATACTACAAATAAAAGGAGAACTCAAAAAATCTTCGTATACTTTTCTGAACCAAGTACTACTTGGAAGAATAGAGACAAATATAGGGAAAGCAAAAGGCATATAGACTTAAACACACTTTCTCAACTATCAAAGTTGATCAGTTCTTTGTAATTAAGACCATATGTCTTAATCTATACGTATCCACAAATGAAAAAATAAAAAAACAAGATGATATGGTTTAACACGAATAGTTGATGGATGAAGAAGTTTGAACATCTACTCCTCTATGTCATCTTGAGCATCTTCTTCTACTATCTTTGCCATCTTTCTTCTTGAAGCAAAATTTTGTTTTGTGTGTTTTTCCACCACAAATTTTGCATGGGTTAATAATAGACAATTTGCCTCTTTGTGGTTTGTTTTGCCACAATGTTTGCATTTCTTGAATTTTTTTGATAGGTATATTTGTTAGTTAGTTAATTATAGTTATTTATGATTTAGGTATCTTCATTATTTTCACAGATCATGCTAAATATCCACACGCACACACAAGGACTTCAAACATGAAGAACACTCTCATAACACACATCACAAAGAGAACTCACATATCCTTCATTCTTCTCAACCAAGTACTACTTGAAAGGATACAGTCAAATATTATGATGCAATGTTATTATAGGATATAAACTCAAACATAGACCCCAAGATTATTAAGGTTGGCCAATCCTTTTCAAATCAAGGCTATACACTCTCATCTATACATATCTTACATACACACACACACACACACACAAACACAAGAAGATGTTACGTGATTCAACCACATGTTGATCCTGTATAAGTTTCTCCATATAAAAGAAATAACCCCTCACATAACTCTTTCTCCATGACCACCAAGATGTAGATGCAAGCCCCCCATATATGGTTGAGTGACAAACTTCAAGGAGCGCTAAGAAGGTTGACAAGTAGTTGAACATCACTTCGGAGGCTCTCAAAACTGTTTTTGACTCTATCCCAACTAATCCAACAATTAATAAAAATTCTTGTGTATATATAGTGCCCAGATGGTGGTTACAATTATAATAGTTGTTGGAAACAATGTAAGAATAGCATAAAACCCTAATTCCCAACAACCCTAATTTTTGGGACTTAGCTAAATTTTAGTTACATAAGGTAAAAAATTATTATGAAACCATTAGATAGTTCTTGAAGAGAGCTTTCATTTGGTATATAACATTCACTCATAAGAGGTCCATATTGGGAGAAAATCCTAACCCTAATTTTTGCCAAAATAGGTTCTTTACATCATATGGATCCTCGGGTCATGGACATTCTAGAAAGCTAACTTTGATGTTCACCTGAAGCTAAAATCATGAGATCGAAGCATGTTTATACTCCAAAATCAAGTTTTTACGATAAAAACAAGCTTTCACCATGTTTAGCTTTTCATCATGTTTTAGCGTAAGATTCTTGTTGCCCATGCGATCCAATCCTTTTGGCATGGCGTTTTATAAAGCACATCATGGGCAGCCTTGGAAAACTACTTAAGGACCCTTGGGGTCACTCTTAGGCATCACATGAGGTGCTCTTTGCTTGGCTGCATCAATGCAAGAGGTGCTCAACCCATTGATCACTTGTCTAGAGGTGACTAACTTTTGGAGGAGGTGTGCTCTAAGCTTTGATGCAGTATCGAAGGAGATTTTCGAAGCAAATTACCATCAGCTCAAGTTCTATTTTTTGTCCTCTCTTTTTGGTGTTGCTGATGCTAGGCTTCAAGCCTTCTAATCAGCATAAGGAGGAGTTTCCCTTGTTATTTAGTTAGGGTTTGCTCTACAAACAATTGTGAATTGTTTCTATTCACTCTAAACTCGCGTACACACACTCTTCATACCTCTTAGGCACTCCATGAACAAAATCTTGTATCTAGTTCCCGAAATTCTGCCTAGATTCAAATTTTGTAACTACATTCAATACATTCAGCACACATTCAGATTTTGTATCTAAATTCAGCACATTTAGTTTTGTATTAGCACACATTCAATTTTGGAGACATATGCAGACACATTGTAATTGAACATTGGAATATCAGCTAGTGTAGGTAAGCATTTAGCTTACTGTACACTTTGACAAGTTGTGTATTCTCTCTCTACTTCTCATTCATCTCCAATGTGGAGTTTTATGATGGTGAATTTGTTTGTATTTGAAGAGTTGTCGAATATTGTATAATGGCACTTATCCAAGGCAAAGACAATTGGGAGAAGGTGTTGCTTTATCTTTTTTAGAAAATCTGCTGTTCCAAATTTTGCATAACAGGAGGTTAGTGAAGAAGAGAGAACTCTTTCATTATCCCGAGTTTGTGGTACTGCAAGTTTACTTATTTTAGAAGAGGAGTTCAGACGAGATTCAAAGAATGCTCTAGCACTTTCATACATTGTTTTAAAAGTGAATAGGCATATTTTACCCCAAATCAGGTCATGCAAAACCTCTTGTCAGGCTAGATTGGAGTTAAAGTATCGCTTTAAAGATAGAAAATCTGTTAGAAATGCTCATCTAAAGAATGAGTTAGCCAACACAAGGATGAAAATTGGTGATCCAGTTCTATCAGATAATTTGAAGCTCAGAAACTTAAAGAATATGATTGGCACATGTAGAGGAAATTCTTGTTATCTTGTGCTCGAGGTGGGCTCTTTTTCTCAATACAGTATGCACTATGTGTTTGCTTTGCATAATCACAAATCACAAGAGGATTACAAGATGAGACAAAGTAAGAGTCAGGATTACGAGTCACAGAAGCATTAGCATTGAAGCGTACAAAATAGGCGGCTCAATCATAGGTGAAAGAAGAAGAAGCAATGGCTGCTATAAGAAGCATCTCACAAGCCCACAATCTAACCACATAAGCCAACCTCAAGGTACTAATGAAGCATGCAGGTCTCTTTCTAAGCACTCAGCCCTTGTAAACTTACTCTGCTTGTCCACTCTAAGTGACAAGACGAGAGCCACTTCTCTAATTCCTGGACTGAGCTGCTGAAGCTTGAGAGTAGAAACACATTTCACTTAAATATCCTCACTCTAATCTTCGATATATCACATATGATATCTGATATCCCTTGGTACTCAAATTCCTTTCCTTTTATAAGCTGCTCTTCCATTCGGTTACTCCACTACCCTATCTCCTTCACTCTCACTTTTCTCGTATTCTGCCAAGTCCGCTAGTCTGAAAGCACTCTTCCAAATCCGGTAATCTTATCTCTATGCTCTTTCTCTGTTCTCTTTGTCGCCACTCTCTTTGTTCTGTATGCTCTTTGTCTCCATAGAGCATTTTTTGGAATTGGTCTCTCTCACTGTTGCTACTGAAATTAATCCTTAGAACAATTTAGGAAATTGGTCTCTTCTGCTTGCCTTGAATTTTGAAACTTAGTCTTGTGAAATTGGTCTCTTCATCGTGAAATTAGTCCATAGACAAATTTGTGAAATTGGTCTCTTCCTCGTGAAATTAGGCCTGGACCAATTTGTGAAATTGGTCTCTGTTGTCTTGGGCCAATCTTGAAAAAGAGCAATTTGTGAAATTGGCCTCTTTTGCTTCCTTAGACCACTTGTAGTCAGACTTACTTACTTCTGCAATTAGACTTTATTACACTGACTTCTGCAATTAGAATTTATTACAATGAGCATATACTTGTATCAAAAGATTTTGTAGGCCCTAATTTAAGCTATACAACAGAGAACATTATGATAAACTTATGGAATGGAATGATTCAAGTGAAGTTGAAGCTTTAAAGATAGTAGATAAGAGAAGAAAAGCCATGGAAAGTAATAAACCTTGTTCGGTACCTAAGCTGAATCATGAATTTTACTTATGCAATGTTAATTGGTGAGTAAGTTCAGTTGCACACTTTGAAGTTCAAAGTTCAGTCACACATCTCGAAGTTCAAAGTTCATTCCCACATTTTGAAGTTCAAAGTTAGTCGCACATTTCAAAGTTCAGGGACTTACATATTCAATTTTGAGTTGAGTTCAGATTTATGCACAGTAAGCTCAAGATTTAGTGGAAATAAGTTAAGAGATATATTTTCAAACATCCGAAGTTCTTCAAGTTTTGAAGACATGCGAAGTTTTGGAGACATGCAAAATGTTGCAGATATCCAAAGTTTTACAGATATCCAAAGTTTTGCAGATATCCAAAATTTTGTAGACATCCAAAGTTTTGTAGACATTGAAAGTTTTGCAGACATTTGAAGTTTTGTAGATTTTTGTACTTTATGCTATTATGATATTGAAGGGGGGATTGTTGGAAACAATGTAAGAATACCATAGAACCCTAATTTCCAGCGATTCTAGTTTTTGGGACTTAGGCAAGTTCCATTCAAATAAGGTAAAAAATTATTATGACACCATTGAATAGTTCTTTAGGAGAGCTTTCGCTTGGTATATAACATTCAATCATCAGAGGTCCAAATTGGGAGAAAACCCTAATCCTAATTTCTACTAAAATAGGTTTTCTACATCATATGGATCTGTAGATCATGGACATTCGAGAAAGCTAACTTTCATGTTCATCTGAAGCTAAAATCAGGAGATTGTACCATGTTTATACTCCAAAATCAAGTTTTTTATGATGAAAACAAACTCTCACCATATTTAGCTTTTCATCATGTCTTCGTGTAAGATTTTTGTTGCACATGCGATTCAAGCTTTTTCGCATAGCTTTTTATAAAGCACACCATGGGCAGCCTTGGAAAACTACTTAAGGACCCTTGGGGTCACTCTTAGGCATCACATGAGGTCCTCATCACTTGATTGCATCAACACAAGAGGTGCTTAACCCATTGATCATTTGTCTAGAGGTGACTAACTTATGGAGGAGGTGTGCTCTAAGTTTTGGTGCAGTATCGGAGGAGATTTTGGCAGCCAGCATACATGAGGTCTTGCTGAATTTTGTGAGTAGCAAGTTCTATTTCTTGTCCTCTTCTTTTGGTGTTGCTGATCCTAGGCTTCAAGCCTTTTACATCAACATGAGGAGTTTCCCTTGTTATTCAATTAGGGTTTGTTGTACAAACAATTGTGAACTGTTTCTATTCACTCTAAACTCATACACACACTTTTCATACCTCTTAGGCAGTTTATGAACAAACTCTTGTATCTAGTTCGCAAAATTCTGCCTAGATTCAGATTTTGTAAGTACATTCAGTACATTTGGCACACATTCAGATTTTGTATCTAATTTCAGCAGATTTAGTTTTGTATTAGCACACATTCAGTGTTGGAGACATACAAACACATTGTAATTGGATAGTGGAATATTAGTTAATGTAGGTAAGCATTCAACTTAGCTATACACTTTGACAAGTTTTGTATACTTTGACACGTTTTGTATACTTTGACAAGTTGTGTATTCTCTCTCTACTTCTCATTCATCTAATTTTGAGTCTTAAGGTGTGTATGCTAAGGTTCATTTGTTGGAAGATCTTGAAAACATGTGATTATCGTTATTAAGGCCCACCCCTATTCCAACATTTGGTATTAGAGCATATTTGATATACACCCTTAACAAGATGAGTGATTATAGACTTAAGAATAAAGATAAGCTTGAAGGAATGTCCAACTATCCAATGTGGAGTCTTATGATGATGAATTTGTTAGTATCTAAAGACCTGTGGAATATTGTATGATGACACTTATCGAAGGCCAAGACAATGAGGAGAGGATGTTGCTTTATCTTCTAGAAAACCTGCTGTTCCAAATTTTGCTCAACAGGAGGTTAGTGAAAAAGGAAGAACTCTTTCATTATCGAGAGTTTGTGGTACTAAAATTTCAGTTATTTCAAAAGATGAGTTTAGATGGGATTCAAAGGATGCTCTAGCACTTTCATACATTGTTTTGAGAGTGAAGAGGCATATTTTGTTGGAAGTCAATGCACATATGGTCCACTTCTAGCAAATCCACATTTTGGACTTTGCATTTTTTGTACAGTTTGGGTAAAACTTTTTTAAGCTAGATAGATAGAGCTTGGTAAGAGCTATCTAGTGGTATGCTTCTTTTCTTCATCAGAGCTCAAAGTTGGGAGAAAAGTCAAACCCTAGTTCAGTCCAAAATGGAGGAAGAACATTTTTTTTGAAGGACCAAACTCAAAAAGCTAGGTTATTATGTCAGCATGGCAAAAAGCAAGTAAATTTAGCGATCAAATTAAAAGCTAGGCCAAAAATTAGCGATCGCATATATTTTAATGAGAAAAGCAAAATCAATGTTTAAAAATTGCGATCAAGGCTTTTTAAAATTGCTATTGGATCGTATAAAGACACTGCAACTATATAAAGAGGTCATGAGCACACTATTTGGACAACTTGAGCTTGAGTTTATGCTTACTTGTGTCAATTTTGGAGTTTTGAAGCTTTGGAGGTGAAGGATTCGTGAAGGAGAGGCTACTCTCTTGGAGCAAGGAGTCTTCTACAAGGTGGTGGCAGCTATCTTTTGTAAGTTGACCTTATTTTCTGTTTTTAGGGTTTCTGAACCCTAATTTCAGAATTAGGGTTTGCTGATTTTCAGATTTGTTGCACTTTCTTGTGAGGTTAGGTTCACTTCGTTGATCATTCACTTTACGCACATTCAGATTATAACAACATAATCTGAAATTCTGTACATCATCATCTTCTTGGCTATTCTTCCATCTAGTGAGTGCACCACATCATATGGTTGAGTAGTACTCCCATGTTGTAATTCAGCCATCTATATTTAGTGAGTAAGCATTTTGCTTACGTTACTTATCCTTGTCTCAAGATCTCTTTCTTTCTATCTCTCACATATCATCTTGATTAATTAAGTGTGTATGCTCAAAGGTTTTTAGTATTGGAAGATCCTAGGGCCCCAAATTCCAACACGTGGTATCATAGCATAATTGACATACACACTTAGTTAAGATGAGTGAGATTAGAATTGAGATTGAGGACAAGTTAGATGGATCATCTAATTATCCCATGTGGAGTTTCATGATGATGAATTTGTTAATGACAAAGGATTTATGGAGTATCGTCAACGGATCCTTAACAAGACCAAGATTAGAAGGCGAAGAAGAGGATACAACAACTTCAAGAGGTACTGGTGTTGCTATCAAAGAACCAACTGAAGAAGAGGTAACCACTTCTACATCCAGAGTCACAGGTAGATCCTTACCCAGAGTTCCTCCTACTGAAGATCAGGCAAGATAGGATGCTAGAGATGCTTTAGCACTCTCATTCATAGCAATGGGTGTCAAAAAGCATATTCTACCACAGATCAGATCTTGCAGAAGTTCTAGACAAGCTTGGTTGAAGAGTCAGAATCTTTTTTAGAGGGGAAATCCTACTAGGAAAGCTCATTTGAGGAGACAACTAGCAAATACAAGGATGAAGGCTGTCGAGTCAATTCAAACGCACAATTACGAAGCTTATTGACTCGAGAGATCAACTTCTAAATGTAGGAGTTGAGATATCAGATGAAGAAATGGTAAATATGCTGAATAATTCACTTCCTATCTCATATCGGTCTTTTATATCCACTCTTACCCTTACAACAAGAGATAGAGAGGTTACATTTGAAGAGTTAGAGTTCTCGTTACTTCAAGATGAAGATCAGTTGAAGGGAATGGAAGAGAATGAAGAAGCACTTTTATCTTCATCAAAGGGTAAAAAGAAGAAGAAGGATAAAAAGGAAAAGCAATCCAAGAAGGAAAGTAAGTCCCTTTCACCTTCTACTTCAGATTCTGTTTCTACATCTAAAGCGAAGTCTTCTAAGAAGAGGGAAGCATTATGTCACTATTGCAAGAAACCTGGACATTTCATAGCAGTTTGTGAGAAAAGGATTGCAGCAGAAAAGAAAAAGGCATCGGGTAATGTTGTAGAAGATGAGAGAAAAGGGAAACCTCAAGGTGATTCTTATGCCTATATTATCATTGAGGAAGTAGCTTTTGATCAGGCAACTTTACAAGTTCTTTCAGCATCCTTGGATATTTGATTCAGGTGCTACGAAGCATATGACAGGTTGCAAAGATGTATTTTCTTCTCTTTCCTATTCTTCAGGTAGAAGAGTTACTATTGCAGATGGCAATGATTTGGATGTTGTGGGAATAGGTATAGTAAACCTCAAGTCAAGAGAAGGTGGTAATTTTCAGATTTCAGATGTTCTATATGTACGTAATATCAAGAAGAACCTGCTAGCTATATCTGCATTTCAAAGTTGTATTTGAGAGAAATCTTTGTAAGATCTTGTCACACAAATATGAGAAGTGTATTTTACAAGGTGAGCATAGAGGAGGGATTTTGATTCAGGTGCTACGAAGCATATGATAGGTTGCAGAGATGTATTTTCTTCTCTTTCCTATTCTTCAGGTAGAAGAGTTACTATTGCGGATGGCAATGATTAGGATGTTGTGAGAATAGGTACAGTAAACCTAAAGTCAAGAGAAGGTGGTAATTTTCAGATTTCAGATGGTCTATATGTACGTAATATCAAGAAGAACCTGCTAGCTATATCTGCATTTCAAAGTTGTATTTGAGAGAAATCTTTGTAAGATCTTGTCACACAAAGATGAGAAGTGTATTTTACAAGGTGAGCATAGAGGAGCGATTTTGATTTTGTCAAAAATCAGTCAGGCGTATGCGGTCAAATCTTCATCACCGGTGGAGGATATGAAGCTTTGGCATGAGAGATTTGGACATATTAGTTTTGGAGCTCTCAAGAGTATCAAAGATAGAGGTATGGTTGAGAGTTTACCGTCATTCGAGCTACCAGATGATTCAAATATATGTGAAGGTTGTCTTGAAGGTAAGATGCATAAACTACCTTTCAAGAAACATGGTCATATTACAGCTACTAGGAAATTGCAGATTATTCATTCAGATGTGAATGGACCTATGACAGCAGACTCTATTCAGGGTTTTAGGTATTTTGGTCGTCATGTTGATGATTTTACAAGATACTCATGGATCTATGGTCTTAAGTTGAAGCTAGAAGTCTTTCTCACGTTCAAGAAATTTGTAGCTATGGTTGAAAATGAAAGTCAGACAACTATCGAGATTCTCAAAAGTGATAGAGGTGGAGAATACTTGTCAAATGAGTTCCAAACATTTCTTAAAGAAAAAGGTGTTACTCGACACCTTACTTTTGCTTATACTCCTCAGCAGAATGGTGTTGCAGAAAGGAAGAATAGAATGCTTGTTGAAATGATTCGGAGCATGATGGCATCCAAGAAGCTTTCACCGAAATTCTGGTTTGATGCAGTACATACAGCAAATCACATTTTGAACAGGTCATCTACAAAAGCTTTAAAGGTAATCACACGTTATGAAGCTTATTATTGTAGAAAACCTAATGTGAGTTACTTTAGAGTATCTAGACACTTTCTTATGTGCATGTTGAGAAAAAGGATCGTGGCAAACTAGATATAAAGGAAAGGAAAGCTGTTTTTATTGGATATCCTGGTAAGAGCAAAGGATATAGGTTTTATGTTCCAGAGATAGGTGAAGTTATTCTTTCACGCAATGCATATATTGTTGAAAATAAGGTTTATGATAAAGGAGCAGAAATCCCAGAGTTCATTAGTGAAAATGACTATGGATTTTTTAGAAGGAATTTGGATGTACTTGTTCAGCCATATCAGGAAGGAGTTAAAATTCCTGGGCTTGAAGAAAGAGGAATTTCACAACCTTCCATAGAGTCAGTTCCACATGAGATTTTAGTTCCAGAAATGGAAGAAAGTACTAGAGTTCCAGAAAGTCCTAGTACCTCAGAGGGACATGTTCGAGAACCAGTGGAAGTTGAACAGTCAGAATGAGTTTCACCACTATTTAAGGATATTACACCTACTTGGTTATATCACACTTGGAAAGATAGTGGTATGAAGACTTTTACAAGAAGATCAAGGAGTCAGATCAGACAACAACAACAAAAAGATCATGTAAGAATTGCCGAAGACTTTGAGATTCATGATATTTTAGCACTTACGACAATTGAAGATGCACTTGTATGTGTTAAAGATGCACGTAACATTCCTATTTTGAGAAAAGCTATGCAAGAAGAGATTCATTCTATTCATAAGAATCAAACTTGACCAGAAGGAAAGAAAGCTATAGGTGTAAAATGGATCTTCAAAATCAAACGGAAAGCAGATGGTACTATTGACAGGTACAAAACCAGATAAGTTGTCAAAGGATATGCAAACAAAAAGGTATTGATTATGATGAGACATTCGCTCCTACGTCTAGGATGACAATTATTAGGTCAATACTTACTTTAGCAGCACAGAAGGGTTTCAGATGACTGATTCTAAACCTATGCAAACACCTATGGATCAGAACGCGTCTTTACAAATACTAGCATATGAGGAGTCATTTGATGCTACTTTATACAGTCAAACAGTTGGGTGCTTGATATATCTTTGTAATACACGTTCAGATATACAGTTTGTAGTTTCTCAAGTATCAAGGTTCACGCAGAATCCGTCAAAGGTACATTGGAAGGCAGTAAAGAGGATCTTTAGATATTTGAAGGGAACTTCAAATTATGCTATGGTATTTTCGAAATCTACACATTTGTTACTAAAAGGATTTTCAGATTCTGATTGGGTAGGAGATAGAGACACTAGAAGTACTAGTGGATTTTGTTTTTAACTTGGAGACTGTCTTATCTCATGGCTTTCAAAGAGAACCCACTATTGCAACTTCATCGTGTGAAGCTGAATATCATGCAGCATTTACAGCTACTTTGGAGTCAGTTTGGTTGCAGAAGATTTTCAGTTATCTAGATGTAAGAGTACATGAATCCATTAAGATATTTTCAGATAGCCAAAGTGCAATAGCTATAGCAAAGAATCCAGTGCATCATGCAAGGACAAAGCATGTAGAGGTACACTACCACTATATTCGAGAGGAGATAGCAAAGAAGCACATTGAGCTGGTCTGTGTTCCTTTTAGTGAGAATGTTGCAGATATATTTACCAAAGCATTGACTAGAGATAGTCATGAGAAGATGTGCAGGTTACTGAAGCTTGTACCAGTATGACATTGAAGGAGGGATTGTTGGAAGTCAATGTACATATGGTTCACTTCTAGCAAATCCACATTTTGGACTTAGCATTTTTTGTACAGTTTGAGTAAAACTTTTTTAGGCTAGATAGATAGAGCTTGGAGAGAGCTATCTAGTGGTATGCTTCTTTTCTTCATCAGAGCTCAGAGTTGGGAGAAAAGTCAAACCCGAATTCAGTCCAAAATGGAGGAAGAACATTTTTTTTGAAGGACCAAACTCAAAAATCTAGGTTATTATGTCAGCATGGCAAAAGCAAGTAAATTTAGCGATCAAATTAAAAGCTAGGCCAAAAATTAGCGATCGCATATTTTTAATGAGAAAAGCAAAATCAACGTTTAAAAATTGCGATCAAGGCTTTTTAAAATTGCTATTGGATCGCTATAGCTTTATGGGGAGACACTACAACTATATAAAGAGGTCATGAGCACACTATTTGGACAACTTGAGCTAGAGTTGATGCTTACTTGTGTCAATTTTGGAGTTCTGAAGCTTTGGAGGTGAAGGATTTGTGAAGGAGAGGCTACTCTCTTGGAGCAAGGAGTCTTCTACAAGGTGGTGGCAGCTATCTTTTGTAAGTTGACCTTATTTTCTGTTTTTAGGGTTTCTGAATCCTAATTTCAGAATTAGGGTTTGCTGATTTTCAGATTTGTTGCACTTTCTTGTGAGGTTAGGTTCACTTCGTTGCTCATTCGCTTTACACACATTCAGATTATAACAGCATAATATGAAATTATGTACATCATCATCTTCTTGGCTATTCTTCCATTTAGTGAGTGCACCACATCATATGGTTGAGTAGTACTCCCATGTTGTAATTCAGCCATCTATATTTAGTGAGTAAGCATTTTGCTTACGCTACTTATCCTTGTCTCAAGATCTCTTTCTTTCTATCTCTCACATATCATCTTGATTAATTAAGTGTGTATGCTCAAAGGTTTTAAGTATTGGAAGATCCTAGGGTCCCAAATTCCAACATATTTTACCCCAAATCAGGTCATGAAGAACCTCTGGTCAGCATAGTACAACAAATTGACGATTTCTAAATAAAAGTTGTTGGAATGATTTGAACAATTTTTTACGATTTTTATGAAGGTTTTTTTCGAAAAACATCGTTTTCGGCAAAATACGTAGCACGATCTATTTTCTAATTCGCTTCTAGCTTTGCTAATAGTTTATTGTGTTCTCTTACACACTCATCTTGAGAGCTTGCATTAGGACGAAGTTAGAGTATAAGGTGAGCATTAGAGCACTCAACAATAGAGCACGATCAGCCCCTTGCAAGTTGCTTCGGAATTCAGCCTTCTCTATTTTCCCTTTGCTTCAACCTGCTCTATTTGCCCCTTTCTTCAAGCTTCACTTTGACACTATTTGCCGCTTGCCACTTGCCTTATAGAGTTTAGATGGGTAGAAAGTAGTGTGATCACTAAAGATTGTAGACTATTAGGTGATTTTGTATGTTATTCATGTCAGGTATATCAAAAAGGTGTTAAATATGCATTGGTACATAGCTTTATGTTTCATAAAATAAAAATCTTTCACAGTGAATAAAAAGCCCGATTTTTATTTTGGATTTTATAAACCTCTACGATTTAAACCATTTAAATCTCGATTTAAATCTTGTTTTTAAACCTCTTCTCGTACTATGCTCGTCAAGCTTGATTGGAGTTAAAAGTATCTCTATCAAGATAGAATTTCTGTTAGGAATGCTCATTGAAAGAACAATTAGACAACAGAAGGATGAAAGTTGGTTATTTAGTCCAATCACATAATTTGAAGCTCATAAACTTAAAGAATATAATTGGCACATGTAGAGGAAATTCTTGTTCTCTTGTGCTTGAGGTGGGTTCTTTTTCTGAGTGCACTATGCACTATGTGTTTGCTTTGCATAATCACAAATCACAATAAGATTACTAGGTGAGACAAAGTAAGAGTCATGATTAAGAGTCACAGAAGCATTACTCTATTAGCATCAAGCATGGATGGTTCAATCCTAGGTGAAAGAGGAAGAAGCAATGGCTGCTACAAGCAACACCTCACAAGCCCGCAATCTAACCACAGAAGCTAACCTCAAGGAACTAATGAAGCATGCAAGTCTCTTGTTAAGCACTCAGCCGTTGTAGACTTACTCTTTTTGTCCACTATTAGTGAAGATACAAGAGCCTCTTTTCTAACTCCTCGACTTAGCTATTGAAGCTTGAGAGTAGTGACATACTTCACTCAAGTATCCTCACTGATCTCCGATATATCACATATGATATGTGATATCCCTTGGTACTCAAATTTCTTTCCTTATATAAGTTGCTCATCGAGTCGGTTACTCCGCTACTCTGTCTCCTTCACTTTCACTTTTTTGGTATTCTTCCAAGTCCGGTACTCTGTGAGCACTCTACCAAATGCGAAACTCTGGTTTCCACTCTCTTTTTCCCTGTTCTGTTTGTCTCCACTATGTTATTCTTTCATGTAGGCCCTTCTCTTATTCTCCTTAGTTGCTTCCAAGTTCCAATGATCCAGCCTTGGACGAATTTGAGATCCAGCCTTGGACGATTTTTGAGAGATTGGTCTTATCTCGGAAGTTAGTCCATAGACCAATTTGTGGAATTGGTCCCTCCCGTTGCAGCATGTGAAATTAATCCTTAGATCAATTTGTGAAATTGGTCTCTTCTGCTTGCCTTGAATTCTGAAAATTAGTCTTGTGAAATTGGTCTATTCCTCGTGAAATTAGTCCATAGACCAATTTGTGAAATTGGTCTCTTCTCCGTGTCTTGGATGAATTCTAAAAATTAGTCTTGTGAAAGTGGTCTCTTCCTCGCGAAATTAGTCCATGGACCAATTTGTGAAATTGCTCTCTATAGTCTTGAACCAATCTTGAAAAAGAGAAGTTCGTGAAATTGGTCTCTTTTTGCTGCCTTAGAACAAGTGCAATCGGACGGACTTACTTGTGCAATTAGAATTCATTACATTCAGCATTTAGCTGTATCAAAAAAATTTGTAGTCCCTAATTTAAGCTATAGAACAGAACGTTATGATGAAGTTATGGAATGGAATGATTTAGGTGCAGTTGAAGCTTTAAAAATAACATCTAAGAGAAGAAAAGCCATGGAAAGAAAGAAACCTTGTGGGGTACCTAAGCTAAATCACGAATTTTACCTATGTAAGGTTAATTGGTGAGTAAGTTAAGTGGCACATTTTGAAGTTCAAAGTTCTGTCACACATTTCGAAGTTCATAGTTCAGTCTCACATTTTGAAGCTCAAAGTTAAGTCTCACATTTCGAAGTTCAGAGACTTACATATTGAATTTCCGAAGTTTTGCAGACATCAGAAGTTTTATAGATTTTTGTACTTTATGCCATTATGACATTGAAGGGGGGGAATTATTGAAATCAATGTAAGAATAGCATGAAAGCCTAATTTCCAGCAACCCTAATTTTCAGCAACCCTAATATTATGATTATTTCTTTTTCTCCTTAATTTCTTTATTAGGTAGTAATATTATTTATTTATCTCATATTTTTTGTTATTTGCTTTTTATTTTTATTATTATTTGTTTGTTCTTTGTGCAAGACTTTATCATGGCCGAGTTTGCCCTTCACTTTCAGAAGTGATAGAAACTCAGTTCCTTGACTTTGTTAGAGATCTTTATTTAGAAAGACTCTTTATTAAAGTATGCACCTACTCTAGAGCATTGATGACGCGAGTAGGGATGTCATAGCTATTTGTCCAAGCTATGCATGAGAAAGTTTAATTCTGATACTTCTTGTTTTGGATAGACATAGAAGTTGACGATGCAATTTTTGTTTTGTTTTTATTTTTATTTAATTTACATTTTTATAAAAATATATTTATTTATTTATGTAATTATTATTATTTTTATTTATTTTCTTTTATAGTTTTGTTTTTATTTATTTATTATTATTATTATTGTTATTTAATTAATTATTAATATTATTATTTAAAGAAAGTATGGGTTCATTTTGTATTGGTTTTATTTCATGTTTGCATTTTTCATGTCTTATATTGATCTTAGTTTTTGTGTAGTCTCTTGCTTTTGTTTGTTGTTTTTTCTTATGTGTATGTGTTTGTGTTCTCTATCTTGAGTTCGTAAGTTTGGGTAACACTGAACTTCTGAAGGTATATTTAATTTTGAGTTTTAAGGTGTGTATGCTAATTTTCATTTGTTCGAAGATCCTGAAAACTTGTGATTATCGTTATTAAAGCCCACCCTAATTCCAATATTTGGTACCAGAGCATAGTTGACATACACCCTTAACAAGATGAGTGATTATAGACTTGAGAATGAAGATAAGCTTGAAGGAATGTCTAACTATCCAATGTGGAGTTTTACGATGATGAATTTGTTAGTATCTAAAGACTTTTGGAATATTGTATGATGGTACTTATTCAAGGCCAAGACAATTAGGAGAAGATGTTGCTTTATCTTTTAGAAAACCCTCTGTTCCAAATTGTGATCGAAGAAAGATCTCTTTAATTATCTAGAGTTTGTGGTACTACCACTTTACTTATTTCAAAAGATGCTCTGGCAATTTCATACATTGTTTTGAAGTGAAGAGGCATATTTTACCACAAATTAGGTCATGGAGAACTTCCCCTCACGCTTGATTGGAATTAAAGTATCTCTATAAAGATAAAAATTATGCTACGAATGCTCATCTAAAGAATTAGTTAGCCAACACAACGATGAAAGTTGGTGATTCATTTTATTCAGATAATTTGAAGCTCAGAAACTTAAAGAATATGATTGGCACATGTAGTGGAAATTCTTGCTCTCTTGTGCTTGAGGTGGGTTCTTTTTCTCAATGGAGTTTGCACTATGTGTTTGCTTTGCACAATCACAAAT
The DNA here is from genome assembly GCA_020310875.1 of Ceratopteris richardii. Classification (NCBI taxonomy): domain Eukaryota; kingdom Viridiplantae; phylum Streptophyta; class Polypodiopsida; order Polypodiales; family Pteridaceae; genus Ceratopteris; species Ceratopteris richardii. The sequence goes on from CM035407.1 coordinate 225,815,566, forward strand.
CACAAGAAGATTACAAGATGAGACAAAGTAAGAGTCAGGATTACAAGTCACAAAAGCATTACTCTATTAGCATCAAGTATGGAAGTGTACAAAATAGGTGGTTCAATCACAGGTTAAAGAAGCAATGGATGCTACAAGAAGCAGAAGCAATGGATGCTACAAGAAGCACCTCACAATGGAGAAGCAGAAGCAATGGATGCTACAAGAAGCACCTCACAAGCCCACAATCTAATCACAGAAGCCAACCTCAAGGTACTAATGAAGCATGTGGGTCTCTTGCTAAGCACTCAGCCCTTGTAGACTTACAAGTTACTCCACTTGTCCACTCTAAGTGACAAGACTAGAGCCTCTTGTCTAACTCCTAGGCTAAGCTGCTGAAGCTTGAGAGTAGAGGCATACTTTACTCAAGTATCCTCACTCTGATCTCAGATATATCACATATGATATCTGATATCCCTTGGTACTCAAATTCCTTTCCTTATACAAGCTTCTTTGCTAGCCGGTTACTCCATTACTCTGTCTGCTTCACTCTCACTTTTCTGATATTCTCCCAAGTCCAGTACTCTGGCACCACTCTTCCAAATCTGGTACTCTGTCAGCACTTTGCCAAATCTGGTACTCTGTCAGCAGTCTACCGAATCCGGTACTTTGGTTCTCCACTCTCTTTCTTTGTCCTCTTTGTTTCCACTCTCTTATTCTGCTCAGCCGCTTTCGGTGGGCCCTTCTCTTTAAGTTTCCAGTGATACTAGTCTTGGACGAATTTGAGATCCAACCCGAGACGAATTTTGAGAAATTGGTCTTATCTGGAAAATTATTCCATAGAACAATTTGTGGAATTGGTCTCTCTTGCTCTGCCAGTGAAATTATTCCTTAGACCAATGTTTGAAATTGGTCTCTTCTTTTTGCCTTGAATTATGAAAATTAGTCTCTTCCTCGGGAAATTAGTCTATAGACTAATTTGTGAAATCGGTCTTTCTTCTTGCCTTGGATGAATTTTGACATAAGATCCTTAAAACTTTTAACCACACACTCTTGCAAAAAAGAATAGTAGAAAGTCTTGTCCATATTTACATTCCTAGCATGAAAATATACATCAGATGAGCTGTCTATACAATGCTCCATATCATGACTATACAATAAAAACATCTCCTCTACATGCTGAGAATAACAAAGACTATACAACTCTAATGATGAAATGAGAGGTGCACTAGGTACATCTCTCTCTCCCTGAATACAAACTTTACTTCCATTCTTTTCAAATTCAAGTGCGTTGTTTTGATAGCTGCATTTGAGTGTGTCTCCCAACCCCCATAGCCACTCTCTTCCTAACACAAGGTCTATCCTCTCCATATTCATAATTTGGAAGTCCATATAATCTGTATAGTCCTTCATCTTGACTTCCAAATTGGATACCATAGTATCCCATATCCTCTTATCTTCCTCTTGCATCATAGATACTATGTATTTATGTGCACTGCGCTGCTGGAGAATCTTTATTTTCTTGACCAGAGCATAGTTTATAAAGTTATGAGTGGCAGACTCATCTATCATGACCCGTACCTTGGTCCTGTACACACTACCATGCAGTTTAAGTAGGTCATGTGGTCCAAACTGCGGTGACTACAATGACTGAGTCAAACAATAGTTGTGCTCTATATCCTCGTGCATCGCCTCCACTCCCTTGCAAGCTGCCTTGAATGGGAAGGGTCTGCACTAGGTGGACTACCTTTTTGCCCTTTTCAGGGGCCGTACTAGTCTCTGGTCCCTTCTTCTTTTCTTCCCCCTTCTTGAGTGGATAGTCCCACTGTGAATGGCTAGGAGACAAACACTTAAAGCACAGGTTCTCTCTTTTGGCCCTCTCAAACTGATCTGTAGATAACTTAGGCCCTTGTGATCTTTGTTTTTTAATAAAAAATTTGTTTTTCCCAAAAGTCAACTTCTTCTTGAATTTAGTTGTACTAAGAGGCTTGAGGGGCTGATCCGTCTCCATAGGAGTATATTGAGGACGGTTATGGTCCTCATAGATCTGTGCATACTTGATCGCCTCCTCAAACATCTTAGGCGCATTCCTTCTGACTTCCCTCTTTATGGCCTTATCTAAGCCTCTACCAAACCCTCTGGTCTTATGGAAATCCTCTAAGCCCTTAAGTTTCAAAATGATCTCTCTATAGTGGGATAAGTAGACTGTAAGAGGCCTACCTCTCAGGGTAATCCCACTCATCCCAATTCCTCTCTTCCTCATTCTAAGGAAGAAACTCTTTTAGAAAAAGAGTCTCAAACTGAGTCCAATCAGTAGCGATAGAGTTCGCCTCCTTAAGACTCATCCACCACTTGTAAGCACGTGGTCGAGCGAGAGACTCGCCTCTAGCACACGGTACTCTGGTGGGGTGCCCTTCAATTTATGCAAATCATGCCACTTTTGTAAAAAAGTGTAGATTGCATCCTTGTTCCTATCTCAGTCATCCCCCGTAAAGGTAGGTGGCTTCAAGTCTTTCAAGAGGGGAGCTTCCCTAGAGCTCTCTCCTTTGTGCTTACTAGGAAGAGAAGTATCTTTCCTAGTAAGCTTTAGAGGAATAGGAGGGGTTTCTCTTTCCTTCATAGCTATGAAAGAGGTGACGTTAGTCTCAAGTGAGATCATTTGAGACTTTAGTTGTTGGATGAGAGATGTGATGCTACCAAGATCTCTCTCTAATTTAAGGGTTTGCTCTTTCAAGTCTACGAATTGATCATGAGTGACAAACTCATCTAAAAGTTCATCATATGTATATTCTTCTTGCTGAGGCTCTTTTTCTTCTAAATTTTCCTCTACTTCCTGCCCTAATTCCACTTCTTCCATTCTAGAATCAAGATCCTCTAGTTTCTCTTTAGATGGAGAAGTATGTTCAATTAATTGTTTCCCTTTAGATTCCATGTTTTATTTCCTTTTCCCCGTTTGCTAACTAGAGTATGTGAAAATGAATGGGAGAAGAAGAGAAATATATCACAAGAGCACTTCCCTGGTACAAAATGAAGCTGCGGAAGCGAAATCCAAGTGATCCTTGAAGCTTTAAGTCGCTGATTTTGAATCCTCGCGAGGCCCAAACAAAAATTGGAAATGTCCGGTTGGTCCTGGGAGGTTCTAATCACCAAAAACTAACAAGAACAATGCCAAAAGCATGTAGCAATAGCCCCAACCGGGCAAACTGAGTGAAACTGAACAACTTTTGAGATTTGACAGTCCTCGCCAGTCCAATAAATGTAGCCCAACACCTGTACTTCAAAGATATAGAGCTATCCCAAGTGAAAAAAGTGAATTTGGACATCGGATGCCGGAAATGGCCGCCTAGTTCCTGCTGAAGCGCTGCAGAGAGATTTTGGTTGACCAAATCTCGTCCAAATCCAAATTGATAGTCTCTAGGCGAAGCTTAGGAGTGTAGCTTCGTAAAGTGACAAAGATTTTTGAAATCGGATATCGTATGAGCAAGCTATGGTGCAGAGAAGCTGGGTATGTCACAAGTAGGAAGTGGAAAAGTTAATCTTCATGGAAGGGTGACTTTGAGAAGCTCTAAACTAAGAGACTGAAGCTTTTTGATCAAACCCAAGGCCCATACCCATCTCCACAGCCCATATTACATGTATATACGATTTCTTTGCCAAAATTTTGATCCAAGGCATGTATTTTATTCCCCTAAATTTGAGAAAAAAAACTTGAAAATGAGCTTACTTAACCCTCTACATCTCCATCATTTGGAACTCGCATGCGTTAGAAAAGGGAATCTCAACCCCATATAGGAGCTGCGCAGCGCCGAATTTGTTGCATATATAGAGGGCTGTTCCCCTGCTACTCTCACCCAAGAGGGAGGGAAGAGAGACAAGAGAGATGGGGGAGCTTGGCTCCCTCGTCGGCTGGACTTCCGTTAGCAGATGCTCTTCGCGTGCGCCTTTGCCGTCCGCCGCCGTTCTCTGGGCTCTGATATCAATGTTGTGCTCTCAATGAAGCCCTTCTTTTGAGGCAGATCCCAATTCTACACGCATTCCCAAGTCTCAAACACGGAGATCGATGCTCGATGTGCCGCCCAGCCACGTACCCCCCTTGATTTGATCCTCTCCTTAATTTGGAGTGACTAATGTAGCGTCTCACATGGGTGCCACATGGCACTCGTGTGTGCCCCTTCGAGTGGAGCCTAAGAGATGGTTCATACCATCTCTTCAATAAGGACTCCCCTCTAGTGGAGCCTAAGAGATGGTTCATACCATCTCTTCAATAAGGACCCCCCTCATAACAATTGAGGACTGGGTTGTGGAGATAAGCTATTGTCCGGCTGAAGAAAATGGATAAGACATCTTCACCAAGCACATAAAAACGAGGTTGTTTTCCATGCAGGTACCGAGCACATAGAATTCAATATTACTATGTGCTTGAGTTGATCGAGGATGGGGTTGTGGAGATAAGCTGTTGCCCAATTAAGAAAATAGAGAAGACACCAAGAGAGCAACTTCATCGACACTTTTGAAAGCTTGGCATTCGGGGGTTGTTAGATATGCTCAATAATCCACCTTTAAGTGAACACAAATGATCCATGATGCTCTAAGTTTTAAGGCCCCCATTATGAGGAGAAGCCATTATGAGAGCCCAAATTTGAGGAACCCTAACTTCCAAATTAGATGAGGTCTATGTGTGATCGTGGATGGTAATAGATGATCTTTGTGAGCCTAGCCATTAAGTTAGGTAGGGCATAAACTTCCACGCCTTTGGGTTGTTATTCAAAGCGAAAATAAAGGCCTTGTGGTGTCACGCGGTTTTTCCATAAAAACTTAATGGGGGGAGTGCAGAGAGGGGTTTGCCCCCTTCTGCAGGGTTTGGAGGGCCTATCTCCTGGCCCGTAGGGCCTAGACAGTAGGACTTTTGGTCGTGGGGATATTGTCCGATTATATATTTTGCTGATTATTTTCTCTCTTGACTACGTTTAACTATATTGACTCCCATTGTAAAAGCGATATAAGCATAGCCCATGTATAACTCTACATAGCATTGCGCACTAGTAAGCCCTTCATCTAGATTTTGTTTAGATGGCTATCTAAGCTCCATATTGGGAGCGCATGGGTGGACATAACCATCTTTGTAGCTGCATAAGTTTTGGCATTTTGAGAATTTGACTTCTCTCTCTCTCAGTCTGTGTCTCTTTTTGTCTGCAATTTTTTCTCAACTTTGTCTATTGGTCTATTCCGCTGTGCTATTATTTCTTACAGTACCTTCAAAAGCCAGATGAAAGGTAGTACAATCATCTTAAGTTAGCGTAGGAGGGTAGGGACAGGGCTTGAACCTGTAAACCTATTGATTACAAGGGAAAGGTCTGGCCACTTTGGAGATTCTTCTGGATAGGAATGATGTTCAGAAACTCAGGGATGAGGCTTGGAAATTCGGATGGATATTATTCTTTGAGTATAATTCAAGTCTATTTCATCTTTAGTGTACTTTCTAGTTATTTCTTTATGGAAGGGAAAAGTGGGGCTTCAACCCGTAGGCTGTAGCTAAGATGTTATGATGGCAGATAGATAGCATTAAAAGGCTGGTGTTCATAGATAATGTTAGCTTACTACTGTTGCATGGAAACTCAATGGTGATGCTTATAACCTCTGATTGGTGATTCTTATGAGTAATATGGAATTTAAGTTGCTTCTTGTATGCCATTTGAGTTTTTTCATCGTATTTTTAATTTCTGGTTCAGGTACCCAAAACAGGGAAAGGAAAAAAGAAGCCAAAGCCTGTAAACAAATACAGGTTTTTCAGCAAAATTTTTCTGTGAAGAGACTTGGTTATAATTGTGCTTCGTAATACCAAATGAAGAATATGAATATTTTACGAATCTCGGTAGTATTTTTTGTGCTTCGGTGATTTTTCTGGGTGTATGAAAGTGCTCATTTTGGTGCATTTGTCATCTTTACACCTTTGGCTAATTGTCTTTGGGAGAGGTCTCAATGATTATATGAGGTGTGAATGCTTTGTTAAGGAAGACAGTAGGCCAATAGTTCAGGACCTTTAAATTTGTAAATTATATTTCAGATTGATGAAACTGCATAGGATGTAAATGAAAGAAAATCTTACTCAGTGTAAGATTGAATTTAATGTATACTTGTGCTATATGTATTGGAGGATCTGTTTGAAGCCAAAACGCTGTTGCAATTTTAAAAGTGAATTGATCAGTATAAGATTGAATTTAATGTGTACTTGTGATATATGGATTGAAGGATCTGTTTGAAGCCAAAAGGGCTGTTGCAATTTTAAAAGGGAATCGAGGACTGGATATATATGTTGAAAGTAGAAAGTAGATTGTGTGTTAGGATGGCTATAGTTTGGAAGTACGTTGAAGTTTCGATCACTTATGCACATTGAAGTTTTGATCACTTATGCACATTGAAGTGAGGAGATTATATCAAATCACATGAATTCTCAGTGCGTGTGTGTGCACATTTGTTGGGGGTTGTGGGGAAAAAATGGTCACAGATGTACAGGCCTATGAAGGCATGGTCCTTCAACGTATTGCATTAAACAGAATCAGATTAGTAGGAATGGTCCGTACTTCACCCTGCACATATTTCTGCATCCTCTATTTGTCATGATGTTAATACAGGAAAGTGGGTACATAGCCCCCCAAAAAACTCCATTGCTGTTGATTTGATTTGGCTTCTGCCAGCCAGTTTCTGCTTTATTTTAATTTTAATCTTCCCAAGTATATTATTACATATTAATATTGTTACTGTTGAATCTGTCCCTAACTGACTCTTGTTTAGTTCACTTGTTTGTGATTCTCATCTAACGGCTTAGATAAAGCAAAAGAAATTCCTTTGGGAGAGCACTGTTTAATTGGGAGCTTGAAATTGAGTAGTGCGAGTCAAAGACTACTAATTCTGATATGCTTCATCTTCTTGAGATACGTTGCTCTTGTGTTAGGACTGCAATGTCTGATTGGGAATGTTGGAAATTCTTTATTGAAGTGATCAAAGAACTGGGAACCCAACATAAATGTGGACAGGGAATCTTGATTACATATGATGGAGGCCAATGGATTCCTCATATATGTTTTGATCCACCCATCTAACAAACTAAGATTATATAAGTTCCGATGGATTCTTCATACATGTTTAGATTGATTCATCTAACAAACTCATATTACATGCTGTGATAAGAGATGACCGAGTCCAAAACAAAAGAATTTTTGCTGAATATGCTGCTGACAGATATACATGGACTGAAGGTAGAGGCTGCTAGGTTGACACTGAAGATGACCTGAGGGTCTCATATGAAGTGAAGCTGAAGCTGTAGGTACATAGCAGCTGATACAGCCTGAAGTATGCAGAAGCTGAACTGAATGGAGTACAGCAATGTGTTGAATCAACTAGTAACAGAAGTATTAATGGTTTACAACCAGCTGGAATGTGAACTTATGTAGGTAGCTGTTGTGGTGCAGGGACTAAACAATGATAGAGGTTAAAGTAGATGAATGCCAAAGCCCACTATGCCTAACTTTGTACCAAAAAAAGTTGGAGCTAAGACCAGGACAATCCTTGTGCATGTCATGGTTGGGTATTTATTCAGTTTGGAGGATGTAATTATATGCACAATTATAACCTAAGAAATGTGTTTAGGACTTCATTGATCCTCTCACATGAAGAGTCTTTGCTGTATGAAATCTCACGTTCATGTACAGTTTTGAAATATGGGTGGCCAAAACCTATGACATGGGTTTTTTAAGTTGGAACATATGGTGCCAGGCAACTGGCCTCATGATTAAAAAAAAAAAAAGATTTCTCTATCATTGGAGCGTGAAGGGTTTCCATTCCACTTATCAGAGGCTGAAGAAGAGTTAGTGGCAGGTTATCAAACTGAATGTTAGGGAAATAAATTCTTTATTTTATGTTGGTTCGTTCTTGAATTGTTGATTTCTTCAATATTTGTAAGAAATTTTGTAACTTCCAGACAGGAAATGTTCGATTTGTTTTGTTGAAGATTTTGGTGAGAATTTTTCAATCAACTACTGAATCAATGAATTCGTTGATGTGTTGAAGTCAGTTATACATATCTTTACTGCCTTATAGAAATCTTACTTGTTTTAATTTATTTCTATTATCACAAGGTGGATCCCATATAAAGTATGGATACATCAATTATTGGATCATGTAATTTTCTTGTACTTGTTGCTTTGGGGAATGTGTTGTTAACAGTCTTGTTTCAAGTTATATTGATTAATTGAGAAACTTCATTTCACAAGTCACAATAAGTATAGCGTAAGAATCTAATCAAGAAAGACAAGGTAACAAAATGTGTTTCTCAATTTCTTTCCATTAGTAAAAGTTGGGCTCCAAATGAATGAGAAAAACAAAAATCCTCATCTATTATGATGATAACAATAGTAAAATAAAAGAACTATGGTGAACAAGTTGTAGAATTTGCAAACTACATTGGTCAAGGATTCATAAGTACTTAAGAAGCTCAAGTCGTTGGCCTACAGTTGTTGAATATCCTTATTGAAAATTCTGTATCATTTGAACAATTTGGTGGATGTATTCATTTTGAATTTGATAAACTTATTGTAGCGAATTTTGCTTTCAAACATGTCCAATCAATTTATCAGCTGAAAAAAAATAAAGAAGTTATAGCTCTTAGACTTTTGAGGTCTACAAAAGCACATGAGCAACACAAGGAAGGAGAAGAACCTTGGAGCATAACACAATAGATGTGTTACCAAGTGAATATAAAAAGGTTAGTGACTCGTTAGGGTTAGAGGTGTATATATAAATCGGAGGGGAAAAACCTCTGAAAGAGGGAAAAATGTGCTCCAACCATCTCAACTGCGCTCATACACATCACTATTGAAATACAGCAACAAATCCCTTGTGGGAATGATGCAGTGAACAAGGAGCTAGCACTCGAGTATAATGAAGTGTGAGATATGTGGAAAGAAAGTAATCCACAAAAGCAAGTTAGCTTTAAGCTTTGCGGAAAGCTTCGAACTTCTCCGTAAGTGGAGCTTTTGTGAAAAGTTCAAATAATGATGCAAATTCCCCAAATTTGATAACACAAAAGAGGCATGCAAATAAGCTTAAACTCTATAATGTTTTTTTATTAGGAGCAGTGAGCAATATATATGAGTAGAAGTACATCATCTCCAGGCTTAACATATAAGATGCTCTTATTAGGATCATTCTGAAAACCCTGTGCTAGCAAGTGGGTATGTATCTTCTCATACCAAACAAGTGGTGCTTGCTTCAAGCCATATAATGCCTTTTTAACTTGCATAATTTGTTTTTATACGCTTGCATAAAACCTTGGGACTGAAATACATACACTTCATGTAGATCACCATTCAGAAATAGAATTTTAATGTCCCACTGATATACATTCAAATCATGATGAGTTGCAAGTGCACAATTGCTACAAACGATGGTCATTCGGCATGTGACAACAAAAGTCTCATCAAAATAAATTCCTCTTGAGCATAGCTTTTGCAAACAAGCCTAGTCTTATACTTATGAATTCTTCCATTAGGCTTACATTTCAGCTTGTATATCCATTTAGCACCAATGGCCGTTCTGCCTAAAGGAAAATCACATAAATACTTCGCTAGTGATGTGTGAACACACTAGGATCGCCAGTGCACTTTTTCCTCTCTTTAGGAGTTTTTTTTCCTTGACTTGAATATATGCCTATAACCCTAATGGATCACTAATCTTTGTACATTCTCTTGGTAATACATTCAGTATTGTGTGCTATGCTCCAAGCTTCTTCTTGCTTGTGTTCGTGTTCACCTCAAACAATAAGAGAAGGTCGTGCTTCATCGAAGGCATCATCGACACCCCTTCGATCACAGTCTCAAAATCACAAAAAAATTAGTGAGCTCGTTTTGGCCTCTGAATGCACTATCCCATCACTTGTGCAAGTAATTTGCCTTTTTGTGCCAAACATATATATAGGTTTTGGTTTGCCAGTATAAGCTCCTCGAAGTTTGCTACAGGTTTAGTAGAATTCGATAGAGTATTGTTCAACTTTTTGAGATAGCCATTTTTTTGCATAAGGGTATTTTAGTCAGTGGCCATGACTGAAAGCACTGATGTATTCTGTATGCAAGCTATTGAGGATAAGTTGGATGCTACCAATTACCCATTATGGGTATATATGATGCATCATGTATTGGTCGCAAAAAAACTATGGAATATCATGCAGGGTGTTGAAAAACATCCTACTACATTAGTAAATACAGTTACTAAAGGTGATGCGGGTGGCATTGAAGATGATGTTCTTCAGGTTCTTGTTCGTGCTGTGGTTCTTGTTGCATCTATTGTAGAGCAACTTCATTGGGATGCAGAGATGCTCAGCCATATGCATCGCTAGCCTTGTCTGTCAAATGTGCCATTGTTCCTCACATTTGCTCTTGCAAAACAACAAAGGATGCTTGGGATACACTTATCACTTTATACTAGGGAAGGAACAAGGCTCGTGTTATTAAACAGTCGGAGAGTGAGCACATGAATGAAGGAGATTTTGTGGACAGTTTCATGACAAAGAGCAAAGCTTTGAAGAAGCTATTGATTTCTATTGATGAAGTCTTGCTAGATAGTTCACTTGTCCAGACTCTTTTGAATGGTCTTCCAGATTCATATTAGAGTTTTGCTTCTACTGTTCGATTGATGATGAAAGGATATCCAAATGCTTTAACATTTGAGGAGTTAGTCTCTGTTCTGTTGTAAGAAGATCCATCTAGGTAGAACGTATCCATTATGGGTGTTGTAGATCAGGCTTTCGTGGCTAGTCAGAAGGGCATTGGTAAATGGAGCTCATCTAGTAGCAAGCAAAAATCTGCTAATTTTGCACAATCAAAGGAGGGGAATGACAAAGACGAGAAGCAGAAATTGTTTTGCAAATATTGTAAACTGGCCTCTAAAGAGGCAAAGAAAAAAGAGGTTGGAATGGTTGTTGCAGAGGCCTCTACACCCAAATCAGAGTCTGCAAATATTGTGCAGAGTGAAGACTGGGCATTTACTACTGTTTGCAATTATGATAAATCTTCTCATGAATAGTGTATGTCTTCAATAGACTTAGATGTTTGGTACTTTGATAGTGGGGCAACCAAACATATTATCTCGGAGTACAATTTCTTCTCTTCACTTGAGCGTGCCCCTATAGGGAATACTTTCACATGCGCCAATAACTCCTCTTATTCTGTAATGGGAGTTGATAAGATCATTTTGACGATTGTTGATGGTAGTTCTTTTACATTGTTAAATGCTTTATTTGTGCCAGGAATCAAGAAAAATCTGTTATTAGTTTTAGCATTAGCCAAGATATGTTTGGTTGTGAAATTTGTTGATAGCAAATGTATATTCATGATCTGTCAAATGGGGATGCCATTATTGCTTCTGGCATTTTATGTCGTGGGTTGTATAAGCTCATAGATTATGCAATATCTGTGAATGATTTTGCATGTGCACTTCAAGATTCTCATGCCATGTCAAATGTAAAGCTTTGGCATGCACACTTTGGTCATCTTAACTTTGCTAGATTGTCATGCATGAAGAAATTTGAAATGGTAATCTCTTTGCCCAAACGTGGGTGCAAGATTACGACTACCACGTGCTAGAGAGATGACTCTTCTCCCAACCAAATGCCTCTATATATAGCTCTCTCCAAGAAAGTACATTCTTAGGTAGGTGGATACTAATCATCCAAGTGTCAGCCATGTAACTAAATGTGCACCAAGTCCTAGTTAACCAGATTTAACTCAAGTGGATGCTTCTAGACGGTTCTAGACCTCTTTGGGAAAAACACTCTTCCCGTGTACTCCATGGGGGTTGAACCCAAGACCTCCTCCTTCACATCCTTGAGATTTAACCACTAAGCTAAGTGGATCACTTGTTCACAAGAGCACAGGACCTCCTAGTAAGTCTAAACTTGAGATATTTGGTCATACACATGGGTGACCAAACGGTGTCCGATTTCAGATTCATCTGAACCGGCCTGACCCTTAGATCATACACTTACTTTATTACATTTTCCCCCTTGGAAAATATTTTCATCCTCGAAAATTACACCTATATATATTGTAGGCAACCCTCGAGCCTCATGTTCTAAAACCGGAAGAACATGGTCATGTTCTAGAACTGGAAGAACATCTTTCATCTCTGTGGTGGAAACCCTGCCCAAATGATTCAAAACATTATCTTGCTTTTCACTTTGATAAACTAGTCAAAGTACAAGGTAATGAATGAATAATAAGGGTGGATCTAAAAACATCCCTGGTCAATTCACAGTTTTTACTAGGTGCGATCTAGGCACAAACATGTGAACTGGGTGGATTCAAATTACTATTCCATTTCTGAGCATGCTGGTGCATGTACTTAGTAACGAAGGTGGGATTCTTATCCCTTGCAAGACTTTGAGAACTCTTGATTTACTTGCATTTGATTTAGAAAACTTTAAGTTTGATTCTCTCAAATAAGGATGTTTTTACAATGGTTTACTCCTATCCAATAGTTAGATTTTTTTCACTCCACTAGAGGAATACTTTGTCTTAAGGAGTTAAAAAAATCCTATGTAAACTATAGGAGAAAGTTTACCATCATTAGGGGAAAAAGTGAACCTTGCATGGGCCTTGTAAGGATCCCTAATTTATAGGGATTAAGAAGCCTAATCTAAGGATTAAAGGGACATAGAAAACCATTAGTGGTATTTTAGAATAAAATAATATCTAAAAGATCTTTGTGTTTGGATTTGAGAATGAAACTTTTCATCATCGTTGGATGCTTTATTTTATTCGTCCATATTGAAACTCATAAATAGATAGAGAGAGAATGTTTGACACACATGACAGTCAACTGAATCCAACAAAATCTTTTTGAACACTCTCTGCAAAAATATTGATCCTTAGATATTAGCAAATCAGATGGCCATCCAGATTCGGGGCTGAGCGCATTTGCGACAATCATTTGAGGATGTCGGATGAGGATTTGATCGAAGGGCGCTAGCGCAAAGGTGCATTTTACTTTATGTAGTGAAGCTTCAACCATTAGATCATCTCAACATCGGATGGCTACAATTTATTGGTGGCCAAGGATAGCGGAGTTCAATTGGTACCATCTGATGGCACATCAAATCGAAGGGTTCGTATTGAATGGCAAAAATTTGAGGGAGAATTGTTATCGGCCATTCAAATCATATGAATCCAAGGGCTCATCTTCAAAGTTTCCTTGACTTTTTCCATTGAACCTCAACCTTTGGATCATTGAGGCAATCCAAGGGCCCTAATGAATTTCTAAGCCTTTCAAAACCATTCACACAACTAAAACCAGGAATTGAAGGTGTTTTTCTACTCTTTGACGACACAAAAACTAGAGAAGCCTATGCGTAGCCTATGTGTTTAAGGGACTAGACTGTGGCCATCACCCTCTTCTCATTGGTCCATCACTAATCAAACCTTAATCCAAAAGGCCCAAGAAGGGTTCATTTTTTCCCCTAATGCTTACTTTGAGTCAACCGCACCATAACTTGACCAATTCAAATTCAAAATGAACTTATCCAACTTAGGACACTTTTCTTAAAGACTTGAGCTAGAAGTTGTTGTGAATTGTCAATCTGATGAGCAATTTCTAGGTTCTTTATTCTAGAGTATACTCGACGTTAGGAACTCATTTATGCTATATCTTGAAGCAAAGTCAAATAAATAAGTCCGCTTAGACTTATTATCTTTTGAAGATTGAAAAGGTGCTTGTACAAAACATCTATATGAGATGTTTAATTTAGTTACTTGGTTTTAATTGACTAACTCTCGAATTTTGTGGAAAGAATCAGATACCATATCTGAGTCAGATCCAAAAGATTTGGAAAGCGGAAAGAAAGAACAAAAACTCTATACAATCAATTCAAACTTCAAAGACATAAGCTTTCTATGAGTCAAAGTCTAGATGACTGAGGACTTTAACTTCTCAAAGATCTATTTGAACAAGATATTGAAGCGTTATATCTATCTTTAAGAGGAAGGGGACTTGATTCTCAAAAAGATTCATAGAGTAAATCTAAAACATCATCCAACCACAAGATACTAGTATGGTATCCAACATCATTGTGTCGACCCACTGAGAGTCTATTGATGATTTTTTTTTTAAAACTCAAATGATGCTTCACTTGAGACTAAGATCGTCCCTATATTTAATCTTTATGATTCCTTACTTGGAATGCACTTCTTGTGCATTTCTTCGAGTCAGAGGATTGAATTTGCCAATTTACACTAAGAACTTTGTGCTTGACTTAGTCAGTCTATTCCTTAGTTGAAAGGATCATTTCAATGTCAAAGTCCTACTTGTTCAGAATTTATTAAATATTTTTGAATCAACAACACTTGAGCTTGAAGTGTTTCAAGAAGATCTTAGAAGTTACTTAGTTCATATCTTCCTCTTCCTTGATCTTGAAGTATCTTTAGATTATGCTTTTATCCTTCTTGGATTAAAAATTCTTCTTTGAAGTTTGCATTTTCTTGAGGATCAGATCTAGCTTCAAGATTTAAACTAGGACTAAAAGATAATTATCATCTACGGTCCGATGTCCCATACCTTCCTACATCAATCTGAGTATAAATTTTGGTGTCCCATACCACCTTATTTTATATTCACATTAATGTGTGGGTGATACTTATCCTAAAGTCTAAACACATCTTGATAGAGTACCTTTTCACTTCAACTTTTTAGAGGTTTCAAGCATTATCTCTATCTTGATATTCTAGATTTTGATCCCTTCACATGATCGTCTCATAATCAGGTGCTTAGCCTTGGAAACTTGAAAACCTATCGATAGAATATCCATTGTTCTTTGCTAGGATTTTCAAATGAAAACCAATCAGAATTTCGAGTACTTGAATTTTCACAGATTCAAGTTCAATTGGTTTATTCGTGACCAATTTGTAGTGACAAGAGCTTTTCACTTCTTGTCTTTAGATTCCTTCTTTACTGATGCCTTAGGTACCTATCCCGACTAGGACTTTACAGGAATCTCTCTATTGCATAAGTCTAAGCATCCACTCATGCTTTCTGGATTTGTACCAAAATCCCTTTAAGGATAGGCAAACATTATGTTTTACCTTCCACAGACTTAAGTACCATCTTCACGGTTACAATCTACATTCTTGGAATTTCTTCACTCTGTTCAGGCTTGGAACAACTTACTCTTTTCACAATTTTTGATTAGATAAAAGGAACTTGAGTGAATAATTCCCAAAAGGAATTTTATTGTCAATACTTGGGTAAACTTTAGAGTAGTTCGAATCGCACGTTCTTGGACAATCATGGCCAAGCTTGATCAATTTTGGTTGACCTTGCGACTAGAATAAAGTCTTAGTCTTTATTATTAAGATCTCTTGAACTATCAAAAGCTTCTTTGCTTACCCGCGGGATTTTTAGAGATTTTTCCCTTAATCATAAGTCCAAGCATATGCTGATGCCTCTCAGTTCCAAAGCTAAGAATCTTTGATACACCTTTAGGTTATATCAATATTTGGACTTAAGTACCAATACTAGTGGTTTGGGAATTGCTGGGAACTACTTGCTATTAAAATTACTTGAAAGATTCCAATCTCATATCTAAGAAGATTTTTTTCTTTCAAGAACTTCAAATTCCTGCCAAGGAATCAAGTAATACTAAGCCAATGATTCATTTTGGAATCTTTTGCTTTGCTAGAATAATCTTTTAAAAAGAAATCTTGACTTTTGGACAAACAATAAAGCTTTAAGTCTTGGTCTTGTCCGAAAGCTATTCCTTTTTAACCAATGAAATAGTTAATCAAACTAATTCCTTTATTGGAATATCTTTGCGAAGTAGCTTAATTCCCAAAGATTACTTTGATGTATCTTTTAGGAAAATATCCTGATTCCCAAAGATTACTTTGACTTGGGTTTCTTCTTTAAGCTCTAATTAGCTTAAACAAAACCAAGTATACTTTTCTCATCCTAAAAAAAGTGCTTAATAAAGTTTCCATGCTTTTTGAAAACTTTGCATCTTGACTAGAGATGCAATCATAAAACCTAGCATCCAACTATTGAACACTAAAGTTCAAGTGATGCTAAAGTTTATTCACTTCTTTGATGTTCATTATTCATCAGAATGAAATCAAAGAAAAAACTTCAAAAGTTTCGTCATTTTTTCAAATTTGGAACATATCAACTACCCTTTGAACTTAAAAGTTCAGTTGATTTAAGTTCCATTTGATTGTATTTGATTCTTATCACGTCTTGGGATAGAATCAGAAAGAACTTCCAAAGGAAACTTTATCAACCTTCTTGGATGCATAATTTCTTAAATCCAAGCTAACGACTGCATCTAGGCTTGCCATTAAGATTCTCTAAGTTTTCTCCTAAACTAAGGGTCATCGTGGAATTTTTCAAGCAGTCGTATTTTTCTTTCCATTCCAATGAGCAAGAAGATTGGATACTTGACTTTCAAAGGGCCTACTTTTTCTAATCAAGACTCCTAATTTGTGATATCTAAGTATCACATTTGGGAAAAATAAACTAGCTACTTTAGTTGCATGGCACTCAAGAGCCTTGCAACTACCTAGTTTGCTACTATTTTCCCTAGGTATCTAAGTCAAGTTAGAAAAAAGAGGTAATGAAAGTATAAGTATTCAACTACTTAACAAACAATCATGCATATGCAAATGCCTATTCTTGCATGCAAACACATGTGAGTGCATGCATGTGTTGACATTCTCCTTTCATGCATCAAACTTAAATCAAGCAATTCTCGAGCTTGAAAATGCATGTTCATAATCATCCATGCACAAACATTCTACTTGCTAGCTTTAAAAAAGAAATATGTAATTGTTCATGTGCATAAACTTGAGCATTAGCTATCTTTTTCAAGCAAGAAGAAAACATGTTTTGTGCATGAAAACATTCTTTAAAAAGGAGAAAGGCACCAATATTCTTTCGTAGATGCATGCCTATGCTTGATAAGTGTTTTCATACTTCGAGTATCTCCTATTTCGTTTTCATTAAATTTTATACAATACTTTCAAAATTGAAGATTCCTTCCATACTTCAATGATAATAGCAATATGCTAGCATAGAGCATAGCAAATATTGAAATGACAATATCAACTTAGAAAATACTTATCTCTCTTGGATCCATGCTTCATGCTCACATCTTTGCCTCCCCTAGAAGTATCTTCTTCTTCTTCTAAGAAAACTACATATCCTTGCTCTACGAGTGCTTGAAAGAAATATAGTTCCAATGATGTAGTCAATTATGCTCATGCTTTAACCTAAGTGTGAATTTTCCCGAGATAAGAAAAACACGAGATAAGGTTTCCTTCTCGGGTCAATTTGATGGTTTGAATTTGTGTTTGGTTGGGATAGTAGAAGATAATTGCAAAGATTAAAAAAAACTCGGGTTCAGTAGAAGTCTGAAAGCTTATTAGGATAGTGAATGTGGCGGTTCCATCGTATGGGGGAGATTTTGGGATCGAACCCCATGTCCACTGGCTGCAAAAGAACTGCTTTTTGTCCCTGATATATCCAGTGGAGGTATGAAGTTCGATTCCAGATTGCATTGATTATCTGATTTTTTGAGGGATTTGCAAGCTGTTGCAACGCGTAATGAGAACATATGATTAGAATTGGAAAGAAATCGAGTTCAAGAACGTGCATGAGCTTCATAGTTAGCGAAGATGACATGGGTTCATGCCCGCCTAGTGCACCATCTGATGATGCCTTACTTCAATTGCTTGTACATTACAAGCTTCTGCAGTGGGATCAACAAGGTCTTCATTCAAATTGCAATCAAAGATCTATCATGAACATCGCTCACTCTACTTGATGAGGGAGCATGGCTACAATAGAAGGTCATGGGTTCAAAACCCGAAGGGACATTTCTTTACATTGTCGTGGTTCAAAACCTACCAATGATCATCTGCAGATGGCCTCTCTTTCTTTTTGTTTTTTATGTCTTTATAGACCTACAAAACTCGATCGTGGACCTTCTCTCTGCCTCATGTTCTCTAGACAACCCGCACAGAAAAATTGAAATGAAGAAGATGAAGAAGGGCACCCGAGTATGATGAAAAGAAACTTTACAAATTATGAAATATCAAGCTTTCCATAGAAGCTCCAACTTGGGAGGAAAATGATAATGGATCCTAAAAGGACTCTATGAGAGCTTAAGAAAGATGATGAGCTCCCAAGGTCACCATGAAAACTTGCTCTGATACCAACGCAAGATTACCACCACCACGTGCTAGAGAGATGACTCTCCTCCCAACCAAATGCCTCTATATATAGCTCGGACTACCTTCTTGGGTAGGTGGATACTAATCATCCAAGTATCAGCCACATAACTACATGTGCACCAAGTGTCCCAGTTAACCAGAGTTAACTCAAGTGGATACTTCTAGAAGGTTCTAGAGCTCTTTCGGCAAAACACTCTCCCCATGTACCTCATGGGGGTTGAACCCAAGACCTCTTTCACATCCTTGAGACTTAACCACTAAGCTAAGTGGATCACTTGTTCATAAGAGCACATGACCTCCTCGTAAGTTTAAACTCGAGATCTTTGGTCATACACACGGGTGACCAAAGGCTATCCGATTTCAGATTTGTCTGAACCAACCGGACCCTTATATCATAGACTTAATTTATTACAATGAGGCACCTAGTAAACATGTTTGTGAAGGCTATATTTTGGGCCAAATGGAGGGCTCCTCCTTCCCAAAAGATAGTTTAGTTCGAGCTAGTTAAAAATTGAAGCTTGTTCACAATGATGTTTGTGGTCCTATCAAACACTTTCTTTTGGGAACTACCTTTACTTCGTGAATTTCATTGATGATTTTTCTAGGCATGCCTAGGTATATCCATTGAAGTCAAAGTCCAAAATTTTCATGTGGTTCAAATAGTTTTTGGTTTTGGCTGAAAATCTATCAGCATGTAAACCAGGCACCCTCCATTTTGATCAAGCGAGGGAATATATGTCTTCTGATTTTAATGCATTTATGGTTGAATGTGGGATAAAACATTAGTGTACAGTGGCGAATGGAGTTTTTGTACCGATCGGAGTTGCTGAACCGAATGGAGTTGTTGAATCAAATGGACTTGTTGAACCGAATGGAGTTGCTGAACCGAATGGAGTTGTTGAAAGAAAGAACATGTGACTCAACCGAATGGCATTGCTGAAAGAAAGAACAGGTGACTCAACCGAATGGAGTTGCTGAAAGAAAGAACAAGTGACTCATGGAGATGGCGAGGTGTATGGTTAAGAGCCAAGCTTTACCACATAGTTTTTGGCTTGAGGTTGTTATGTGTGCAACATATGTATTTAATGGGTGTCCCACTAAAGCATTGGAATCTATCACTCCATATGAGTCTTGGCATAGTTGCAAGCCATATGTTTCTCATCTACATGTCTTTGGTTGTTTGGCATATGCATAAGTGTTCGAACAACAACACAAGAAATTGGAGGATAAAGTAGAGAAATGTAATTTTGTTGGGTACAGTTCAGAAAGCAAGGGCTATCGTCTATATCAATCATAGAGTAAACACACTTGAGTAGCCATGATGTTGTTTTTGTGGGAGGTGCAATTCAGCCATTACTTTAATGTGCTAGGGAGATATTAGTTAGCTCCAAAGATGAGTATGACACTTTGCTGTCTCTTTTTAGAGGTGGATAGTCTAGTATTGGTACACATGATGCAATTTCTCAGCCTATGCACGTTCCACATGATGATGGAGATCATTCCATTCCCGATTCAGATTTACATGATGCACTTGTTGATGAGAGGTCTGATATAGAAGAGGCAAAAGCTATGCCTAAATGGCTAGTGTAGACTTTGTGAGATATCAGATTCGATGCACCTCTGCCCTATCATACTTGTTCAGGCTCTCATAGTGCTTCTTTTGCATCAGATTGGTATGCTATGGCTGCCTCTAGTCTTTGTGATGAGAATGAGCCTGTTTTGTTTGATGAAGCATAAAATTCAAAAAATGATATGCCTACTTTGCAATCAAAATATGATGCTACGATGAAAGTAGCTGGACTTTATATGACTTGCCTCCTGGCAAGAAGGCCATTGCCACTAAGTGATTATACAAGCTGAAGCATAAGCCTGATGGAATAGTTGATAGGTATAAGGGTAGCCTTGTTGCAAAATATTATGCTCAAGAAAGAGGCATTGATTTTGATGAGACCTTTCCTCCTACATGTCAAATGACTACTATTCGTAGCACCTGTGCACTTGCTCATCATGGTTGGAACGTATTTCAATTGGACATTAAAATTGCATTTCTCAATGGTGACTTACATAAAGAACTGTATGTTTATCAGCCCTGTGGTTTTGTGTAGAAAGGGCATGAAAAAAAACTGTGCAGGTTGAAAAAGACATTATATGGTTTGAAGCAAGCACCACATGCTTGGTATGAAAAAATACATGCCTACTTGATTTCACATGCTTTTCAGAACAGTCCAATGGAGAGCACCTAATATGTTAAGCATGAAAATGATGTGCTTTTGATCATTGTTGTCTATGTTGATGACATGCTACTTAGTCCTAATGAGAAGTATATTGATGATTTTAAGGCTGATTTGCATGCCTCATTTGAGATGTCAGATTTGGGGAATTTGCATCATTATTTGGGCATTCAGTTTATGCAAGTTGATGATGGGATAACTTTGTGTCATACAAAATATATTGACGCCTTATTGCAGCGAATACCCACCTAACAAAAGGGGTAACAAAGTGTGATACACATCCTTTGAGCTAATAGATGCCTCCTTGGTATTGTTGATATATTTCAGTGGTGATGTGTGTGAACACACTTAGGACCTTTGGGGCACTTTTTTTCCTTTTTAAGGATTTTTCAACCGGCATGTATATATGCCTATAACCCTAATGAGTCATTTATCTTATACATTCACTTGGTAATACATTCTATATTATGTTGTGCTAAAAAATTCTTATTCTTCTTTTTTGTGTGCTTTGTGTGCTTTCAGAGGCCTCAACATCCAACAATCGGTATCGAAGCCAGTTTTCTTCATCTATCGTATCACCCATATCCCTCTAATAAAAAAATCTCAGAATCACATAAAAATTGGTGGGCATATTCTCATCTCTTTTCGACCTTCGAATGCACTATCACAACAATTATGGAAAATTTTTCCTTTTATGCTAAACATATACATAGGTTTCGATTTGTGAGTACAACTGTATCAAAGCCTACTAGAGGTTTAGAGAAGCTCAACAAGGTATTTATATTCAACTTTTTGAGATACAATCATTTTTCTTCATGAGGGTATTTAGTCACTGGCCATGGCTAAAAGCAATGATGTATTTTGAAAGCCGAGCTCCTGAGGCCGCACATAGTACTCCGCATGGGACGCTGTAGAATACACAGAAAAACACAGTACATAGAGGAGCACAAAGACAAGCTTCTTAGGTCTCACAAATGCGGTCGAACATACAGTCTGTGATTGACCAGGCCACTATATGTTTTATTAAAGAACATATACAAAAGGAGTGTCTAGTGGCCATTTGGCCTTTCACATGGACACTAATTGTAAGAATCTCCCACTAAAGGCCAACATGGCCAAAGTAGGTATGGGAGAAAAATAAAGAATGATAAAGAATACCTGAGTCTTACTATACAAATTATACCTCCCACCTTATGGGCATGTTACATAGTATACAACTGACTCAAGAATCAAGTAACCCCCATCAAGTGACAACTGTGTCGAAAGCTATCCTGTGATAGAGCTTTAGTCAAAGCATTTGCAACATTATCTCGAGTGTGAAACTTCTCAAGAATAATGCACTTAGTGGCTAAGCAATGTCTAATGAAGTGATACCTCACCTCAATGTGCTTGGTCTTTACATGATAGACCGGATTCTTAGCCAAAGCAATGGCACTCTAACTATTACTGAGCAAGCGAGGTACATGCTGAGGTAAACCCATATCACAAGCAAGACGAGAAAGCCACAATGCTTCCTTACATGCCTCACTTGCTGCAGCATACTCTACTTCTGTGGTGGAAACAACTGTACATTCTTGAAGACGAGATCTCCAAGAGATAGCATCTCCAGCAAAATGAAAAATGTACCCTGATGTGGACTTACGATTGTCTACACAACCGGCATAATCAGAATCTCTGTAACCAATAATGGATGCTTTCCCTCTACCTAAGCATAGACACTTGTCCTTAGTGCCACTCAGATATCTCAAAATCATCTTGACTGCTTCCCAATGTTTTTTGCCAGGATTAGACATATATCTGCTCACAACTCCCACTCCAAATGCAATGTCTGGTCTCATAGCTACCATAGCATACATGAGACTACCAACAACAGACTGATAGGGAATTTTGTTCATGAATTCCTTTTCCTCATCTGATTTGGGGCAATCATCCTTGCTCAATTTCACATATGTGGGTAAAGGTGTACTCAATGCCTTTCCACTCTGCATATTGAACCGGTGAAGTACTTTGGATATGTACTCACCTTGAGACAAGTATATTCATCTTTTACTCCTATCACGAGTTATGCGCATGCCAAGAATATGTTTGGCATCCCCCAAATCCTTCATATCAAATATCTGACTCAATTTCTTTTTGAGAACTGACAAATCATAAGAGGAATTCCCAACAATGAACATATCATCGACATAAAGTATCAAGCATATCAAGCTTCCATCTGAGCATCTCTTTGTGTAGAGACAATGATCCTCATTGCTTCGAGAATAGCCTTGAGATTTCATAAAAGCATCAAACTTTTGGTACCATTGTCTAGGGGACCGTTTAAGTCCATACAAGCTCTTCTTAAGCTTACAAACTAGACTTTCCTTGCCAGGAACCACATAACCCTTTGGTTGTTCCATATAGATCTCATATGTAAGATCTCCATGCAAGAAAGCAGTTTTCACATCCATTTGGACGAGCTCTAAGTCCTCCATTGCAACGAATCCAAGAAACATGTGTAGGGTAGTCATCTTGACCACTGGAGAGAAGATTTCCTCGAAATCAACACCATGTTGTTGTTTAAAACCCTTTGCAACAAGTCGTGCTTTATACTTTGGAGAAGCACTATCTGATGTGAATTTCAGCTTATATACCCATTTACATGGTAAAGCTTTCTTGCCCTTTGGCAAAAGTACCAAATCCTAAGTACCATTCTTGTGAATAAAATCCAACTCACTCTTCATGGCACGCTCCCACTTGACATGATCCTCTATCTGCATAGCCTCTTTGTAGCAAGAGGGCTCACCGGCATCTGTCAGCATAACAAAATCTAAACCTGGAACATATCTATCAGGTGGATGTGAGACATGTGCATAACGTCTCAATGGTTGCTGAACAGGAATATGTGTAGACTGATTTGAATGGACATTCTCTTGAACATCCTTATGCGCAGCATTTTCATGCATGCTAACTGGAGGACTAGTATCCTCAAACACCACTCTTCTCACTTCAACGTCCTTAATGGGCTGTTTATGCATCTTAGACTCATTGAAAATGAAATCACTACTTCTGATCACTGACCGTGTTTCAAGATCCCATAACCGATATCCAAATTGTCCTTCTCGACCATATCCAAGAAAAATGCATTTCTTTGACTTATGGTCTAACTTTTGTCTAAGATCCTATGGTATATGAACATATGCATCACACCCAAAAACTCGAAGATGATCATAATATGGTGGTTTCCCTGTCCATAACTCTTGTGCCACTTTCAAACCTTTGGCGATACTAGGTGAAAGGTTAATCACATGAACTGCAGTCAATACTGCTTTTGCCCAAAAGCCTTGTGAGAGGTTTGCATAATGCAACATAGAGACTAGTCTATCTTGAATAGTTCTATTCATCCTCTCAGCTAGACCATTCTGTACTGGGGTATAAGGAGCTGTAAACTCTCTACGAATCCCTCTAGACTGACAGAAAAGACTGAATTCATGTGAGGTATACTCACCCCCGTTATCTGAACGTAAAGCCTTAAGCTTAGTTCCTTTTTCAGTCTCAACTGAAGAAAGCCATTTTCTGAAAGTGGGGAATATCCTTCGATTTGATAGGATATACCTAGTAGCATCATCTATGAACGTGACAAAGTAGAGAGAACCACCTAAAGACCTAGTGGGCATAGGACCACACACATCTATATGAACGAGATCTAAAGGTTGAATTGAAGATTCAATGTGCATTCTATGCACATTTTTGGTTTGCTTTCCATATTGACAAGGCTCACAAAATGATAAATCGGAGAAAGATAACAAAGGTAAGTAACCAAAACGAGAAAGATTTTCCATTCCACTACGAGATATATAGCCCAAACAACCATGCCAAATACAAGTTTAGGCTGTTTAGTAACAGCTAATAAGTGTTCTTTCTGTGATACAAATAAAGGATAAAGTGAGCCAACTTTGCTTCCTTTTACAATAACCATATTGCCCTTCGATATGCGAAAGGACTGAGCATAGAAGACCACCTTGTAACCAAGGTCATCAAGTTGATCAACTGACATCAAACTACATGATAACTGAGGTACATGGCGTAGATTATGCATAGTAAATTTTGAACCATTAATGAACTGCACAACGACATCTCCAATCCCCAAGACATCACACTAGTAAGAGTCACCAAGTCTCCCGGTACCAAGAGAATTTACTGCATAATTAGAGAACCATTCTCTGTGTGGTGTCACATGGAAAAAAGCACCAGAATCTACCAGCCAGGTGTGGGAAAGAGAATCAGCCATAAGCACCTCCAACGGCACAATACTATCAAGTGTCAACACATCAACATCATCAGAAATAGCATTAATTTCTTCAATCTTCACAGTCGTAGTAGATGGTGCAGGTAACTATTTACCATGCCCATCAACATTTTGTCCTTTACTTTTAGCATTCTTTAATGCATAACAGTCTTTCTTCATGTGTCCTTTCTTATGACAATAATGGAATTCGATATCCCTCTTCCTTGATTTATTTCTACTTTTATTCCATTGACCATTCTTTTCCTTGTTCTTGCTCCTGCCACGTTGTTGATTCTTTCCTTGGTAAGGATCACAAACATTATATGCATCTCCACTCTGAGTGCCAACCATGGATTTTCTATGAATCTCCTCATGCAAGAGTGCTCCACATATGTCATCATAGACGAGTTTACCACCAGGTGCGCTATTGCTAATAGTTGTGCAAAATGTATCCTATGATGAAGGCAAGGTGCATAACATCAATATTGCTTTCATTTCATTATCCATATCCATTTGTTGAGCCTATAATTGAGAGAATATAGCATCAAACTCATTTAGATAAGCAGCAACACTATTTGTGTCCTTCATACGAAGGTCATATAATTTTCTCATCAGATAGACTTTATTTGATGCTGTCTATTTTTCATATGTATTGCATAACTTCTTCCAAAGCTCGTCTGCACTTTCACAGTCTAATACTGTAAAGTAAACATTATCTGCTAGGTGCAAGCGAATGGTAGACCTAACCATTTTATCTAGCTCATCCCAATCATCTTCATTCATGTCAGCAGGCTTCTTTGAAATTCCATTTACTGGCTTCCATTGCCTCCTTTGTATCAGCACATCTTTAATCTGCTTCTTCCATAGAGAAAAGTTTGTGCCATCAAATTTTTCGGATCTCAAAATGGTCTTTGCCTTGCAAGTTATAGCTCCTCCTCGAAACACTAGCACCAGGCCCTGATCCATCAGATGTGCCTGAGACCTTTGATGCCATGATGGCAGAGAACTAAATGGAATGATAATGGAGCTAGAAGAGTTCAAACTCCAATGAATACCTGTATCAAGGAGTAAATCGACCACTTTATAATTGACAAAACCAAAATCTCAAAAAATTTTGCCAGAGTATCCTCTGCAAAATCAGGGTATGACCAGTATCAGAATATCATAAAACTGCAAGTACTGACATGTTTGCCTACATAGTGAACCACTGACTCCACTGCAAATAATCAGTTACCCAATAGAAGCCAACTAGGCTTATCGAGCACCTATGAACAACTATCATACATCTATGGCGAGGCTGGGTAAGTCTTCCACCTGCATCACCAAAGAGACCCCGACATCTGGGTGTCTCCTAGTTAAGAAAACCTCACCACGACCCTCTTTATCAAATGTAAAAGGCTTTATGCAAAGAATGTAACCGCTATATCAATGACCACATGGACGTACATAATCGGTATTCATAGAAGCGTACATGGTGTGTATGTGATCAAAATATGCAATAAAATGATACTAAAGCCTGAATACACAGCCCAACAACTAGCCAATAACACCTGCAAGTGTCTGTCAACTCTGATGTTTTAGGCTCAAAAAACCTGCATAAGTTTGCAGCAGCGGCTCCCACCAAAACTGAAATCTTTCAAGAAACCTGTGGTTTTACTAGTATGGCTGAAAACTCAGCCCCAAAGGTTGATATTTATTGTCAGAGAAGTACAAAGAACACTCTTCTTGATGTTTGTGGACCTGCATGAAGAGAACTACGTGTAGAAGTACTCCAAAATGGCTCCAAAAGACACCCAAAAATGCTTCAAAAATAGGCTTTGAAAGCAAAGAATGAAGCTTTGAGGGACCAAAAAATGTTCAAGGTAATGTCGACCTTAGTCTTCCCCTTCTTCAAACACCACAAGAGTGTAGCTTAGTGGTAAGAGATTGCCATGGTTAAGCGAGCTCCGGGGGGAATAGTACTAGGATGGGTGACCTCCTGGGAAGTAGTGGGAACCTCTTTATTCCTTGATCGTTGAAGTCCTCCCTTGCGTGCTGCCAACGGCACCAACGGTGACTTCGATGACTCGGATGACAAGGTATGCCAAGGTGTATGCCTTGGTCGCCACCTTAGTCATAAGCCTTAGAGATAGAGGAGGCAAAAACTATACCTAAATGGTTGGTTGCAAACCTTGAGAGATAGCAGACTATATGCATTGATATATCATACTTGTTCAGGCTCTCATTGTGCTTTCTTTGCATTAGATTGCTATGCAATGGCTATCACTAGTCTTTGTGATGAGATTGAGCCTGTCTCTTTTGAGGAAGCACAAAACTAAAAAATTTGGATGGTTGCCTTGCCATCATAATATGATGCTATTATGAAGAATGATACTTTGCCTTTACATGAATTGCCTCAAGGCAAAATGTCCATTGGCATCAAATGGGTATACAAGCTGAAATGCAAGCCTGATGGAACAATCGGCAGGTATACAGCTAGGCTTATTGTCAAAGGTTATGCTAAAGAGAGAGGCAATGGTTTGGATTAGAACTTTGCTCCCACATGCCAAATGACCATCATATGTAGCATCTATGCACTTGTAGCTCAACATGTTGGAGTGTACATCAGATCAACGTTAAAATTGCATTTTTGAATAGTGAATTACATGAATAAATGTATGTATTTTAGCCACGTGGTTTTATGTAGAAAGGGCATGAAAACAAAGTCCGAGGTACATGCCTACTTGATTGCACATGGTTTTGAGAACAACCCAACTGAGAGCACCTTATATGTTAAATGTGTAGACAATGTACTTCTGATCATTGTTGTATATGTTGATGACATGCTACTCACTAGTCCTATTGAGGTGTGTATTGCTGAGTTTAAGATTGATCTGCATGCCTCTTTTGAGATGTCAAACTTAAGGCATTTGCATCATTATTTAGGCATTCATTTTATGCAAGTTGATGGAGGAATGGATTTGTATCGAACAAAATATATTGACACATTATTGTAAGATTTTGGACTTGCAGATTACAAACCTATTATCACTCCCATGGAAACACGCTTATAGTGAGTCTCCATGATGTTGGAGATGCATTTCATGTTTTTCTCTATGAGTTGGCTCTTGGATGCTTGATTTACTTGTGCATAATGCAACTTGATATTCATTTTGATATCTCTCAGATGAGTAAGTTTATGCATTGCTTAGGTGTCAAGCATTGAGAGGTGGTTAAGCACATCTTTCTGAACTTGAGTGGTACCTAATTACTTGGATGATTTTATGCAAGTAGAGGGGATCATTATCGCCACATTTACATGCTTTTGTTAACTTGAACTAGACTGATTGCTATTATACTTGTGTGACCATTAGTGATTTTTGATTTGTGCTTTGTAGCTCATGCATATCTTGGTTGAGCAAGAACCATCCTACTATGGTGGCTTCTTTTTGTGAAGCTAAGTATAAGGCAACTTTCAAAACAACTATTGAGTGTGTTGGCTCAGACACCTTTTGGCTGATATGGGTATTGATCAGTCTTTTGCCATCATCATCTTCATTGATAGTGAGCACATTGACCGTTGCAAGAAACCCTACGTTCCATGCGCACACAAAGCACTTTGAGATGCATTATCATTATGTCAAGGAGAGGTTCTCTATCAAAGATATCCGTTTGACTTATGTACTCACACAAGATAATGTTGCATATGTTTTCACAAAGGGTCTTCCTATTGAGAAGGTTGAAGCTTTTTGCAAAGAGTTGGGCTAACTTCATTTTGCAGATTGATCTCTTCCACATACCTTGGCACTTGCTTATACATGAGTGCCAACTCTTTGTTCACCGCATCACTTCCAAGGGATCTTTGTTGATATATTTCCATTGTGATGTATGAGAACACACTTAGGATCACAGGGGCACTTTTTGACCTCTTCAAGAAGTGTTTTCCCATGGCTTGTATATACACCTTAACTTTAATGGTTCACTAATCTTTTTTACACTCGATAACACATTCTGTATTGTGTTGTTCTCCAAGCTTATTATTCTTCCTTGTGTTGTGTGCTTCCACAAACCTCAAACTCTCTTATGGAAGTAAACACTAAATTGCACCTTCCACAAAAACAACATCACAACAAACTAGAATGTATCTAGTCTGTTGATAATACACATGATAGCCATTGTTTTCAAAATCCTATCCAACAAAAATACATTTCACTGCTTTATCATCCAATTTTCGATGTTGTTGTTAAGGCACTAATGCATATGCCAAATAATCAATGATACGTAGATAAGAAATAGATGGCTTGCAACCATGCTAGGCCTCACAAGGAGTGATCGATTGCAGTGCTTTGTTTGGACATTTGTTAAGTGCATATGTTGCATACATAATAGCCTCAAGCCAAAATCTATGTGGTAAAGGCAACTTTTGATAATACACCTCACAATTTCCATGAGAGACTTGTTCTTTCTTTCAGCAAATCCATTTTGTTGAGATGTATACCACATTGTACATTAATGTTTTATTCCATGCTTAGTAAAAAAAATATTGGTGCAAATCCAAGCCTTCACACTTGGCTAGGCATTGAAGAAGATATGTGCAACTTTTTGATAGAGCATAGGAACACTCCTAATTTGGAGGAACACTTTTAGGTACATCCAAGTTTGAATTCAAATTGAAACATTGGAGGTAAATCACCTATAAAGAGAGGTTGTAATCTTGCGGCTTTATGGCCCCCCCTTGGTGAGCTTATTGATGATCTTTTGGATGGCTAAGTAGCCTACATCTTAGCTCACCTAGATCAATATCATTGGGCATCATTTTCTATGCCAATGATCATGTACAACATTGTTTTATAATACATTATATCATTGAACATCTCTGTTCATCTCTCTGCTATGTTCACTCAGAATAGTGTAATTGTAATGCTCATATCTCAGTGATCTCTTCACCAATTGCAATGATCTATAGCACATTAGAACCAGGTTAAAGTCTACTACAAGTTATGAAAGCTTGAAGAAGTTTGATTCAACGGATTGGGAGAAAACCACCTCGAAGTGCTCACTTGTCATTCTCTGTGTAGCTCCTAAAAAGTCGGGCGTAAGGCTTCAGTTGCTAAATTGATTTCTCAATGTGTAGTTTATCATTTTAAGTGACTCCACTTGGAATCATTAGCTCTCTATATTCGTTTGATTCACCCAAAAGGACGTTTCCTAATTGCTACTGTATTGTGAGTATTGAGCAAAATATCTAGCAAATGTCAAGACCAAAATAACAAATTTTTTGTCACAAGCTAGTTGCAAAGTTGTCTATCTTGATTCAATTGTTGAAGGACAGAGGTATCAAAAGGGGGATTACTACAGGGTATACCCCTGAGAAAAATGGGGTAGTATTGAGGGGAAATAGGTTGATTGTGGAAACAACTAGATCAATGGTTAATGAAAAGAGGTTACCTAATTACTTGTGGGCAGAGAGTGTATCTACTACCACCTATCTTATTAAAAGGTTGCCATCCAAATCACTTGATGGGATGACCCCATATGAAGCATGGCATGGTAGGAGACCATCACTTGATCATTGCATAATCTTTGGATGTGTTGTTTATGTGCATGTTCCATCTCAAATTAGAGGTAAGCTAGACCGTAAGGCAAAAAAATGCATCTTCATAGGGTATGATTTAAATAAGAAAGGATACAGGTTTGATAGTCCATCCGACAAACGTTTTATGGTCAGTAGAGATGTTGTGTTTGATGAAAATGATTCTTGGTTTGAAAGTGAATGCAGGAAAGTTAAGTTGCCATATGACTTGGAAGAGGAGTTTCCAAGCCTCACCAAGGAAAAGCCAAGTCAAATTGAACACATCAAGTCAGATGATGAGGACATCATCAACCTAGAAGAATTCAAGGCATGGAAATCAAAGGGCAAGGCCAAGATGAAGAGGTTGGAAGACTTACCTAAATTATCCAACCAAGCTCTAAGGAGATCACAAAGGGAGAGAAAGAAGCCAATCAGATATGGGTATGATACTTCATTAGTTACTAAGCATTCCATTTATCTTGCTAAGGATTTATCACTAGAAGAGCCTTCATCATATGAAGAGGCAACACCCAAGGTAGAGTGGAAGGAAGCTATGGATGAAGAAATAAAAGCACTCCAAGAGAATGATACTTGGGAGCTAGTACCAAGGAAGGCTTCAATGAAGGTAATTGGTTCTAGATGGATTTACAAAATCAGATTATGAGGAAACATTCTCACATGTGGCTAAAATGCCAACCATCATAGTATTGGTAAGTGTGGCTACATCTAG
Source organism: Ceratopteris richardii (assembly GCA_020310875.1). Taxonomy (NCBI): domain Eukaryota; kingdom Viridiplantae; phylum Streptophyta; class Polypodiopsida; order Polypodiales; family Pteridaceae; genus Ceratopteris; species Ceratopteris richardii. The sequence goes on from CM035407.1 coordinate 225,846,590, forward strand.
GACTTGGAATATGTATCAATTGGATGTGAAATATTCCTTTCTCAATGGCTGGATTTCATAGGAGGTTTACGTGGCTCAACCTCCTAGCTATGAAGATCCAAGCAAGGTAAATTATGTGTGCAAATTGAACAAAGATCTTTATGGTTTGAAGCAGGCACCTAGGGCATTGAATCATAGGTTGACTACCTAAAGTAGATTCTTCTCTGTTTATCAAGAGAAGCAACTCAGAATTGATATATTTATGTGTGTATGTTGATGAAATCATACTTACAGGTAGTGATGCCAATGGCATCAACATATAAAAAACCAGATAATGCAGGAGTTCAAAATCAGTGACCTAGGGCTTCTAAAGTACTTTCTTGGACTTGAATTGGTATATACAGATTCTGGAATTTACATTACTCAAGGAAATTATGTGTAGGAAATGTTGAAGAAGTTCCCCTTGGAGAATGCCAAGATAGCTAGCACCCCTATGGAGGAAAATCATAAATTGAATGCTCATAAAGGTGATTTGCTTGAAGACATTGCAAGATACCAAAGTATTGTTGGAAGTCTAAACTATGCTACTCTAACAAGGATTGATTTGCTTGATTTGATTAATTTGCAAGATACCAAAGTATAGTTGGAAGTCTAAACTATGCTACTCTAACAAGGATTGATATAGCATATGGAGTAAGTTTTTTAAGTCGATTCATGCATAAACCTAGAGCACCTCGCTTGGAAGCAGCCACAAGGATTTTGAAGTATCTCAAGGGTACTCAAAATCAAGGTTTATACTTTCCACACACATCAAATTTAGACATAAAGCTATACTCAGATGCAGATAAGGCAGGTTGTAAGGATGAAAGGAGGAGGAGCTGAATATAGGGGATTAGCCAATGCTACTCAAGAAGCCATATGGATCAGATTGCTCTAATCAAAATTGGGACTTCATACTCACTCACCTATGATCTTTGGTGACAATACAAGTTCTTTGCATCTTGCGACAAATCCTATCTATCATGCAAGAACCAAGCATATAGAAGTTCACTATCATTATGTTAGGGTGAAGCTATTGAGCAAGGATATTCAACTTGCATATGTATCCACACATATGCAATGTGCAGATTTATTGACCAAGGCACTTGATGGTACTAAACTTTGCAGATTCAAAGCTATGATTGGATTGCAGGACATATAGGATTAATGGAGAAGACCAAGCCAAGATGTTTGTATTGAGGGAGAGCTGTTGGTGCAAATCCAAGCCTTCACACTTGGCTAGGTATTGAAGAAGATCTGTGCAACTATTTGATAGAGCATAGGAACATTAGCCTGTCATAATTTGATCATTACCCATTGTAAAAGAGTTTAACATGAAGAAAATCTTGTAAGTCCACCCATTTTGTGGAGTTACAAGAATCAAAAGTTACGAATTTCATTTGGTGGCATCACTCCTAATTTGGAGGAACATTTTAGGTACATCCACGTTTGAATTCAAATTCAAACATTGGAGGTAAATCACCTATAAAGAGAGGTTGTAATCTCGTGGCTTTATGCCCCCCCCCCCTTTGTTGAGCTTATTGATGATCTTTTCAAGTGGCTAAGTAGCTTACATCTTAACTCACCTAGATCAATATCACTGGGCATCATTGTCTATGCCAATGATAATGTACAACATTGTTTTATAATACATTATATCATTGATAATACATTATAATGTACAAAGATGAGTAGCCCATTAGGGCAATAGGCGTATATACAAGCCGGGGGAAAAAAACTCCTAAAGAGGGAAAAAAGTGCCCCGACGGTCCTAGTGTGTTCACACACATCACTACCTAAATATATCAACAAATCCCCCCTGGGAGTGATGCGGTGAACAAGCAGCTGGCACTCATGTATAAGGAAGTGCCAAGCTATGTGGAAATCACTCCACAAAAGGAAGTAAGCCCAAAGCTTTGCGGAAAGCTTCAAACTTTTCCCTAGGTAGAGCCTTCGTGAAAAGGTCTGCAATGTTCTCCTGCGTGGGCACATATGCCAAGCTGATCTCCCCAGCAGAGAACCTCTCCCTGACATAGTGATAATGCACCTCAATGTGCTTAGTGCGAGCATGGAACACAGGGTTCCTCACAACTGCCAATGCGCTCTAATTGTCAATGAAGATGGTGGTGGCAGAAGAGTGGCCAACACCCAAATGAGCCATAAGGCGTCTGAGCCACACACACTCAACAGTCGCTGTGAAAGCTGCCCTATACTCATCCTCACAACTGGAAGTGGCCACAGTAGGCTGCTTCTTGTGCAACCAAGATATACATGAGCTACCAAGCATGAAGCAAAAACCACTGGTGGACACACGAGTGTCATAGCAACCAACCCAATCTGAGTCAGAAAAAGCATGCAAATCTGGCGGTAGTGATCCCCCCTTGGGAAAAAACAACCCAACTAGCCGAGTACCACTCAAGTAGCGGAAGATGCGCTTAACCGCCTTCCAATGTGTGACTCCTGGGCAATGCATAAACCTACTCATCTGTGAGAAAACAAACTGAATATTTGGCCGAGTAATGCATAAGTAAATCAAGCATCCAACAGTCTGTTGATAGATAACAGCATCAAATGCATCTCCAGCATCATGAAGACTCAATCATAAACCTGTCTCCATAGGAGTGGCAATAGGCTTAGAGTCTTCAAGGCCAAAACGCTGCAATAATGTGTCAATATATTTCGTTTGACACAAAGCCATTCCACCATCAACTTGCATAAACTAAATGCCCAAATAGTGATGCAAATGCCCCAAATCAGACATCTCAAATGAGGCATGCAAATCAGCCTTGAAATCAGCAATATGCTTCTCAATAGGACCAGTGAGCAGCATGTTGTCAACATAGACAAGAATGATCAGAAGCACATCATTAGCACGCTTAACATATAAGGTGCTTTCAATTGGACTGTTCTCAAAACCATGTGCAACCAGATTAACATATAAGGTGCTTTCAGTTGGACTGTCCTCAAAACCATGTGCAACCAGATAGGCATGTATCTTCTCATACCAAGCACGTGGTGCTTGCTTTAAACCATATAATGCCTTCTTTAACCTGCACACCTGGTTTTCATGCCCCTTCTACACAAATCCACGGGGCTGAAAAACATACACTTCTTCATGCAAGTCACTATTCAAAAATGCTGTTTTAATGTCCAACTGATGTACATTCGAACCATGATGGGCTGCAAGTGCACAAATGCTCCGAATAGTAGTCATACGACATGTAGGTGCAAAGGTCTCATCAAAATCAATGCCTCTTTCCTGCGCATAACCCTTTGCAACAAGCCTAGCCTTATACCTGTCAACTGTACCATCAGGTTTACGCTTCAGCTTGTATACCCACTTAGTACCAATGGCCTTCTTGCCAGGAGGCAAGTCACATAAAGACCATGTACCATTCTTCATTATAGCATCATATTCAGATTGTATAGCAGCCATCCAATTTTCTGAATTCTGTGCTTCATCAAAAGAAACAGGCTCATTCTTATCACAAAGACTAGACGCAGCCATAGCATAGCAATCTGATGCAAAGGAGGCATTATGAGAGCCTGAACGAGTACGATATGACAAAGATGCATCTAATTTGCTGTCACGCAAAGTCTGCACCAGCCATTTTGGCATAGTTTTTGCTTGCTCAATATCAGCTCTCTCAGCAACAAGTGCATCATGTAAATCTGCATCAGAAATGGAATGATCTGCATCATCATATATGAAACCTGCAAAGGTTGAGAATTTGCCTCATTACGACCAACACTAGACTATCCACCTGTAAAAAGAGGCATCAAAGTATCATACATGTCTTTGTGGCTAACAGATGTCTCCTTAGTACATGAAAGCAATGGCTAAATAGCATCTTCCACAAAGACAACATCACAACTAACCAGAATGCGTTTAGTCTGTGGATGATACAAACGATAGCCTTTACTTTCAAAACTGTACCCAACAAAAATACATTTTGCTGCCTTATCATCCCATTTTCTGCGATGTTGTTCAGGCACTAGTGCATATGCCAAACAACCAAAAACACGCAGATGAGCAACAAATGGCTTGCAGTCATGCCAAGCCTCATATGGAGTGATAGATTGCAGCGCTTTAGTGGGACACCTGTTCAGTACATATGCTGCACACATGACAGCCTCAAGCCAGAAACTATGTGGTAAATCCTGACTTTTGACCATGCATCTCGCCATCTCCATGAGTGACCTGTTCTTTTGTTCAGCAACTCCATTCTGTTGAGGTGTATACGACATTGTACACTGGTGTTTTATCCCACGTTCAGCCAGAAATGCATTAAAATCAGAAGACATATATTCCCCCCCTCGATCAGAATGGAGGGTTCCCATTTTACATGCTGATAGATTTTCAGCCAAAACCAAAAACTGTTTAAAGCACATGAACACTTCGGACTTTGCTTTGAGTGGATATACCCATGCATGCCTGGAAAAATCATCAATGAAAGTCACGAAGTAAAGGTAATTTCCAAAAGAGGGTGTCTGCATAGGACCACATACATCACTATGTACAAGCTGTAATTTCTGTGTAGCCCGAACTGAACCATCTTTTGGAAAGGAGGAACGTTGCATGTTGCCCAGAATACAACCTTTACAAACATGTTTTCCAGGTGCCTCAAGTTTGGGCAAAGAGGACACCATTTCAGATTTCTGCAAGCGTAGCAAACTAGCAAAATTCAGATGACCAAAGCGTGCATGCCAAAGCTTTGCATCTGACATAGCCTGAGAATCAGTTACTACACATGCCAAATCATTTTCACATCTTTCATAGTCTATGAGCTTATACAACCCACGACATCAAATGCCAAAAGCAATAATAACATTGCCATTTGACAGATCATGAACTGTACATCTGTCATCAACAAATTTCACAACCAAGCCAATCTTGGCTAATGCAAAAACTGATAACAGATTCTTCTTGATTCTTGGCACAAATAAAGCATATGATAAAGTGAAAGAACTACCATCAGCAGTAGTCAAAATGATCTCACCAACTCCCATAACAGGATAAGAGGAGTTGTTGGCGCATGTAACAGTATTCCCTATAGGGGCAGGCTCGAGTGAAGAGAAGAAACTGCGCTGCGAGGTAATATGTTTGGTCGCCCCACTGTCAAAGTACCAAACATCTGAGTCTACTGCAAACATGCACTGCTCATGAGAAGATGGGTCAAAACTGCAAACAGTAGTGAACGTCCATTCTTCTTCTTGCACAAGATTAGTAGACTCCATTTTTGGTGTAGAGGCTTCTTCAACAACCATTCCAGCCTCTTTCTTCTTTGCCTCTTTTGCAGCCAGTTTTGGACAGGTCTTTATGATATGATCATTCCCTTTACAGTACTTACAAAATAGTTTCTGCTTTTCTGATTTCTTCTCATCTTTATCTTCCTTCTTCGAATATGCAGAATTAGCAGATTTCTGCTTACTAGTTGAAGAGCTCCATTTTCCTTTGCCCTTCTGACTAGCCAAGAAAGCTTGATCTGCAACTCGCATAATGGACTTGTTTTGTCTGGACTGATCTTCCTGCAAAAGAACAGAGACTAACTCCTCAAATGATAAGGCATTTGGATTTCCTTTCATCATCAACCGAAGAGTAGAAGCAAAACTCTGATATGAATCAGGAAGACCATTCAGAACGGTTCACACAATTGAGCTATCTGGTATAACCTCATCAACAGAAATCAACTCTTCCTTCAAGTCTTTGATCTTCGTTAGGAAACTGTCCATAGAATCACTTTCATTCATGTGCTCACTCTCCAACTGTTTTCGGAGGTAAGCAACACACAAGCCTCATTCCTAGCTTGGTACAATGTGGTAAGTGTATCCCAAGCATCCTTAGCTGTTCTGTAAGATCGAATGTGAGGAATAATGGCACGTTTGACAGAGAAAGCTATCAATGCATGTGCCTGGGCATCTCTGCCATCCCAACGAATCTGCTTTGCAGTAGGTGCAGCAGAAACAGCAGCACGAACAGGAACCTACAGAATATCATCTTTGACACCATCTTCATCAGCTCCAGCACTTGTATTTACAGTACCTGTAGTCAGAGGTGTAACAGGACGTCTTTCAACACCCTACACAATGTTCCACAATCCTTTTGCAACCAATACATGTCGCATCATATAAGCCCACAATGGGTAGTTGGTACCATCCAAATTATCCTCAACAACCAACATACGGAATACATCACTGCTTTCAACCATGGCCGGTGACTAAAATACCTTGATGCAAAAAATTGACTGTATCTCAAAAAGTTAAACAGAATTGCCCAGACGAGTTCTGATAGACCAGTAGCAGACTTTGAGACGCTTAAACTGGCAAACAAAAACTGGTATATAACTTTGGCACAAAAAGACGAAATAGCCTACACAAGCACTGTGATAGTGCGTTCGGAGGCCGAAACGAGCTCAGCTCTTTGAAACACCGTGAGTATGCTCACCAAATTTTGTGTGAATCTGAGACTGCAAACAGAGGAGTGTCAACGACACCCTTGATGAAGCAACGACCTGCTATGATACCAATTGTTGGATATAGATGTCTGCGGAAGCACGCAAACAGCACAAGGAAGAAGAATAAGCTTGGAGCACAAACACACAATACTGAACGTATTACTAGAGAATGTACAAAGATGAGTAGACCATTAGGGCAATAGGCATATATACAAGCCGGGGGAAAAACCCTCCTAAAGAGGGAAAAAAGTGCCTCAGTGGTCCTAGTGTGTTCACACACATCACTACCTAAATATATCAACAATATCTTAGTGATCTCTTCACCATTTTCAATGATCTATAGCTTGTTAGAACCAGCGCTAAGTCTACTACAAGCTTTCAAAGCTTGAAGAAGTTTGATTCAGCAGATTGGGAGAAAACCCCCTTGAAGCGCTCATTGGTCATTCTCTATGTAGCGCCTAAAAAATCGGGGATAAGGCTTCAGTTGCTAAATTGAGTGCTCAATGTGTAGTTTATCATTTTAAGTGATTCCACTTGGAATCATTTGCTCTCTAAGTTAGTGTGATTCACCCAAAAGGAATTTTCCTAGTTGCTATTGTACTATGAGTACTGAGCAAAATATCTAGCAGGTGTCAAGACCAAAATAGCAAGAGTTTAGTCACAAGCTAGTTGCAAAGTTGTCTGTTTTTATTCAATTGTTTGGATCATCATCTGTAAAGTACATAGGTACTTTATTTGTGCCATTTGCAAACTAAGAGGGCCTACAACACCACTCTAAAGTAAAATAGGGCAGGTACTAAGCAGGGTTTGGTAGTGCCAACTCATTTCTTGTGGTATTCATCCATCTCTTTCAAAAAAAAATACATTAAAATAAAAGACATGTAATCCCCTTGTTGAGGACAAAGGATGCCCAATTTACATGCTCACACATTTTTAGCCATAATCAAGAACCGTTTAGAGCACATAAACATATCAGAATTTTCTTTGAATGGATACACCCATGCATGCCTAGAAAATTCATCATTAAAAGTCACAAAGTATAGGTAGTTCACAAATGAAGGTGCCTACATAGGACCACAAACATCACTATGAATAAGCTGCAATTTATGAGAAGCTTTAATTGAATCATCTTTTGGGAAGGAGGAGTGCTGCATTTTGGCCAACATAAAACCTTCATAGAAATGTTTAGAAAGTATCTCAAGTTTGGGCGGAGAGGATACCATTTTAGATTCTTGTAGGCATTGCAAGCTAGCAAAATCTACCAAAGCATGCATGCCAAAGCTTTCCATCTGAAATAACTTGATAATCATAAATTGCACATGTTGAATCATTCAAACATTTTTCATAGTCTATGAGCTTATGACATAAAATGCCAGAAGCCATAATAATATCACCATTTGAGAGATCATGGATCTAGCATTAAAAGGTCTGATAACTAAGCCAATCTTGGCTAATGCTGAAACTGAAAATAGGTTTTTCTTGATCCTTGGCACAATGATAAAGCATCTGACAGTGTGAAAGAACTTCCATCAATAGTATGCATAATGATCCCTCCAACTTCCATTACAAGATAGGAGGATTTATTAGCAGGTGATGGTATTCCTTGTAGGGCAGGCTCAAGTGAAATGAATAAATTGTTGTGAAGTAATATGTTTGATTGCTCTACTATCAAAGTACCAAACATCTGAGTCTACTACAGGCATACACTACTCATGAGAAGATGAGTCATAGCTCTAGACACCAATGAATGCCCATTATTCCTTCTTAACAAGATTAGGAAACTCTATTTTAAGTGTAGAGGCTTTTGAAACAACCAGTCCAAACTCTTTTTTCTTTGCCTCCTTTGCAGCTAGTTTAGGATAACTCCTTATGACATGATCATTTTCCTTATAGTACCTACAAAGATGTTTCTTCCTTTTTTTCAAAAAATAATGTTTGTCTTCCTTCTTTGACTATGCAACATTAGCATATTTTTGCTTATTAGTAGATGAGCTCCATTTACCTTTGCCCTTTTGACTACCTTAGAAAGCTTGATCTATAACATGCATAATTGACCTTTTGTGATTGGACTGATCTTCTTGCAAGAAAACAAAGAATATATCCTCAAATGTAAGGCATTTGGATTTCATTTCATCACGAATTGAAGAGTAGAAACAAAAGTATGATATGAATATGGAAGACCCTTAAGAACAGTATGCACAATTGAACTAGCTCACAAGATTTCATAAACATAAATAAACTACTCTTCCAAATCTTTGATCTTTGTCAAAAAAGTATCCATAGAATCTCCTTCACTCATATGCTCCCTCTCCAACTATTTTTGGAGGTAAGCAAAATGAGCCTCGTTTCTTTCTTGTCATAATGTTGTAAGAGTATTCCAAGCATCTTTTGTTGTCTTGCAAAAGAAAATATGAGGGATAATGGCAGGTTTGATAGACAAGGCTATCAATCCATATGCCTGTGAATATTTGCCATCCTAATAAAGTTGCTATATAGTAGGTGCAATATCAACCACAACATGACTACAAAATTGAAGATCATCATATGTATTGACTATCAAGGTTAAGCAAAAAGCATGGAAGCACATCAAAGAAGTGGACACACAAGGAGAAGGAGCAAGTATGGAGCTCCAAGAAGTATATGTCAAATTTTTAGAAGAAATCCCTATAAAAGTAGTGATTTTCATCGCGAAAAGCCATTGTAAATACTATTTTCCATTTTTGTAACTCCATTTTCTTCAATGGGAGGAGTCCTCAAGTTTGAGGAGTATTAGAAGTATCATTCTACCAATTTTCATAATTTTTAGAGTCCGTTTGAGCCCTCAAATAAGTCCTAGAACCTAATTTTTAACTAGGCTGGACGCTAGGTCTAGACAGGGCCAAAACTAGTCCAAAACCTATAAAAACAGCTAGAGAGTTCATTTTTGAAGTTAAGCCTGTTAGAGGGTTGGCTTGTTGTAGATTTCAACTTTGTAATAGATTTCTTTTGTAATCAAAGTCCTTCCATTGTTCCACTCTTTGATCTTACCTTGTGTGTGTGTGTATGTGTGTGCATGCTTGTGTGCTTTCACTCATGCACTTGTGCCTTCACATGCTCATGTCTTCATACCGGTCCTCACATCTCCACGGATTGACAAGTAAAGGAGGTGATGCTTACGCTTGAGCTACACCAAATTTTAGCGCCATTGCCGGGGAGAGAGCTTCAAGGACGAGCATTGTGATGGTAAGATTGTAGATTTGCGATGTTGGAAGGTAAAAAAAACTATCATTTCTATTCATTTTTTGATTGTTTTCTTCATCTCATCCTCATCATCATCATCATCATCATCACCATCTTCATCCATCTTCTTCTTCATAGAAATATCTTGTTTTTTAGTGCATTTTCATAATTTTCATACCATTTTTCATGCATTATTGTGCCAAAAGTGTTAGGGGAAGTGCAAGGGATAGCAAGCACCTATGTTTTTTCATGATTTTCTACACATACGGAGCTCGCCATTGCTCCGTGCTCAAAAATTTGAATTTCCCCCAGAAAGCATAATTCTGACTAAAAATCCCGATTTATATAAAATTCAAATTAAAAAAAAAAAGTGATTTTCAGTTCCTACCTAAGTCACACAAAAACGTGGTTCTCTAGATGTCATGGAAACTTGAGTTTTAGAACAAAACATGATTTTTAGTTGGCTCAAAATCGCGATTTTCACAAATCACAATTTTCAGCCAAAAACACGATTTTCAGTTGGCTCGAAATCACGATTTTCACAAATCACAATTTTCAGCCAAAAACACGATTTTGGGGAAAGCATGATTCTCTGTTGTCTCCAAAATCACGATTTTCAAAAACACGACTTTCATCCAAAATCGTGATTTCTATGATTTTTCAAAAAACATGATTTTCACTAAGGTAGAAAATCGTGATTTTCAAAACACGATTTTCAATCAAAATCCGGAATTTCACGATTTTCTAAGAAGACAACATTCATCCAAAATTGCAAATTTCATGATTTTCAGAACAAAATTGCGATTTTCACACCTACAAAATCGCGATTTTCACGAGGTCTCAAAAACACAATTTTCAAGCTAAACTCAGCATCGCGATTGTCTCACAACATCGTGATTGTTTGAGTCTCCAGAATCCCAATTTTCATAAGTTCTCAGTGTCACAATTTTCATGCTTTTACAAAATCATGATTTTTACGATGGCTCACCATCGCGATTTTCATGATTCCTCAAAATCGAGATTTTCATAACTGCTCAGCATCGCGATTTTCAGACCCAAAAATTGTGATTTTCACACAAAATCGTGATTTTTCCAAAAAGCCCTGTTTCCTTGTTTTGAACCCCAGGAGCTTATGAACCTGATATTTGGTACACACTTAGGCAATGATAGACACAACATTAGATCCTCAGAGGCCAGTGTCAACCATACATCTAAGTCTTGGGCACAACAACTAAGTGATTATCCCTACACACTAAGTTCAGGAACAAGTGATTCAGAAATATCTTTTAGCATGGGGAAACCTGCAGGTAACTCAAGCATTGCCTATCTACAAACACCAGAAGGTCCATATAAGACACAATTGGAATATATTTGGACCAACCGATTAGGTGCTCGCATCTATGAGGATGGCTTGAGGCGATTAGTGGTCCAACTCAAAAATCCAGATCAACCCTTTGGACTTAAATACCCAGTAGTCAAGTTCGAAGAGGGTTCATACATTGATAAGGAAGGAACCATGTATGTCTCACTAACTTACCAAACATGATAGATGAATTTGGAAATATCATTCCTAAGAGTGAGATAGGAGACCTAGAGCAAGGAGATGTAGGACGAGAACCCAAGACTCCCAGAGGTAAATCCATCTTGACCAAAGTGATCTCCCCAGAGTGGGTTCCCAAAGACAACAAAAGCATAGACCTATTCTTAAATAGAGAAACGGAAGAAGCCTTTTGGAGATTCAAGCGAGATCAACCTAGCCACTTGGGCATGGTCACCATCTACGAGTTTAAGGATTCGGAGACACCACGCAAAGTTGTCTATCTAGATAACACATCAGAGACAATGTTCTTGGTAAGAGAGCATCATAGGCATGTCTACACATGGCAAGGTGAGTTGATTTCTTCTCCACCAAGATCTAATGTTTCCCATGGCCTCCAAGGAGTAGGATCTTCACAGGCTCATGAAACCTAGAGGGAAAGAGCTAGAGAAAGACCTTAGGTAAGCTTTGCACACAATGTGGGTAGAGACAGATCAAGATTTGAGGGTGAAAGACCTAATAGAGAGAGACATACATCACCCAAGAACCCCTAGACCCACTCAAGTAGTCAAGGCAATGAAGAATTATTTTGACGGGAGAGGAGATCCTTATGATCATGTGGCTGAGTTCAAACAAGTGTTGAGAGCTGAACAGGCTGAGGACTTGTTCACCCAGTTTGAGCCAGTGGTTTGACTCTTAAGGGTACTGCCTTAGCTTGGTTTCAACCCCTTAATAGTCATAACTATCGAGATATAGGTCAATTTCTAGACAAATTCATTGTAGAATTTTCCAAGAGTGGTTTCAAGCATAACACATCATCCTTGATCCACAGCTTCAAGCAGACTCCCCAAGAAATAGTGCGACTTGCAGGAAGACGGTTCAGACAGTACTTAGAAAGATGCCATATTCTAGAGTTACCCACACCAGCCAAACAAGTGGCTTTGTTTTTAGATGGTTTACTAAGCACAAAGTTAAGATCATATGTGTACTTGAAAGAGCCTAGATCCATAGAGGAGTGTGTGGGCATGTGCATAGACATAGAAGACAATTTGGGTGAGGAGTTAGAATTGTCCAAACTCTACAAGATTCGGACTGTTCTACTAGTCATACTTCCAGAACCTCCATGGAGATAGATGAGATTGTTGAGTAGGTTGCCAAGAAACTAGGAGTTCAAAATAAACAAACACCAAGAGTCACCCCATTGAACCGATGTTATACTTGTAGAGGGGACCACATGGCTAATGTATGCCCAATGCAAAACCAAAATGTGAGAGAAACAAATTCTTCATATTGCACTATTGAGAGAAAATATACGAACCATATGGCTCAAGATTGTCCCTACAATAGGGAGGCTGTTAGACAAACTTATCATCAACCTTACCAACAAGGTAGGTATCAAAACCAATACCAACAACCACATTAAAGACCACAACATCAATATCAAGCACCATATAGGCCACAAGCAGTCCTAGGAAACCAACCACCAATTCTTGCCAATGTGATTCCAGTTAAGTATGCAGGGATAGAAGAGAACCTTAATAGAGATTTGGTACCAATAACCCCATTGGTCTCACAAAATGACCATCATGCTCAGAATTCTAACTACTCCTATGAAGATAGTCCACAAGCTTATTACACAGAGTGACCTGAGCATAGTGAGACTTATCCTTATCACTACGAGGCACCACCTATGGAACAAAATTGGGAGCCTGAATACTCCAATGTCATGTATACAAATCCTAACCTTAGGCCCCAGTTAAGACAAGTAAGACCACAAGCCCCTAGAGGACCATGTTTTAGATGCCACGGTGACCATTTCATTCGTGAATGTCCCCTCTCACCAACTCTGGGACAAGGACAGAACATCACAATACAAGTCTTTTGCCCTGAATGCGGCAAAGACCGTCTCTCGAGAGATTATCCAAGAAACCCCTCTAGTGCACCCAAGCTTACACCTATTAATGTGGTAGGCTTAGTAGTGGATTCAAGCACCAATAGCATTAATGTGGCTCCTATACAAGTAGTCACTAGAGCACAAGCCTTAAAAGAGGAAAAGCCAACTGAACAATCAAAGTCAAGTGAATCAAGAGAGCCTAGTAAGCGGAAAACAAGAACATGGAAAGATACCAGAGAGAAGGCCAATCGTAAGTGGAATATAAAGTTATCATAACTAGAAGAAAGCCTGAAAGAAGCAAAAAGCAAAATAGAAGATATCGCCTCTCAAAATCCCTCGCATGTCAAAACTCCATCCACTCCACTGCATCCCACCCCACCACCCATTGTAAATAAACCGCAACGAGGGTCTGTTCTTGTAGATCCAAACCCAGAAGGCTTGACATGATGTTCAAGGCCTATCGGGCTCGACTTCAAGAAGGGCCTACAACTGCAAACCTAGACAAGAGCTATCCTAGAGCAGATTTAGAGATTGAACGGACCAAAATGTGCATGAAAATGGTAGAGCTAGCTCAAGCTATGCTTGAGACCAATTAACAGTTCAATCAGACAAATGCTATTCAACCGGGTTTGCATCCAGGGCTTACTAGAAAGATTAGATCAGTTGGTAAACAAACCTCATGTTTCTTTACCTTCACAGGCCCAACCAATTGTTGAAAGAGGAAGCTCACCATCAAGGGGAGCTTACGTTCCTAATTCCACGGATGTTGGAACACCTCTTTCAATTTAATAGTAATCTCAAGAGTTCTTGCGGGAAATACAAGAGGAAACATGGGAGAAGGAGAAGGGTACATCCCGTCCTTATCCTAAAATTGGTTATTCGCATGATCAATTTCCCCAAGACATCCGATCTATCTACAGAGATCAAGTACAACAACAAGAAGATGAAAGATTAGATTTTGAATCTAATTCTTTAGAAGATCTACCACAATTCACATGCCCATCGGAATCTGAATCTCTCCAAATTAGGGCTCCCACAATCTTGGTAAGAAATGAAGACTCAGTGGTTCCAAGGAACATGGATGTCGTGAAGAACACTAAGGTTTAGTGTCCTCTCACCGTAGAAGAGTTGCTCAAAGTAAAACCTGAGTTATGGAATCATGTGGCGGATCAAGTTTGAGAACTTGATTCCAGTAGACCAAAAGTAGGCTCTAAGCAAAGAGTACTGGAGTAAAAAAAACATCCTAAGGAGGGAAAAAAGTGCCCTATACCAAAAAATACCCCCCCTTAGAGTGATGCAGTGAGCAAGGAGTTGGCATTCATGTATAAGGAAGTGCCAAGCTATGTGGAAAGAGATCAATCCACAAAAGGGAGTAAGCCTAGGCCTTTGTGGAAAGCTTCAAAATTCTCCCAAGGTAGAGCCTTTGTGAAAAGATATGTAATGTTATCCTGTGTGGGCACATATGCCAAACTGATCTCTCTAGCAGAGAACCTCTCCCTAACATAATCATAATGCACCTCAATGTGATTTGTGCAAGCATGGAACACATGGTTCCTTACAACTACCAATGCGCTTTGACTCTCAATGAAGATGGTGGTGGTAGAAGAGTGACCAACAACCAAATCAACCAAAATGCATGTGAGCCACACACACTCAATAGTACTTGTGAAAGCTGCCCTATACTCATCCTCACAACTAGAAGTGGCCACAATAGGCTACTTCTTGATCAACCAAGATATGCATGAGCTACCAAGCATGAAGCAAAAACCACTAATGAAAACACAAGTTTCATAGCAACCATTACAATAGCTTTGAATCTACAAAGCTTTATTCCATCAAGTGTCTTTGCCATCATATCTGCTACTTGCTTTTTAGTAGGAACAAAAGAAATGTCAATCTCCATTGCCATGAGCGTCTCTTTGATGAAGTGGTAATGAACCTCTATGTGTTTGGTTCTTGCATGGAAAATAGGGTTTATCGGTAGATGCTCGGAACTTACATTATCTCCAAATATGTGAGATTTAGAACTTACAAGTCCCAAATCTGTATACAATGCTTTTAACCATATTGCTTCTTGAGTTTCTATGGTCAAACCTCTGTACTTTGCTTCAGTTGAGGATAAAGATACTATAGGTTGCTTCTTGGAACTCCATGACACTAGGTTCGAACATGCAAATGCTAAGTAAGCAAAAGTACTTCTTCTATCATCCTTAGATCTTGCCCAATCTGCATCTGAATAGATTTTGATATCAAAATCTGAAGAGTAAGGATAGAATAATACTTCATTGAATGTACCTTTGAGATACTTAAGTACTCTCTTAGCTGCATCCATGTGTGGTCTTCTCAATGAGTGCATGAATTGACTAAGCACTCACACACTATATGAGATGTCTGCCCTTGTATAAGTAGCATATATCAAGCTACCTACCAAGCTTTGATACTCTTTAATGTCTTCAATTTTCTCACCTTCATAAACACTAAGTTTATGATTCATCTCCAAAGGTGTACCTGCAAGTTTTATGTTCTCCATTTTGAACTTGAGAAGAAGATCTTGAATGTATCTTCTCTGAGTCAAATACATTCCTTCGTCTGTGTATATCATCTACATATGTAGGAAATATGTGAGATCACCTAAGTCACTAATTTTGAACTCCTCTTGCATGTCTCTCTTGATCCTTTGAATGCCATTTTATTCATCACTAGTCACAATAATATCATCTACATATACACATAGATAGATAATCTGATTGTGATCCCTTTTGATGAATAGAGAAGGATCTGAGTTGCTTGCTTTGAACCCTTGATCTTGAAGATATGTAATCAACTTGTAATTCCATGCTCTAGGAGCTTGTTTCAATCCATACAGTGCTTTCTTAAGTCTACAAACATAAGATGGATGATTATGGTTTTCAAAACTTGGTGGTTGTGACATGTATACCTCTTCACTTATCCAACCATTAAGAATGCATTTTTCACATTAAGTTGGAGGAGTCTCCAATTCCTTGCAGCAGCTACACTTATCAATGTCTTGATTGTAGTCATCTTTGCAACTGGTGAGAATGTTTCCTCATAGTCTATACCATGATTTTGTGAGCATCCTTTGGAAACTAATCTTGCCTTGTACTTGCAAATTGATCCGTCTGAACTTCTTTTAACTTTATATACCCATCTGCAACAAATTACCTTTTGATTCGGTGACATTGGAACCAAATCCCAACTGTCCATCTCCTTCAATGCTTTCTTCTTTCATGGCCTTTTCCCAATTAGGGTTTCCCTTCGCCTCTTCACAGTTGAGGGTTTCTCTAAAATAGAGTCTTTTCCCAAGTAGATTGAATGGCTCATAAGAAATGTGGAATCATATCCATACCGTTCTAGGTTTTTTTTTCTCTCTTACTGATCTTCTAGGTGCTTGTTTGGAGCATTCTCCAACCTCTTGCATCTTTGCTTTGCCTCTTGGCTTCCATAGCTTGTAATCCTTTTCCCTTTCATCTTGGTCATCGTTTGTATCACTTCTTGGATCCTTGACCTGTGTATCATGCTTGCATTCTAATTGATGAGGATTAGAATCAAGATCATATGGTAGAGTTACCTTTTGTTTGTCTTCATCATACCAAGATGTGTGTTCTTCAAACACAACATCTCTAATTTTAGTGAATTGCTTGGTTGAAGGATTATAGAACCTGTAACCCATCTGAGTTGAATCATATTCGATAAACGCTACCTTTGTTTCCCTTTTATCTAGCTTACCTCTTATTTGTGATGGTACATGAACATAAGCTAAACAACCAAACACCTTGCAATGTCCAAGACTAGGTTTTCTTCCATGTCATGCTTCATAAGGAGTCATACCTTGAAGTGATTTGGATGGTAGTCTGTTGACAAGATACATAGTAGTTGAAATAGCCTCTACCCATAGATAATGTGGCAACTTCTTCTCTTCAAGCATTGTTCTGGCTGATCCAACCAATGTCTTGTTTCTCCTCTCAGTGATTCCATTCAATTAAGGAGAGTACTTGGTACTCACTTCCCTTTTGATACCTTTATCCTGCAAGGACTCATCAAACTCTTTGGAGAAGTATTCCCCCCTCCATAAGATCTAAGCTTCTTTAGTGATCTACCTAAATGATTCTCCACATGTGCTAGATACTTTTTCTCAGAAGTTTCTTTGGTCCCGACTGTGATGAGGAGGATCCTATGTTCTCCCTCATCATCCTAGGATGATTGATTGGCATTGTCATTGGCTTCTCTGATCCCTTCATTTGATCCTTGTGTACCCATTGTTTCTTGGGACCACCTGTTTGTGACAATCGGGAAGTAGACTTCCCTACTGATATTCTTCTTCTACTGTAGGTGGCTTTCGCAGCGTTGTCTTCTTCATTTCTCTTTGCTTTTCTGTTCTGGTGGGATGCATCTAACTCCACCACTGATGTTTTGTCGAAGGCAACCCCTTCTTCTGATTTGCTTTTGATGGAGTCATTTGCTATGTCCTCTTCTGTGATTTGTTTCTCACTCTCGAGGATGTCTTGTCTATGAGGGGGTTTCTCTTCTTATAGACTAAATATTTCTTTGTGCCCGACTTTGGATGAGATGTATCCTTGAGCTAGGTGAATGCTAACCTCATTCTCAATGATCCAGTCTTGGCCTAGGATCAGGTTCTCTATCACATCCTCGTCTTTACATACTAAGAATCGTTGCTCCATAGTGGAATTTCCTAGGTGGAGGGATACTGTGGCTTCTCCAATGCATTCTATAACTTGACCTCCTACACCTATCATGTGTTCTTTAGTGGGTGATATGTTTATTTGAAGCTTCTTGATGATTGTACTTTGTATGCAACTCAGTGCTACTCCCGAGTCTATCAAGGCATCTATTAGTTGGTAATCTATTGTTCCAATCCCTAGGTTTAAGTACGGCTGGGATATGCTGAGATTGGTTGTGTTGGTCTGGTGAACTTGATAGTTGGCCGTGGGAATAGGCTCTTCCCCTTGTAGATACCGCTCATCCCTTTGTTGTATCCATTCTTTTCGTTTCTTGATACACTCTAGGGCTTCTAGTCTTGCCTCCTCTCTAATCCTCTCTTCCTCTCTCTTTCTATTTTGTGCACCTACCAGCCGTGCTAACATGTGGTCTGTCAATGGCTCCATGTAATGTTTTACTCAACATCCACTTATGTAGATAGGAAGAACATCTCCATCCAGAGTCGCGAGATTAACCGCTCCACTCGTTGAAATCCTATTGATGATTAAGGGTCCATAGCCGCGCTTTTGCAGCTTCTTGGCATGTTGCTTCAAGGTCTAGACCAGGACTAAATCTCCTTCTTTTAGTCCTTTGTCTTTGATGTGCGCATCATAATATGGCTTTTGTCTTCTCTTGGCCACATAAATTCCTGCAACCACCTATACTCTATTTTCATGTATCTTCTCAATTTGGTCTAGTTGCTTGGATAATTCATGCCCCGTCCATTCATACTGTTGTGCTATTCTCAAAGTGGGTATTAAAAAATTAATTGGTAAAATTACGTTTTGACCATACACTAGGTTAAAAGGTGTAGCTCCAATCGCGGTCTTGTAAGCAACACGGAAGGCCCAAATTGCATGATGCAATTGTTTGTCCCAATCTGACCTTCCACTATTGACTATCTTTGTCAATACAGTGCACAACACTTTATTGGAACTTTCTGCTTGCCCATTGGCTTGAGGATGATAAGGGGCTGATTTTTTATGGATCACCAGGAACTCATTCATTAAGGACTCGATGACTTTCATTAATGAAGTGTGTTCCTTGATCACTCACTATTTCAATAGGTAATCCAAAGCGAGTAAAGATATGCTCAAAAAGGAATTTAGTAGTGGTCTGAGCATCGTTCTTTCTAGTAGCTTTAGCCTCTACCCATTTAGTCAAGTAATCCATAGCTACTATTATGTACTCAGCATGTGATCCCTTGGCTGGTGGGCTAATGGGTCCTATGAAATCAATACCCCATTTGGAAAAAGCTCTCGTGCAAACCATCGGTCTTAATTGCATGGCATCTCGTCGAATCGGATATTTAACTCTTTGGCATGTTTCACAACTCCGTAGATAAGTGTCTGCATCCATATGTAAAGTTGGCCACCACAAGCACACAAAGAGGATCATTTTCACAGTTCTTCCGGCTGAGAAATGTCCCCCTGCAGCACCTGCATGTGCCATTTCTAATATGGGTAAGTATTCTCCTTCATGTACACATAGCCATAGCTGATTATCTTTCCCTCTCTTGAACAATTGTCTTCCCATAATGACATAGTCTTTACTCATTTCCTCCAGGGCTCGTTTCCTTGTTAAACTGATTCCTTCCTCATGCTTTCGTGTTTTTATGAATTGCACTAATGTCTTACTCCAATTGGCTGCTATTGTGGAGAGATGTGTGATCATCCGGAGTGGTCTCCTGACATTCTGTGCATCTACTAACATATTCATGAACATCTTTCGGCATATCCGGCCAATATACTCCTAGTCATTTCAATTCTCTTAGAGTTCCATGAATTCCTTTGTGCATTCTCCATTTATTTGTATGAGCTTGTTCAATCAAGTTTTTTTGTTCGTCTTCTTCTACGCATATGGACAATACACCGTTGGGTTCCTTATGGTACACACTTCCTTCTATTATGTGTAAGTTTCATGATTGCACGATTTCTGTTCTACTCTTCTTGTTAATGGAGTGTAATGGTCCATGAGTGAGCACTGAGATTAGCTTTTCTGCCCAATTCGGACACGCTTCCAAATTGAACAGATAAGTGTCTAGCAAATCGTCTGGTACTCCACTTGGTGGTTCTCCATGTGTTAATCTCGAGAGGTGATCTGCTCTTATGTGGGTATTTCCTTTTTTCACAATGACTTCAAAATCAAATTCCATTTATCTCACAAGCCTTCCCGTGTTGCAAGGCTTATTTACTGAGTACAATAAGGCTTGGTGATCTATGAAGAATTTGAATTTGTTGGCTAAGAGATAATGTCTGAATTTCTTTATAACGTACACGATTCCTAATCCTTCTCTCTTCGTAGTCATATAGTTTCTCTCGACTTGATTCAGTTGTCTACTTGCGTAGGCAATGGGATGGTCAGATTTTCCTTCATCTGCTGGTTGAGCTAAGATGCATCCTATTGCGTAATTGGAAGCGTCCACATGAATATGAAAAGGCTTGGTCCAATTGGGTGTTTTCAAAATAGGAGCCGTACTAAGCCTCTTCTTTAGCTCATTAAATGCCTTCTCGCATTCGTCAGTCCATGTGAATTGAGTCAACAATCCATACAAGGGTTTGGCAATTATGGCATACATGTGAATAAATCTTCGATAGTATCCACAATGACCTATAAATGCTTGCACTTCTTTAGCATTCTTTGGTCTAGGAAGTTCTAAGATTACTTTGATTTTTTCTTCATCTATAGATATGCCATTCCTAGAGACAATGTGTCCTAGGATTTTCCTTTGCCTTACCATGAAAATACACTTCTCAGGATTTAGACAGACTCTATATTGTCGGCATTTTTCAAATATTTTTTGCAATTTCGGAATATGTTCTTGTCTCTGATTTGAATATGTACACAGGTCGTCTACATATACTTCCATACTCTTCTTAAGAAATTCTTTGAACATGTGACACATCAACCTTTGGAAAGTGGCTGGGGCGTTAGTGAGTCCAAAGGGCATCACTCTAAAAGTGTAGAGTCCCCATTCAGTCGCAAATGCCATCTTGTCTAGGTCCTCAATAGCAATGGCTACTTGATTGTATCCACAGAATCCATCTAGGAAGCTATAGACTTCTTTCCCCGCAACCCTTTCCAATAGGTGATCGGTGATAGGTAATGAATAACTATCACAGATCGTGGTTGCATTGAATTTCTTTAGGTTAATGCACACTCTAAGTTTTCTGTTCTTTTTAGGTACAACAACTAGTAGTGACACCCATTAAGTGTGTTCTATCTCATAAATAAATCCAACTGCTAATAGCTTGTCTATTTCTTCCTTTATTTTTGCAGCATAGACCTCATTATACGTGCAAGGGCATTGTTTTGATGGTTTTGCCTCAGATGTCATTGGTATTCAGTGAGAACAAATGGATGGTTCCACACCTTTAAGGTCCTTATAAGTCCAAGCAAATACATCTCGATATTCTTGATTAGTCGTATCAGTTCTCTTTCCTCCTCCGTTGACACATCCTTCCCTATGTATGTACATCTTTCTTCCCCATCTTCTATAGTTACTATGATTTTCTTGGTTTGTTCCTTGTTATCATACGCCTCTCCGTCTCTTGCCTCTCGCTTAGGCATTTGAATCGCTACTTTTCTTTCTTCTACTTCATATCTTTTGAAGTGTTCTGGTACTTCAAAAAGATTTGGGGTTCGTTCACTCTTACTTACACTGTCCTCTTGATTCAGCTCTATAGGGGCCGTTTCGATTGCTAACACTTTGGTTGTTCCGTACTTCTCTTCAGCTTGAATGGCTACTAGATAATGTTCCTCCGAATCAAATTTTGGTTCCATTTCGATGCTCTCGTATTCTTCTTTCCATTCTTTTTCTAATATTTCTCCTGCTTCGACCTCTTGTAGCACTACCATGTACAAGTTTACATCGTAGCCTTCTTCGTCCAGACATCCGTTCATGGTCAAAACTTCTTCATTCACACACACATCCAAGGTTGCTAAGATCTCCATCCATCCGTGTGGTTCGAATGCTTCATCAGGGAAGATTTGAGGCATGTACATTGGGTCTTCTATGGGTAAAAAATTTGGATGTCCTGTGGGCCATAACTGTGTCTTGTTATCCTCTTTCTTGGCTTCTTTACACATCCATAATTGGGCATTCTCATGCATCCATGATTGATCGCTTGATCCAACACTATGAATAGACAAATCATCTTCCTCCTTGTGTATGGGATTCCATTGTAGTGGAGGCACATCTCGGTATGCAAAGGTATGCAGGTTTATCTTGGTAGTGTTTCCTTGATGTTGAAGGTATATTGAATCTCGTCCCCAATCTTGCACTACCCTAAGTTGTCTCATAAATGGTCGTCCTAATATCATTTCGTAATTATTTGCCTTACCAAATTGGCAAATCGCTAATGTATGCTCAAATTCCACTCCACAGGTGGTCTAATATAGCCTTGGTCATGTATCCATTGTATGTGACCGATAGACATGTGTTACCCTCATCTCCTTCATTGAATTCTCCGACTTTATCCACGGGAATTTGTACGTTAGGAGGGTTATCCTTTTCCTTGTCTCCCTTTCCGCTCTTTTCCTACTCTAATTCTAATTGTCTTGCTAATTGTTTCCATAATTGTGGTTTGGCTCAAAATAATTCTTCCACCGTCAATGGGCACTGTACCTTAGTGTTTTTGAGTTCTATGAGATTGTGTGAGTTCTTATCTGAGGTTTCCTGTTCTTTTCCTCTCATCGTGGGAGCACGAATGATCTTGGATTCCTTCTTGTATTCACCCAGTTAGTTTGGTAGGGTGGAGAGGCTCTGGGCTTCCTCCCTGTTTCAATCTAATATAGAAACTTCTTTGTACATGTCCTCCATGTTTGGTGGCGGTTGATAGTCTCCTACCTCTAGCTCCTCAAAAGGAAGTCTTGCAACTCCATTCCTCTTCCATTGATCTTCCCGAATTTTGGTCCACAACTCGCTTGGCCAATCAGCCTCTAAATCTGAGACTGTGGACATAGGTTTGTCTCGTGTTTTCAGTTGTTCTAGCTCATCATTCTTCTCTTTTGGTTTCTTGCTCTTGGCTTTGATACAATAATTGTATTTATCCTCCGATATTCTTTTCTCGGGGAGAGCTGGGATAGTCTTCTCTAGGGTGGTGTGAGCTATCTCTATAAGTTTTCTACATATCGCCAACCTCTCCCTCTCTAACTCCCCCTATGGGTAAAGCTTTTCATGCTGCTCCACATTCAATCCATTATTTATTCTAGCTTGGTAAGCTTTCAACCACATGTCTAAAGCATCTGGTTTTGGGTCACCTAGAATTGATCCTGGCTTTTTTGGCTCTCATGTCTGCGGTGTAAAGGATATTTCTTCCTAGACTTCAGATTCTTTTGGCTCCTTATTACCGCGAGTATGCTTCTTGTCCTCCTTGTTTTTATTTTTCATCCATTTTTCCTTGAGTTTCTCTCTCCTATCCTTCCAGTTTTGGCTTTTTGTTGTTTGGGTACCCTCACGTTGGTCCTCTGAATCTGCCACTATTTGTATTCTGGGTTCTACCGGTTTACTCTTTTCCAATCAGGGTCTCCTTGTTTTCTTTCTTGTCCTTTGGTTTGTGCATGTGTAATGGCCTTCAAGGGCACTGTGTATTCCTTTTCACTTCCTGATGGCTCAATCACATCTATCACGTTAATGGGTGTAGTGTCATGAGCCTTACTAGGGTCTTTCGGGCAATACCGAAAGAGATGTTCCTTTCCACAATCACTACAATACCCTTCCCATGTCCTCGGGGGTGGTGGGTTATATGGTCTCATACATTCTCTGATAAAGAGGTCTCCTCCGCATCTATAATATGGTCCTCTTGGCATAGGTGGTCTGATGGGTGGTCTTACAGTTGCTGGTGCTTTAGGCGCAATGTACATTAGTGTTGACACCTCATGTCCATAGACATTGTCATACCCTTCATATCCATAGTATTGCGGGTCATGCGCTTGCTCGTACTCCATCAAGCTGGTGTCGTAGTGATAATAATCTCCTTGGGTTTGCTCGTATCCTGGGTTCGTTGATTCCACATTGGTTATTGGTGATACTGGCACTATGGCTCTTTCTAAGTTTTCCTCGGGTTGAGCATATTTGACAGGTACTACATGCTGAGAAAGTGACGGTTGTGGTCCTAACACTGGCTGAGGTTGTGTATATTGTCCTTGTTTGTATGGCCTAGGTGCTCCTAGTGGTGCTAGATAGGAATTATACCTTGGAACCTCCCTACCTGGCTCTCTAGGTGGGTATCCATATGGCCGATACAGAGGTGGGTTTAACGGTCGTGTCTGCCTGTTGAATGGGCAATTTTCCGTGGTGTGGTTGGTGTATTTCTGTTCTATGTGGCAATACAAAGTGGGTCCTTGATGTGGCTGCCTATTATAAGGGTAAGCTTGAGGCACACCTGTTCCACCTCGTGCACACATGTGAGTGGGGTGATCACCACCACATAGGCCACATCTTTGTAACATGGGTATTCTTAGTGATGGATGCGGGTAGTTCCTCTGTCCGTGGACTCCTAACTTTTTGGCTACAAGTTCTGCTAACTCTTCTACATTGTTTGAGCTAGATGTTACTATGCTTCTGGTGTCTTCCGATTTAGTAGGACTGGTTGCACTCTTGAGATCATCTGCTAGGTTGTCCTCTAGGTCAATGCACTCTTGAGGACATTCACTCAACGTCTGTAGCCTCTTTACATAGACTAAAGTTCTTAAAGTTCTGTTTGTTAGTTCGTCCAAGAATAGTGAGATCATTTTCTATTGCGTTGGTCTCTCTGTCACTGGGCAACTATCAACATATTGATTGAATCGTCGGGCAGCTGTTTTCACAGTTTCATTGGGGTTTTGTTTGAAGCTATGGATTAATGAAGAAGAATTATGTTTAATCCCTCTCTTAGTGAACTCCCCTATGAATTCGTGAAAGAACTACTCAATATCTCCAAATTGATTGGGGTCTAGTGACTCGAACCAAGTCAAAGTTGTTCCTGTGAGAGTGAGTCCAAAGGACTCGTACTGCACAAAGAAATCATCTACTTGTTCAGCTCTTAAAACTTGTTTAAATTCAGCGATGTGATCGTAAGGTTCTCCTGTCTCGTCATAATGATTTCTCATGCATTTGGCCACTTGAATCGTTCTTAATCGTCTTATGGGCTCTGGTGGTTGAGGTATTATAGGAATTGCTGGTCTAATTGGAGTATTCCAACCTGCACTCCTAATGGTGGTCTTGGTCTCAGTGGTGGCCGATATTGGTTGCCTAGTCCAGGGTGTGTTTGAGTGTGTGGCTGCATTCTTGGCATTGCAAATTGCACATGGGTGAGGTTTGGAACACTCCGATGGCTCGTTTGTCCCGACATTGTATGTTCTGTCTCTTGTTGTGTTCCCAAGGGGCTCTGCGAGGTAGTTGCTTGCTCTCGCTGAGGGAACACAGGCAACCCCATATCCTTTAGTCGAGCTCTATCTATGCCATCAACAAGCCAATACCTTCTTTGGTTCTTGTCTAGGTATGTGATTCTAGACTCGTCTTTAGGATCCTTTAACTCGTAAAATGTCGTTGGACTTTCCTCTTGACCCCTTTTAGGTAAGTCAATTTGTAACAATAAGTCTGATCCATGGATCAAGTAGACCTCCAGTAAGTAATCATCTTGACACATCAAATCCCCTCTCAAGATTCGAGTTACTATTGATTTGCTCCTGGGAGTGGTTACCAACTCTTCAGGGTCCGGTCTTCCTAAATTTTCTTGTCCCCCTAACTCTCCTCCCTCATTGATCCGATCTGGGTGTTCTGTAACCATGTAGATGTGCCCCAACTTATCCATGTAAGCTCCTCCTTCGTACTTGACTGCCAGTCTAGGCACTATGGTAGAATCCGTGGAAGTTACCCTTATATTACAATGATTTGGGATTTTGCATCTAGAGGACTCCTCTAGTGCATTTACATAGCTTTGAGGGAATCTTCTAGGATTTCGAAGAAGAAAAATTATGCCCATTATTTTGAAAATTTTGGGGCTCCTCTTTTGTGCTTCATTCTTTTGCAACACTGCATGACTATCCTTGTCTATAATGATGACCAAATTAGTCATCAGTGCTCCGCTCTCCTTCCTAAATTTATCATACTCTTGGGCCTCTTTATAGTTTCTACAGATATGTCCTAGTTCTCCATAGAAGTAACATCTTACCGGTACCCTCGGTACAAAGTTTGATGTTCCTGTTTGTGACCAAGGTGACTGCTGTATTAATCCTTGTTGCAGATTTGATTGATCATACCTTGGAGATCGAGTGTTTCTCAAGTGTGGTGGTACATAAGTATTGGGCGGTACTGATTCCATTATAGTAGCATTTATCGTGACTCGATTCTGAGCCTTAGTATAGTACACATAGTACATTGTATCATCGTTATCCCTATTACAAATTAGCTGTAATGTGTCCTGGGTTCTTAAATTTCACACAAAAAATTTGCTTAGCTGCGTTTGTACCTTTATCTTTTGCAACCACAATCCATTCAATATCGTTAATGAAACCACCGATCTTGTTCTCCAGTTGCAGAGCCTGATCTATGATGGTGTCCAAGGGTAATCTGCTAGTGCTCCTAATTATCATGACTTATTTCAACTTTCGATTAAGACCGTTAATGAACCATAATGTAATTACGTCTTTTGGTAACTTACTTTCAATCAAAAGTTATCGTACATGCATCTTGAAAATGGTAGCACAATCCTGAATAGACTGATTAGGCTTTTGTCGGTTGTTCTGTAGGAAATAAAAAAATTGAGCGAGATTTTTCTTGGATCGGAATATTTGTAACAAAGCATCCTTGACTTCTTCATATTCAATAAAATGTTTAATGTCATATCCCGTGAGCTACTTTGTTGCTTCATTCACCAGTGTTGTTTGGAAGATCATAGCTTTATCATCATCATCCACCATAAAGTTACCCATACTTTCAAATACATCAAAATTAACTTCAAATGCTCACACATGAGCATCTATGTCATCTCTTGGGAATCCCCCAAACTTGGTGTAAGAAAATCCCATTGGGTAATATCCCTCATGCTCATCATCTACCATTTATTTATCACCATATTGCTTCACTGTAAAGGAAGGCTGTTCGATGTCAGATTCGGTCGATATCGGAATTTCGACTCAGTCATATGATGCCTCTTGATTATTTCCTTTATATACGAGCAAATCCTTAGTATCTCGGGTGTGTTGTATAGCTATATAACTTTCTCCTTCAAATGTCGAGTCATCCTTTAACCCCGTTGATCTTTCAATAGTCTTTCCTTCCTTGCTTTCACTTACCAGCCATTTCTTCTTTTCAAAACTATTATCGAAATCTGCTCCAGATGGAGGCACTCATACAGGTACTTTGTCTTGCCAATACCGTGGATATTCGATACTAGAACCTAGAATTGGCATACACTGTCCTTATTTTTTTGCACTTAACAATCGCCACTCCCCAACAAGATCACCAATGTTAATCTCACTGCTCTGGTGACACTTACAATCAGAAACAAGGATTACAGAATGGGTTCTTGGGTGGCAATCATATAAATAATCATTGTAGACTGTATTATTTCATGAATCATATTATAATTCTAGATAAACACCTCTTAGTGTAGACATGATGATACTCATTATTTTTAGAATAGGTTTGGGACTTCATGAATGCATCAAAATTTTTATACCATCAGAGATTGATTTTAGAATATAGGACCTTGCAAGTGCATCCTTTGAACACCAATTTGAAAGTATTTCCTCTTCTTCATGTGATGGTTGCCCTTTGTTACTCATGGTTGGCATAGCTTCATCTCCAGATGTGTATCCAAATAGATTCATCCCTTAAAGATAAGCCTCCATCCTTAGAGACCATGCTAGGTAGTTGCTTCTATCCAACTTTTCAATTGTTGATGGAAATCCATCCCCCATGTTGATTGACTATGCTCTGATACCACTGTAAAGAGAGATGGTAGATGCAATCGGAAGATGAGTTGGTCCTACTTCAACCAGCTTCACACCAGCCATCTGAGACTTCAGAGTTGGTTAGTAGACCCTTTGAGCTTCCTAAATCCATAAAAAAATCACCCAAGTGTTTTGGAACAAGCATCTCAAAAGCTTGAGTCAAGACAGACTAGTTGCAAAATGACTAGCTCCCAAAACTTCCTATTTTTGTACATACTCCTGCTAGAAAAAATGAACAGTGCTCTCAACCTAGTAGGAATTAGAAAAAATGCTTTTGGACATAGCAAGTAGACTTAGGTAGCTTGCTAATACAAGTTAAAACACTTCAATTGATCAACTGATTACTACGAACAAGATTTAGAAAAATATGGAACACTCTTGCTATTTTTGGGGCTCTATAGAGATTCGACCAGTGAGCAGAAAAAACACATGTTTCTCACAAATAATAAATTCAATGATCATGCAATTTTGTTAGCACAAACTAGATATAAAGAGTAGTCCAATGCACTTTAAAACTTTGCAAAATATTACATATAGCCTGAGATATGAGCTTTTGAAGTTATTGTTCTGAGTGAGTATAGTAGAGAATAAAACAGAGAAGAAGTAAATGATGAATGTATAGATCGAGCAAGCTCTTCAATCTCTACAAATGAACATGACGTGGGCACAAATCAAGTTCTCTAATGGATACTTCTTTCAAGCTCTTTTTGTAGCTACTTTTGGAGGTACTTCTGAATTTGAATCCAAATAACTTTACCTAAAAGTGATGCTAAGAATCAGGAGATATTCTCTTAATTGATGGATTCGTGGTTTTAGGTAGTTAGAGCCATGAATTTCCTTTTTACATCATGGATGAATTAAGCCATTCTTTCTTTCACAATTACAAGAGATAAAATATATTCTTTTACAAGAGGTGTTCATATGTCTACACATATGACTAAAAATGAACATAAATCAAATCATATCAAGAATGTGGGCTCGGGTAATGCACCAACACTAACCAACTCCCAAAACATGATAAGAGGAGTTGTTGGCACATGTGATAGTATTCCCTGTAGGGGCATGCTCTAGTGAAGTGAAGAAACTATGTTGCAAGGTGATATGTTTGGTTGCCCCACTATCAAAGTACCAAACATCCGAGTCTAATGTAGATGGGTCATAGTTGCAAATGGTGGTAAATGCCCATTCTTTATCCTACAAAAGATTAACAGACTTTGTTTTGGGTGTAGAGGCCTCTGCAACAACCATTCTAGCCTCTTTCTTCCTTGCCTCCTTAGCAACCAGTTTTGGATAGCTCTTTATGACATGATCATTT
Organism: Ceratopteris richardii; assembly: GCA_020310875.1. Lineage (NCBI taxonomy): Eukaryota > Viridiplantae > Streptophyta > Polypodiopsida > Polypodiales > Pteridaceae > Ceratopteris > Ceratopteris richardii. Next base: position 225,875,704 of record CM035407.1, read on the forward strand.
TCTTTATAGTATTTGGTTACTAATAGAAGAGCTCCATTTACATTTGCCCTTTTGACTAGTCAAGAAAGCTTGATCCACAACATGCACCATGGATCTGTTCTGCTTAGAGTCATCTTTGTGCAATAGAATAGAGACTAACTCCTCAAATTTTAAGGCATTTGGATTGCCTTTCATCATTAAACAAAGATTAGAAGCAAAACTCTGATATGAATCAGGAAGACTATTCAGAAAAGTTTGCATGAGTGAACTATCAAGCAAGACTTCATGTGCAATCAACTGTTCCTTCAAATCTTTGATCTTTGTTAGAAAACTATCAATGGGATCTCCTTCATTCATGTGCTTACTCTCCAACTATTTTCGGAGGTAAGCAACACAGGCCTCATTTCTTGCCTGGTATAAAGTGGTAAGTGTACCTTACAAGTTTGTTTTGATCCTAAAAACTTCATTTTGGAGTATAAACACGCTGTAATCTCATGATTATAGCTTCAGATGAACATGAAAGTTAGCTTTCTAGAATGTCCATGACATGAGGATCCATATGATGTGAATAACCTATTTTAGCCAAAATTAGGGTTAGGGTTTTCTCCCAATTCAGGCATCTGATGACTAAATGTTATATACCAAATGAAATCTCTCTTGAAGAACTATATAATGGTGTCATAATATTTTTTTGAACTTATGTGATTGTTGTAGAAGTAAGTCTGATTGCAAGTGGTCTAAGGCAACAGAAGAGAACAATTTCACAAATTGTTCTTTTTCAAGATTGGTCCAAGGTAGTAGAGACAAATTTAACAAAATGGTCCATGGACTGGTTTAACGAGGAAGAGACCAATTTCACAAGATTAATTTTCAGAATTCATCCAAGGCAAACAGAAAGACCAATTTCACAAATTGTTCTATAGACTAATTTCCCGAGGAAGAGACTAATTTCACAAGACTGATTTTCATAATTCAAGGCAAACAAAAAAGACCGATTTCAAACATTGGGCTAAGGAATAACTTCACTGGCAGAGCAAGAGAGATTCCACAAATTGTTCTATGGAAGAATTTTCCAAAAAAGACCAATTTCTCAAAATTCATCCGAGGCTAGATCTCAAATGCATTCAAGGCTCGTATCACTAGAAACTTAAAGAGAAGGGCCCACCAGAAGGAGTTGAGCAGAATAAGAGAGTGGAGACAAAGAGAACAGAGAAAGACAATGGAGACCAAAGTACCGGATTTGGTAGAGTGCTGATAGAGTATCGGATTTGGCAAAGTGCTGACAAAGTATCGGATTTGGAAGAGTGGTGATAGAGTACTGGATTTGGTTGAATATTAGAAAAGTGAGAGTGAAGGAGATAGACTAATGGAGTAACCGACTAACAAAGAAGCTTATATAAGGAAAGGAATTTGAGTACCAAGGGATAAAGATATCATATGTGATATATGAGAGATCAAAGTGAGGATACTTGAGTAAAGTGTGTCTCTACTCTCAAGCTTCAAAAACTTAGCCTAGGATTTAGACAAGAGGCTCTAGTCTTCTCACTTAGAGTGGACAAGTGGAGTAAGTCTATAAGGGCTGAGTGCTTAGCAAGAGACCCGCATGCTTCATTACTACCTTGAGGTTGGCTTCCGTGGTTAGATTGTGGGCTTGTGAGGTGCTTCTTGTAGCATCCATTGCTTTTGCTTCTTTAAACTGTGATTGAACCACCTATTTTGTTCACTTCCATACTTGATGCTAGTATAGTAATGCTTTTGTGACTCGTAATCCTGACTCTTAATTTGTCTCATCTTGTAATCTTCTTGTGATTTGCAATTGTGCAAAGCAAACACATAGTGCAAATTCCATTGAGAAAAAGAACCCACCTCGAGCACAAGAGAACAAGAATTTTCACTACATGTGCCAATCATATTCTTTAAGTTTCTAAGCTTCAAATTATCTGAATAAATTGAATCACTAACTTTCATCCTTTTGTTGGCTAACTGATTCTTTAGATGAGCATTTGCAATAGAATTTCTATCTTGATAGAGATACTTTAACTCTAATCAAGCATGAGGGGAAGTTTTGCATGACCTGATTTGGGGTAAAATATGCTTCTTCACTCTCAAAACAATTGTATGAAATTGCTAGAGCATCCTTTGAATCCCATTTGAACTCATCTTTTGAAATAAGTAAAGTATTAGTACCACAAACTCTAGATAATTAAAGAGTTCTTTCTTCTTCACTAACCTCCTATTGAGGAAAATTTGGAACAGAAGGTTTTCTAGAAGATAAAGCAACATCCTAATTGTCTTTGCCTTGGATAAGTACCATTATACACTATTCCACAAGTCTTTAGATACTAACAAATTCATCATTGTAAAACTCCAAATTGGATAGTTAGAAATTCCTTCAAATGTTGGAATCAGGGTGGCCTTAATAATGATAATCACAAGTTTTCAGGATCTTTGAACAAATGAACCTTAGCATACACACCTTAAGACTCAAAATGAAATATACATTCATAAGTCCAAAGTTATCCAAACTTATGAACCCTACATAGAGAACACAAACACATACACATAAGAAAAAACAACAAACAAAAGCAAGAGTCTACACAAAAACTAAGATAAATATAAGACATGAAAAATGCAAACAAGAAATAAAACCAATACAAAATGAACCACACTTCTTTTAATAATAATATTAATAATTAAATAATAATAATAATAAATAAATAAAAAGAAAACTATAAAAGAAAATAAATGAAAATAATCATAATTACACACACACACACACATATATATATATATATATAATAAAAACAAAAATAAAACAAAAATTGCATTGTCAACTTCTACGTCTATCCAAAACAAGAAGTATCAGACTTAAACTTTATCATGCATAGCTTGGACAAATAGCTATGAAATCCCTACTCACGTCATCAATGCTCTAGAGTAGGTGCAGACTTTAATAAAGGGTCTTTATAAATAAAGATCCCTAACAAAGTCAAAGTACCAGAGCACGTCATCGCTTCATCTAGGGCGTTGTTGACAGCCTTCCATTCAGAGTCTCAGAATAGCATGAAAATTGGTGAGCATACTCAAGGTGATTAGGAAATCAAAACAGCTTCTTCACTTTGCAGTGTCAAAATCACAATATGAGCTCATTTCAGCCTCCAAATGCACTATCGTAGTGGTTCTGCATGCAATTTTGTCTTTTTGTGCCAAATATATATATAGGTTCCAGTTAGCCAGTATAAGTGTCTCCAAGTATGCTAGAGGTTTATTAGAACTTGACAGGCTAGTTCTGTTCAACGTTTTGAGATACAATAATTTTTTTGTATCAAGGTATTTTGGTCAATGGCCATGGCTAAATGCAGTGATATATTCCATATGTTGGATGTTGAGGATAAGTTGGATGGTACCAATCACCCATTATGGGCGTATATGATGCGTCATGTATTGGTTGCAAAAGGACTATGGAATATTGTGTAGGGTGTTGAAAAACGGCCTATTACACTTGCAAACATAGTTGATGAAGGTGATGCAAACGGCATTGAAGATTGTGATATTCTTCATGTTCCTGTTCATGTTGTGACTCTTGCTGCACCTATTGTAGAGCAAATTCATTGGGATGGAAGAGATGCTCAGGTACATGCATTGATAGCCTTATCTTTCAAACATGCCATTATTCCTCACATTCGCTCTTGCAGAACAACTAAGGATGCTTGGGATACATATTCTTAAAGTACTCATCAAGAGATTTCTATTTATATGTAAGACTTATCCATTAGTGACCTAAAACTCCTCAAAATCTAAATTCTAATTTCTATGCTTTTCTTCAATTTATGATAAATGGCTGAGATTTAGTCATTGATAAGCTAACTAGGCCAATGGTCTATATCAATCCCATCCAAAAGCACCTATTAGAAGCGAAATTTAAAAAAAAATCCTTTTTAACACTTTTGTGTGAATTGTGATGCAACTTATGCTAATTGCTTTTTTGGCTTTTTCATTGTTTTTTCCCTGAACTTTGACTGAAGGTCACAATGTTGCCATTTTATGGATGTGTGTGAAGGGCAATAGTGTTGAATGGATAAACATCTCAAGTGATGTAACTATCAGATATATTCAAATGCTCCATCCTCAAGTGACCATAAATGATCCATGATGCTTTAAGGTGTAAGGCCTCTATTATGAGGAGAAGCCATGGTGAGAGCTCAAACATTTTTGGAACCTTAGCCTCCATGTTAGATGAAGTCTTGTAGATATACTCAATGTAATCCACCTCAAGTGATTGCGAATCATCCATGGTGCTCTAAGTTGTAAGGCCCCCATTATGAGGAAAAGCGATTCCTATTTAGATGAGCTCTGTGTGTGTCCGTTCATGATAATAGATGATCTTTGTGAGCCTAGCCATGTAGGATATAAACATTGGGGCCATTTGAGTTTCCATTCAAGAGAAAATAAAGGCCTTGTGGTGCCCCATGATTTCTATGGAGAGTGCAAAGGGGGCTTGCCCCCTTCTACAGGGTTCGAGGGGCTTATCCCCACGGTCTGGAGGGCCAAGAAGGTAGGACTTCTGGTCATGGAGATATTGTCGAATTATATATTTTGTCAATTATTTTCTCTTCCAACTACAATCTATTTATATGGACTCCCATGGTCGAAACTATATAAGCATGGTCCATGTGTAGCTCTACATAGCATTGTGCACTAGTAGGCCCTTCATCTAGAGTATGTCTAGATTGCCATCTAAGCTCCATATTGGGAGCGCACGGGTGGAACACCATCTTTGTAGCTGCATTAGTCTTGGAAATTTGAGAATTTGAGTTCTCTATCTTGGTGCATGTTGACCTGTGTTGGAAAATACCTACACAAGCCTTGGATAGATCTTTCTAGTTCATGTTACTTGTCGACGACTATAGAATCGAACCATCATGGGGCATACCTTGTCAACTTTGTGGTCCATGTCTTGAATTGAAGATACACGAAGGCACTTGATGAAAAGACTCCACAAGAGGCCTACACTGGTAAAAAGACATTTGTTTTCCATTCCAAAGTATTTGGAAGTGAATGTCATGTACATGTTCCAAATAGATAGAGAAACAAGCTTCAATAAAAAAGCATCAAATGTATCTTCTTTGGGTACAACGAGGATAAGAAGGCTTATAAGCTTTATGACCTTGAGGCCAAAGAAGTCATGACGAGTTTTGATGTGGTGTTTAATGAGCAGTAGCCATGTGCAGTGGAGGAAAAGAGAGCTTTCACTTTATGATCAAGTGAAGGGGCATTCCATTATGAACTTGGCCCAAGAGCTATCCCTTCTACATAAGGGAAAGAAGCATCATCTTCAAATGATGAGTCTAAAAGTCACCAACCTATCATCACCCAAACGGAAAAGCCATTGCCACATTGGGTGAGGAAGCTCTATGATTTTGCAAACCCCATCCCATAGTCACTAGAACAGGCTGTATATGAACCAAGGTGATAACAGAAAATAGAGGAGCAGAAACGAGTAAGTGCCCTGATTGTAAATCCAATCTTGGTGACTGAACTCACTCATTCAAGGACAAGCAAAGGAACCAACCAATGTTGAAGAGGCACTCCAAGATCCGAATTGGAGGGTTGTTATGCAAATAGAATACGACAATATCATGAAGAATGGAACTTGGGAGCTAGTGGATCAATCCCCTAAGTGCAAAGTCATTGGCACGTCGAGAAGCTAAAGTATAGGGCTGATGTTACTTTGGAAAACTGCAAAGCAAGACTTGTTCCGCTTGACCACTCACAAGTTGAAGGGATTGAATTTTGTGAATCATTTGTGCCACTTGCAAGCATGACTACTATCTAAGTAGTACAAGCTTTGGTTGCACATAAACGATGGCTAGTGTATGACATGGATGACTTGGCTCTTTAAATGAATACCTTAAGGAGGAGGTATATGTGTCTCGGCCGCCAGTGTTTGAGGCTCTTCATTCAGAGAGCCAAGCTATGTAAGTTTAAGAAGGCATTATATGGGCTGAAGCAAACCCCTTCACCATGGTACCATCAGATAGATAAGTATCTCTTGGATCTAGGTTTCAAAAGATGTGCTTTTGATGCTAACTTGTTTGTACTGAAGAGAGGCAAGAAGACAATTGTGATTGTACTCTATGTAGATGACTTTGTGATTACATATTCTTCTACAAATGAAAGATGCCTCAAGCTCAAAATGTGAAATGACAGACTTGGGATTTATGCATTATTGCTTAGGCCTTGAAGTATGGAAAGAATGAAGGAAGATTTTTATCTTTCAACAATAGCATGCAAGACGATTTTGAAGGCATTCAACATGGAGCAAGGTAGTACAAAACGTTTGGTAGGACACTTACAATATGCATACAGAGGTGCTATACCAAATGCTACGATATGGAATGCTATGCATATATATAATATGACACACATTGCATATATGAATAATGACATACATCGCACACACATGCATACGTATGCCATGCAATGCACATGCATATATCTTATATGGATAATGAGACATGCATATATGTATCTTTGAATCTTGATTCTTTCTTAATCCTAAAAAAATACTAAATTTACAAATAAATTAATTTTAATCTTCCCAAGTATATTGTTACATACTAATATTGTTACTGGTCGAAATTGACCGTAATTGACTCTTGTTTAGTTCACTTGTTTGTTATTCTCATCTAATAGCTTAGATAAAGCAAAATAAATTCCTTTGAGAGAGCACTTTTTAATTGGGAGCTTGAAAGCGAGTAGTGTGAGTCAAAGACTACTAATTCTGATATGCTTCATCTTCTTGAGATACATTCTCTTGTGTTAGGACTGTAATGTCTAATTGGGGATGTTGGAAGTTCTTTATTGAAGTGATCAAAGAACTGAGGAGACCCAACATAAATGTGGACAGAGAATTTGATTACATATGAAGGAGACCAATGGATCCCTCATATATGTTTTGATTCACCCATCTAACAAACTACGATTATATAAGTTCCAATGGATTATTCATACATCTTTAGATTGACTTATCTAACAAAATCTTATTACATGTTGTGATAAGAGATGATCAAGTCCAAAACAAAAGAATTTTTGCTGAATATGCTGCTAACAGATATACGTGGATTGAAGGTAGAGGTTGCTAGGTTGACACTGACGATGACCTGAGGGTCTCATATGAAGTGAAGCTTAAGCTGTAGGTACATAGTAGGTCATACAACATGAAGTATGCAGAAGCAGAACTGAATGTGTTGAATCAACTAGTAATAGAAGTATTAATGGTTTACAATGAGTTGGAATGTGAACTTATGTAGGTAACTATTGTGGTGCAGCGAATTAACAATTATAGGGTGTAGCTCAAGCGTAAGCACCATCTCCTTTACTTGTCAATCCGCGGAGATGTGAGGACCGGTATGAAGACCATGAGCAAGTGAAGGCACAAGTGTGTGAGTGAAAGCACACAAACATGCACACACATACACACACACACCCTCTCGAGTCTATCGTCCCTGATAGACCCTTGTTGGAGTGGTTGGTCCATGTCATTCTTTGAGAGGTAGTGTCCATCCTAAGAGCCATCTATCTTCCAATTGTAGCAGGTTTTATGTTTGGTTACCCATTGGTCATTGCGAGCTTGTGAAAGTTGTAGTACCTTGGTATGTGCTTCTTCCTTGGATTCCAATGAGAATGTGTTGTTGTGAGCTGCCAAAAACTGCTAGTTGCTCAAAAGAGGTTGTCAAGGTTGAGTTGGAGCAACTCCAGGCTTCAAATTGCATCCTAGGTATTGATGTTGTCCTCAACATGTCTGCTAGACCGTCTAAAGGTGACGTTCATAGTCAGTGATGGGTAAGTGTGTTAGAGCATGGATTGAAGAAAGTATGTGCCTCGTGCACGGCCTTGTAATGTGGCCCTATGCATGCTTACTTGGAGAATGCATTGGAAGAGTTATGGTGCAAAAATTGGAGGTCTTGAGCTAAGTGCTCAAGGGTATGTTGACGAGGTTTCCTAATCTATAATGGTTATGGTGTTGCCAATGTAAGGATTCTTACCATGGTGAATGATGAAATTCTTTGAGTGCCAAAGTAAGGATTCTTACCACTGATGAAATTCTTTGAGTGCCTGCTCCTGTCTCCTCTCTTCAAAGCACCATTTGCCAAATACTGAGAATTGAATTTCTTTATATTCCTTGAAAAAAAACATTGGGTAACTACACAAGGCTTAGTTTAACATATTCTCTTTAGCTCACCATAAAAAGGAGTCTTCTCATCCAGTATACAGACAAGGATTTGCAGGGTACCAAAACTACCCCTTGTAGATATCTCCTTGGATGCTCTCGTGCATATAGTAGTTAAACATCTCTCAAATTGCGGACCTTCAAGCTCTTCCCTCCTACCATGGTAAGGGGGAATAATAGTTGCAGATTCCATGTTCATGCCACGTTCTTGACATCTACCAGATAAGGTAGCAATAATATCATCTGCTAGCCAAGGCACACTTCTATCAAAACTGACAAATGCCCACTCATCCACGGTTCCACCTTCAACTAAGCATGACTCATTCATGTTCCATGAGCCAAACTTGGGAACAAGCTCTCTCTCTCTCTCTCTCTCTCTCTCTCTCTCTCTCTTTTCTTCTCTATCTCTTTTTTCTTCTCTATCTCTTTTCTTCTTCTTTTCTTCCCTTTTTTTTTCTTCTCCCTTTTTTTTTGGAGGAACAATGGCACAAAACAAGAAGAAATATGTAAGAAACAATAAAAATAGTTGACATATGTCACTGTGCTCTTGTTCCTTGGATTCTCAAATGTGTCTATGCATGGCCGTGTAATGTGGCCCTATATTAATGCATACTTTGGAAATGCATGATCTGAATGGTGAAAAATACAGGGTTCTACAAGGAGCACATGGTTGTCGCTCATCGAGGCTTTTGATGTTACTTGCGGATGTTGATGCCATCTTTGTTGGAGGTATCCATTGGATCTCAAGATGATAGTTGAGCAATCCTCCTTATGGGGATCCATTTGAGAAGAGTGTTTGACTGCGAAGTGATCACCTTTGGTTGCTTCATGTTTGGATGGTTTCTTGACTTTCATGTCCCTTGTGGTTAGATCTTTGGTTTTGTAGGGGCAACTGGTGCTTTTGGCTTCCATACCCATACCATTGTTGTTGGTCTTCTGACTCTTGTTGAAGAGGTGAGTTGATCTGTTTTTGCTCTTGGTTTTTGGTTCTGACCCTTGCCTTGCCTTGGCTTCTTTGTTGAAACTTTTCTCATGTGGGAGAGCATAGGTTATTGTGTATGTAAGAGCTTCCTAGGTATCCATATTTGTAATTGTCTTTGTTGAGGTACAACTAATTATTTAGGTACCCAAACTTGTCAGATATCTTGTGGTGGAGCTTGTCCTAGCTTCCTCATTCGTCTTCTGGCCTGGTTGGATTGCCTAGATGGGAATTGTGGGGGCAAGACTGGTGGTTGTCCTCCTCATGCCCAGAACTTCTTTCTTGTTGAATGGTGTCTTTCTATTTGATATAATAGTTATCTTGAACTATTTGTTGGTGCATTTTACCCAAGCCTACATGCTTGATATGCTTGATATTATCCTCATTTGTAAGTCACATGAGTAGTCATGTGAACACCTCTTGTAAAAGAGTACATTTTATCTCTTGTAAATGGAAAAAGAAAAAAGGAAAAGGATGGCTTACCTCATCCATGATGTAAAAGCAAATTCGTGGCTCTAACTACCTAAAACCACGAAATTTAGAGCTGAGGGAATCTCTCCTAACTTTGGGGATCACTTTTAGGTGGAGCCATTCGAATTCGAATTCAAAACTCCCTCCAAGAATAGCTATAAAAAGAGCAAGAAGGAAGAGGCGATTAACAAGCCTTGTACGTGACCACTTCATGTCATTTTGTAGAGATTGAAGAGCTTACTCCATAGCTCTATCATTCTACTCCCATTGTGCAAAGATTCATTGCCAATGTGGTTGTAATCGTATGTGAATCTATACATTTATTATCATCTACTTCTCTGTTTTGTTCTCTGCTATACTCACTCAGAGTAGTACCTTCAGAAGGTCATATCTCGAGTTCTACTGCTTCATTTTCAGTGTTTTAAAGTGCCTTGGATAGCTCTTACTGTCTACTTTCCACATAGAAATTGTCAAGGTCATTGGATTTATATGTTTGGAGATATCTACATTTTACTGCTCACTGGTCTATCTCTGCAGAGCCCCGAGAATGGTGGGCATGTTCCAGAACTTGATGAAACTTGTTCTCAGTGCTCAGTCCATCATTTGAAGTGTTTTAACTTGTATTGGGAAGCTTGCTAAGTCTATTTGCTATGCCTAAAAGGAATTTTTTCTAATTCCTACCAGGTTGAGAGCACTGTTCAATTTTTCTAGCAGGTGTATGTCCAAAAATAGCAAGTTTTGGGAGCTAGTCATTTCGCAACTAGTCTGTCTTGACTTAAACTTTTGGGATACATGTTCCAAAGTACTTGGCTGATATTTTGGTGGATTTAGGAAGCTTAAAGGGTCTACTAATCAACTCTGAAGTCTCAGTTGGCTGGTGTGAAGCTGGTTGTAGCAGCACCTACTCATCTTTGGATTGCATCCACCATCTCTCTTCACACTATTGTGCTTGCCTTTGTGGTGGAACTACTATGGTTGCATTAGTCTTTGAAGAAGAAGAGAGATCCACATCCCTATGAGTTTGTTCTTCCAGGATTGAGTCCTTGTGCATCATAGAGGTTTTGACACATACAATATCTTCTTCTATAAGATTAGTCTTAGAAGAACTAAGAGAATGTGTGACACCTGGATTTGTGATCATGCAGTTAACTAATTCTAATGTAATGCATTATTCAAGTACCCAAACTTGAAACTTCTTAGGTTTAAGTTGATTGCATAGTCATAGATCCAATCTTGACCCAAGACAAGTGGTTCAGTAAAGTCCTCATCTTGACACACTAGCATTTTGACTCTCATTGGAACATCTTGAAGATAGATGGGAAGCTCTACCTTGCCCAAACAAGGGGTTTCTACACCTCCCAATCCTATGAGATAGGCTTCTATGGGATTGATGTTCAATTGCAAGTCATGGAAGTAGGAAAGTCTAACTGCCTAGTTGTTGCACCTGAGTCAATCAATGCTCTCATATATCTCCGTCTCCTACCTCTCTAAGGTCACAAATGGACGTCGGTTGATTATTCGAGAGGTAATTATGCCTGATTTTTGGCACATGTCCATGTGATATTTTGGGGCTTTCGGGTTGATATCTAGGCCTAGGCGCCTTAGCTTATTTTACCTAATGTGCTCTTGAGCCTCTACCTATTTCTTCTCTAACCCTTATCTCCTCTTCTTTTTGCTTCTTAGCAGTGTTGAGTCTCATTAGTATATCCTCTATAAGAGGTTCTTGATACAGCTTGACCCTACAACTACTAATATAGTTTGGCAAGATGTCACCTTCGAGAGTGGCCAGTTGAACTGCACAACTAGTGGAGATTAATGATCATGGGCCCATATCCTCATTTTTCCAATTTACAGGCATGTTGTTTGAGTGTATAAACCAACACTAGGTCTCCCTCTTTCAATCCTTTATCCTTGATGTGCGCATCGAAGTATGCCTTTTGTCTTTTCTTTGCAGCATAGATTCCTGCAGCTGCTCGTGGCCTCGTCTCACCTAACCGTTCTAGATCAAAGATCCTGGAGGACAACTCGTGTCCATTCCATTCATGCTCTTGTGCTACTTTTAAAGCTGGTATTAGGAAGTCCAATGGTAGCGCATCATTCTGGCCGAAGACCATATGAAAGGGGGTGGCATTGAGTATCATTTTATAGGCAACTTGATAAGCCCAAATAGCATGATGAAGTTATTTGTCCCAATCAGAGTGTTTATTATTTATGACGTTTTTCAATACGTTACATAGGATCTTATTTGTGCTCTCAGCTTGTCCGTTAGCTTGTGGATGATATGGGGCCGACTTCTTATGTATCATCAAGGATTCTTGGAGAATGTTTTCAATGAATTCATTCAAGAAGTGAGTACATCTATCACTTACTAACTCAATTGGTAACCCGTATCTAGTGAACACGTTCTCAAATAAGAACTTAGCCGTTGTTTGAGCATCATTCTTTGTTCTGGCTTTTACTTACACCCACTTTGTAAGGTAATCTGTGGCTACAATAATGTACTCTGCATGGGAGTTTCTGGTTGGGGTGTTAATAGGACCTATAAAGTCTATGCCCCACTTTGAAAATGCACGTCCTCCCATCATTGGCCTCAAAGGCATCTTGTCTTTCCTAACCAGATATTGTGTTGGCATATGTCACATTTTCTTCACATAGGTATGTGCATCCATATGAAGAGTGGGCCACAAAAGTCCTGAGAATAGAATGGTCTTAATTACTCGATCAGGACCAAAGTGTCCACCAGCAACACCACTATGTGCATATTCTAATACTTTCAAATAGTCTGATTCGTGAATGCATAGTCTTAAGTAACCATCTTTGCCTCTTCAATATAGGTTGCCTCCAACTAAGGCATAGTCGTGAGCCTCCTGCTCCATGCTTCGTCTTCTTGCTAGACTAGCCTTTTTGGGTAGTGTTCCCGATCTCATAAATTCTACCAATGGAGAACTCCAATCTAGACTTAACGTTACGTGATAAAGAGTCGCATGCTCCACTGGGGTTTTTCCTGGCACACTGGACAACTCTTAATCCACTCATGTATTTCGTTGTCCATGCTAGGCCAATACACTCCTAAATGTTTGAGATTCTGCAATGTTCGTTGTTTAGAATAGTGATTTCCTAGCAATCCTTCATGAGCTTGTTGCAACCAACTAGTATGTTCATCATCTCTGGCACAACAAGCTAATACACCCTCTACATCTTGTTTGTACATGCTTCCTACCAATATTTGATAACTTTGTGATCTTACAATTTCATGTTTGTTTGTTTTCAAATTCTTCTTTGTGGGTCCGAAGGTTAGGACTGGTACCAACTTATTTGCCCATTTAGGAACAACCTCCAAATTGAACAGATAAGCATCGGGTAGGTCATCAAACACTCCTTGCAGTGACTCTCCTGAAGTGATACAAGAAAGATGATCTGCCCTGAGGTGGGTTCTACCTTTCCTAACAATGACTTCAAAGTCGTATTCCATTAGTAAGAGGAACCATCTTACTAAGCGTCCTGTATTGCAAGGTGTATTGACCAAATACAATAAAGCTTGATGATCAGTGAAAAACTTGAACTTGTTTGCCAATAGGTAGTCTCTAAACTTCTTCACGGCATATACCATGCATAGGCCTTCTCTTTTGGTTGTGGTATAGTATCATTTAGTTGTGTTTAGGTGTCTACTAGCATATGCTATAGGTAAATCTAGATTTCCTTCACATGTGGGTTGTGCTAGCACACATCCTATTGCATGATTGGATGCATCTATATGAACATGGAATGGTTTATTCCAATCAGGAGAGGTTAATATTGATGTTGTGCACAAACATCTCTTCAGCTCATTGAAAGACTTTTTGCATTCGTCATTCCACTCAAAATGTGTCAATAAGACATAAAGAGGTCTAGCTATGATCACTCTCACTTATTTTATTCTTGTTCACAGTAGATCCCAAAACTTCATCTATATTTCTAATCTTATCTTGTTTTTATATAGGGAAAGAAGAACATTGCACTCTAAAAGGGTGGTTCTAGGTGTAGTGCTTCCTTCAACCTCCTCACACATCTAGGTGGAACATGGAGCAGAATGAAAAATATTAAATCACCTTGTGCGAAGAGAAAATAAGGGTGGGAAATACACCAAAATTCATGCATTTTATATAAATAGTGATAAAGAAATACAATGTGAAAGAAAAACAAAAGGTTTATGGTCTCTAGGATCCACTACTCCTAGTTAAAGGTTGGAACTCATTTGTTGCTCTGGCCAAGAGTACCAAGACACTCTTATCTCAAATGTTGCATGAGGTGGCATGAAAATATGTGTGCCAGTCTCTATATCTGGATAGGAGGCGCCAAGTGGAAATGTGTGAAAAAAAAGGCAATGGAGCTAGCATAATCATGTCATGTTGGAAAGCATTGCCACGTGCACATGTTTCACTAAGGAAATTGTGAATCCAACCTAAGATTCAATGCTTCCATTCTCAACATACATAATAAAAGTAGATTTTAATCCTTGCAAGGGTTCATATTATCCACTCCCTTAAGCCCTTTTGGAAAATAAGAGTACAAAATTTGATGTCATGGGTGCAAGTGGAGTCTGACTTAGAGTTCATTTTGACTCTCCATTGTAGATGTCCTTGGGTGCATGAGCTCAATTTATCTCATTAGTTTATCGATGAGGTTTATCACTTATCTCTCAAGTAGTGTGGGGTGTGGTTCTCTTGGTCTAGGAGGAAATGCTTGTACGTGAAGCCCTAGTAAATGGAATTTCATTTAATAAGGATGAGCTTAGCCAAGTTAGAAATAGATCCAAATCGAATCATATATCAGTTTGTGTGGGACAAGGGCTAACTTAGCCAAGTTCCATGGCTCAAGGCTTATCTTAAGGTTTCTAAGGTCATAGTAGAGTGAGTGTGTATGATGGCCACATGTCCATACTAAAACACTTTAGATATTATTTATTTTAGGAGCAAGAGGATAAATGGGATGGGAGGAGGATAGAAAGCATGATCAATCTTGCCCACTTCTCACAAGTGGTATCAGAGCTCTTGGAGAATATCTTCGTGAAGTAGAAAGAGAGAGAATGATTTTGGGTGGATCTTCCTAATTTTGGCAAATATGCAAGCATGAGCACCAAATAGGAAGTCTCCATCTAGACATTCATGGCCTCCAAGTGGTATCCACCATGCGAGATTGTCAGATACTCCATAAGATGTCCACCAGATGGATCAAGTGGATACTCCATAAGTAGGCCACCAACGAGGTACATGAACAAAACAAGATCTCACTGGTCGAGATCTCCTCCATGCGAGATAGGTAAAATGAATCCATGTGGTATGTGGGGACCTCCAAAGCTTTGATAATATCCACCACAAGTTGTGTATCGCCAAGAAGTAGGTCTTGCAAGAATTAAATATAAAGCATGAAGCATAAAATCATAGTCACATGGTAGTATATCTATATGCAGTAATCCTCCATGGAGTGTACAAAGTCCTGATACACGTCAAGAGGACCATGGAAGCCCCTCTAAACAGAGAAGTTGGCTCAGAATAGGATCCAACTGAGTGATGAATCCAAGTAGATGTAGGAGTATCTTGTGGTAAATGAAAAGATGTTGGACTCCATGAATGGAAGAGTGCATGCTCAGAATGCTCTTATAGACGAGGTAAGTGGACTCTCAAAAATAGGAATGGAAAATGGCATGTCACTGATCCTGGAGTAACACCCAACTGAAGCTGAGGGGAAATGTAAACCTTGGATGGTATGATAGGAGATGTAGCCATCTGAGTTAAGCTGAGATTGTAACTCTGAATCCTCATGCTCCAGAACTGTACAATGATCTGGAAAGTCATGTACAACCAGAGCATGCTCCACATAGTGTGACTGTTCGAAACTTGAATGATCCCCCTCTAAAGCGGAAATGGGAGGATCCAAAATGGATGAATAGTTAGAGTATTCATAAAAGGTGCAATCTTTGGTTACTGTAACTGAGTGACTCTTTGGGTCATAAAGTTTGTATGCCTTTAGCCTGTCACTGTAAGTGATGAAAATGTACTTCTTAGGCCGATCATCACCATGGCCTTGGACATAGGCATCACTACCAAAGATGGGAAAATAGCTCACACTCGGCTTCTTCTAAAAGTAAGCCTCAAATGGTGTTTGGTTCTTCAAGACATCTGAAAATCCTCTATTCTGAATATATACTGCTATCTATATTGCTTCACCCCAAAGCTTTAGTGGAAGTTTCTTTTGACTAAGCATAACTTTGGCCATCTATATCATACTTACAAATCTTCTATAGGGCAATACCTTGTTGAGTATCTTGTATTGCTTGATACTTGATTCCATGTTGCTTCAAGTGCTACTATCTCCATCAGATCAAATGATCTCCAAAGAACTTGGAAAGTCTTCTTGAACTGTTTGTTTCCATTCCTTGAACTTGAAAAGGGCATCATCTTTATGCTTGAGTGAATAAACCTAGGTATATCTAGTGCAATCATCTACTATCAGGATGAACTAAATTGACCCACTTAGAGAAGTTGTATGCATAGGTCCACAAATATCAGCATGGACTAATGCTAAGGGTTTCGATGCAAAAATGGATGCTTCTGTGGGCAAAGGGGCAATTGTTTGCTTGGCACATGCTTGGAAATTCAATTCCACTTGTGCAATCCTGGGTAAACCCTTGATAAGATGATTGGAAGATATCTTAGCTAAGCAAGAGTTACGTCCAAATCTGCAATGCCACAAGCTAAGACTTGAATCTTTGGCCACAAAACTTGAAAGCTTGTAGAGACCTTTGTCTTCAAATTTTTGAGCTATCGCTTCATTGGATTCATGATCAATGACTTGAAATTTGTTGTGACTGAATTGCACTATCATGTTGCACTTTGTAATGGCCTTCACTGAGAGAAGGTTCTTACAAAGGCTTGGTATATAAAGAACGTCTTTGAGTGACTTGGTCTCTCCTTCTAAGTTTGTGACGTGAACTTTTCCTCTTCCTTGGATTTCAATGCACTTGTTGTCTCCAAGATACACTTGACCTTTATGCTCCTCAAACTCATGAAAATCATCTATATCATGGCACATGTGGGATGAAGCACCACTATCAAAATTCCATTCTTTCTTGGGATTGGATGCCAGAAGTGTCGTATGTTCATTTGTGAGGAAGAGATCTTCACTTGTGCAATGAGAGTGATGTTCAGCCTTTGAAGTAGACCTAGACTTATCCTTGTTCTTCTTCTTGAAGAAATATTTCATTTTTGTCATTTATTCTTGTGGAAGGTAGCTTTAGTCTTCATGGTTGTTTCTTTTGTAGCTTGGGCCTTCTGTCTAGAGTCATGGAGAAGTAACAATCTTCTAACTTCTTCCCAAGTGAGTACTTGAGCTCTATTGTATAGAATGGTCATGAATGTTTCATAGGACCTAGGAAGCTTGTTAAGAAATCTTATAGCCATGTCTTCACTAGAAATTTATTTCTCACAAAGTGCTAACTTGCGTTGATAATTTTCAAATTGGGTGATCACTTTTGTGATGCCATCTTGCGGACATATAGTGAGATTGTGAAATTCTGCCTCTAGAGTATAAATCTTAGAAGGTGTTTTATCTTCATAGAGGTTTGCTAGAATATCCCAAGCTTCCTTTGAAGTCTTACATGTAGTGATGTGACCTTTTGTCAGTTCGTCACATGCTAGGAGAAGCTGGCCTAATGCTCGCTTGTCTTTTACATTCCATATATCCCAAGCTCCTAGATCAGTTCTTTATCGAGCTCTCGTTCAGTACTGTCGACCATCTCATACAACAGGTTTGTATAGAGATAGGCCCTAATTGTATCCTTCCATAGGACATAATTCATGCCATTTAGCCATTCATCAGCATTTTTAATAACTTCTTAACAATATCAACATCCAAGAGCTGAGCTTCAGAATCGGAACTACTTTCTGTGATAAATTGAGTAAGCAATTGTTGACTTTGTGCCTCCAAAAAAGACTACCGCAGGTAAAACTTGTTCTGGAGGGAAACCATGCATCGAACCCTACTCTGTTTGGAATCAACTTCAACTTTCTTCATCTTCTCATTTTGGTTATTCAATAAGTTTTCCATTCTCTAGATCCGTTGTGCATGGAACTCAGTAGTTTTGAAGTAAGATTGTCGCTCCTTGTGAGGAGCATCTAGTTCCTTCTTTAACTTGATGGTAACGTCGACTTTGACAGTCAATGATTGAGCTTTAACAAATAACTCCTCTTTGACTTTGGCGAGTTTGGTCTCCCACTGAGTAGCTTTAGTAGTGCTTTCTATGCAAGCCTACTCCAACACAACAGCTTTCTTCATCTTCTCTTCCACCACTTACCTTACTTTGGCTAGGGCTTCGTTCTTTTCAGCTAATTCTTGACGTTGAGCTTCCAATTCATCATCTTTCTCAGTTAATTGTTGTTGTAACTGGGATTCCTATGCATGAAATCGCATCACTTCATCCTCTAAAGGTGTGAGATAGGCTTCAACCACATCTAATTTTTCTTGAAAATATTTCAATAGGTGTGTTTTCTATGCTTCAAGGCATGTTTGAATATGACTGGCAGCCTATACAGGTACTAATTAGCTTTGGCAAGATCTTCTAATGCAAAATTAGGACCGATCCCCAACTGGATAAAGGGAACAGTGGGAATGGGGTTTGCTGCTAGTGTACAGAGGGCAAATTCATCAGTTGCGTGTTGATTGAAGGTGATGGGATGAGTGGAATAAGTAGGTGATTCCGGTGACGTGATTTCAATGGCTTCATCATGAATAGGGTCGGCCTTTGGGGATGCAATGGGACAAGAAGGTACAATGGGGAGAGCGGGTTGAAGAAGGAGAGAGGGGTCTTCGATCAGCAAAATTTGTTTGGCATTTGTAGGAACCTTCTGTTCTACAATCGGAGTAACAACATCATTCAAAAAAGAGGAGATTACCATCTACAGAGGAGGACCTTTAAGAACTATGGTCAATATTGAAAGAACTTGGAGAAGCTAGGAGGTAGAAAAGTGCATTTCGAAGCGAAGAAGTTTGGTCCAGCCAACCGGCACAAGACCAGCCCTTGAGCTTATGGAGACTTAAATAGACCTTATAGGCATGCGATAAGTGCAAAGAAATGCACTATGTACTTTGGAGCATCAAGGAGAAGGAGTCGATACAAAACAGATAGGTTCACGTGTCGACTAGCTAAAAAAACTTACTATCTATGGAAGAGACAATGAACTTCAAATGCCCATAGTGACCAACGTGATTACAGTTAGAAAAAATACTTTTCTGGGGGCAATACACATAGGTTTGAGTGTATATAATGGACAAAAGTATAAGGAATAAGAAAAATATGCTATAGGAATGAATCAGACACTCAACAGTGGTACCTCCTATTTTTCAAGAATATGTAGAGATTGATCCCATGACAGAAAAACTGAGATTTCTCTCAATCTACTAAACCAAATTCTATGGAAATTTATAGGCATAATACCTTTCTAATGACTCATTTTTCATCAAATTTGAAGCTCTGGAGAGAGAGCAACAGCCTCTGCAAGATTACTATTGGTGAAGAAGATGATGTTGGAAATTGAAGGAGCAAGACAATGTTAATTTGGTATCTTGTCGGGATAGTTATAACTTACATTCCGACTGCACGTGGGTTCTTGGGATGGTCAGGGGTCTGTAATACAGAGGCCCTTTATATATTTTCCCATTCACTTCATTACTGTAGTAGTCTCTTCATTACTTTTCTGACAATTCCAACAAACTTAACTACTAATCTCTAGTGTATAACAACACATAACAATCACCACACCCGAATATGCAGAGACATAATACTTGCTAACTTATCATCACCATTATACTTGCAATGCATCAATAACTCAATCAAACATTAACACAGTACCATGGTTATTCAATACCGAACAACGATAACACATACGATACAACAATGTAGATAACTACGTCGGAATCAACCTCCAAACACATTGCCCAGACACACAGTCCGGCGACGCCTCTGTCGCTCTCTTCCAATCACCTTTTCTATTATAAAAAAAGGGTTACAACAATTGCGCGACATCCTTTGGATATGCATCTGTTCCTAATTACATTTTCCACCGGCGGCCTAACACTAGCATGCACGGTTAAGTAAAAATGCCGAATGGAATCACTGGTAGAAAACACAATCATCACCAGTGGTTGGGAACATGCATGCATAATGACGACATTCGCGCATTAACAAAATCCCAAACATGTAGTGGGGTGGGTGATCATGGATATGTAATAAAAATGGGAATTTTACGATCAGACGATCAACCAAAACATGCGTAATGTAAGTAGAGGTCAAGAGACAAAACCAACATAAATCGGATGAATAATAAAAAAGACCATCAACTAATTAAGATAAAGTAGTCATTTCATAATACAGATGAAGTTTCGACCCATTGATGGGTTTATGAAGAAGAGAACCTCAAGTTTCCATGACATCTAGAGAATCACGTTTTTGTGTGACTTAGGTGGGAACTGAAAATCGCCTTTTTTTTTTGAAAAACTTGAATTTTATGAAAATCAGGATTTTCAGTCAGAATTGCGCTTTTTGGGGGGAAATTCAAATTTCTGATGGCGGAGCAATGGCAACCTCCGTATGTGCAAAAAATCGTGAAAAAACATAGGCGCTTGCTCTCCCTTGCACTTCCCCTAACTCTTTTGGCACAATAATGCATGAAAAATGGTATGAAAATTATGAAAATGCACTAAAAACAAAGAAATTTCTATGAAGAAGAAGATGGATGAAGATGGTGATGATGATGATGATGATGAAGATGAAGAAAAAAAATCAGAAAATGAATAGAAATGATAGTTTTTTTACCTTCCAACATCGCAAATCTACAATCTTACTATCACAACGCTCGTCCTTGAAGCTCTCTGTGCATACTGTTCTTAAGGGTCTTCCATATTCATATCATACTTTTCTTTCTACTCTTCAATTGGTGATGAAATGAAATCCAAATGCCTTACATTTGAGGATCTATTCTTTGTTTTCTTGCAAGCAGATCAGTCCAATCACAACAGTTCAATTATGCATGTTACAGATCAAGCTTTCTAAGGTAGTCAAAAGGGCAAAGGTAAATGGAGCTCATCTACTAATAAGCAAAAATATGCTAATGTTGCATAGTCAAAGAAGGAAGACAAACATTATTTTTTGAAAAAAAGGAAGAAACATCTATGTAGGTACTATAAGGAAAATGATCATGTCATAAGGAGTTATCCTAAACGAGGTGCAAAGGAGGCAAAGAAAAAAGAGTTTGGACTGGTTTTTCCAAAAGCCTCTACACTTAGAATAGAGTTTCCTAATCTTGTTAAGAATGAATAATGGGCATTCATTAGTGTCTAGAGCTATGACTCATCTTCTCATGAGCAGCGCATGCCTCTAGTAGACTCAGATGTTTGGTACTTTGATACTGGAGCAATCAAACATATTACTTCACAATGCAATTTATTCATTTCACTTGAGCCTGCCCTACAAGGAATACCATCACATGTGCTAACAAATCCTCTTATCTTGTAATGGAAGTTGGAGGGATCATTATGCATACTGTTGATGGCAGTTCTTTCGCACTGTCAGATGCTTTATCATTGTGCCAAGGATCAAGAAAAATCTATTTTTAGTTTCAGCATTAGCCAAGATTGGCTTAGTTATCAAACTTTTTAATGCTAGATCCATAATCTCTCAAATGGTGATATTATTATTGCTTGCATTTTATGTCATGGGTTGTATAAGCTCATAGACTATGAAAAATGTTTGAATGATTCAACATGTGCAATTTATGATTATCAAGTTATTTCAAATGCAAAGCTTTGGCATGCATGCTTTGGTAGATTTTGCTAGCTTGCAATGCCTACAAAAATCTAAAATGGTATCCTCTCTGCCCAAACTTGAGATACTTTCTAAACATTTCTATGAAGGTTGTATGTTGGCCAAAATGCAGCACTCCTCCTTCCCAAAAGATGATTCAATTAAAGCTTCTCATAGATTGTAGTTTATTCATAGTGATGTTTGTGGTCCTATGTAGGCACCTTCATTTGTGAACTACCTATACTTTGTGACTTTTAATGATGAATTTTCTAGGCATGCATGGGTGTATCCATTCAAAGCAAATTCGGATATGTTTATGTGCTCTAAACGGTTCTTGTACCCCCGTTTTTTTAGGAGCTACATAGAGGATGACCAATGAGAACTTCGAGGGGGTTTTCTCCCAATCTGCTGAATCAAACTTCTTCAAGCTTTGAAAGCTTGTAGTAGACTTAGCGCTGGTTCTTACAAGTTATAGATCATTGAAAATGGTGAAGAGATCACTAAGATATGAGCATTACGAGTACACTATTCAGAGTGAACATAGCAAAGAGATGAACAGAGATGATCAATGACATAATGTATTATAAAACAATGTTGTACATTATCATTCGCATAGACAATGATGCCCAATGATGTTGATCTAGGTGAGCTAAGATGTAAGCTACTTAGCCACTTGAAAAAATCCTCAATAATCTCAACAAAGGGGGGGACATAAAGCCACAAGATTACAACCTCTCTTTATAGGTGATTTACCTCCAATGTTTGAATTTGAATTCAAACGTGGATGTACCTAAAATGTTCCTCCAAATTAGGAGTGATGCCACCAAATGAAATTCGTAACTTTTGATTCTCGTAACTCCACGAAATGAGTGGACTTACAAGATTCTCTTCATGTAAAACTCCTTTAAAATGGGTAATGATCAAATTATTACAGGTTAATGTTCCTATGCTCTATCAAGTAGTTGCACAGCTCTTCTTCAATACCTAGCCAAGTGTGAAGGCTTGGATTTGCACCAACAGCTCCCCCTCAATACAAACATCTTGGCTTGGTCTTCTCCATTAATCCTCTTGAATGTCCTGCAATCCAATCATCAAAGTTTAGTACCATCAAGTGCTTTGGTCAATAAATTTGCACATTGCATATGTGTGGATACATATGCAAGTTGAATCTCCTTGCTCAATAGCTTCTCCCTAACATAATGATAGTGAACTTCTATATGCTTGGTTCTTGCATGATAAATAGGATTTGCTGCAAGATGCAAAGAACTTGTATTGTCACCAAAGATCATAGATGAGTGAGTATGAAGTCCCAATTCTGAGTAGACCAATCTAATCCATATGGCTTCTTGAGTAGCATTGGCTAATCCCCTATATTCAGCCTTTGTTGAAGCTAAGAAACAGTAGGTTGCTTCTTGGAAGACCATGAAATGGGCTTATCACCTGCAAAAGAGAGATAACCATAAGTACTCCTCCTTTCATCCTTACAACCTGCCCAATCTACATCTGAGTATAGCTTTATGTCTAAATCTGATGTGTGTGGAAAGTATAAACCTTGATTTTGAGTACCCTTGAGATACTTCAAAATCCTTTTGGCAGCTTCCAAGTGAGGTGCTCTAGGTTTATGCATGAATCAACTTAAAACACTTACTCCATATGCTATATCAATCCTTGTTAGAGTAGCATAGTTTAGACTTCCAACTATACTTTGGTATCTTGCAAATTAATCAAATCAAGAAAATCAATCCTTGTTAGAATAGCATAGTTTAGACTTCCAACAATACTTTGGTATCTTGCAATGTCTTCAAGCAAATCACCTTTATGAGCATTCAATTTATGATTTGCCTCCATAGGGGTGCTAGCTATCTTGGCATTCTCCAAGTGGAACTTCTTCAACATGTCCTACACATATTTTCCTTGAGTAATGTAAATTCCAGAATCTGTATATACCAATTCAAGTCCAAGAAAGTACTTTAGAAGCCCTAGGTCACTGATTTTGAACTCCTGCATTATCTGGTTTTTTATCCGTTTGATGCCATTGGCATCACTACCTGTAAGTATGATTTCATCAACATACACACATAAATATATCAATTCTGAATTGCTTCTCTTGATAAACAGAGAAGAATCTACTTTAAGTAGTCAACCTATGATTCCATGCCCTAGGTGCCTGCTTCAAACCATAAAGATCTTTGTTCAATTTGCACACATAATTTACCTTGCTTGGATCTTCATAGCTAGGAGGTTGAGCCACGTAAACCTCCTCTGAAATCCAGCCATTGAGAAAGGCATTTTTCACATCCAATTGATACATATTCCAATTCCTAGATGTAGCCACACTTACCAATACTCTAATGGTTGGCATTTTAGCCACATGTGAGAATGTTTCCTCGTAATCTGATTTTGTAAATCCATCTAGAACCAATTACCTTCATTGAAGCCTTCCTTGGTACTAGATCCCAAGTATCATTCTCTTGGAGTGCTTTTATTTCTTCATCCATAGCTTCCTTCCACTCTACCTTGGGCTTTGCCTCTTCATATGATGAAGGCTCTTCTAGTGATAAATCCTTAGCAAGATAAATGGAATGCTTAGTAACTAATGAAGTATCATACCCATATCTGATTGGCTTCTTTCTCTCCCTTTATGATCTCCTTAGAGCTTGGTTGGATGATTTAGGTAAGTCTTCCAACCTCTTCATCTTGGGCTTGCCCTTTGATTTCCATGCCTTGAATTCTTCAAGGTTGATGATGTCCTCATCATCTGACTTGATGTCTTCAATTTGACTTGGCTCTTCCTTGGTGAGGCGTGGAAACTCCTCTTCCAAGTCATATGGCAACTTAACTTTCCTGCATTCACTTTCAAACCAAGAATCATTTTCATCAAACACAACATCTCTACTGACCATAAAACCTTTGTTGGATGGACTATCAAACCTATATCCTCTCTGATTTAAATCATACCCTATGAAGATGCATTTTTTTGCCTTAGGGTCTAGCTTACCTCTGATTTGAGTTGGAACATGCACATAAACAACACATCCAAAGGTTATGCAATGATCAAGTGATGGTCTCCTACCATTCCATGCTTCATATGGGGTCATTCCATCAAGTGATTTGGATGGCAACCTGTTAATAAGATAGGTGGTAGTAGATACACTCTCATTCCACAAATAATTAGGTAACCTCTTTTCATTAACCATTGATCTATTTGTTTACACAATCAACCTATTTCCCCTCTATACTACCCCATTTTGCTCAGGGGTATACCTTGTAGTAATCCCCCTTTTGATACCTCTGTCCTTCAACAATTGAATCAAGATAGACAACTTTGCAACTAGCTTGTGACCAAAAACTTGCTATTTTGGTCTTGACATTTGCTAGATATTTTGCTCAGTACTCACAATACATTAGCAATTAGGAAAAGTCCTTTTGGGTGAACCAAATTAATATAGAGAGCTAATGATTCCAAGTGGAGTCACTTAAAATGATAAACTACACATTGAGAAATCAATTTAGCAATTGAAGCCTTACCCCCGACTTTTTAGGAGCTACATAGAGAATGACAAGTGAGCACTTCGAGGTGGTTTTCTCCCAATCTGTTGAATCAAACTTCTTCAAGCTTTGATATTTTGTAGTAGACTTTAACCTCGTTCTAATGTGCTATAGATCATTGCCATTGGTGAAGAGATCACTGAGATATGAGCATTACAAGTACACTATTCTGAGTGAACATAGCAGAGAGATGAACAGAGATGATCAATGATGTAATGTATTATAAAACAATGTTGTACATCATCATTGGCATAGAAAATGATGCCCAATGATCATGTACTTAGCCACTCCAAAAGATCATCAATAAGCTCACCAAGGGGGGGCCATAAAGTTACGAGATTACAACCTCTCTTTATAGGTGATTTACCCCCAATGTTTCAATTTGAATTCAAACTTGGATGTATCTAAAAGTGTTCCTCCAAATTAGGAGTGATGCCACCAAATGAAATTCATAACTTTTGATTCTCCAAACTCCACGAAATGAGTGGACTTACAAGATTCACTTCATTGTAAAACTCTTTGACAATGGGTAATAATCAAATTATTATATGCTAGTGTTCCTATGCTCTATCAAATAGTTTCACATATCTTCTTTAATGCTAGCCAAGTGTGAAGGCTTGGATTTGCACCAATATTTTTTTACTAAGCATGGAATAAAACATTAATGTATAATGTGGTATACATCTCAACAAAATGGATTTGCAGAAAGAAAGAACAAGTCTCTCATGGAAATTGTGAGGTGTATGATCAAAAGTCCCCTTTACCACATAAATTTTGGCTTGAGGCTATTATGTATGCAACATATGCACTTAACAAATGTCCAAACAAAGCACTGCAATCGATCACTCCTTGTGAGGCTTAGCATGGTTGCAAGCCATCTATTTCTTATCTACGTATCATTGATTATTTGGCATATGCATTAGTGCCTTAACAACAACACCGAAAATTGGATGATAAAGCAGTGAAATGTATTTTTGTTGGATAGGATTTTGAAAACAATGGCTATCATGGGTATTATCCACAAACTAGATACATTCTAGTTTATTCTGATGTTGTTTTTGTGGAAGATGCAATTCAGTGCTTACTTCCATAAGAGAGTTTGAGGTTTGTGGAAGCACACAACAACACAAGGAAGAATAATAAGCTTGGTGAACAACACAATACATAATGTGTTACCGAGTGTAAAAAAGATAAGTGACCCATTAAAGTTAAGGTGTATATACAAGCCATGGGAAAAACACTGCTTGAAGAGGTAAAAAAGTGCCCCTGTGATCCTAAGTGTGTTCTCATACATCACAATGGAAATATATCAACAAAGATCCCCTGGAAGTGATGCAGTGAACAAAGAGTTGGCACTCATGTATAAGCAGGTGCCAAGGTATGTGGAAGAGATCAATCTGCAAAAGGAAGTTAGCCCAAATCTTTGCAAAAACCTTCAACCTTCTCCATAGGAAGACCCTTTGTGAAAACATATGCAACATTATCTTGTGTGAGTACATAAGTCAAACGGATATCCTCGATAGAGAACCTCTCCTTGACATAATGATAATGCATCTCAAAGTGCTTTGCGTGCGCATGGAACGCAAGGTTTCTTGCAATTGTCAATGTGCTCACTATCAATGAAGATGATGATGGCAAAAGACTGACCAATACCCATATCAACCAAAAGGTGTCTGAGCCAACACACTCAATAGTTATTTTGAAAGTTGCCTTATACTTAGCTTCACAAAAAGAAGCAGCCATAATAGGTTGGTTCTTGCTCAACCAAGATATGCATGAGCTACAAAGCACAAAGCAAAAATCACTAATGGACACACAAGTATAATAGCAATCAGTCTAGTTCAAGTTAACAAAAGAATGTAAATGTGGCGATAATGATCCCCTCTACTTGCATAAAATCATCCAAGTACTTAGGTACCACACAAGTTCAGAAAGATGTGCTTAACCACCTCTCAATGCTTGACACCTAAGCAATGCATAAACTTGCTCATCTGAGAGATATCAAAATGAATATCAAGTTGCATTATGCACAAGTAAATCAAGCATCCAAGAGCCAACTGATAGAGAAAAACATCAAATGCATCTCCAACATCATGGAGACTCACTATAAGCGTGTTTCCATGGGAGTGATAATAGGTTTGTAATCTACAAGTCCAAAATCTTACAATAATGTGTCAATATATTTTGTTCGATACAAATCCATTCCTCCATCAACTTGCATAAAATGAATGCCTAAATAATGATGCAAATGCCTTAAGTTTGACATCTCAAAAGAGGCATGCAGATCAATCTTAAACTCAACAATACGCACCTCAATAGGACTAGTGAGTAGCATGTCATCAACATATACAACAATGATCAGAAGAACATTGTCTACACGTTTAACATATAAGGTGCTCTCAATTGGGTTGTTCTCAAAACCATGTGCAATCAAGTAGGCATGTACCTCGCACTTTGTTTTCATGCGCTTTCTACATAAAACCACATGGCTAAAATACATACATTTATTCATGTAATTCACTATTCAAAAATGCAATTTTAATGTTGATCTGATGTACATTCCAACATGTTGAGCTACAAGTGCATAAATGCTACATATGATGGTCATTTGGCATGTCGGAGCAAAGTTCTAATCAAAACCATTGCCTCTCTCTTTAGCATAACCTTTGACAATAAGCCTAGCCATATACCTGCCGATTGTTCCATCAGGCTTGCATTTCAGCTTCTATACCCATTCGATGCCAATGGACTTTTTGCCTCGAGGCAATTCATGTAAAGGCAAAGTATCATTCTTCATAATAGCATCATATTATGATGGCAAGGCAACCATCCAATTTTTTTAGTTTTGTGCTTCCTCAAAAGAGAGAGGCTCATTCTCATCACAAAGACTAGTGATAGCCATTGCATAGCAATCTAATGCAAAGAAAGCACAATGAGAGCCTGAACAAGTATGATATATTAATGCATATAGTTTGCTATCTCTCAAGGTTTGCAACCAACTATTTAGGTACAGCTTTTGCCTCCTCTATCAACAAGGCTTATGACTAAGGTGGCGACCAAGGCATAGACCTTGGCATACCTTGTCATCCGAGTCACCGAAGTCACCATTGGTGCCGTTGGCTACATGCAAGGGAGGACCTCAACGATCAAGGAATATAGAGGTTCCCAGTACTTCCCGAGAGGTCACCCATCCCAGTATTGTTCCCCCCGGAGCTCGCTTAACCGTGGCAATCTCTTGCCACTAAGCTACACTCTTGTGGTGTTTGAAGAAGGGAAAAGACTAAGGTTGAATTGAAATTACCTTGAAAAATTTTTTGGTCCCTCAAAGCTTCATTCTTTGCTTTCAAAACCTATTTTTGAAGCATTTTTGGGTGTCTTTTGGAGCCATTTTGGAGTACTTCTGCACATAGTTCTCTTCACGTAGGTCCAAGAACATTAAGAAGAGTGTTCTTTGTACTTCTCCGACAATAAATATCAACCTTTGGGGCTGTGTTTTCAGCCACACTCGTAAAACCAGAGGTTTCTTGATAGGTTTCAGTTTTGGTGGGAGCCACTACTGCAAACTTATGCAAATTTTTTGAGCCTAAAACATCATAGTTGACAGACACTTGCAGGTGTTATTGGCTAGTTGTTGAGCTGTGTATTCAGCCTTTAGTATCATTTTACTGCATATATTGAGCACATATACACCATGTACGCTTCTGTGGATACCGCTTATGTACGTCCATGTGGTCATTGATATAGCCATTACATTCTTTGCATAAAGCCTTTTACGTTTGATAAAGAGGGTCATGGTGAGGTTTTCTTAACTGGGAGACACCCAGATGTCGGGGTCTCTTTGGTGATGCAGGTGGAAGACTTACCCAGCCTCGCCATAGGAGATGTATGATAGTTGTTCATAGGTGCTCGATAAGCCTAGTTGGCTTCTATTGGGTAACTGATTATTTGCAGTGGAGTCAGTGGTTCACTATGTAGGCAAACATGTCAGTACTTGCAGTTTTATGATATTTTGACACTCGTCATACCCTCATTTTGCAGAGGATACTCTGGCAAAATTTTTTGAGATTTTTGGTTTTGTCAATTATAAAGTGGTCGATTTACTCCTTGATACAGGTATTCATTGGAGTTCGAACTCTTCTTGCTCCATTATCATTCCATTCAGTTCTCTGCCATCATGGCATCAGAGGTCTCAGGCACATCCGATGGATCATGGCCTAGTGCTAGTCTTCTGAGGAGGAGCTATAACTTGCAAGGCAAAGTCCATTTTGAGATCCGAAAATTTGATGGCACAGACTTTGCTCTATGGAAGAATCAGATTAAAGATGTGCTGATTCAAAGGAGGCAATGGAAGCCAGTAAATGGAATTTCAAAGAAGCATGCTGACATGGATGAAGATGATTGGGATGAGTTAGATGAAATGGCTAGGTCTACCATTTGCTTGCACCTAGCAGATAATGTTTACTTTACAGTATTAGACTGTGAAAGTGCAGAGGAGCTTTGGAAGAAGTTATGCAATACATATGAAAAAGAGACGGCATCAAATAAAGTCTATCTGATGAGAAAATTATATGACCTTCGTATGAAGGACACAAATAGTGTTGCTGCTCATCTAAATCAGTTTGATGCTATATTCTCTCAATTACAGGCTCAGCAAATGGATATGGATAATGAAAGGAAAGCAGTATTGCTGTTATGCACCTTGCCTTCATCATAGGATACATTTTGCACAGCTATTAGCAATAGTGCACCTGGTGGTAAACTCGTCTATGATGACATATGTGGAGCACTCTTGCATGAGGAGATTCGTAGAAAATCCATGGTTGGCACTTAGAGTGGAGATGCATATAATGTTCGTTATCCTTACGAAGGAAAGAATCCACAACGTGGCAGGAGCAAGAACAAGGAAAGGAATGGTCAATGGAATAAGAGTAGAAGTAAATCAAGGAAGAGGGATATCGAATGCCATTATTGTCATAAGAAAGGACACATGAAGAAAGACTGTTATGCATTAAAGAATACTAAAGGTAAAGGACAAAATGTTGATGGGCATGGTAAACAGTTACCTGCACCATCTACTACGACTGTGAAGATTGAAGAAATTAATGCTATTTTTGATGATGGGGATGTGTTGACATTTGATAGTACTATGCCATCGGAGGTGCTTATGGCTGATTCTCTTTCCCACACTTGGTTGGTAGATTCTGGTGCTTCTTTCCATGTGACAGCACACAAAGAATGGTTCTCTAATTATGCAGTAAAGTCTCTTGGTACCGTGAGACTTAGTGACTCTTACAAGTGTGATGTTCTGGGGATTGGAGATGTGGCTATGCAGTTCATTGATGGTTCAAAATTTACTATGCATAATGTACGCCATGTACCTCAGTTATCACGTAGTTTGATGTCAGTTGGTCAACTTGATGACCTTGGTTACAAGGTGGTCTTCTATGCTCAGTCCTTTCACATATCAAAGGGCAATATGGTTATTGTAAAAGGAGGCAAAGTTGGCTCACTTT
The DNA here is from genome assembly GCA_020310875.1 of Ceratopteris richardii. Classification (NCBI taxonomy): domain Eukaryota; kingdom Viridiplantae; phylum Streptophyta; class Polypodiopsida; order Polypodiales; family Pteridaceae; genus Ceratopteris; species Ceratopteris richardii. Next base: position 225,906,264 of record CM035407.1, read on the forward strand.
ATCCTTTATTTGTATCTCAGAAAGAACACTTATTAGCTGTTACTGATCAGCCTATGACTTGTATTTGGCATGGTTGTTTGGGCCATATATCTCATAGTGGAATGGAAAATCTTTCTCGTTTTTGCTATTTATCTGTGTTATCTTTCTCCGATTTTTCATTTTGTGAGCATTGTCAATATGGAAAGCAAACCAGAAATGTGCATAGAATGCACATTGACTCTTCAATTCAACCTTTAGATCTCGTTCATACAAATGTGTGTGGTCCTATGCCCACTAGGTCTTTAGGTGGTTCTCTCTACTTTGTCACTTTCATAGATGATGCTACTAGAAAAGTTTGGGTATATCCTATCAAATCGAAGGATGAGGTATTCCCCAATTTCAAAAAATGGCTTTCTTCAATTGAGACTGAAAAAGGAACTAAGCTTAAGGCTTTACGTTCAGATAACGGGGGTGAGTATACCTCACATGAATTCAGTCTTTTCTGACGTCTAGAGGGATTCGTATAAGAGAGTTTACAGCTCCTTATACCCCAGTACAGAATGGTGTAGCTGAGAGGATGATTAGAACTATTCAAGATAGACTAGTCTCTATGTTGCATCATGCAAACCTCTCACAAGGCTTTTGGGCAGAAGCAATATTGACTGCAGTTCATGTGATTAACCTTTCACCTAGTACGGCCAAAGGTTTGAAAGTGGCACAAGAGTTATGGACAGGGAAACCACCATATTATGATCATCTTCGAGTTTTTGGGTGTGATGCATATGTTCATATACCAAAGGATCTTAGACCAAAGTTAGATCATAAGTCAAAGAAATGCATTTTTCTTGGATATGGTCGAAAAGGACAATTTGGATATCGCTTATGGGATCCTGAAACACGGTTAGTGATCAGAAGTAGTGATTTCATTTTCAATGATTCTAAGGTGCATAAACAGCCCATTAAGGACGTTGAAGTGAGAAGAGTGGTGTTTCAGGATACTAGTCCTCTAGTTAGCATGCATGAAAATGCTGCACATAGGGATGTTCAAGAGAATGTCCATTCAAATCAGTCTGCACATATTCCTGTTCAGCAACCATTGAGACGTTCTGCACATGTCTCACATCCACCTGATAGATATGTTCCAGGTTTAGATTTTGTTATGCTGACAGATGTCGGTGAGCCCTCTTGCTACAAAGAGGCTATGCAGATAGAGGATCATGTCAAGTGGGAGCGTGCCATGAAGAGTGAGTTGGATTTTATTCACAAGAATTGTACTTAGGATTTGGTACTTTTGCCAAAGGGCAAGAAAGCTTTACCATGTAAATGGGTATATAAGCTGAAATTCACATCAGATAGTGCTTCTCCAAAGTATAAAGCACAACTTGTTGCAAAGGGTTTTAAACAACAACATGGTGTTGATTTCGAGGAAATCTTCTCTCCGGTGGTCAAGATGACTACCCTACGCATGTTGCTTGGATTCATTGCAATGGAGGACTTAGAGCTCATCCAAATGGGTGTGAAAACTTCTTTCTTGCATGGAGATCTTACAGATGAGATCTATATGGAACAACCAGAGGGTTATGTAGTTCCTGACAAGGAAAGTCTAGTTTGTAAGCTTAAGAAGAGCTTGTATGGACTTAAACAATCCCCTAGACAATGGTACCAAAAGTTTGATGCTTTTATGAAATCTCAAGGCTATTATCGAAGCAATGAGGATCATTGTCTCTACACAAAGAGATGCTCAGATGGCAGCTTGATATGCTTGATACTTTATGTCGATGATATGTTGATTGTTGGGAAGTCCTCTTATGATTTGTCAGTTCTCAAAAAGAAATTGAGTCAGACATTTGATATGAAGGATTTGGGGGATGCCAAACATATTCCTAGCATGCGCATTACTCGTGATATGAGTAAAAGATGCATATACTTGTCTCAAGGTGAGTACATATCCAAAGTACTTCACAGGTTCAATATGCAAGGTGGAAAGGCATTGAGTACACCTTTACCCACATATGTGAAATTGAGCAAGGATGATTGCCCCAAATCAAATGAGGAAAAGGAATTCACGAACAAAATTCCCTATCAGTCTATTGTTGGTAGTCTCATGTATGCTATGGTAGTTACGAGAACAGACATTGCATTTGCAGTGGGAGTTGTGAGCAGATATATGTCTAATCCTGTCAAGAAACATTGGGAAGCAGTCAAGATGATTTTGAGATATCTGAGTGGCACTAAGGACAAGTGCCTATGCTTAGGTAGAGGGAAAGCATCCATTATTGGTTACAGAGATTCTGATTATGCCGGTTGTGTAGACAATCGTAAGTCCACATCAGGGTACATTTTTCATTTTGTTGGAGGTGCTATCTCTTGGAGATCTTGTCTTCAAGAATGTACAGCTCTTTCCACCACAGAAGTAGAGTATGTTGCAGCAAGTGAGGCATGTAAGGAAGCATTGTGGATTTCTCGTGTTGCTTGTGATATGGGTTTACCTCAGCATGAACCTCGCTTGCTCAGTGATAGTTAGAGTGCCATTGCTTTGGCTAAGAATCCGGTCTATCATGTAAAGACCAAGCACACTGAGGTGAGGTATCACTTAATTAGACATTGCTTAGCCACTGAGCGCATTATTCTTGAGAAGGTTCACACTCGAGATAATGTTGCAGATTCTTTGACTAAAGCTCTACCACAGGATAACTTTCGACACTGTTGTCACTTGATGGGGGTTACTTGATTCTTGATCTTACACAGTCGCTTGTATACTGTGTAACATGCCCATCAGGTGGGAGGTATATTAATTTGTATATTAAGACTCAGGTATTCTTTATCATTCTTTATTTTTCTCCCATAGTTACTTTGGCCATGTTGGCCTTTAGTGGGAGATTCTTACCTTTAGTGTCCATGTGAAAGGCCAAATGGCCAGTGGACACTCCTTTTGTATATGTTCTTTAATAAAACATATAGTGGCCTTGTCAGTCACAGACTGTATGTTCGACCGCATTTGTGACACCTAATAAGTTTCTCTTCGTGCTCCTCTGTGTACTGTGTTTTTTTGTGTATTCTACAGCGTCCCATGCGGAGTACTATGTGCGGCCTCAGGAGCTCGATTTTCTACTTTGAGCATAGAGTGCACTGTGGTGCATTCCCGTCGAAATACTTCAGCAAGTGTAGCAAGACATTTTTCAACACCCTACATAATATTCCACAATGCTTTTGCCACCAATACATGATGCATCATATGTGCACACAATGGATAATTAGTATCATTCAAGTTACCCTCAACAACCAACATATGAAATACATCATTGCTTTCAGCCATGGCCAGTGACTAAATACCTTGATGAAGAAAAATGATTGTATCTCAAAAAGTTGAATATAAATACCTTGTTGAGCTTCTCTAAACCTCTAGTAGGCTTTGATACAATTGTACTCACAAATCAAAACCTATGTATATGTTTAGCGTAAAAGGAAAAATTTGCCATAATTGTTGTGATAGTGGGTCAAAAAGAGATGAGAATATGCCCACCAATTTTTATGTGATTCTGAGATTTTTTATTAGAGGGATATGGGCGATACGATAGATGAAGAAAACTGGCTTCGATACTGATTGTTGGATTTTGAGGCCTCTGAAAGCACACAAAGCACACAAAAAAGAAGAATAAGAATTTTTGAGCACAACATAATACAAAATGTATTACCAAGTGAATGTATAAGATAAATGACTCCTTAGGGTTATAGGCGTATATACATGCCGGTTGAAAAATCCCTAAAGAGGAAAAAAAGTGCCCCAAAGGTCCTAAGTGTGTTCACACACATCACCACTGAAATATATCAACAATACCAAGGAGGCATCTATTAGCTGAAAGGATGTGTATTACACTTTGCTACCTCTTTTGTTAGGTGGGTATTCGCTGCAATAAGGTGTCAATATATTTTGTTTGACACAAAGTTATCCCATCATCAACTTGCATAAACTGAATGCCCAAATAATAATGCAAATTCCCCAAATCTGACATCTCAAATGAGGTATGCAAATCAGCCTTAAAATCATCAATATACTTCTCATTAGGACTAGTGAGTAGCATGTCATCAACATAGACAACAATGATCAAAAGCACATAATTTTCATGCTTAACATATTAGGTGCTCTCCGTTGGACTATTCTGAAAAGCATGTGAAATCAAGTAGGCATGTATTTCTTCATACCAAGCATGTGGTGCTTGCTTCAAACCATATAATATCTTTTTCAACCTGCACATTTTTTTTTTCATGCCCTTTTTCCATAAAACCACAGGGCTGATAAACATAGAGTTCTTCATGTAAGTCACCATTGAGAAATGCAGTTTTAATGTCCAACTCAAATACGTTCCAACCATGATGAGCAAGTGCACAGGTGCTACGAATAGTAGTCATTTGACATGTAGGAGGAAAGGTCTCATCAAAATCAATGCCTCTTTCTTGAGCATAATATTTTGCAACAAGGCTACCCTTATACCTATCAACTATTCCATGAGGCTTATGCTTCAACTTGTATAATCACTTAGTGGCAATGGCCTTCTTGCCAGGAGGCAAGTCATATAAAGTCCAGCTACTTTCATCATAGCATCATATTTTGATTGCAAAGTAGGCATATCATTTTTTGAATTTTGTGCTTCATCAAACAAAACAGGCTCATTCTAATCACAAAGACTAGAGGCAGCCATAGCATACCAATCTGATGCAAAAGAAGCACTATGAGAGCCTGAACAAGTATGATAGGGCAAAGGTGCATCGAATCTGGTATGTCACAAAGTTTGCACCAGCCATTTAGGCATAGCTTTTGCCTCTTCTATATCAGACCTCTCATCAACAAGTGCATCATGTAAATCTGAATCGGGAATGGAATGATCTCCATCATCATGTGGAACGTGCATAGGCTCAGAAATTGCCTCATGTGTACCAATACTAGACTATCCACCTCTAAAAAGAGACAGCAAAGTGTCATACACATCTTTGGAGCTAACTGATATCTCCCTAGCACATTAAAGTAATGGCTGAATTGCACCTTCCACAAAAACAACATCATGGCTAATCAAGTGTGTTTACTCTATGGATGATACAGACGATAGCCCTTGCTTTCTGAACTGTACCCAACAAAATTTCATTTCTCTACTTTATCGTCCAATTTCTTGTGTTGTTCTTCAAACACTTATGCATATGCCAAACAACCAAAGACATGTAGATGAGAAACATATGGCTTGCAACTATGCCAAGACTCATATGGAGTGATAGATTGCAATGCTTTAGTGGGACACCCATTAAGTACATATGTTGCACACATAACAACCTCAAGCCAAAAACTATGTGGTAAAGCTTGGCTCTTAACCATACATCTCGCCATCTCCATGATTCACTAGTTCTTTCTTTCAGCAATTCCATTCGGTTGAGTCACCTGTTCTTTCTTTCAGCAATGCCATTCGGTTGAGTCACATGTTCTTTCTTTCAACAACTCCATTCGGTTCAACAACTCCATTCGGTTCAACAACTCCATTCGATTCAACAACTCCATTGGGTTCGGCAACTCCATTCGGTTCAGAAACTCCATTCGGCACTGTACACTGATGTTTTATCCCACATTCAACCATAAATGCATTAAAATTAGAAGACATATATTCCCTCGCTTGATCAAATGGAGGGTGCCTGATTTACATGCTGATAGATTTTCAGCCAAAACCAGAAACTATTTGAACCACATAAAAACTTTGGACTTTTCTTTCAATGGATATACCTAGGCATGCCTAGAAAAATCATCAATGAAAGTCACGAAGTAAAGGTAGTTCCCAAAAGAAACTGTTTGCATATGACCACAAACATCATTGTGAACAAGCCTCAATTTTTAACTAGCTCGAACTAAACTATCTTTTGGGAAGGAGGAACCCTCCATTTGGCCCAAAATATAGCCTTCACAAACATGTTTACTAGGTGCCTCACCATAACAAATTAAGTCTATGATCTAAGGGTCCGGTTGGTTCAGACAAATCTGAAATCGGACAGCCTTTGATCACCCGTGTGTATGACCAAAGATCTCGAGTTTAAACTTACTAGGAGGTCATGTGCTCTTATGAACAAGTGATCCACTTAGCTTAGTAGTTAAGTCTCAAGGATGTGAAAGAGGTCTTGGGTTCAACCCCCATGAGGTACATGGGGAGAGTGTTTTGCCGAAAGAGCTCTAGAACCTTTTAGAAGCATCCACTTGAGTTAACTCTGGTTAACTAGGAGACTTGGTGCACATGTAGTTACGTGGTTGATACTTGGATGATTAGTATCCACCTACCCATGAAGGTAGTCCCCTAGAGACAGCTATATATAGAGGCATTTGGTTGGGAGGAGAGTCATCTCTCTAGCACGTGGTGGGGTAATCTTGCATTGGTATCAGAGCAAGTTTTCATGGTGACCTTGGGAGCTCATCATCTTTCTTAAGCTCTCATAGAGTCCTTTTAGGATCCATTATCATCTTCCTCCCAAGTTGGAGCTTCTATGGAAAGCTTGGTATTTCATCATCTTGTAAAGTTTCTCTTCATCATACTCTGGTGCCCTTCTTCATCTTCTTCGTTTCAGTTTTTTCGTGCGGGTTGTGCAGAGAACATGAGGCAGAGAGAAGGTCGACGATCGAGTTTTGTAGGTCTATAAAGACATAAAAAACAAAAAGAAAGGGAGGCCATCTGCAAATGGTCATTGGTAGATTTTGAGCCACGACAATGTAAAGAAACGTCCCTTCTTCTAACCACGAAGGCGAGGGATCTACTGCATTGGAGAAACTACTTATTCAAAACATAAATGCATAATGAACTCTATAGATTTTGAGCAAAAAGGCGATTTGTGCAGAGCGGTAGATCGAGCCCGTGACCTTCCAAGCCGTAGAACAGTGCTCTACCCACCAGAGAAAGTCGGCTTTGTGAGTTCTCTAAATTTAATCAGGAAATCTTCTGGCGCTGCTGCAGCTTCTTGAGCACAAGCAAAACGGGAGAGGACCGACGACAGATGGGTTTTGAACCCATGACCTTCTATTGCAGCCATGCTCCCTCATCAAGTAGAGTGAGCGATGTTCATGATAGATCTTTGATTGCAATTTGAATGAAGACCTTGTTGATCCCACTGCAGAAGCTTGTAATGTACAAGCAAAAGAAGTAAGGCATCATCAGATGGTGCACTAGGCGGGCTTGAACCCATGTCATCTTCGCTAACTACGAAGCTCATGCACGTTCTTGAACTCGATTTCTTTCCAATTCTAATCATATCTTCTCATTACGCGTTGCAACGGCTTGCAAATCACTCAAAAAAGCAGATCATCAACGCAAACGAGAATCGAACTTCAGACCTCCACTGGATTGTGCTCGTCTGAGCCACTTGACCAAGCTCATTTGTTAGAATATTTGATATACTTATGATGTGCCGTGTATTGGAACCTTGTTTATCAGGGACAAAAAAGCAGTTCTTTTGCAGTCAGTGGACATGGGGTTCGATCCCAAAATCTCCCCCGTACGATGGAAGCGCCACATTCACTATACTAACAAGCTTTCGGACTTCTACTGAACCTGAGTTTTTTTTAATCTCTGCAATTATCTTCTACTATCCCAACCAAACACGAATTCAAACCATCAAATTGACCCGAGAATGCAACCTTATCTCGTGTTTTTCTTGTCTCGGGAAAATTCACACTCAGGTTAAAGCATGAGGATAATTGACTACATCATTGGAACTATTGTTCTTTCAAGCACTCGTAGAGCAAGGATATGTAGTTTTCTTAGAAGAAGAAGAAGATACTTCTAGGGGAGGCAAAGATGTGAGCATGAAGCATGGATCCAAGTTAATGAGGATCTTCCAGAGGATTAATGGAAGGATGTAGCTTAATTGAGAGATAAGTATTTTCTAAGTTGATATTGTCATTTCAATATTTGCTTTGCTCTATGTTAGCATATTTCTATTATTATTGAAGTAGGGAAGGAATCTTCAATTTTGAAAGTGTTGTATAAAATTTAATGAAAACAAAATAGGAGATCATCGAAGTATGAAAACACTTATCAAGCATAGTTATGCATCTACGAAAGAATGTTTGTGCATTTCTTCTTTTTAAAGAATGCTTTCATGCACAAAACACGTTTTCTTCTTGCTTGAAAAAGATAGTTAATGCTCAAGTTTATGCACATGAACGGTTATATATTTTTTAAAAAAGCTAGCAAGTAGAATATTTGTGCATCGATGATTATGAACATTCATTTTCAAGCTCGAGAATTGCTTGATTTAAGTTTGATGCATGAAAGGAGAATGTCAACACATGCATGCACTCACATGCATTTGCATGCAAGAATAGGCATTTGCATATGCATGATTGTTTGTTAAGTAGTTGAATACTTATACTTTCATTATCTCTTTTTTCTAACTCGACTTAGATACCTAGGGAAAATAGTAGCAAACTAGGTAGTTGCAAGGCTCCTGACTGCCATGCAACTCAAGTAGCTAGTTTATTTTTCCCAAATGTGATACTTAGATATCACAAATTAGGGGTCTTGATTAGAAAAAGTAGGCCCTTTGAAAGTCAAGTATCTAATGTTCTTGCTCATTGGAATGGAAAGAAAAATACGACTGCTTGAAAATTTCCACGATGACCCTTAGTTTAGGAGAAAACTTAGAGAATCTTAATGGCAAGCCTAGATGTAGTCGTTAGCTTGGATTTAAGAAATTATGCATCCAAGAAGGTTGATAAAGTTTCCTTTGGAAGTTCTACCTGATTCTATCCCAAGACGTGATAATAATCAAATAAAATCAAATGGAACTTAAAATCAATTCAGCTTTTAAGTTCAAAGGATAGTTGATATGTTCCAAACTTGAAAAAATGATGGAACTTTGGAAGTTTTTTCTTTGATTTCATTCTGATGAATAATGAACATCAAAGAAGTGAATAAACTTTAGCATCACTTGAACTTTAGTATTCAATAGTTGGATGCTAGGTTTTATGATTGCATCTCTAGTCAAGATGCAAAGTTTTCAAAAAGCATGGAAACTTTATTAAGCACTTTTCTAAGGATAAGAAAAGTATACTTGGTTTCGTTTAAGCTAATTAGAGCTTAAAGAAGAAACCCAAGTCAAAGTAATCTTTGGGAATCAGGATATTTTCCTAAAAGATACATCAAAGAAATCTTTGGGAATTAAGCTACTTCGCAAAGATATTCCAAGAAAGGAATTAGTTCGATTAACTATTTCATTGGTTAAAAAGGAATAGCTTTTGGACAAGACCAAGACTTAAAGCTTTATTGTTTGTCCAAAAGTCAAGATTTCTTTTTAAAAGATTATTCTAGTAAAGCAAAAGATTCCAAAATGAATCATTGGCTTAGTATTACTTGATTCCTTGGCAGGAATCTGAAGTTCTTGAAAGAAAAAAATCTTCTTAGATATGAGACTGGAATCTTTCAAGTAATTTTAATAGCAAGTAGTTCCCAACAATTCCCAAACCACCAGTATTGGTACTTAAGTCCAAATATTGATATAACCTAAAGGTGTATCAAAGATTCTTAGCTTTGGAACTGAGAGGCATCAGCATATGCTTGGACTTATGATTAATGGAAAAATCTCTGAAAATCTCGCGGGTAAGCAAAGAAGCTTTTGATAGTTCAAGAGATCTTAATAATAAAGACTAAGTCTTTATTCTAGTCGCAAGGTAAACCAAAATTGATCAAGCTTTGCCATGATTGTCCAAGAACGTGCGATTCAAACTACTCTAAAGTTTACTCAAGTATTGGCAATAAAATTCCTTTTGGGAATTATTCACTCAAGTTCCTTTTATCTAATCGAAAATTGTGAAAAGAGTAAGTTGTTCCAAGCCTGAATAGAGTGAAGAAATTCTAAGAATGTAGACTGTAACCGAGAAGATGGTACTTAAGTCTGTGGAAGGTTAAACATAATGTTTGCCTATCCTTAAAGGGATTTTGGTACAAATCCAAAAAGCATGAGTGGATGCTTAGACTTATGCAGTAGAGAGATTCCTGTAAAGTCCCCGTCGGGATAGGTATCTAAAGCATCAGTAAAGAAGGAATCTAAAGACAAGAAGTGAAAAGCTCTTGTCACTGCAAATTGGTCACGAATAAACCAATTGAACTTGAATCTGTGAAAATTCAAGTACTCGAAATTCTGATTGGTTTTCATTTGAATCCTAGCAAAGAACAATGGATATTCTATCGATAGGTTTTCAAGTTTCCAAGGCTAAGCACGTGATTATGAGACGATCATGTGAAGGGATCGAAATCTAGAATATCAAGATAGAGTTATTGCTTGAAACCTCTAAAGGGTTGAAGTGAAAAGGTACTCTATCAAGATGTGTTTAGACTTTAGGATAAGTATCACCCACATATTAATGTGAATATAAAATAAGGTGGTATGGGACACCAAATTTTATACTCAGATTGATGTAGGAAGGTATGGGATATCGGACCGTAGATGATAATTATCTTTTAGTCCTAGTTTAAATCTTGAAGTTAGATCTGATCCTCAAGAAAATGCAAACTTCAAAGAAGAATTTTAAATTCAAGAAGGATAAAAGCATGATCTAAAGATACTTCAAGATCAAGAAGAGGAAGATATGAAGTAAGTAACTTCTAAGATCTTCTTGAAACACTTCAAGCTTAAGTGTTGTTGATTCAGAAATATTTAATAAATTTCTGAACAAGTAGGACTTTGACATTGAAATGATCCTTTCAACTAAGGAATAGACTGACTAAGTCAAGCACAAAGTTCCTAGTGTAAATTGGAAAATTCAATCCTCTGACTCGAAGAAATGCACAATAATTGCATTCCAAGTAAGGAATCATAAAGATTGAATATAGGCATGAGCTTAGTCTCAAGTAAAGCATCATTTGAGTTAAAAAAAAAAACTCATCAATAGACTCTCAGTGGGTCGACACACTGATGTTGGATCCCATACTAGTATCTTGTGGTTGGATGATGTTTTAGATTTACTCTATGAATATTTTTGAGAATCAAGTCCTCTTCCTCTTAAAGATAGATATAACGCTTCAATATCTTGTTCAAATAGATCTTTGAGAATCTTTTGGATCTGACTCAGATATGGTATCTGATTCTGTTCACAAAATTTGAGAGTTAGTCAGTTAAAACCAAGTAACTAAATTAAACATCTCATATAGATGTTTTGTACAAGCATCTTTTCAATCTTCAAAAGATAATAAGTCTAAGCGGAGTTATTTATTTGACTTTGCTTCAAGATATAGCATAAATGATTTCCTAACGTCGAGTATAATCTAGAATAAAGAACCTAGAATTTGCTCATTAGATTGACAATTCACAACAAGTTCTAGCTAGAGTCTTTGAGAAAAGTGTCCTAAGTTGGATAAATTTCATTTTGAATTTAAATTGGTCAAGTTATGGTGCGGTTGACTCAAAGTAAGCATTAGGGGAAAAAATGAACCCTTCTTGGGCCTTTTGGATTAAGGCTTGATTAGTGATAGACCAATGAGAAGAGGGTGATGGCCACAGTCTAGTCCCTTAAACACATAGGCTAGGCATAGGCTTCTCTAGTTTTTGTGTCGTCAAAGAGGAGAAAAACACCTTCAATTCCTGGTTTTAGTTGTGTCACGTGTGAATGGTTTTGAAAGGCTTAGAAATTCATTAGGGCCCTTGGATTGCCTCAATGATCCAAAGGTTGAGGTTCAATGGAAAAATTCAAGGCAACTTTGAAGATGAGCCCTTGGATTCATATGATTTGAATGGCCGAGAACAATTCTCCCTCAAATTTGTGCCATTCAATACGGACCCTTCGATTTGATGTGACATCGGACGGTACCGATTGAAATCCACTATCCTTGGGCACCAATAAATTGTAGCCATCCGATGCTGAGGTGATCTAATGGTTGAAGCTTTACTACATAAAGTAAAATGCACCTTTGCGCTAGCGCCCTTCGATCAAATCCTCATCCGACGGCCTCAAATGATTGTCGCAAATGCGCTCAGCCCCGAATCCGGATGGCCATCTGATTTGCTAATATCTAAGTTTCAATATTTTTGCAGAGAGTGTTCAAAAAGATTTCGTTGGATTCAGATGACTGTCACGTGTGTCAAACATTCTCTCTCTAGCTATTTATGAGTTTCAATCTGGACGAGTAAAATAAAGCATCCAACGATGATGAAAAGTTTCATTCTCAAATTCAAACACAAAGTTCTTTTAGATATTATTTTATTCTGAAATACCACTAGTGGTTTTCTATGTCTCTGTAATCCTTAGATTAGGCTTCTTGATCCCTATAAATTAGGGATCCTTACAAGGCCCATGCAAGGTTCACTTTTTCCCCTAATGATGGTAAACTTTCTCCTATAGTTTACATAGGATTTTTTTAACTCGTTAAGACAAAGTAGTCCTCTAGTGGAGTGAAAAAAATCAAGTAACTAGTGGATAGGAGTAAACCATTGTAAAACATCCTTATTTGAGACAATAAAAAACTTAAAGTTTTCTAAATCAAATTCAAGTAAATCAAGGGTTCTCAAAGTCTTGCAAGGGATAAGAATCCCGCCTTCGTTACTAAGTACATGCACCGGTCATGCTCAGAAATGGAATAGTAATTTGAATCCACCTAGTTCACATGTTTGTGCCTAGATCGCACCTAGTAAAAACTGTGAATTGGCCAGGGATGTTTTTAGATCCACCCTTATTATTCATTCACTACCTTGTACCTTGACTAGTTTATCAAAGTGAAAAGCAAAACAGTGTTTTGAATCATTTGGGCAGGGATGCCACCACAGAGATTAAACATGTTCTTCCAGTTCTAGAACATGACCATGTTCTTTCAGTTTTAGAACATGAGGCTCGGGGGTTGCCTACAATATATATAGCTCTAATTTTTGAGGACGAAAATATTTTCCAAGGGGGAAAATGTAATAAAGTAAGTGTATGATCTAAGGGTCAGGCCGGTTCAGATGAATCTGAAATCGGACACCGTTTGGTCACCCATGTGTATGACCAAATATCTCAAGTTTAGACTTACTAGGAGGTCATGTGCTCTTGTGAATAAGTGATCCACTTAGCTTAGTGGTTAAATCTCAAGGATGTGAAGGAGGAGGTCTTGGGTTCAATCCCCATGGGATACATGGGAAGAGTGTTTTTCCCAAAGAGGTCTAGAACTGTCTAGAAGCATCCACTTGAGTTAAATTTGGTTAACTGGGACTTGGTGCACATTTAGTTACATGGCTGACACTTGGATGATTAGTATCCACCTGCTTAAGAATGTAGTTTCTTGGAGAGAGCTATATATAGAGGCATTTGGTTGGGAGGAGAGTCATCTCTCTAGCACGTGGTGGTCGTAATCTTGCACTCACGTTTGGGCAAAGAGGATACCATTTCAAATTTCTTCATGCATCACAATCTAGCAAAGTTAAGATGACCAAAGTGTGCATGCCAAAGCTTTACATTTGACATGGCATGAGAATCTTGAAGTGCACGTGCAAAATCATTCGCAGATATTGCATAATCTATGAGCTTATACAACCCACGACATAAAATGCCAGAAGCAATAATGGCATCGCCATTTGATAGATCATGAACTATACATTTGCTATCAACAAATTTCACAACCAAACCGATCTTGGCTAATGCTAAAACTAATAACAGATTTTTCTTGATTCCTAGCACAAATAAAGCATTTAACAATGTAAAAGAACTACCATCAGCAATCGTCAGAATGATCTTATCAACTCCTATTATAGAATAAGAGGAGTTATTGGCACATGTGAAAGTATTCCCTATAGGGGCAAGCTCAAGTGAAGTGAAGAAATTGTACTCCGAGGTAATATGTTTGGTTGCCCCACTATCAAAGTACCAAACATCTAAGTCTACCGAAGACATACACTATTCATGAGAAGATTTATCATAACTGCAAACAGAAGTAAATGCCAAGTCTTCACCCTGCACAATATTTGCAGACTCTGATTTGGGTGTAGAGGCCTCTGCAACAACCATTCCAACCTCTTTTTTCTTTGCCTCTTTAGAGGCCAGTTTTGGACAAGTCCTTATTTTATGATCCTTTCCTTTATAATATTTGCAAAACAATTTCTGCTTCTCGTCTTTGTCATTCCCCTCCTTTGATTGTGCAAAATTAGCATATTTTTGCTTACTACTAGATGAACTCCATTTACCAATGCCCTTCTGATTAGCCACAAAAGTCTGATCTACAACACGCATAATGGATCTGTTCTACCTAGATGGATCTTCTTACAACAGAACAAAGACTAACTCCTCAAATGTTAAAGCATTTGGATTTCCTTTCATCATCAATCGAAGAGTAGAAGCAAAACTCTAATATGAATCTGGAAGACCATTCAAAACAGTCTGCACAAGTGAACTATCTAGCAAGACTTCATCAATAGAAATCAATAGATTCTTCAAAGCTTTGCTCTTTGTCAAGAAACTGTCCACAAAATCTCCTTCATTCATGTGCTCACTCTCCGACCGTTTAATAACACGAGCCTCGTTCCTTCCCTAGTATAAAGTGATAAGTGTATCCCAAGCATCCTTTGTTGTTTTGCAAGAGCAAATGTGACAAGAACCAAAGCACGAACAGGAACCTGAAGAACATCATCTTCAACGCCACCCGCATCACCTTTAGTAACTGTATTTACTAATGTAGTAGGATGTTTTTCAACACCCTGCATGATATTCCACAGTTTTTTTGCGACCAATACAGATGCATCATATATACCCATAATGGGTAATTGGTAGCATCCAACTTATCCTCAACAGCCTGCATACAGAATGCATACAGAATGCATCAGTGCTTTCAATCATGGCCACTTACTAAAATACCCTGATGCACAAAAATGGCTATCTCAAAAAGTTGAACAATAATCTATCGAATTCTGCTAAACCTGTAGCAAACTTCGAGGAGCTTATACTGGGAAATCAAAACCTATATATATGTTTGGCACAAAAAGGCAAATTACTTGCACAAGTGATGGGATAGTGCATTTAGAGGCCAAAATGAGCTCACTAATTTTTTTGTGATTCTGAGACTGTGATCGGAGGGGTGTCGATGATGCCTTCGATGAAGCACGACCTGCTCTTATACCAATTGTTGGAGTTTGAGGTGAACACGAACACAACCAAGAAGAACCTTGGAGCACAGCACACAATACTGAATGTATTACCAAGAGAATGTACAAAGATTAGTGATCCATTAGGGTTATAGGCGTATATACAAGTCAAGGAAAAAAAACTCCTAAAGAGAGGAAAAAGTGCACTGGAGATCCTAGTGTGTTCACACATCACTACCGAAGTATTTATGTGATTTTCCTTTAGGGAGAACGGCCATTGGTGCTAAATGGATATACAAGCTGAAATGTAAGCCTAATGGAAGAATTCATAAGTATAAGACTAGGCTTGTTTGCAAAAGCTATGCTCAAGAGGAATTTATTTTGATGAGATTTTTGTTGTCACATGTCGAATGACCATCGTTTGTAGCAATTGTGCACTTGCAACTCATTATGATTTGAATGTATATCAGTGGGACATTAAAATTGTATTTCTGAATGGTGATCTACATGAAGTGTATGTATTTCAGTCCCAAGGTTTTATGCAAGGGTGTAAAAACAAATTGTGCAAGTTAAAAAGGCATTATATGGTTTGAAGCAAGCACCACCTGTTTGGTATGAGAAGATACATACCCACTTGCTAGCACATGGTTTTCATAATGATCCTACTAAGAGCATCTTATATGTTAAGCCTGCAGATGATGTACTTCTAATCATATATATTGCTCACTGCTCCTAATAAAAAACATTGTAGAATTTAAGCTTATCTGCATGCCTCTTTTGTGTTATCAAATTTGGGGAATTTGCATCATTATTTGGGCGTTCTATTTATGCAAAGTTCAAAGAACAACTTTTGTGTCAAACAAAGTACATTGATATATTATTGCAATGATTTGGCCTTAAAGATCGCAAACCTATTGGCTACTCCCATGTAAACAGGTTTACACTTGAGCTTTCATGATGCTCGAAATGCATTTAATATTATTCTATATCAGCAAGTTGTCGGATCCTTGATTTATTTATGCATAACTCAACTTGATATTTCGTTTGTTTTCTCTCACATGAGTGGGTTCATGTATTACCCATGTCTCAAGCATTGGCAAGTGGTCAAGCACATCTTTTGCTACTTGAGTGGTACTCGAGTACTTGGTTTGTTTTATCCCAAGGGGGGATCATTACGATCAAATTTACATGCTTTTTTTAACTCAGACTAGGTTGATTGCTATGACACTCTTGTGTCCACCAATAGCTTTTGTTTCATAATTGGTAGCTCATGCATATCTTGATTGAGGAAGAAGCAACCTACTTTGGCCACCTCTAGTTGTGAGGTTGAGTACAAGGCAACTTGCACAGTGGTCGGAAGTGTATGGTTATGATGCCTTTTGGCTGATTTGAGTGTGGTTAAGTCCTTTGCCACCACCATCTTTAGTGACAATCAGAGCACATTGACATTTGCAAAGAATCCTTGTTCCATGCTCACACAAAGCACATTGTGATGCACGATCAATATATCAAAGAGGGATTCTTTGCTAGAGAGATCAGTTTGGCTTATGTGCTCACTCAAGATAATGTTGTAGAACTTTTCACAAAAGCTCCACTTAGGGAGAAGTTCAAAGCTTTCCGCAAAGCTTTAAGCTAACTTCCTTTTGTGGATTACTTTCTTTCTACATATCTCACACTTCATTATACTCAAGTGCTAGCTCCTTGTTCACTGCATCATTTCCACAAGGGATTTGTTGCTGTATTTCAATAGTGATGTGTATGAGCACAGTTGAGACGGTTGGAGCACATTTTTCCCTCTTTCAGAGGTTTTTCCCCTCCGATTTGTATATACACCTATAACCCTAACGAGTCACTTACCTTTTTATATTCACTTGGTAACATCATTATTGTGTTGTGGTCCAAGGTTCTTCTCCTTCCTTGTGTTGCTCATGTGCTTTTGTAGACCTCAAAAGTCCAAGAGCTATAACTTCTTTATTTTTTTTCAACTGATAAACTGATTGGACATGTTTGAAAGCAAAATTCGCGACAATAAGTTTATTAAATTCAAAATGAATACATCCACCAAATTGTTCAAATGATAGAGAATTTTCAATAAGGATATTCAACAGCTGTAGGCCAACGGCTTGAGCTTCTTAAGTAATTATGAATCCTTGACCAATGTAGTTTGCAAATTCTACAACTTGTTCAACATAGTTCTTTTATTTTACTATTGTTATCATCATAATAGATAAAGATTTTTGTTTTTCTCATTCATTTGGAGCCCAACTTTTACTAATGGAAAGAAATTGAGAAACACATTTTGTTACCTTGTCTTTCTTGATTCGATTCTTACGCTATACTTATTGTGACTTGTGAAATGAAGTTTCTCAATTAATCAATAAAACTTGAAACAAGACTGTTAACAACACATTCCCCAAAACAACAAGCACAAGAAAATAACATGATCCAATAATTGATGTATCCATACTTTAGATGGGATCCACCTTGTGATAATAGAGATAAATTAAAATAATTAAGATTTCTATAATGCAGTAAAGATATGTATAACTGACTTCAACACATCAACGAATTCATTGATTCAGTAGTTGATTGAAAAATTTTCACCAAAATCTTCAACAAAACAAATCGAACATTTCCTGTCTGGAAGTTACAAAATTTCTTACAAATATTGAAGAAATCAACAATTCAAGAACGAACCAACATAAAATAAAGAATTTATTTCCCGAACATTCAGTTTGATAACCTGCGACTAACTCTTCTTCAGCCTCTGATAGGTGGAATGGAAACTCTTCACGCTCCAATGATAGAGATTTAAAAAAAAAAAAAATAAAAAAAAAAAATAAAAATAAAAAATCATGAGGCCAGTTGCCTATATTCTTCATTTGGTATTACGAAGCACAATTATGCATCACCATTGAGTTTCGATGCAACAGTAGTAAGCAAACATTATCTATGAACACCAGCCTTTTAATGCTATCTATCTGCCATCATAACATCTTAGCTACAGCCTACGGGTTGAAGCCCCACTTTTCCCTTCCATAAAGAAATAACTAGAAAGTACACTGAAGATGAAATAGACTTGAATTATACTCAAAGAATAATATCCATCCGAATTTCCAAGCCTCATCCCTGAGTTTCTGAACATCATTCCCATCCAGAAGAATCTCCAAAGTGGCCAGACCTTTCCCTTGTAATCAATAGGTTTACAGGTTCAAGCCCTGTCGCTACCCTCCTATGCTAACTTAAGATGATTGTACTACCTTTCATCTGGCATTTGAAGGTACTGTAAGAAATAATAGCACAACAGAATAGACCAATAGACAAAGTTGAGAAAAAATTGCAGACAAAGAGAGACACAGACTGAGAGATAGAGAACTCAAATTCTCAAAATGCCAAAACTTATGCAGCTACAAAGATGGTTATGTCCACCCATGCACTCTCAATATGGAGCTCCCCCTCTGCACTCCCCCCATTAAGTCTTTATGGAAAAACCGCGTGACACCACAAGGCCTTTATTTTCGCCTTGAATAACAACCCAATGGCGTGGAAGTTTATGCCCTACCTAACTTAATGGCTAGGCTCACAAAGATCATCTATTACTATCCACGATCACACATAGACCTCATCTAATTTGGAAGTTAGGGTTCCTCAAATCTGGGCTCTCATAATGGCTTCTCCTCAAAATGGGGGCCTTAAAACTTAGAGCATCATGGATCATTTGTGTTCACTTAAAGGTGGATTATTGAGCATATCTAACAACCCCCAAATGCCAAGCTTTCAAAAGTGTCGATGAAGTTGCTCTCTCCCAAGAGAATTAGTGAAGATGTCTTCTCTATTTTCCTAATTGGGCAATAGCTTATCTCCACAACCCCATCCTCGATCAACTCAAGCACATAGTAATACTGAATTCTATGTGCTTGGTACCTGCATGGAAAACAACCCCATTTTTATGTGCTTGGTACATGCTTGGTGAAGATGTCTTATCCATTTTCTTCAGCTAGACAATAGCTTATCTCCACAACCCAGTCCTCAATTGTTATGAGGGGAGTCCTTATTGAAGAGATGGTATGAACCATCTCTTAGGCTCCACTAGAGGGGAGTCCTTATTGAAGAGATGGTATGAACCATCTCTTAGGCTCCACTCGAAGGGAAACACACATCAGTGCCATGTGGCACCCATGTGAGATGCCACATTAGTCACTCCAAATTAAGGAGAGGATCAAATCCAAGGGGGTACGCGGCTGTGCGGCACATCAAGCATCGATCTCCGTGTTTGAGACTTGGGAATGCGTGTAGAATTGGGATCTGCCTCAAAAGAAGGGCTTCATTGAGAGCACAACATTGATGTCAGAGCCCAGACAACGGCGGCTGACGGCCCATGCGGACGGAGCACACAAAGGCGCACGCGAAGAGCATCTGCCGACGGAAGTCCAGCCAACGAGGGAGCCAAGCTCCCCCATCTCTCTTCTCTCTCTTCCCTCCCTCTTGGTTGAGAGTAGCAAGGGAATAGCCCTCTATATATGCAACAAATTTGGCGCTGCGCAGCTCCTATGTGGGATTGAGATTCCCTTTTCTAACGCCTGCGAGTTCCAAAGGATGAAGATGCAGAGGGTTAAGTAAGCTCATTTTCAAGTTTTTTTTCTCAAATTTAGTGGAATGGTATATACATGTAATATACCAAAATTTTGGCAAAGGAATGGTATATACATGTAATATGGGCTGTGGAGATGGGTATGGGTTTGATAAAAAAGCTTCAGTTTCTTAGTTTAGAGCTTCTCAAAGTCACCCTTCCATGAAGATTAGCTTTTCCACTTCCTACTTGTGACATACCCGGCTTCTCTGCACCATAGCTTGCTCATACGATATCCGATTTCAAAAATCTTTGTCACTTTACGCAGCTACACTCCTAAGATTCACCTAGAGACTATCGATCTTGGATTTGGACGAGATTTGGTCAACCAAAATCTCTCTGCAACGCTTCAGCAGGAACTAGGCGGCCATTTTCGGGCTAGTTTTTCATCATCCGGTGTCCAAATTCACTTTTTTCACTTTGGATAGCTCTATATCTTTGAAGTACAGGTGGTGGGCTACATTTCTTGGACTCACGAGGACTGTCAAATCTCAAAAGTTGTTCAGTTTCACAGAAAAGGCATATCATTATACATGGTAAATGGGATCCATTAGAACTACAATTACCTGTGCCATAGAAAAAGTCTAGGACCCAGTCATCATCATTGGAAAACAACTGAAGAAGTCGCATAATCAGTTTTTGTGGCTTCTGATATGGATTTACCAATGTATTGTCCCCAGCTACATGACAAAGTTTCTTTGTAATTGCAGGGAACATGAGTACATTGGAGATTCCTTTCTCATTGCAATGTTCCGTGAACCCTTCGTTTGCTTACGTCATCATAATACCTGATTGTAATGCATTTTGTTGAACTCACAAACCTATACGAAGGAGTATGATTGACATTTGTCTTTACCCTGCCAAAGAAAGCTATAAGTAAAATAGAGTTAATTATGCATAAATAAGAGACCAAAATGAAGATAGATTACCATGTAAGACACTCCACAGCATGACATCTTAACTTCAAAGTAGTTAATACAGAAAACGATTGATCCCTGCTATGGAAAATAACTATCCTCCACAAAGGTGACATAGTCAAGTCTGCAAAATCAGTCACCATCTTGCGAATCTGTGGGTGTTTGAATGGCTCATCATCATTAATAGAGCCCATCATCCTAAACCCGTAGGGTATATCTACTATTACAAGGGAGTAATGTTTTCTAGGTACAACCGTACACATATTATTTACATCAGTGCAATATACATTGTAATATACATGTCTAAGGGAGTCTAGAGGACTGGAGAAACGCTTCAAATCTGACTCATCATCAATTGATTTCCTTAGCTTTTAACCTAGACTTCTTATGCCTTGCCCTTTGAATGTGAGCCAAGAATGCAGGTGGCCAATCGTCATTTACCTCTACAGACTTCGACTTTTTTGGCTTCTACAAAAACAATAGAAGAAGAATAATTATTGGCATGTATCATAAATCGATGCCTGGCATCGACCTATGCCAAGAGATCGATGCCTGGCATCGACTCGGTGCTAATAGCCGATGCCTAGCATTGACTTCTGCCAAGAAGTCGATGACTGGCATCAACTTCTCGCAAGAAGTCGATGCCTAGCATCCATTCTTCGCTACAATTTGATGCCTAACATCGAATCAATGTTCATATCTGTCCTCACATTTGATGCCATGCATCTCCTTTGAGCAGTGAGTCGATGATTGGCTTTAACATTCAGCAGAGAACTCGATGCCAGGCATCGACATTAAGCAGGAAGTCGATGCCAAGCATCAGCCTCTCCCCAAACCTCGATGCCCGACATCGACATTCAGCAAAGAATTGATGCCAAGCATCGACATCTTGGCTAAAGTCGATGTCAGGCATTGACTATCTTAACTCAAAGTGGATTTGGATCACCTACCCAATCACAAAACAATATAAAATATTCAGATAATGCTTTGTATGATGATGTGGTTGGATACTTTGCCTACACTTCACTCAAGGAGAAGCATCCCAACTTCTTCATCATTACCTCCTGAATCTTCATATAGACTTTATGACTGCATTTCGATGGATAAAAGTGGCCCAGTGAGTTCAGAAACAAGAAACACAAACCAAAGAACCTTTAAGAAAAATCCTACTTACTTGTTGAGCTCAGTGACCATCTCTTCAAGACTTAAATCTTTAGAAATTACTCTTGATAAAGTTGATATTATCAAGGTATCATCCTTGATCCCTTGGAGGGCTCTCCATGGTGTTTACTTCATATCCTCAGCAACCTCTTCAATCCAAAGATCAAGCTTCTTTCCTTTTCCCTTCACATCCACTTGAAGATATGGCTTTACAGAGCTTCATTCATTTAGGTCTACCATGACTAGAAAAGGAACTACAATCGCGTGTGGATTTATCTTCATTTTTGTCTTTAGGTTTTGCACATGCAAATTATGTGGCTCCCTTATCTCAAGGGGCCTTCTCCCTGTGACTGGGTCAATGGGTGATCTGTGGATAATATTGATGGGTAGGTGGAAAAATTGTCCTTTTCTAACAAGTTTTCTCCTCGCAATGTCCTCCCTTATCGTATTCTGCTTAGTACCCAAGATCCCTGATGCAAGTTCTCCACCAGGTGCCATGATAACATCCTCTGAGTCAGAACTTGTCTGAGTGGATGCTTCAACTGTTGTTTTCTTCAACTACATCGAGTTGCATATCATTCAAGAAAGTTCTCCCCTCCATAGATAAATTATGAAATCCATGATAAATAGCTTCTTGCAATAGTGGATGCGTTTGATACCTAATGTCGCCATCTAAAAGGAGAAACCATAAAGTTATTGTGTACACAAACCATAAGAATTTAGAGAACTTTATGACCACCCACTCTAAAATGGCATTGGAATATGGTCTTCGACGCTTGATTATTCCAATGGGAGAAAGCTTTTATCTTAACTACAATAATATAAAATATATCTTCCTTTTACACCTTAGGAACATGACCTTTTAGACTTCTCACTTTTTTATTTCCATCACAAAGAATTGTTTGAACAAAAAAAAAAGAAAATCATGCGCACATGTGAATGTGAGTGAAACCGAAACATGTGAGTATGTTTATTTGGGAAAAATATGCAAATTCATAGGACAATCCTTGCAAATCTCTATACAAGTTCCATAATTCCATTGTGACTATGCTTATTTGAGTGAATTGATAGGACAATCCTTGCAAATATCTGAGAGAGAGTTGATATTGAGGAGGCAAAAACTATGCCAAAATGGTTGGTGTACTCTCATAGTGCCTCTTTTGCATCAGATTGCTATGCTATGGTTGTGTCTAGTCTCTGTGATGAGAATGAGCCTGTTTCATTTGAAGAAGCACAAAATTCACAAAATTGGATGGTTGCTATGCAATCTGAATATGATGCTATAATGAATAATGGTACATGGTCTTTACGTGACTTGCCTCCTCGCAAGAAAGACATTGTCACAAAGTGGGTATACAAGCTGAAGCATAAGCTTGATGGAACAGTTGACAAGTATAAGGCTAGGCTTGTTGCAAAGGGTTATGCTCAAGAAAGAGGCATTGATTTTGATGAGACCTTTGCACCTACATGCTGTATGACTATTGTTCGGAGCATCTGTGCACTTGCAGCTCATCATGTTGGAATGTACATCAGTTGGACATTAAAAAAACATTCTAAATGGTGACTTGCATGAAGAAGTGTATGTTTTTCAGCCCCGTGGTTTTGTGCAGTAAGGGAATGAAAACCAAGTGTGCAGGTCAAAGAAGGCATTATATGGTTTAAAGCAAGCACCATGTGCTTGGTATGAAAAGATACATGCCTATCTGATTGCACATGGTTTTGAGAATAGTCCAACAGAAAGCACCTTATATGTTAAGCATGCTAATGATGTGCTTCTAATCATTGTGGTGTATGTTGATGACATGTTGCTCACTGGTCCTCATGACATGCATATTGTTGATTTTAAGGCTGATTTGCATGCCTCGTTTGAGATGTCTGATTTAGAGCATTTGCATCACTATTTGGGCATTCAGTTTATGCAAGTTGATGGTGGAATGGCTTTGTATTAGACAAAATATATTGACATATTATTGCAGCATTTTGGCCTTGAAGACTGTAAGCCTATTGCCACTCCTATGGAGACAGGTTTACGATTGAGTATTCATGATGTTGGAGATGCATTTGATGTTGTTCTCTATTAGGAGCCTCTTGGATGCTTGATTTACTTATGCATTACTCGGCCGGATATTCACTTTGCTATCTCACAGATGAGGAAGTTTAGGCATTGCCCAGGTGTCACTCACTGGCAGGCGGTTAAGCACATCTTTCGCTACTTGAGTGGTCCTCGGCTACTTGGATTGTTTTATCCCAAGGGGGGATCACTACCACCAGATTTGCATGCTTTTTCTGATAGTGATTGGGTTGGTTGCTATGACACTTGTGTGTCCATCAATGGTTTTTACTTCATGCTTGGTAGCTCATGTATATCTTGGTTGAGCAAGAAGCAGCTTACTGTGGCCATTTCTAGTTGTGAGGTTGAGTATAGGGAAGCTTTCACAACGACTTTTGAGTGTGTGTGGCTCAAATGTCTTATGGGTGATTTGGGTGTTGGTCAGTCTTTTGCCACCACCATCGTCACTAACAGTTAGAGCGCATTGGCAGTTGCAAGGAACCCTGTGTTCCATGCTCGCACTAAGCACATTGATGTGCATTATCATTATGTCAGGGAGAGGTTCTCTGAAAGAACTTGGAGAAGCTTGTAGAAGGTAGAAAAGGCGTTTCGAAGCGATGAAGTTTGGTCAAGCCAATCGGCACAAGACCAGCCCTTGAGCTTATGGAGACTCAAATAGACATTATAGGCATGCAATAAGTGCAAAGAAACACACTATGTACTTTGGAGCATCAAGGAGAATGAGTCGATACAAAACAGATAGGTTCGCGGGTTGACTATCTCAAAAAACTTACTATCTATGGAAGAGACAATGAATTTCAAATGCCCATAGCGACCAACGTGATTACAATTAGAAAAAATCCTTTTATGGGAGTGATACACATAGGGTTGAGTGTATAGAATGCACAAAAGTATAAGGAATAAGCAAAATATGCTATAGAAATGAATGCGACATTCACCAGTGGTACTTCCTATTTTTCAGGAATACGTAGAGATTGACCCCGAGACAGAAAAAACTTAGATTTCTCTCAATCTACTAAACTAAATGCTATGAACATTTATACGCATAAACTAAACACTAATATCTTTCCAATGAGCCATCTTGCACTCAATTTGGAGCTCTGGATAGAGAGAGAAGCCTCTGCAATATTACTAATTGCGAATAAGATGATGCAGAGAATTGAAGGAGCAAGACAATGATGGTCACAAGTGTATGTATATTGCTTGCATGTAATGTAAAAGTGATTTCAAGTCTTTATATAGACTATAGGAGTGTTCCAAGACTTCTACAAGAGAAATTTGAATTCAAATGAAGGTGGGAATGGTTCTTGGAGGGAATCAATTCACTTTCCTACAATCTAGGAAAAGTGAAGATCTAGTTTGATCTACTTTTAGGTGATTGATTGCTTGATTGAATGCAACTTCAACCACCACAAATTCGTGGGATTTGGGCTCTATCTTTCTACCTTTACATGTGTAAAGCTCAAGGCTTTTACAACGGTAAATGAACCATCAAAAAATCTCTCAAAAAAATACAATAAATGAGAATATGAAAAAGAAATCTCCAACGGATATTCTTTCGGCGCGATAGCCTTTGATGTAGATCAAATCCACCTCAAGCATAGTGTAAGCTTGATGTTCCAACAATCTCTACTGGGGAGATCAGCTTGGCATATGTGCCCAAGCAGGAGAACATTGCAGACCTTTTTACGAAGGCTCTGCCTAGGAAGAAGTTTGAAGCTTTCCGCAAAGCTTTGAGATTACTTCCTTTTGTGGATTGATTCCACATAGCATTGCACTTCCTTATACATGAGTGCCAGCTCCTTGTTCACCGCATCACTCCCAGGGGGAATTTGTTGATATATTTAGGTAGTGATGTGTGTGAACACTCTAGGACCGCGAGGAAACATTTTTCCCTCTTTAGGAGGTTTTTTTCTCTGACTTCTATATATGCCTATTGCCCTAACTGGCTACCTTATCTTTCTACATTATAGTGGTAATACATTCAATATTGTGTGTTGTGCGCCAAACTTCTTCTTCTTCTTTGTTTTGTTCGCGTGCTTCCATAGATCTCTAACTCCAATAGAAATAATCAATCCAAGGACTTAGTTATCCAAGGATGAGAGCTCACCTAACTTAGCAACTTAAGCAGATAGAAGGGATCCCTTTAATGTTGGAAGGAGTCATCCACTCTAAAACATATGGTAGCCAATCCACCCTTGGAGCCAAACAATTTGTAATTTATATCTAAAGAGCAATAAAAGGGAGATAACATCTATTGAATTGGTTGGGGCTTTGGGTCATTCACCAAGAGAGACAAGAACTTAGAGCATTCTAGTGAAACATCTAGTGTATTACTCTAACTGGACATAGAGGTAGAATCCTAATTAACTAGAGAAGCCTAACATGATAAATCAATTCCAAGGAGGTGGAAGGAATCATAATAAGTGAATCACTGAGGAAACCATAGGGAAAACCACTAGCTCAAGGAGACATGGGGAAAAACACTCAAACAAAGTTGGAAATATAACTTCTAGAAAGAGTAAGGGAGAGAGGCAGAAATCTAATTCAATATAATAGTGTACAAGCTAAAAGAACATAGCATGAGAAGAGGGGCTTCTTTCTCTCCAAAGCATAATAGAAATTGTACATGACTTTTCTTTTGAAGTATATTATTATTGAGAGCCATGTTGACCATTATCTAACCATGCCATTGTACTAGGGTATCTAAACCACTGGAATTGTATATTGTGAGACTAATCAAGAATAAAAGTGTGTACTGGATAAGGCCTGATGTACCAAATTTATGCAAATTAATGAACTTGTTTAGCTTTTGTTCCTATGTTTGGTCTTATATTTCCACTCGAGTTTAGCAAATATCCACGTTTTTGACTATTTGGAAACCCCTCTTTTCCCTCTTGGGTTTCTTTCCCTTGGCTGATGCTCACTCACCTGCGTTCACCCACTCCCTCACGCATTCACACCCACTCACATATATAATCGCACACCTCTCTCACATGCACACTTACTTCCACCTCCATGCATTCACTACCAGCCCTCACCTCTCTCTCTAACTCTCCTTCTCTCTTACCCTCTTAGCCTCACACACATAAATTCACACTTCCCACAACAGCTTACATACATTCACACATTCTGCACTTCTGTTCTCCCTCTTTTACTCTTGCTTCCTCACACTCTTCTCTCGCTTATGTACACACCAACACACATACACCCTCTCACATACCCTCATGCACACATGCACTCATCTACACACATATGTCTGACCCTTCTCTCATGTACTCTCTCTTTCTCACTCTTTGCTTCTTCCCTTGCTCTTCTCTTCCTACCCTATTACTTCACTCGCATCGACTCCTATTGTCACTCGTTACTTCCCATCCCCCCACATGTCATCTTATTGGCAAGTCCGTCTAATTTTCACATTGAGTTTTTGTTCTCTGTGGCATTCACACTCCTGTCCTCACTCACACATACATAAATGGTCTAGCATACCTCATTGCTTCCTTTTGCACCCAGCTACTTATTCCAACACCTATCCCTAGGGACTCAAGCATACTTATTCACATACATTACTAGAACCCTTTGGACTCATCTTTCACCCCTCATGCATTAGTGTTATTGCCTTCGTTTTACAAATTTATAAAGCAACGAGAAGTATCATTCAATGAGGTGAACTCTTTTTATGTGCAAAAGAATCGATTTCATATCATCACGTTTAGCATCGCCTTATATAGATGTTCCTTTTTCATTTCCGGGAATAGAATAAATTTTCTTTACAGTCACATCCTTCATTTTGATAATACAAATGCCCAAAAATTCAGAAGACGGTTTTGTACCCCTAAACGCACATGTTCTGCAATAAAACATGCATAGGGAAATAAGAGAGTTCTATACTAGCTCAACCCCCCTTTTTCTCCCACGTCAAATACATTCATGTCTGTACTCTCCTAGATGTTCATGTTCAACAAGGGTCAAACCATATATCAAAGATGTGACACACGAGTATCCACACTCTTGGGAGTAAAACCCCCTTATTTATGTCCAATTTCTGATACAACCAAGGGAACAATAGAAATTAGTGCATAAACCAATATCCCTTTTTATGCTTTAGTAGTGTGAACTCCAAAAACCACTGCTGGAAAATGAGTTCTGCATACTTGATGTAAACTGTCGTGTATGAGTTGAATGAAATCACATCAGTATGAACAGAAGTCTAGTTTTTTTCTTTATATACCAAGAGTTCAACCCACCCACAAGCCCCTTATCTCCTTTAGCATGTGCAGCTAACCACTTTCCGAACTCTTATGTACTCCCTACATAGACCCCCCCTGTGAGGATGCAGTCTCCACAAAGTATGTGAAGTATTTTCTTCTTCAGAAAAGATAGACCTCCCGGTCTGAAAGAGTGCAAATAGAGATGTATAAAGCAACTTTCACAATTCTCTGGCTGAAGACTTCATAATATTGAAACAAAATACATATCATTCAACGCATTATGTCACAGTCTACAGTAAGATGGATGCACCGCGTGGCCTCTCTCCAGGAACCATGAGGCAAAAATATATTGGCACACTAACAGAGTCGTGCATGAGCAGCGGGATCACCCTCATCCTTAACTTCCAAAGCCTCTAAAATACCTGACCATGCGGGTGGGATGTATCTGCTTCCTTCACATGTGGAAATACACAGGACATCTATTCTAAAGTTTTTAACGAGCCAAATCGACCATGTTCCCTCGATCCTTCATGAGCAGGGTCCTCTCACTTCCATTACTCTATAATGTCCCTCTCATTCTAACGTAGAGACATCTGTAGTATTTCGAACAAACCTCAAGTTCAGTCATGATATGTACCTTCAGTATAGTCATGCAAATCGTTGACGATTATGCAGGTGGAGATAGTATGTAAACATCGACTTCTCAACAGAGTGATGTTGCCCCTCCCTTCAAATCCTACGCTTTAGCTTCTCCCGATGAACTCCATCCTTGCTCTCTTGTACACAGAACAACGATCTTTTGCTTCCCGCTTTCGATGTCTTTCCCACTTGCTGCCCTCGATCTCTCCCTTGCTGAGTGGAGCTCCTCCTCCCCCGGCTCTGTATACGCTGCCCTTCCTTCGTAGTACTCTTCTGCCAAGAGAACTTCACCAAGCTCTATCAACAGTACTCCTCCCCAATGCTACTCCGTCAATGCGTACCTGCACACCCCCCACTGATGCCCGCAGAAACTTCTCAGTTACTCTGATGCCTCTCTCTCTCTCTTCAGAATAATCGATCAGCAATTCACCAACACCATTCTTCAATAATCTAGCAACTAGCCAACCAACCTACTGGCCAAGGAGTGGCAGTTTTTATAAACTGGGAAGGGGGAGAGGTCAGATTTCTGTTTACCACACGTGGGGCTGCAGAAGCCTTGGGTGCACATGGGGGTTTGGGGATTGCAGGAGTGGATGTCGGGGTAGAGGGAAAGTGGGCAGAGGAGTGGAGGAGAGTGGGGGAAGGAGTGGGGGACGATGGCAGAGGAGTGGAGGAGACTGGCTGTCAGATGTTGGCAGAGAAAGTGGGGGACACTGGAAGGGAAGTCAGGTACAAAGCCTGACAAGTCAGGGCAGAGGGGAGTGGGGCATGTACAATCACTCTGACAAAACTAGAGAGAGAGTGGGGAAGGTCAATCAAAAAGTGATTGGGTGACAGCTCCTTGAAATTCAGGATCCGTGTGGAGCTCTTCCTCCCATTCCATCAGGAGCGCTAATTGACTTTTATGCAGCTTAAGCTTCAGAAGCGTTACCCTATAAGAACAGAGATACACCCCAGCTGAGATGGCTGCAATTGTTGGCCCAATCACATTCCTCTCCCTAAGCTTTATCAAAGCAGATAATGCAACTCCAATCTGTGGATACGTATACATGCATGGCATGTCTACAAGAGTTGCAACATCCATTAGCTCCTCTTCGGTTGCCTCTTTCACAATACTATCTGAAAATGTTTTTGATGCATATACTACATGATCAATTGATACTAGATCACCAATTTGTATGGCTGAAGCAAAAGTCGGACCTCCTTCACCAGCACAAAATTATTCCATCCAGCCTTGTAATGGAGGCACAAAGGATTTCCATTAGCAGTCTGCACACAAACTAATCTAGGGATACCGTTTGTCAACCAAGCTCCTTGCACATTACAGATCCCTTGTAAAATGCATAAATATTCCCAAGGTTTCTTGCAAGCACTATGACCTAATCTGGAACCTCCCAATGGAACTCCTAATAGAGTTCAATGGCAGCAGTCTCCTGCCCTTCTAGCCGAAGGCTGTTTAGAGAATTTGCCAGGTAGATAGGAACTTGCTCCGTCACCTCCCTTGTAAGTCACATGAAGCCATCAAAGTTAGTATCCAAGCTTAGTACAATGGACCCCTTAGTGATTGGCTGCACTTATTAAGCTTTGGAAATCTCATTCGTAGGTAAGAACATAATTGTAGGTATCCTTGTAGCAGCACAATAAGCAAAGAGGGTTGTTGAAGCACTTGCACCTTTCCCCTTCTTTCTCTGAATCTTCTTTTGGTAAAATTTCGGCTCCTTCCCTTCAAGGATGTACCCATCTACATGGCCACATTGTCCAGGTCATGAGGAAATACAGGCCAGAAGACATCCTCTGCTAATTGATCTTCCAAGTGTGGGTCTAGTTTGCGTCCTTCACTGCGAGCAACGAGCTTACATTGAACATGTTTACTTTGTTTTTTCTCTCCTTGAGAAGGAGTCTCACCTTCCTCTGATTCCTTTTTACCGCTTACGAACTTCTTTTTCTTGCTCAAATCGAGTCCATAGTGCTGGTTTTACCATAGTGCTAAACCCAAAGGTCATTCATGCTGAGCATATCCTTGCCAAACCCTTCGGCCTAAAACAGATTCGAATTTCCCTGATGTTCTCAAGTTTTCCACAACAGAAAGACTTAGATCAGCTGCACCCAGAATATTACCCCGAGAGCAAGAGCCCTTTTTCTTTATTAATTCCACTATGGTTGCATCTGCATTTGTTGTAGGCGATATACTAAATAAATCCGCATGACTAGGATTATATTCAGAGCATTGTCCCTCTGTTTTGCAGATATCACCTCATTTATAGGATTGCTCCTGGCCACTTTTGATTCATTTATACTAACTAAATCCATAGGGTGAAGAGACTTCTTGTCTCTCAATCCATCCTGTTCAAAGACACCAACTGACTCAAACATCTTCATGTCTGCTGATTCCACCACAACATTATTACAGAGATCTCCATCAATCAGAGCAGAGTATCTATGTGCATATTGCATATTGCATTTAGAAGTTTATTCCCGTTGAAACACCATCATGATCAGTATTATTTGACGAACATCATCCACGTAGGAATCTGACCAGTTCTTGTCTATCAAAAGCAATTGCATAACACTTGCTTAGTACAATTTCAACCACACGTCATTTGCATGTGAAAGTATGCGAGCGCATAGCACAACATTTTAATGACCACTTAACATGTCTATTTGATATTTAACCAATAAAGCTTTGCTCCTAGCTTCTGTAGTAACGCACAAATCCCTCCTAGCGAAGTTTCGACAAGGGGGGGATGGCAATGACTTCTTGATCCAGCCTCAATAGCAGCTTTTGCCTCTGCAAGGTTTGTTGCACTGTCCTCCCTGGTCATGGACATAGATGGCTTCTCCTGCGAGGTTTGATGAGAATGTGGTGTCTCTGAGGCTGAACTTGTCCCATCATGCCCATGATGGACAAGAGTGCCAAAATTTTCTTCACTAGAACCTAATATGCCAAGCTCATGTCCAGGAGAAATATTCATGTCAAATGATGTTTGAGGTGACTGAGGCTCACTTGGAGAATGCAAACTTAAAACACTGGAATGAGGTTCCAGTAATATGTCAGTTGTAGTATCCTCGATCACCTCTTCATGTGGATCTCCATTTGCACTTGGAATTTTAAGAGAGCTAAGATTCTTGGAAATCAATGGCCATTCATCCTCCCCCAGTTCAGATGAGGTTGGCATCTGACCACCATCATTTTTTGGAGAAACTTCATTTGAATCAGAGACAATAGAAGGCTTTGACAATGCGCACAGTTCCTGTGCCCTGGATTGTTCCAGTGCCAAAATCCCATGCTGTAGTACCCGAAGTTTGTGGGGAACCTGCTTTCAAAGTGGCCCCCTCAAGAGCACGCTGCTCTGAGGCAGAGAATTCTTCAGAATTAGTGAAATCTATTTTTGGAGGTTCCCTGATTCTTTCCACTAGTCTTGATGATTTATGTGCATTCTTCACAAAACTGTGTCAAAACAACTCTTTTGCACTGGGCCTCTCTACAGGATTCCTCTTCAGACACAATGCAACAAACTCTTTCATTAGCCTTGAAAAATGATCATCAAGCTGCGGAGGGTTATTTACTGGAATTAAGAATAAAACCCTCATTGGATGGAGGTCGGCATATGGCGGTTCCTCTTTTGCCATTTCTATAGCAGTGATTCCTAAGGACCAAATGTCTGCCTTCTCATTATAGTCTTCAGAACTCTGTATTACTTCAGGTGCCATCCAAAGTGGAGTCCCTACAAATGTCTTGCGCTTAGACATTGTCCTTGTAAGCTGGGCAGATACCCCGAAGTCCGCTACCTTCACATCTCCATTCCCTGTAAGGAGTATGTTGGCAGCTTCAATATCTCGATGAATCTTTCCTTCACTGTGCAAATAATCTAAGGCATGCAAAAGATCTTTGAGAATACAAGCTATTGAGGCTTCGTCCAGAGGCTGCCCTGTGTGCAACTGTCAACACAGCATAGCCAGGTCTGCTACTGAGCCTCCAGCCATATATTCCATGATATTCCAAAGTTTTGTTTCATGCAAGTAGGAACCATAATATTCAGTGATATAAGAGGAACGGCACTGCGCAAGAAGTGATATTTCCCGTTGAATATCCTCCACTTCCGCCTCTTCCTTTGCCACGCCCATCACCAGTTCCCCTGCCATACGAACCACCATATCCGTCGTCATCTTCATTTCCTTGGAGGGGCTTCCCGTTTGGCCCAGTCACCTGCACCGCGCGAGTACGACCATCATCGCCTTCGTCCACTAGGAACTCAACTTCCTCACCGTCACATAGAGATCTATAGCCCTCGCATTCGAGGGAAGTTTGATGGACAAAAAGGTCATCTGAGCCATCGTCAGGGGTTATGAAACCGAAACCTTTCGTGCTATTGAACCGTTTGACCTTGCCAGTTTTCTTTGAACTGCCGGCCATAGCGACCTCCGCAGGAAAACTTCAGACAGATAACGAAGCGAACAGGAAACGAAGCCGGGTGTTAAGGTGTAGCGAAGGTAGCAAATAAAACTGGCTACACAGGACTACCCGATATACACCTAGGGTTTAAGCTGATCAGAGAAGAAGCTTCGTAATCGATGCCCCAAGGGCAAGGGTCATGCCGAAACCCTCATAAGAAAATACGGCAATTCTGAGAGCAAAAGGGATTCCACACCAATTTTTTAAAGGCAACTGCTCCAGATCCCTCATAAAGTATAATGAAAGACATTAAGATATATCGTACAAGGATTCCCAAAACATATGTTGATAAAAGAGCATAATGAGCACCCAAATCCTTGCTCTCGCAAAAAGGAGAGGCCTTCACAAGGAGAAATGCCCACATATCAGAATCAACACATACATCCATTCATCGACTCACAAACACACATGTACCTTCATATTGCAATCATGTACTCAAGAACCTATCCATGCCAACATATGCACACACCCAATGAACGTCAATACAACCATCAACAATTCTCTAATTATTTTAGAAAACATTTTTGACAACTTTATTTTCATATTCATAATGCTACTAGACTGCCCAATCCACACAGCCTTCCTGTGTAACATATTCCCCTCTTCTTGCTTGCGATGTCGTTCTTGACAAGCATTTCCGCAATCTCCCTTTCACCTGTCACTTATCCAAACGGTTAAATTTTCCATAGAGATACAATTCAATCATTCAAGAAAGGAGACCTCACAAGCCACAAATATATCTATATCATGCTCTCTTCTCATGCACAATCATCAAAACTATTTTTCTTCATTCGGTTATTGTTTTATTCTGCCAATCATGTCCACAATCACATGCATCAATATATTCATGTAACTCATCCATTACACCGTTGATCACATTCTCTTTTTCATACTCATGCATGACTCCTTTCCTTTCCATATCATGCTCTTATGCAATAAAACCAAAGCAATCCAATGTATGCATGTCTTATTCCAAAACATGATTTTAATCGACGTCAACAACAACTTTTTTTTTTCGTAATAATAACCACCACAAATTCCATACCTTACTTACCTTGCCGAAAACCTTCTTCATTTCCTTTTCTTCCTTACCTGCTCACTCATCAAAAGATGTTAGACCAAATATATATATATATATATATATATATATATATATATATATATATATATATATATTTATACAATAATAAAAAGAGAACAGAAACCCAAAATGTCACATAATCATATCGCACATAAAGATTCCGCAGGCTATGTATACACAAGCAACATTGAGATTTCCTAAAGCGCGGCCTTACCTCATATCCCAAAAAACAGACCATCAACAGATGAAGCGAAACATGAATAAAGAATTTTTAAGAAACAAATACAACACTACCGACCTCTGGAACAAACTTGCTGATAAAATGAGAACAAACCAAATCTGAAAAATGGATTACGAACGAACCACTCATACATATAATACTTATACCTTTCGTTGGTATTGACCTTGAGTAGATCGATCTATCAGCTATCATCATCCCGTCCCACTAGACATGTGCATGAAAGAACACACCCTTCCGGGCGATCGTCCCCTCCTCCTCTCTATGTCTCCCCCTCAGGAGTGAGAATATTTTTTTCTTTTTTTTTTTTGTTTATTTTTAATTCAGGAGTTTGCTTATGTTGCAATTGGATGCGACTCGTGGCCCTGACCACCCGATCAGGTTGACTCCACCCGTCTACCAATACAACATAGCGCGCAATGACATATATACATGACATATACACATATATACGTGCTAGCCCATAGCGAAGCTGGGTGCAGATCGTGGTCTCGACCGCCCGGCTGAGATGGCTCCACTCACCTACCAACCCGCTATGGCGCGAAGCACCGAAACAGATATACACACAGTCGTCCTGGCCTATGACGAAACTAGCATCGGCTCGTGGTCCTGACCACCCGGCGAGGAGGATTCCGCCCACCTACTAGCCCATCATAGCGCACAAACACATATACATATATACACACTTTTTTTTTTTTTTTTTTAATAAATTAATCTCTCATGTCCTGAGAGTTAGGGAGAAGCAGAAAGGAGCGTCAACCCACCCAACCCACACATCATGCAACCAGAAGTATAAAAATACAAAAACACCCATGAAAGCTGATAGGTCGATTTTCTCTTGCCATAAGCTACTAAGATATAAAGATTATATGATACAACTGATTAATCGCAATCACATTTACCAATCCGAATTCTTCTCATCTTATTTTGAAGTTCTTTCCTAAGGTGGCAATGTTATATAAGATAGCTCAAAAAGTCTCTACTCAGCCTCGTTGTTTCATAGTTGGTGATCAATGTTCTCCAGGAGGTGAGTCAGGCTCCGTTGGAGGAGCCTCATCGTCGCTGTGAATTACTAACGTATCAGCCCAATCCCAACCGATGTCATTTTCCTCATTGGGCATTTCTCGAGTGGAGTCAAAATAATAATATCTACCCGCTGTGCATCTCGCGCATTCAAGCAGATATCTTTCGAACCATGGAATGTGGAAGATAATATCTATGTCTTGGTTTAGAAAACATACCAACCAATGAGCTTCTTCTACATCATACTCCGTTTCCAAGTTCTTGACATCTATGTCCATACTGGCTAGAGCCTGGTCCGAAAAATATACCACGAGGCTGTACAAATACATATGGGTTATGTGATCTCCCATCTGTCACCTTGTTTCTAATATCCCTGAAGCTCAACAATTTTCTCTTTTAGTGAAATAGAAAGAAATAATGCTAATTAAAAGAAAAAAACAATACTAATATGCATATATGTGCAAATCCCCCCACTCGCACCCTATTTCTTCATTTTTTGCCTATCACTCTTCTTCTTCTTCTTCTTCTTCTTCTTGTCTCCTCATTCTCTTCATTCCTCTGTCTTATCATTACCCCTCATCCTCATCTTCTCCTCCGTCCATTTCTTCTTTCCCATCTTCCTCATTCTCCTTCTTATTTCCTTGGCTTCTCCCTTCTTTTCTACCCCTGACCTTCTCTTCTTCTTCCTCTTCCTCTTCTTCTTCTTCTTCTTCTTCTTCCCCCCTTTTTTTTTTCAATAACCTCATCTACTAACTCAAGTATGGTTTGACATGAAGTAGATTGATTTTCACTGGAGTGCATTCCCCGTCTATGTCCTGTATTTGTATTGAACCGTTTAAATTTACTTCCACCACTTTGAATGGTCCCACCAATCTTGTTTGCAATTTCCCAGGAAACTTGTAGTACTTGCTATCGTAAACTAACACCAGGTCACCTTCTTGAATTGAGGTTCTGAGCTTCTTATCATGCTTGTCTTTTCGTCTTCTCTGAATGGCCTCTAAGCTTTGTTGCGCCAGCAGTCTCTTTTCCTCTAATTTGACCAATTGGATGGATCTTTCCTTCAATGATTCTTCCTCTCCCAACCTGACCTCGATGGCCACCCTCAGTGTTGGAATTTCTTTTTCAATGGGAAAAATGGCCTCCTCGCCATATACTAGTGAGAATGGAGTGCTCTTTGTCGTCACTCGATAGGACGTTCGATATGCCCACAAGGCCTCTAAAAGTCGCTCATCCCAATCTCGTCTATGAGCCGCCACCGTCTTTGTCAAAATCTGTTCCAGAATCTTGTTGGTGACCTCCACTTGTCCATTCGCTCTCGGATAGTATGGAGTGCTCTTTCGGTGTTTGATCTTATATAGCTCCATCAACTCCTCGATCAATTCATTAGCAAAATGTGTTCCTCTATCACTTACTATCTCCAAGGGACATCCGAATCGTGTGATAATCTGTTCATACAGGAACTTGGCTACATCGATAGCTCGATCGGTCTTCAAAGCATTTGCTTCTACCCACTTGGTGATGTAATCTGTGCAGAACAAGATATATCTATTAGACCTATGTCTGGAAGGAGGATCAATGGGTCCCACAAAGTCAATTCCCCATTTCTCGAAAGGCTTAAGAGCTAGCACTGGGTAAGAGGAGCTCCATGCACCATTGTCGGTTTACCCATCCTTTGGCATTTGTCACATTTCTTGCAATAGGTGTGACAATCTTTGAACAACGTCGGCCACCAGTATCCAACCAATAAGACTTTTCTGGCCATGATTTCACCCGCAAAATGTCCACCGCAAGGTTCATCATGTAACGCCCTTAGAACTATTGCTGCTTCTTCTTCCTCTAAACACCTTCGATAAATGCTCTCGTGAACAAAATATCGGTAGAGCTGTCCTTCAATGACGCTATGGTGTTTTGCAAGTGCTAACAACTTCTGCTTATCTCTCTTGCTCGCTTCCGATGGTTGTGCATAAGAAGTTTACTAAGCATACCAAGGTACTTTAATATCAACCTGAAACAGGTGACCATTAAGAAGGTCGACGGGCACACCAGAGATTGATTCTTCATTAACAACGCGAGATAAATGATCTGCGAGCATGTGTGATTTCCCTGGTTTAGTTGCCACTGTAAATTGAAATTCTTGCAAAAGTAACATCCACCTCATCAATCGTCCTGATAACTCGGGTTTGTTGATGATATACTTTAAGGCTTCATGATCCACATAAAATGTGAAGTGCTTGCCCATCAAATAGTGCCGATACTTGTTTACTGCAAAGATCATTGATAGACATTCCTTTTCTGTCGTTGTGTAGTTCCTATCGACACTGTTCAGGTTTCGACTTGCATAATAAATTGGATGATCCAACTTCTTTTCATAGGCTTGACAAAGCACTGCCCCGACCACGGTATGGGATGCATCCGTATGCACATGAAACTCTTTTGTCCAATGAGGTGCTACCAAAATTGGGGCATTTACCAACTTCTCTTTTATAGAGTTAAATGCAACTTGACATTCTCCGGTCCATCGATACTGCTGATCTTTCCTCAGAAGATTTGTCAATGGTGCAGCTATCGAGGCGAAGTTTAATATAAACCGCCGGTAATAGTTGGCATGTCCCAAGAATCCCCTGAGTTGCCGCAGGTTTTGAGGGGGTGGGAGTCGCCCAATTTTTTCTACTTTATCCTCATCAACCGAGATCCCTTTTTCGGAAATAACATGTCCCAAGAGCAATCCTCTTCGTACTCCAAACGTACACTTTTCAGGGTTTAATGCGATGCCTTTTTCAATGCTTCTTCTTAAAATAGCTTCGATCCTCTCCATCATGTTTTCATCGTCGCCTCTGATCGCAAAGTCATCGAGGAATATCTCCATCCAATCCTGCAAATAGTCTTCATATGCAGCTATCATTGCCCTCTGGAATGTAGCTATCATTGCCCTCTGGAATGTGGCTGGTGCATTGCATAATCCAAATGGCAGAACACGATATGCGTACGTACCCCATTCTGTGGTGAAAGTGGTTTTTGATTGATCCTCTTCATGGATCTGGATCTGGTTATACCCACTGAAACCGTCTAAAAATGAGTACAAATTATGGCCAGCTACTCTGTCCAAGATTTGGTCAGTAAATTGTAAAGGGAAGTGATCCTTTTTCGTGCGCTCGTTCAACTTCCGATAATCTATGCAAATGCGAATTTTTTTATTTTTTTTCGGAACAACTACAATTGGTGATACCCATTCGCTGGATGCGATGGGATATATGAATCCCGCTTCCAACAACTTCGTCAATTCAAGCTTGATCAATTCTGAATAGACTGGATTTGTCCGCCTAAGTCGTTGACATATTGGTCTGGCGCCTTCTTCCAAGTCTATATAATGCTGGCAAATTCGGGGATCAATTCCTCTCAGATCACTGTATGACCATGCAAAGGCCATACTGTAATTCTTCAGTACTAATTTGATTCTTTCCCGCACATCTTCTGGTAACTCCGATCCTATGCTTAAGAACTTTTCTGTGGAGACTTCCCACTTTTCCACATTATCTTCTCTCAAATATCCCTCACCTCTTGATATTGCTTTGATCGGAAAATGCTCCCCGATCATACGTGTATGATTTGCCAATAAATCATTCGTTTGTTCTTTTCCAATTGGACTGAATTTCCTTAGTTCCGCTTTTGCGATCCTTTCCTGCGCCTTGGGTTCCCTTTCTGTCACTACCTCTGACTCTTGACATCTCTTTTGGAGCTCTTTTTCCAAAACCCTAACTTGTTCTCTTAGTTGCCTTACCTCCATCAATGAAACTACTTTGGAACTTAATTCTTTTTCTGAAGTCCCTATTTCCAAGGAATTGGTAGCTTTGCTTTCCCCTGAGTCTATGTTCATCATGTAAGAGTCAAGTTGACTTGTGCATGTCAACCATCCAAGCAATTCTTGGTCCAAATCATCCTTGTAAGCTAATGGGTTCTTATACTCTCCAATTTTCGTGCTTTGGAATTTAAACAATTGCAAATTGAACCCATCGTGAAGCAGATCCTTGTAGGGCTCAGCATTCAGGGCAAACTTTACCCGTGCTTTTTCTTACTTCGTTTTCTCCTTTGTTTTTTTCTCCAATTCCTCCTCTGTTGTTGGCTTCTTGTCACTTGAGTTTGAGGAAACTTGGATTTGCACGCGATCAGACTTTGGCCCGATTGTAATGAACCCCGTGTGCTAGTCATGCACACATTTGGCTTGCACAAGCCATGGCCGTCCAAGTAGGATTGAGAAGGTCGCTTCTGACGTTCTCGGTCGACGTTCTTGGTCTGACTATCAAGTAATCGACACTAAACTCTAATCCTCCAACCACTGTGCTCACATTCTTCAAAAGCCCAGCCGGTTTCACTTGAGTTTGGTCCGCCATCCTTAGGGACATTGGAGTCTCCTCCATGTGGGTTAGGCCGAGAGCCTTCATCATATATTCTGTCATTAAGTTGACTGCTGCCCCACTATCCAATTGAGCACCTGGGACTGCATATCCTTTAATTTCAATGACCAAAGAAGGAGCGTTTGAATCGATCTTGGTTGTGATGCTCTGAATAAACCCTTGGACATCTTTTTCCTGTCTCTTCTTATCTCGAGCTTTCCTCGATTTCTTGATATATTCATTATAAAATTGCTTCCTATATGTCGGGGAACATCTTAGCAAGGTGCCAATGTCCAAAGTAACTTCTGTTTCGGCCAACATTTGCACAATGTCAATTTCCTCTGTGCTTTTCCTTTCCTTACGACATTTTGTGGTTTTTAATCTCTCTGGGAATGGGGCAATGCCTGGCATGAACTTCTTCGTCACTGGCGGAAGTATTTCGATTTCATCTCCATCTTCAAATTCTCGTTGCTCAACAAGTCCCTCCACTTGCTCTTCTACCTCCCTATGCTTGGGTACCTTTTCTTTATTGGCATTTTCACTACTTGTTTCCGCATCCTTCTTCACATATTCTTGAGTCCTCGTGACCATTGCCACAATAGGATCTTTTCGTGCACTCTTGCCTGGTCAGCTTCTACAAAGTGCATGGAAGAACTTGGTCCTTCTCGGGAATCGGGTGTCCTAAACACCACTCCTATTGTAGGAATTTGTTCTTGTACTCTAGGAGTGGGATGTGCTTGGGTCTCAACATAGTGCGAGGATTCTACTGGCCCTTTTCCCTTGCCACTGTCGGCTTTCGTTTTTGGATAGTCTTCGTCAAAGTGGCCCTCTCCACTGCACTACCTGCACATTGGAGTGTAATCAACAAGTTTCTTTTCAT
The DNA here is from genome assembly GCA_020310875.1 of Ceratopteris richardii. NCBI lineage: Eukaryota > Viridiplantae > Streptophyta > Polypodiopsida > Polypodiales > Pteridaceae > Ceratopteris > Ceratopteris richardii. The sequence continues at coordinate 225,947,001 of CM035407.1, forward strand.
TTGGGCATCTAGTTTGAGTATGTCCAAAACCATGGCATCTCCAACACTGAATTGGATCAGTTCCCCTTCCTTGGGCTTGTGCTGCCCTTCCAGGATAGCCACCCTCCTGACCGTGAGCACCATGACCATAAGTCTGTCTGGTTTCCCAACGAGGTATGGGTGGGATGCTTTGAGCTTGCAGTCCTGTGTAAGGACGCCTTTGGGTGTTTTCTGATTGTAGGGTCCGTTCTTCATAAGCCCTTCTATGATAACATTGGTCCTCTGTATGGTTCGGCCTACTGCAGAAAGTGCAAAACCGTCTAGGTGGTGGTCTATCCACGAATACTCTTGAAACCGTGGGGCACTCCGAAGCCAGATGACCATAGCCATGGCACTTCTCGCACCATGTGTTGGACCTAAACACGCCCTGATTAGGGTCCGAGATTGTCTCATGTTTCATAGTGTATGTTTCTTGGGTGAGCGTGGTAGCTTTTACTGCTTGAGTTACCAACTCTAATATTTGCTCCTCTGTCAATGCGGGTTTGACCTCGCGTGGCGTATTGGTCGCAGCTACAAAGGCCGGAGTGGTCAATGTAGGGCTTCCCTGGCCAAGATTTCTTACTGGTGCACTCCCTAATCCTTCCGTTGGCTCGTATAAGAGCTCTATTCTCCTCTGTTGACCCAATTGCACTTCCTCCCATATCCTACCCTGCTCTTTGGAAGCTATCAAATTGGCGGGTCGCGTAAGGCTTATATGTTGTTGTGCAGTGGGATCCCTCAATCCTGCGATAAACCTCCTCTTTAGTGTTTCATCATTTGGGGCATTTATGCCCATCTTCCTTACCAACGTCTCCATTCTCTGGATATAATGGTCTATGCTTTCATTTACCCTTTGCCGCAGGTAGTCCATTTGTTGGGCAAGGCAATCTTGAAACCCCTGTCTTCAGAATTTTGCCAAAAAAGCATCTTTTAGCATTTGGTACGTCCCTCTCTCCTGAGGTGTCAAATTTCTATACCAGTTTGCTGCCTCGTCTCGGAGGGTTGCTGGAAAAATTCTTAATCTCTGCCCTTGGTCTACGACTTCGTTCGCCTCTCAGGTCACTTCAAAAAGCTGAATGAAATTGTCTTGGTCCTCATCCCAGAGGCCTGAGAATCTTGGGAAGTCTCCTAGATGTACTGAAATACGGTAAGCCATTTCAAACAAAGGGGTGATATCAATGTCACTTCTTTCCCAGAAGTTCAGAGCCCTTGGTTTCAAAACTCCCTCGAGTCTCCTTACCTGAGCGGCTACTCTTCTCCGATAATATGTTCTTTCTTCTAATTCTTTCCGACTACTCGAAGATGTCTCGTATGATTCTTGCCTACACCTTTCTCGAGCTTCAGCCCTCGAGCGTCTCGCTCTTCTCTCTCGGGTCTAGTTCTTCTTGAGGAAGAACTTTCTTCGCTCATGTACTGGTCACTGGGTCAGAGAGCTCAGCCAACTTGTGGCGCTAGGCGAACCTATGGCACTCTCTTGTAGAGACGTACCAAGCTCATCCCCAGTAGGATCGCCAATTATGGATAAGGCTTTATGTACCAAATTTATGCAAATTAATGCACTTGTTTAGCTTTTGGTCCTATGTTTGGTCCTATATTTCCACTCGAGTTTAGCAAATATCCACGTTTTTGACTACTTGGAAACCCCTCTTTTCCCTCTTTGGTTTCTTTCCCTTGGCTGATGCTCACTCACCTGCGTTCACCCACTCCCTCACGCATTCACACCCACTCACATATATAATCGCACACCTCTCTCACATGCACACTTCCACCTCCATGCATTCACTACCAGCCCTCACCTCTCTCTCTAACTCTCCTTCTCTCTTACCCTCTTAGCCTCACACACATAAATTCACACTTCCCACAACAGCTTACATACATTCACACATTCTGCACTTTTGTTCTCCCTCTTTTACTCTTGCTTCCTCACACTCTTCTCTCGCTTATGTACACACCAACACACATACACCCTCTCACATACCCTCATGCACACATGCACTCATCTACACACATATGTCTGACCCTTCTCTCATGTACTCTCTCTTTCTCACTCTTTGCTTCTTCCCTTGCTCTTCTCTTCCTACCCTATTACTTCACTCGCATCGACTCCTATTGTCACTCGTTACTTCCCATCCCCCCACATGTCATCTTATTGGCAAGTCCGTCTAATTTTCACATTGAGTTTTTGTTCTGTGTGGCATTCACACTCCTGTCCTCACTCACACATACATAAATGGTCTAGCATACCTCATTGCTTCCTTTTGCACCCAGCTACTTATTCCAACACCTACCCCTAGGGACTCAAGCACACTCAAACACTCATACAACTAGAACCCTTTGGAATCATCTTTCACCCCTCATGCATTAGTGTTATTGCCTTCGTTTTACAAATTTATAAAGCAACGAGAAGTATCATTCAATGAGGTGAACTCTTTTTATGTGCAAAAGAATCGATTTCATATCATCACGTTTAGCATCGCCTTATATAGATGTTCCTTTTTCATTTCCGGGAATAGAATCAATTTTTTTTACAGTCACATCCTTCATTTTGATAATACAAATGCTCAAAAATTCAGAAGACGGTTTTGTACCCTTAAACACACATGTTCTGCAATAAATCATGCATAGGGAAATAAGAGAATTCTATACTAGCTCACCCCCCCCTTTTTCTCCCACGTCAAATACATTCATGTCTGTACTCTCCTAGATGTTCACATTCAACAAGGGTCAAACCATATATCACAAGGGACACGAGTATCCACACTCTTGCGAGTAAAACCCCCTTATTTATGTCCAATTTCTGATACAACCAAGGGAACAAAAGAAATTAGTGCATAAACCAATATCCCTTTTTATGCTTTAGTAGTGTGAACTCGAAAAACCACTGATGGAAAATGAGTTCTGCATCCTTGATGTAAACTGTCGTGTATGAGTTGAATGAAATCACATCAGTCTGAACAGAAGTCTAGTTTTTTTCTTTATATACCAAGAGTTCAACCCACCCACAAGCCCCTTATCTGCTTTAGCATGTGCAGCTAACCACTTTTTGAACTCTTATGTACTCCCTACATAGACCCCCCTGTGAGGATGCAGTTTCCACAAAGTATGTGAAGTATTTTCTTCTTCAGAAAAGATAGACCTCCCGGTCTCAAAGAGTGCAAATAGAGATGTATAAAGCAACTTTCACAATTCTCTGGCTGAAGACTTACATAATATTGAAACAAAATACATATCATTCAATGCATTATGTCACAGTCTACAGTAAGATGGATGCACCGCGTGGCCTCTCTCCAGGAACCATGAGGCAAAAATATATTGGCACACTAACAGAGTCGTGCATGAGCAGCAGGATCACCCTCATCCTTAACTTCCAAAGCCTCTAAAATACCTGACCATGCGGGTGGGATGTACCATGTGGGTGGGATGTATCTGCTTCCTTCACAAATATTCCCAAGGTTTCTTGCAAGCACTATGACCTAATCTGGAACCTCCCAATGGAACTCCTAATAGAGTTCAATGGCAGCAGTCTTCTGCCCTTCTAGCCGAATTCTGTTTAGAGAATTTGCCAGGTAGATAGGAACTTGCTCCGTCACCTCCCTTGTAAGTCACATGAAGCCATCGAAGTCAGTATCCAAGCTTAGTACAATGGACCCCTTAGCGATTGGCTGCACTTATTAAGCTTTGGACATCTCATTCATAGGTAAGAACATAATTGTAGGTATCCTTGTAGCAGCACAATAAGCAAAGAGGGTTGTTGAAGCACTTGCACCTTTCCCCTTCTTTCTCTGAATCTTCTTTTGGTAAAATTTCGGCTCCTTCCCTTCAAGGATGTACCCATCTACATGGCCACATTGTCCAGGTCATGAGGAAATACAGGCCAGAAGACATCCTCTGCTAATTGATCTTCCAAGTGTGGGTCTAGTTTGCGTCCTTCACTGCGAGCAACTAGCTTACATTGAACATGTTTACTTTGTTTCTTCTCTTCTTGAGAAGGAGTCTCACCTTCCTCTGATTCCGTTTCACCGCTTACGAACTTCTTTTTCTTGCTCAAATCGACTCCATAGTGCTGGTTTTAACATAGTGCTAAACCCAAAGGTCATTCATGCCGAGCATCTCCTTGCCAAACCCTTCGGCCTAAAACAGATTCGAATTTCCCTCAAATGCACTCACCATATTATCATTGTCTAATTGAAGAAGAACCCATTCCTTCTTGCTCTTATTTTGGCAAGTGAGCTTTGTGAGTCCCCTGGAAAATGATTACCTTCCTGAGGTGACTCAGAATATCTAGGACATGATACAACAGTTGCTTCATTTGCAGTTGAATGTTTTGGTGATGTTCTCAAGTTTTCCTCAACAGAAAGACTTAGATCAGCTGCACCCAGAATATTACCCCGAGAGCAAGAGCCCTTTTTCTTTATTAATTCCACTATGGTTGCATCTGCATTTGTTGTAGGCGATATACTAAATAAATCCGCATGACTAGGATTATATTCAGAGCATTGTCCCTCTGTTTTGCAGATATCACCTCATTTATAGGATTGCTCCTGGCCACTTTTGATTCATTTATACTAACTAAATCCATAGGGTGAAGAGACTTCTTGTCTCTCAATCCATCCTGTTCAAAGACACCAACTGACTCAAACATCTTCATGTCTGCTGATTCCACCACAACATTATTACGGAGATCTCCATCAATCAGAGCAGAGTATCTATGTGCATATTGCATATTGCATATTGCATATTGGATTTAGAAGTCTCCATTCCCGTTGAAACACCATCATGATCAGTATTATTTGACGAACATCATCCACGTAGGAATCTGACCAGTTCTTGTCTATCAGCAGCAATTGCATAACACTTCCTTAGTTCAATTTCAACCACACGTCATTTGCATGTGAAAGTATGCGAGCGCATAGCACAACATTTTAATGACTACTTAACATGTCTATTTGATATTTAACCAATAAAGCTTTGCTCCTAGCTTCTGTAGCAACGCACAAATCCCTCCCAGCGAAGTTTCGACAAGGGGGGGATGGCAACGACTTCTTTATCAAGCCTCAATAGCAGCTTTTGTCTCTGCAAGGTTTGTTGCACTGTCCTCCCTGGTCATGGACATAGATGGCTTCTCCTGGGAGGTTTGATGAGAATGTGGTGTCTCTGACGCTGAACTTGTCCCATCATGCCCATGATGGACAAGAATGCCAAAATTTTCTTCACTAGAACCTAATATGCCAAGCTCATGTCCAGGAGAAATATTCATGTCAAATGATGTTTGAGGTGACTGAGGCTCACTTGGAGAATGCAAACTTAAAACACTGGAATGAGGTTCCAGTAATATGTCAGTTGTAGTATCCTCGATCACCTCTTCATGTGGATCTCCATTTGCACTTGGAATTTTAAGAGAGCTAAGATTCTTGGAAATCAATGGCCATTCATCCTCCCCCAGTTCAGATGAGGTTGGCATCTGACCACCATCATTTTCTGGAGAAACTTCATTTGAATCAGAGACAATAGAAGGCTTTGACAATGCGCACAGTTCCTGTGCCCTGGATTGTTCCAGTGCCAAAATCCCATGCTGTAGTACCCGAAGTTTGTGGGGAACCTGCTTTCAAAGTGGCCCCCTCAAGAGCACGCTGCTCTGAGGCAGAGAATTCTTCAGAATTAGTGAACTCTATTTTTGGCCGTTCCCTGATTCTTTCCAGTAGTCTTGATGATTTACGTGCATTCTTGACAAAACTGTGTCTCAACAACTCTTTTGCACTGGGCCTCTCTACAGGATTCCTCTTCAGACACAATGCAACAAACTCTTTCATTAGCCTTGAAAAATGATCATCAAGCTGCGGAGGGTTATTTACTGGAATTAAGAATAAAACCCTCATTGGATGGAGGTCAGCATAGGGCGGTTCCCCTTTTGCCATTTCTATAGCAGTGATTCCTAAGGACCAAATGTCTGCCTTCTCATTATAGTCTTCAGAACTCTGTATTACTTCAGGTGCCATCCAAACTGGAGTCCCTACAAATGTCTTGCGCTTAGACATTGTCCTTGTAAGCTGGGCAGATACCCCGAAGTCTGCTACCTTCACATCTCCATTCCCTGTAAGGAGTATGTTGGCAGCTTCAATATCTCGATGAATCTTTCCTTCACTGTGCAAATAATCTAAGGCATGCAAAAGATCTTTGAGAATACAAGCTATTGAGGCTTCGTCCAGAGGCTGCCCTGTGTGCAACTGTCAACACAGCATAGCCAGGTCTGCTACTGAGCCTCCAGCCATATATTCCATGATAATCCAAAGTTTTGTTTCATGCAAGTAGGAACCATAATATTCAGTGATATAAGAGGAACGGCACTGCGCAAGAAGTGATATTTCCCGCTGAATATCCTCCACTTCCGCCTCTTCAGTTCCCATCACCAGTTCCCCATCACCAGTTCCCCTGCCATACAAACCACCATATCCGTCATCATCTTCATTTCCTTGGGGGGGCTTCCCGTTTGGCCTAGTCACCTACACCGCACGAGTACGACCATCATCGCCTTCGTCCACTAGGAGCTCAACTTCCTGACCGTCACATAGAGATCTATAGCCCTCGCATACGAGGGAAGTTTGATGGACAAAAAGGTCATCTGAGCCATCGTCAGGGGTTATGAAACCGAAACCTTTCGTGCTATTGAACCGTTTGACCTTGCCAGTTTTCTTTGAACTGCCGGCCATAGTGACCTCTGCAGGAAAACTTCAGACAGATAACGAAGCGAACAGGAAACGAAGCCGGGTGTTAAGGTGTAGCGAAGGTAGAAAATAAAACTGGCTACACAGGACTACCCGATATACACCTAGGGTTTAAGTTGATCAGAGAAGAAGCTTCCTAATCGATGCCCCAAGGGCAAGGGTCATGCCGAAACCCTCATAAGAAAATACTGCAATTCTCAGAGCAAAAGGGATTCCACACCAATTTTTTAAAGGCAACTGCTCCAGATCCCTCGTAAAGTATAATGAAAGACATTAAGATATATCGTACAAGGATTCCCAAAACATATGTTGATAAAAGAGCATAATGAGCACCCAAATCCTTTCTCTCGCAAAAAGACCAGGCCTTCACAAGGATAATACTTTGCTTAAATAAGTGGTCTTTTTTGAATGAACTGAACAACCTCCTCTAGAAACAAAGTGCAGATACTCCTCCAACCTGATCAAAAGATATATCAACAACTATACCTTTGACTACCTACTTGACAATCTTCACCCTTGCATGCATGCGTTAAACCTTGCTCCCTGTAAATTTTGCATCTTTTCTCTGTGCTTCATGCTCTACATCAGACATACACTTAGACTCAGTTCCCTTCCCCTCAATTCTGTACTTCAACAACTTTCAAACTTCCATATCTTCCTTTGGTCTTCCAATAATTTCCTGTTGATAGGAGCCTTTGCAGATGAGAACATGTATTCATGTATTTACACCACACCATATGCATATATCCACACAATCACCTTATGTATGTCACCATGCTATATTTTCATACCTTCATTCGAATGCTAACATACACACAAATGCTCTCGATCCTTTTTGATACACATGTGATTACCACAATACAAATTCAAAATGCCCACATATCACAATCAACACATACATCCATTCACCGACTCACAAACACACATGTACCTTCATATTGCAATCATGTACTCAAGAACCTATCCATGCCAACATATGCACACACCCAATGAACGTCAATAGAACCATCAACAATTCTCTAATTATTTTTAAAAAACATTTTTGACAACTTTATTTTCATATTCATAATGCTACTAGACTGCCCAATCCACACAACCTTCCTGTGTAACATGTACCCATCTAAACCCTCTTTTTTCTCCATGCTTTGGGATCCATGGAGCTTCACTATGGTGAAGATCAAGAATACTGACATGAAGCGCACCATATATCATAACCCTCTTGTCAAGCAAGAGCGCAATGCCTACATGTATAAATGAGGATCTTTGTGCATATTTAGTGAAAATCAAGTGAGTCTTGATGAGTTTGAAATTGAAGTCCCCAACATCTTAAACCATAACTTTGGCAAAGGAACTGGTGTATTTACAAGTATACACTCTGCGTCTTTTGGAAAAAATGATCCTAAGCAAATTCATGTGGCAAGGACATTCTTCTTGACCAAAATAGTTGATGATGGAACAATTTTTTATGTTTATCACTCCATACAAACCAAAGATTCCTGTTGGAACCTTCCACTAGTAGGAGGCATGGGTGTAATTTCATCAAATTTCAAGAGCTTAGATCATCAAAAGTACCAAACATGTTTGTGTACAAAGATCCCATGAAAAGAGAATCCATGGTGCGTCATCTCCATATTCAAGAAAAATAGTTGTATCAAGGCCAACCCGTCTTCATGAATATTATGCCTAGGAAGAGACAATCATTCATAGGTTCCCAACTCAAAGACTTGGTGCACCACAAGAATGTAGAGAGTACACATGTGGAAGAAAAATGAAAAGAAGAGTGTACTCACAAAATGAAAGAGTTTGAGACTCAAAAGTGAGTGGACCATGAAATGGGAAAATGCATATGGGTTAGAGTGATATTGCCAAGAGCATGGAGTAGGCTCCTTTCGTCTTGAGAACATTTGAATTATTCTTAAAGATTATACAAATTTCTTGGAAGCACATGAAAAACTATATGAGGAAGTAGATCAACTCCAACAACAGTGAGCTTATCCCTCTCGGTCCTAGAGACCAAAATAGCCACTACGGAATCAATTAAATTGGCCAATCTACAAAATGAAATACATGAACTCCAAACCAAGCTTCTCCAACATGAAAGACCTCCATCACCACCAAAGCGACCTAAAACTAAAGAAATAGTAGAGATCCTTGTCAAAGAGACCTTCATAGTGGAATATGTGCCTCAACTAGTAGGAGGCGGCTAGCTTATAGAAGAGGGATAGGATACATTTGGAGCACCCAGGACATATTTGGAGCATCTAGGACACCTTGGGTAAAACAAGTTGAAGAGATTGGGCAGACCCAAGATGGCATCACCATCCAAATCCAAGCAATGACAAACATGGAAGAAGAAGTGCTCAAGTTAGAATACTTTCAAAATTTGGCAAACAAATGATCGATTACTACCTCAAAGCTTTAGTAAAATCCATAATTTTTCATTCTCACCAATAATAATATAGAACTGACACAAATAATTGGTTACGCAACTAATTTTGCCACTTAGTTCTAGCCTAAGGATGTACTGACATCTGCAAAGATAGACACCATATTGGAAACAAACTAAAGGAAACACTTACTAGAGACATACCCAAAAGTGCTATGCATGTGGTCTAGTTCTCCACTCCATATCTTATAGAGCCCGTGCTATGGACCAGTGCAGAAGTGGAGATCATGGCTTGCATTCACCATTAAGATCAAGAATAATGCATGTTGTGCAGATTGGGATTGACATTTAAGAGGTGGATCTTCACTACATGAGTACTCCCATTGTGCAAGAGTGACACATGAAACCAGGGATCAACCTACAATTCAAAGACTCAATGAAGGATGACAAATGACCAAAGATTACCAAAGAAAACCACACCCAAGAAGATCATTCTTGGTATAGAGAACTAAAGCTAATGAGACACTATTTAAACACAAGAAAATGGATCAACAAAGAGATCTACACCAAACAGCCAAGCAAAGACAAATATGGAGGCTGAAAGATGTTTATTCAAATCAATGGTTGTAGAAGCTTAGTAATTCCTTCACACATAAGGAGATGAATACACTTAGATTATGCACAATAGGGCCATAGTACAAGGCCTCGCATTTGGCACATTGCTTCTCTAAGTTTGTTTAGTGGTGCACATTTCCTCAAGCAGGAATAGATCTTCACTCGTAATATATAAGCATAGATTTCTCACTAACACTCACATTCTTTCACTTCGGCTATTACTAGCTTTATTGTTTTCTTATATATATACATCCATATATATATATATATATATATATATATATATATATATATATATATATATATATATATATATATATATATATATATATATATATATATATATATATATATATATATATAAGGAATCGATGAAGTGATAGTATGTACAATGCATCTGGGGGATGACTTTGAAGGATGGACATCTAAATGCATGAGCACTATAAAACAAGCATAGATTGATTTTGACCCTCTCATTCTAATGTACTCTCAATGATTTAGGTGTAGATGACTACCGTGAACAATCATGAAACACCTCAAGTAGGTACCTTTCCATTAGAATGTTCTACAAAAGAGAGAGGACATTGGCTCAAGGATGATTGAATTGCAAGCAAGCATCAGTTTCTTGTCACAATTCACTTATGGATTGAGATTGACTCTCTCTAGTAAGGAGCCAAGACTTTCATACAGTAAACAATATACCTATCACTCAATAGATATGGTAGAAGGTTAGAATTGATGATTACCTATATTTGTCAATATATATGCCTGATTTTGAAAGATGTGCACAAGTGATGAACACCTTACATCGAGCAACAAATAAGCCATCTATACGTGAGGCAGTTGCAACATATTTAAAGGGAAGGCTACAAACTATAGATTCACTAATGTACTAATTAAGGACACATTTGGATATATCAAGCATGGAGTAGTAGATTTGAAAGATGGACCATGATGCGAGAAAGAGAACTGTTTTGGACATTAACACAATGGATATCCAAGAAGAAGTGCACTTAGTGCATCAACATTTTTGCTTTCGGAGTATTAATAGATACACTACACCTCAAAAGCTATTAGTACAATTGTTATTCCATGTCAGCAAACAAATTGGAAATCAAATCAATTTGACAATATATGTACAAGATAGATTGTTCAAGTCAAAGAAGTAGTGGAGAATCAAGAAATTCCATAATAGAAGTATTACTTTAAAAATTCTAATTCATCATGCATTGCGAATATGCAAAAGATTTTAATTGATGCCTATAACATTAGAAATGGCTCAATATGTGAAATCCGCTTCCCTACCAAAGAAGAAAAGAGTACAAGGCACACCAAAAGCTAGATCTAGTGCAACATTGAGAATGAGAGGATCTAAAAGAGTAAGGGAATATGATGAAACTACAACCACATCATCATCAAAGAGAGCACATCATTTTCCTACTTCCACTTTGGCTCAACCACCTCCGATCACTCAAGAGCAATTAGAAGAAGCTTTACAAGCAACACATGCATTCACGAAGTTAAATATATTCAAGGCCATCACTATTGACAAACAAGTGAAGCAAGAGGCAAGCGTTCGAGTAAAAATGATTTGAAGATTATCTCACTATGCAAAATTGGGTTTAGAAGATTCAAGTTCATAATCAAGATCACACAAATGATGAAGATCAATCTTTGTTGAATGTGGAATTCCAAAATGAAGAAAATGATGATGGCCAAGGGGAGGGTCTGAATCAAATTGTGGATGAGCAAGAACTAATGAGCAAGCAACAAGAACAAGATGAAGTGGAAGATGAAGACGTACTTTGAACACCATGACCTTGCATGGATTTCACCATTAGAGATAATGCTACAATCAATGGTCAATCAAAACAAACAATGTTTGTAGACACTAATCATACTCATGAAGAGGTACAACAAGAAGAACACCATGAAGAGCCAGTCATACCAATTAGGGTTTTGGTGGAAGACACAAATATGACCATTGGCACAACTAGAAGCAGCTCCAAAGGAGTCATACATAAGGAGAGGAGCAGGTAAAGATGCACCTTCACCTATCCTCTATGTACGTGCGTCTGTAGGATCCGGTCAAGAGTGGTATCAGAGCCAAGTTGCATCTACAGAGGTGGTTTCTCAGTGTTCGGTTGTGATTTGCAGTTTTCGTTCCTTTCCCAATTGGGCATCCATCTCAACTATCCGATCCAGTCCTAGGTTTTGATTCTATATAAAGCCATGGAACTTACCAATAATACCAAGGATTTTGGTACATCACCCCTACCGAGTGTACCGATTGAGCACTAGTTGGAACTTTTGTGACATGAACTCCAACATGCCCAAAAGGAGATTAGGGAACGCGATGCTGCACTCCAACAAATGCAGAGTGATGACAACAACCTAGTTAGGGTGGTGAAGGCCATTGTCACTGCTCAAGAACAAGGCATGCAATCCAAGATTGGTGCAAAAAATTTCCAATTTTTGGGATTCGATGGATGAAAGGATGGCCAATTTGTTCTTTCATGACTATCCAAATTTGATGATTTTTATGCTGGCAAATCGTATTCTGAAATTGAAAAAGTGAAGTTTGTTACTAATTATTTGGTGGGCAAGGCACTATTATGGTGGAATGTTTTACGGCATAGCATCGATCACCCCACCACATGGATTGCATTTTAAGAAAAGATCAAGGAGTCTTTCCTTCCTCCTTAGTTCCACTTACATGCTCATCGATCATGGAGAACTTTTGGATGGAAAGATGGAGATACTGTGTCTACCTATAGTGAACGCTTTTGGCAATGACTACAACTTATTCATTTGCTTGAAACAATTCCTCAAGATACTTTGCAACGGAAGTATGAAGATGGTTTGGAGATCGAAATCCAAGTTAAGCTCAACACCCTACATCCTACGATCCTCTACAAAGATATTTCTTTCGCACATGATGTTGAGAAAGAGTTTTAGTCCATTACCAAGTCTATTCGCTTACAACAAATGCATCAAAGTCCATTCGCTTACAACAAATGCATCAATGACAACCACCAATGAAGCCCAATATTCCTTCCAAGCATCCCTTCACTGGTCTTCCTTCTCCTACTTTTCAACACCCACCTACCTTTCAATGCCCGCATACTTCTGAGTGCCCTCCTGTTATCCTCATATATGTCATCCAAAAAGAAGATCATGGAGCACTTATCTTGTATTAAACATTTGATTGTAGCTCATCTACACCCTTAGAGGACCTCTTGATTCAGGTATTTGTGGTCTACAAATGTCTTAAGCAAGTCTGTCCTTGTTGTTCTTTCGTGAAGGAAAACAAAAAAAGAGAAAAAAGGAAGGAAAAAAAGAAAGCCATTAATGGTCCCCTGCAATGTTCTCTCTCCACTTCCCCCTTTGGACGGCACCTATCAGAGGCTCTTGAAGAGCTGATTGAGGAGTGGTTAATGGGGGGAATGAAAAAAAGAAAAACAAAAAGGGGAGGTGTGGACGATTTTCCCCCCCATGCCTTCGTCTCCCTTCCCTCTCTCCATAGCTCACTATGTGAGCTATGGCGAGAGGTGAAGAAGGAGAGAAGGGTAGGGACTAGATGCCACGGTGGTCCTAGTGCAGACAAGCAGTAAATCTAGGATCACTGTTTTGATCAATGTGCGCATTGCTCCTGCAAGCTTCTTGCTCTCGGTTGGTGGTTGCATTTGTTTACATCATATTTGTGCCACTTGATTTTGGGCCATTCTGATTCAGATTGATTCCGACAACGTGCAAAATAGTTATGAGTATTGTTCTCCATCTTCTATGAGGGTATTGCCAGCAGGGGTACTAGCTATGGTTGGTTTGATTCTGGCTCACATGCTAACAGTGCTGCTTGCTTCCAATCTGTTGTTCTCATACTGGTGGCACTTTTACTAATGCAGCATATTCTATCAATGACGATTGGAGAGGATGAGGATCTAACAACTTTTTTCATGTTTGCTCACCGCAAATGTATACAGCATTGGTGTAACGGAAAAGGAGATACTGTTTGTGAAATATGCCAGAAGTCGTTTGAAGGTGGATATGCAACACCTCCACATGAAAGAGCAGACAGCATAACTGTAGGTTTTGGTGCAAGCTGGGACATTGCAAATGGTGAACCCAGGCTCATTGCTTTGACTATGAATCATCACTTCTTGGATGGTGATTATGATGAATATGTTGGCTCTAAAAGAATTGATATGACTAAACGACAGCCAACTTCTCATTTGGTTCAGGTTTGGCCGATGCCTAGCATAGCCAATGTCGGGCAGGAGGAGCAACCTCATCTATTTGAATATATTGCTATATTGGTAGCGAGAAACAAAAAGGAGAGCGTACATATTGCTCTTAAGCCAAAAATGACATGGAATGGCAGTGGGATTGCTGGAGATGTTCAAGCTTACTATACCATATTCTGCTCCGATGTTTCTCAGAGATTGGAGATACGAAAATGTGTCAGCATTCGACAAGTCATGCCAATGCTTGGTGTACCTGATGCCCTAGTACCAATCCAGTCATTCAACTCCAAAGTTATTTTACATCCGGGGAGACAATGTCCTTATGGGTTTTGGTGTACGTTCCTCCCTCCCAACCTCCTGGAATTTATAGTGGGGAAATTATCATTAATGCATTGGGGAGTGATGCAATCTATCTGCCATGGATTGGAAGTACAACTGATACAGAAGAAATTCAAAATGCACTTAAAGATCTTACTGTTAAAGTTGATGACCTTGAGGATAAGCCCTTGCCAGAAATGGCTGAAGGTCTTCATGCTGTAAAGAGAGAATAACAGTAGCTATAGGAACTTTTTCTGGCATCCAATGGCCAATTGGGGAGGAGGAGCATGGATGTTGATGATGATGCTTCATTATCATATGTTGTGCATGTGAAATTTAGTGTGACAATATGGGATTTTGTAATTCCAATAACTCCATCTTTACTTACAGTATTTGGTGTTTCGAAAACAGTTATAGAAGATCAGCTTAGCATAGAACATAGAAATAGTGCTTGGCATGATGCATTGGATATGTATTACCAGTGGCTTTTAAAATAGAATCAGTCCTTTTTTTGCAAATGGGGTTGACAATATGCATGTGTCGACTTATACATGCCCCTGGCTTGCAGATCATCCAAAGATAGAGGAATATTATTCAGATTCAAGACTCTCAGTTTATGCAGTTGCCTACACTCCAGCATTATCTAACTTTGCTGCCAACGAAATGTTAAAAAAGAAGCTGGAAGTTTTGCAAACAAAAAAAACCATTGAAAAAAAAACTTACTTCTACCTATGAGATGAGCTTCTAAACTTGGCGCATTATGAAATGATACAGAGCATATCAGAAGAAATTTGATGCACAGCTCCTGATGCAAGGTCCTTCAACATCAAGAATGAAGCCCCACGAAAAGATATCACTATCTACTGATGCGTGATCGTCTTTTGGAAAGCCTAGAGTTTCACCTCCTCACCTATGGTTATGTTACGAAGAGTATTGAAGAATTGAACCTGAAGGAAGAATAATATGTAGAGGTGCAGAACAAATGACAAAGAGTTAGGAGAGAAAGGGGCACATGCAAGAAGTCATGCTTTGGATGGTGTAGATGTGGAATTCCATGAACCAGCAACCCAGGAGCCTTGACTCAACCAAAGCCCAAGTTCATGATAATGGTTCAAGTGCAGGTCCTGAGAGTTCTAACTTCTCAGTAGCTGTTCTTTACAGGGAGTAGAGTTGAGGTTGTCAATAATGGCTCATGTGTTGATCCTCATAGTTCTCAAGAGTTTTCAGACACAAAAAAAAACAGTGTTCTAGCTATTGATATTGGCTGACGTCGTTATCAGAAAAACCTTTCTGGTAGCTATTGATGATGATAGCATTCACACTCAAGGTGATCTTAAAGAATTCAAGAAGAAAATATTTATAATGGTGAAGTTGTAAATGAATCAACAGACACTCAGAATGGTATAGTTGTAGAGGAGAAAGTACACTTAGAGCCCTTTGAATTCTCAGAAGTCCACTTGAACAGGAAGGAAGATGCACATACTAAGGAGCAAGCAGCTGAAAGTGGAGTTGTATCTGTGTTATCTTTTATTGCACCACCCAGATTGGGGGTAGGAAGGAACTCACAAATGAACACTTGCATGTGAAAAGAGCCTGTGTTGCAACTTGTTGAGAATGGTGCTTGCCTATTAGAGTATGATACAGTCAAAGGTTTGGTTAAGAACCTGGAGTAGTACCGAGTATTTGCAAACAGCTCCATAATACAGTTGGAAATATAGACAATGTGACTATGGAGGGTCAACTAGGGTTTTACAGGTAGATCAAAAAATACAGGACGCCCATCATATAGTGGAGAAGACGGAAAATGGGTAAATGAGGGCTTATCTGAGGTTGTAAATTCTGATGTAAAAGGTCATTCTCAGAAGTCAGAGAGTGTACAGATGTACAATCTGGTGAAAAGCATGTAATGGCAAACCTTAGAGAGGGTAAAATGTTGCCAGATGGAGTGGATGGGGATATGTCTCCAGGTCCTTGAATGTAAGAATTCAAGTTCTGTGATGGGTGGAGAGTCTAGACACCGAGTCTTAGAGGTTTTACCATAGCAAGAGAAAAGGAATGTGAGGGTTTCCAGAAGCTCATTTCAAGAAACTTAGTTTTAGGTTCATTGTCTGTGAAGGTGATTCAGAAAGACTAAGGTTTCTCCATGCTATGATATCATCTGGTTGTAGTTTTTGAGCAGTTCAATTAGTATGGAAGCATTTAATGGAGAATCAAGAAGTTCATACAACTGCTATAGATAATCCAATTGACATTTCACCATTGTGTGTGCAAGTTGTGAGTTATCCCATAAATATATGCATAGTTTTTGGTCAACCTCTTTCGTGTGATGAACCTGCTTCTCCTTCTGAATGTATGCTAAAATTAGTGGTGTCATTGAGTAATTGCTTGGAGTGCAATGATGAGAATGTGCAAGAGTTAGGAGTTCCCTCCATTTATGAAGCATGCCTCAATGTATGGAGAACCATCTGTGGATTTTCAATTTATTTGTATATACCTGCTTCTTTGAGAGTATGCGTTCTAAAGTTCCATAATTAGTTGCTTCTATAATATGACCTTATTTCAAGGTGAATGGGTAAAAACAACAATGAAATTGGCAGTAAAGTATATATTTTGCATTGGGCTACAGGATAAAACATTTGGCGATCCTGCTGGGGATGCAAGCTGAGCACATCCTATCAAGGATTTTTGTGGGCTCGCCCGGTGCCCCACAGTGCGGCACAGCTTGCGATCGAATCACAAAAAAGAGGATGTTTGGTGGTGTTGCAGCTATTGCTAGAAGTGCTGGCACAGGTCATGGCAAGGACTCAGCAGAAAATGAAGAAGAGGAGGTAGAGATAAGGGCTATCATGAAAATCAGAAGTTGGATAAATTCAAATGTAATGATGTGGGATTGATTGCCACTATGGAGCATGATGAAAATGATAAATAAGCAGATGTGATTTGGTAGAGTATTCTAAAGATAGCTGTGGACCCTAAGAGCTGAACAGCTAGTGGTGCAGAGACTTCTTGGTCATAAACTCCTGTCACTGATTTGACAGCGATGGAGCAAGGAAGAGAGACATTTCTTTATATAAAATTTGATAAAGTGTGTGAGTTGGTTAGGTTTCATGCAGAACTTGCAAGCAGATATTGATGCTTCCTCATCGACACTGCAAGATGCCAAGGATAAAGTTTTGGAAAAGTCGACATGACATGGCAGATGGTATGAAGCATGTGTCTGAGCCATTTAAAAAGGTGGCTAGGGCCATGTCTGTCCTTATTGTGAACATACATTTTCATTAGAAGAAGAAGTTGATTGGGTTAGAAAGCAAAGAGCCAATGGTGCAAGCACAACAAATCATTAGTGAGAATTGGCTTCATATTCTTCACAGGCAGAGTTGAGAGTACGACAAGTAGAAAAGCACAAGCTAGTGTATGAGGAATATATAATTAGCAAAATTGAATAAATTTAACAGGTTGCACATGGAACGGAGCTTTTTGATGACACAATTATAGCTTTACTTTCAGATGAAAACATCCATAATTTTCTTGAATGATCATCAATAAAAGTGACAAAATATCTATTACCAACCACTGATCGTTGTTGTGATGGTCCCCATACATCTGTGTGTATCAAGTGGAGGACATTCCTTGCCACGTAGTTGCTCTTCTTGAATGGTTGTCTAGTTTGCTTTCCTAGTGTGCATGCTTCACAAAACTCATGTAGTCCACCATCGTTGAATCTTGGAAGACCTCTTACCACTTCATGGTTGCTCATGTCCTTGAGCTTAGGAATGTTGATATGTCCAAAACTTTTGTGCCACAAATTGATTTCAGCAATCCTCTTGTTTCCAAATTGAATATACATCACCTTTCCATGTGGTTGTTGAATGTCCAAAGTGAACATCCTACCTTCTTTCCCTCCTTGAGCAATGACCTTGAATCCATCTTTTGGATTCTTTATAAAGCAGCCTTTTTCATTGAAGATAACATGATATCCTTTGTCTACCATTTGTCCTACTGAAACCAAATTCTTTGCAATAGTAGGAACATGAAGAACATCAGTCAATACCTTCTTGTCTCCAAGCTTGATATCTCCAACATGCTCAATTGCATGTTTAGTTTCATTGGTCTCCACACATCCTTTTCCACTTGGAGCTTGTAGCTTTGAGAATAAATATCCTTGGCATGTCATATGGTTGCTACAACATGAATCTGTAAACCATTTTTTATCATCACTTCTCGAGCTCTTGTACTCATGCTTCATGGCAAGCATGGTTTGCTTGTCTCCTTCACTTGATGTACTCCCATAGTTATTTTGGCTCCTTTCGTTGCCTCCATTCAGCCTTCCATTGTTTTGCCAACAATCATTTGCATAATGTCCTAGTTTACCACAATGATAACATGTTATACTTTTATGAGGATTGTATGAACCTCGACCTCTTCCTCTATTTCTTCCTCGACCTCTTCCATGTGTGTTTTCATTTGAGTTCTCCTTGTTGTCCTCCGAGTTGTGTTGGCTAGAATTTGTGTTGTTGTAGCTTCTTCCTCTTCCTCTCGAGCTTGCTCTTGAGGTTCCTTCCTTTACCTTGACCTGCATATAACATTTGATTATGGCTATCCTTATCTTTGTTGCCTCCTCCTCGTTGAGCAACCTCTTCAACCACAAGATTTGGTATAATCTCATCGAATGTTGGTAGAGAATCTCTATAAAGAATGTTTGTGATGAGGTGCTTCCACTTTTCTTCACTCCTCAAGCTATTGAAGGCTGTTTGGATGATGTCTTCCTCTTCTATCTTGCATCGAACTGATGCTAGCTGATCTCGAAGCTCCTTGATCATCAATGTATACTCACTAATGCTTTGTTTTGAGCTTTTCTTCATGTTGTTGAGCTCATTCTTGAGTTGCCCTTCGAGACCTTGTTGAGGTAGCATACACCTTCTCCAATGCTTCCCAAACTTCCTTGGCTGTCTCTAAGCCTTGCACATGACCAATCATAGTGTTAGAAATAACTTGTGAAATGAGGAACATCATCCTTCGATTCCTCTCTTCCCAATCAACAAATTGTCTCCTTTGTGCTGGAGTAATGTTGGGATCTTGAAGGTCCACAGGTTGTGGATGATCTCCAATAACTAAGCTCCATAAACCTTTACCTTTAAGGTAATTTGTCATTCTATACCTTCAAGACTAAAAATTATCTTTATCTAACTTCTCAACTTGTTGTCCTAAATTAGCCATTGAAGACTTCCAAGTTTGAAGTTTACCTTAGTTATGTTCTGGCGCTTTGTCTTGACTTTAAAAAGCTCCCCCTTGATTTATATCCTTTCCTTTACTTCAGCTCCAATACTTTGCCTCTTCAATCTCCAATGCTCTGATACCAATTGTTAGAGAATTCCTCTCCTATTCGCAGTGAAAAGTGTAGAAGACCTTCTCAGAATCAAGACTTTTACCAATAGTTGAACCTTCAAATCAAAACTGGTATCACCTCAAAAATGCAATGAACTTGAAACTTTGGTCACTTAAACTAAACACATATAGCTTTCTAATGAGCTATCAAACACTCAATTTGGAGTAGTTTTGGTTTGGCAAATCTGTGCCTCAAAAAAGGTTGCCTATCCACTCAAATAGGCTGAAAACTATACTTCACTAGAAACTGAATAACTCATAGAGCATAAAGATTTTGATAAAACTATTCTAGAGAAAGGAATTTCTCAAGATAATTCTTTCCAATGAATGTTTAAACTATAAAAATTGATACATATATTGAGAGATAGGACTCTCACAATCAGGCTACCCAGAAATTGGTATGCGGCTAGACATAGTCTATGAGAGTGAAGAGAACGAAATGACTCAAACCAAATGAACTACCTGCAAGGGGACTTCCATGCCTTCTTCCTCTGTTCTTGAGTGTCATCCCTTGCTTCTTTTATAGCCAAGTGTCCAAAAACTCTCATGATGAGTTTGAGAGCTCTTCTCCATAACTCTTCCACTACTTTGAGTAGCCACTCCTCTTCTAGTTCAGCTTTTTTTGGATTTGATTCTCTTTTGATTGATTCTCTTTTGACCTCCACTACTTGCTGAAGTAAATGCTTCCATTTTTCATTTTTTTATTTTCCTTCCATTTGAAGAAAATCCTTTTTGCAAAAATATATACGACTTTGTTTCTTTATTTTTTACCATTAATGAACTCTTCAATTGTTGATCTAGGTAACACTAACTCTTTAATTTTACACTCTGTTGAGATTGGAAGTGGTTTAGCTAG
Source organism: Ceratopteris richardii (assembly GCA_020310875.1). Taxonomy (NCBI): domain Eukaryota; kingdom Viridiplantae; phylum Streptophyta; class Polypodiopsida; order Polypodiales; family Pteridaceae; genus Ceratopteris; species Ceratopteris richardii. The sequence goes on from CM035407.1 coordinate 225,967,545, forward strand.
CCACTTCTTGATGAAGCAGTCATGGGGAGGGTCTGATAATTTAGCCATCAATGTCTTGGCTCTAGTGACATTTTGGAAAGGTCTCCCTAGGGCCTAGTCTTAGATTTTCTAACTCTTCAATAATATTTTGGTTGTGTTTCCTTGTTGGAACTGTGTCTTAAATGCTTCCTTCATTAGGTCCCACGTAGTGAAGTGATTATCGACAAATTGACTAAACCATTTATCTACTAACCCTTCTAATGTTGCTAGGAAAAGAATAAAAAATGCATCTTCTCTTCCCATCAAACCCTTGTCTTACATAAAGCCAAAAATCTCCTAATATGTTCATCTGGGTCTTCTTGTGCTAATTCCTTGAGAGATGGAAATTTGATATTTAATATGGAGAGTAGAGTCTTTAAGTCTACCTGAGCTTCCATGTTTCTCACTAATGATGTTGATGACAGAGGGCTGACTGACCTTCGAAGAACTTTTCTTCTTATTCGTTTGCAAGGGACCCTCAAAGTTTGAGACCAGGTTGTGGTCATGAGCTGCTCATTCTTCTCTTAGGCTAAGAGAATTCCAAATAGAAGAAAGATGACCCCTCAAACTAGCACTATTGGTATCCTTGCACTTCTTCTACACTTTGCAAATATTGCTTCTCCTATGCTCAAGCCTCCTTGTGGTCCAACTGGGCATGCCAATTTTTTTTTGGGGGATTCCTTTGCAAAAAGGTACTTTAGTGTTTGTAGGAGAAGGAAGAAGAAGAAGAAGTGAAGCACAGACACTGAAATCTTCTATATATGATTACCAATAGGAAATATACAATAATGATGTCCAAACAAGAACAAGTGATCTGTGTGCGGAGTGCTTTGTTCCAAAGAATACACACACACAAGGTTACAAGATAGTCAAAGTTCCTTATGCCACCAACCTTGTCTACACTAGAACTCCACCTTCTCCAAGAGCTTGCTGTTGTGCACACCTTGCACTCAAGCTTAGGGTAGGAGGGAGAGGAACACCTTCTATCGATGTGCACACCTCTTCAATGGCCACCTTGGTTGCCTTGCTTCTAGTTCTCTACACCCTTCTCTGCACACGCCAGATCACTCCTCTTGCACACTGTTTCTCACACTTTCTCTGTGGTGTGCCCTGATTGAATGTCCCTTGCTCTTCTCACCTAGTGTAGACTATCTCTCTCTTGCTTAGACTAACTCTTGGAATAATGCATGCCCATGCTTTGTGTGTCGATTCACTTATGTATGCTGCTCCTAGCTGATAGAGTATCTTGGTGCTCGCTTTGATGTCCCAAGAATGTCTCAAAATGTGTATAGCCAATGACTCCCTATTTTGATATGTAGTGACTTTAGGATATATTTTCCATATACTTTTCCTATTTTATCCTCTACACCCAAAGACAAGTCTACGAGAACATCTTGTGTGAAGATAGTCCAAAGAAGAAGCAGTTTCTTGTTTTGCATTACACTTGGTCATGATTTAGTAGTTTTGATAAAGAATTGCATTGAGAGAAAGAAAAGCAGCAGATTCGAAGACAACTTGTACGTTATGACTCATATGTATGAGTTATATATAAGTTGAAGATTTTGAGTAGGCAACTTATATGTTCCCTCAAAGAATTCTTGGTGCGTCAATACAGAGCTACTTATATGACAAGTTGTAGAGAAGTATATTTATTCTTTATCTAACTCTTAAGGTAAAAGAGTTTTTTGTAGCAGATGTTGAAGACTTGGGTTGAGGTTTTATGTTTGGAAAATGTTACCTCATATTCAGTACTTTCAAAAAACTTCAAAAAATTCAGATTGTTGATGTACAAGTCAATAGAGAATCTACTTTCTATGATTGTCTAGACTTTTGGATACATGTTTGTATTTAAAAAGGTGTTCCATCATATCCTATCACTTGATTGAGAAGTTGAGTTAGCCAAAAGAAAGTCAAGCAGGTACTGTCACATTTCACCCGAGTAAAATATGAAAGATATGAAGTATCAACTTGCAGCTTTTGGAGTTCTCAAGGTGAGAAGTTTTTCCACTTATGTTTCAAGTAGGGATTGCAAATTCTTGGAAGGATTTGTTTGAAGAAAAGTTTTACAACTTTTTGAGAAGCATGACACTTGGAGACATTCAGGTAGCAAATCAAACATTCATTCATGAAGGTTTGATGAGAGCAAATTCTACACAGGAGAGATCATTGATCTTGAATGATCTTGAATGATCATGTTGAGTATTTATGAGTCAGTTCTTTATCCTTTGTTTGTGAAGATTCTTAGCAATGGAAGAAGTAAGTCAAAGATTCCGATTCTATCAGATTTGTGTTGCAAAGAAAAAGAAGATACTTGTTATGTTACAGAAGGTTATGAATCCTATAAAGCTTTCAGCAAGGTTTTGTTATGTTAGGTTCAGCTAACCTTATTCTACAATTTGGAAAGCTGAGGAATGACATGGAAAGCTATTGGCATGTGTACAATGATAATAAAAAGGATTCAGAGATTTTGTTTCAAATACAGGTATTGATCACTGAACATCAGATTTATGAAGGAAGACGTTCCATATTTCATAAAGTTTGATATATTTGAAGAATACTGGATACTAGTGTTAAATCATCCAGGGGGGTGATGAAACATGAAGACTTATTTTCAGCCGTATGTGAAAGAATACAGATTCATACTTACAGGTATTCCTATATCAGGTATTCCTATATTTCCTTTGTCAACTTCTCTTTATGTTCCAGCTTTGTAAGAAGAAGGAAGAAGGAGAATGTCTGGAGAAAGTTCCTAAGAGGTGTTCCTATTCAGGAGAAGGTTCCAGAGTTCTATTGAAGAGAAGCTTGATATTTCAGAGAGGTATATTTTAGAGGTGCGCACATATATGTTTATACCAGGTTTTGAAGGAAAGAGGTATGAAGGATTTAAAGGATGAAGACATGATGACATCATAGATTTTTTTGATGAGACTCATATTTTAGTTGATTTCAGTTGATTTCAATTGAGTTGAGTTGATTTGACTTGAGTACAGTCAGAGATGAACTAGCAGTGTTCATAATACACTAAGTTATGAGTTGACAATCACAGGTTCCAGGATTCAGTTCTTGATTTTGTTTAGTGTATTTACACGACACAGCAGAAGTACATTGAGAAACCTTTTTCGTAAGGTAAATGCAAATATGTGGATCCTAGTGTATGTTTTCAGGTTTTTGAAAACATGAGATAGCAGGTTCAGAAACAGTTCATGCTATATTTATTGTCAAGCAATGATTGCTTGATGTATACACTATTGGATATCTAGTTTGCATATTTTTCTCAAGTATTATGGTTCATATTCAGCAAGTTCAGATTTTTTGAAGGAAAGTCAAATTCAGTTTTGAAGAAGACTTTTGAAGAAAAGGTTTGAAGTTCTGAAGTGTGGGACTACAAGCTTGAAGCTTGTGGTAATATGCAGTTTTGATAGTTTGCAGATTCTGTTCAATTTGTACCAATATGACATTGCAGGGGGGATTGTTGGAAACAATGTCATATTGTGCATATCCCAATTGGTCAAGATTGTCCAACTTATAGCATAAGTAGCTATATTTATTAAGCTTTGTACAACCAAAAGTTGCTAGCGCGCTATGGACAAATCGCAATCACGGAACGCCGACGGATTTCTTCTTTTTTGCATGAGAGAGCGATCGTATTACGAATACTTCACCTAACTTTCAACACAAGCCTTGAGCTTGGACCTCAATAGAGGTGGTGTTTCGTCTAGCACATGGGGCAGCCATGGTGCTAATTTGAAGCATGTTGAGGAGCAGCTATGGAGTTCTTCTTGGAGAAGATGTAGAGTGTGCTCACACTCTTTCTCATGAAGAGGAGGTTATCTCTTGTTCATGGAAAGAAGACTTGGTCATTAGCAGCTTGATGGTGAGGATCGACCATCTACATGGTGTATTTGAAGATTGTCTTCTACATGAAGATTTCGGGCTACTTCAAAGAAATTGGATGGTGTTTAACATAAGATTTACAGCTTATGTTAAGTATTCAAGTACATATTCTCTTTATGGACACAGGTACTACTTGCAGGTTATGGAGGCAGTAGCATCCATATCAGGAGGAGTCATATTCGGCATAGGTACAAGAGAAACAGTACGTATATGCTTTATGCATATTTTGATGAGGTGTTTGAGAAGGTGTGTTCACATGAGTTTGAGGATTTCCGGCAGCAAACTTGTTAGCATCCTTTGCTACTTTTTAAGTATGTGATCTTTTCACACACGTATCTGACTTAGGGTCTTTCATAGCCTAAGGTTAGATGAGGGTTTGTTGATTATCAGTTTCACACTGATCCTTCCTCTTCAGTCACTTATATTCACTCTTCTATAACCTATTAGGTCACACATCTCATGTATATTCAGATTTCTGCCCATACATCTGAATATGTTTGTTACATTTGTACATTCACTCTTCCATCTATTTCTCATCATAGAGTGGTTGAGAGTTTTGCTCCCACATTGTACATTGAACATTGGTTTATATGATACTATGAGTAAGCGATGGCTTACATAACACCTTACACATGTCGTCTATTCTTTCTCTATCTTTGTCTCATCATTTGTATCATTAAATGTGGTATGTTCATGTTTTGTCAATATTGAAGATTGCTAGATTCTGTGTTGTATATGCTGGACCTATGGAACCATGGACCTGTGATATGAGCTATAGGCCTACCTCATTTCCAACATAGATTACTTCCTACTGAAGAGCAATCTAGATGGGATTCAAAAGATGCACTAGCACTTTCATATATTGGTATGGGAGTGAAGAGGCTACCTCTCGACAAGCTTGGTTGGAGTAAGAGAATATCTATTAGAGAAAAAACCCTGGTAGGAAAGATCATCTAAGGAGACAGCTAGCCAACACAAGGATGAAAGTTGGTAAATCGATTCAGTCACATATTTTGAATCTTAAAGATTTATGAGATCAACTACTGAATGTTGGAGTCAACATTTCATATGAAGAGATGGTAAACACACTTCTAAACTCACTTCCATCTACATACCGTGCTTTTGTTACTTCTTTATCCCTCTCTACAAGAGATAGAGAAATTTCATTTGAAGAGCTACAGTTCCTATTACTTCAAGATGAAGATCAATAAAAGGGTATGGAAGCGGATGATGAAGCCATGTTATCATTGTCAAAGGGAAAGAAGAAGAAGAATGAGACAAAGAAGGAGCAGAAGATTCAACAATCCAAGAAGGAAAGTAAGTCTTCTAATCCAAAGTCTTCCAGTCGTTTTCCTAATGCTTCCTCTAAACCCAAAGAAAAATCTTCAACTAAATTTGATTCAAAGAAAGGAGTATGCCATTAATATAAGAAGCTAGGTCATTTTATAGCAAAATATAGAGCAATGATTTTTAATGAGAAGATGAAAGCATCAAATAATAGTGTTGAAGATTATCCAAAACCTAGATCTTCAAAGGTAGATTCAGATGTATGTGTTACTATTGAAGAAATAGCCTTTGATCATGCAACATTAAATTTAATCTTAGATAATCCTTGGATTTTAGATTCTGGAGCTACTAAGCATATGACAGGTTGTCGAAAGTTATTTTCTTCCCTTTCAAACTCTTCAGGTAGAAGAGTGACCATTGCAGATGGTCATGATTTGGATGTTGTGGGTGTGGGAGAAGCAAACGTAAAGTCTAGAGTAGGTGGAAATTTCACAATTTCTAATGTTCTTTTGTTCTAGACATCAAGAAGAATTTGCTTTCTATATCTACTTTCTTGTCAGATGGTTATAAAGTAGTTTTTACGAAAGATTCATGTCAAATCCTTTCACTTCAAGGTGAAAATAGAAGTGGCATGTTTGTATTGTCCAAAATTAGTCATGCTAATGTTACTATGTCTACTACACATAAGGAGAACATGAAGTTATGGCATGCTAGATTTGATCATATTAGTTACACAACTCTCAAGCATATCAAAGATCAAGGTAAGGTGGATATTTTGCGTACTTTTCCTTTACCAGATGATGCAGAGTCATGTGAAGGATGTCTTGAAGAAAAGCTTCACAAACTCCCTTTCAAGAAACATGGATTTATCACGGCCACAAGGAAGTTGCAAATCATACATTGAGATGTGAATGATCCGATGAGAATAGATTCTATTCAAGGTTTCAGGTACTTTCTTATGTGCATTGATGATTTCTCAAGATATTCATGGATTTATGGTCTTAAAGTGAAGTCAGAGGTTCTTCCTACTTTCAAGAAGTTCTTAGCTATGGGTGAAAATGAAAGTCAGTCAAAGATCCAGAGTTTGAGAAGTGATAGAGGAGGAGAGTACATTTCTAAAGACTTTAAGTCTTTTCTTGAAGACAAAGGTATCTCTCATCAACTCACTATTGCTTACATGCCAGAACAAAATGGTATTGCAGAGAGAGAAAGAATAGGATACTTGTTGAGATCATGCATAGTATGATGCGATCCAAAAGGCTTTCTCCCAAGTTTTGGTTTGATGCAGTACATACAACTAATCACATTCTGAATAGGTCTTCCACAAAAGCTTTGAAGGTCATTACACCTTATGAAGCTTATTATGGGTAGAAGCTCAATGTGAGTTACTTCAAAGTTTTTGGTTCCCTAGCTTATGTTCACATTGAGAAGAAGGATTGTGGTAAGCTTGATGTAAAAGCCATTGAAATAGTCTTTATTGGTTAGGCATTTGAAAGCAAAGGATACAGATTCTATGTTCCAGATACAGGTGATGTCCTACTCTCACACAATGCATATATTGCAGGAAGCTAGATTTATGATAAGAAGGAAGAAATTCCACATTTCATAAAGGCAAATGACTATGCATTTTTCAGAAGGAATTTGGATGCTTACATTCATCCATACAAGGGGGGTGATGAACCTTCTTAAATCCTAAGAGATACAAGTGAAGAGAGAATTTCATTACCTACACGAGTACCTAGTCCTACATCAGGACCTCTTGAAGTTCCGACTTATGAAGTTGGAGAAGGTTCGAGAGTTTCAGAAGAAAGAGATACTAAAGAACTAGAAGATATACCACCACTTTTTAGAAATAGGCCAAAGTGGTTATATCAAACTCAAAACGATATTGGTATAAAAGAATATACTCGAAGAACTAGAACTCAGACCAAAAGACAAGGAGACCACGTAAATTATGTAGAATATTTTGAGATTCATAATGTTTTGGCCCTTAATTCAATTGAGAATGAACCAGCTAATGTTCAAGATGCAGTACAAAGTGATGCGATTATCACAAGTCCCAGGATTCAGTTCATGTACAAAGATGAGTGTATCTACATGACACAACAAAAATACATTGAGAAATTATTGGAAAGGTTTGAGATGACAGATTCCAAGCCTATGCAGACACCTATGGATGTTAATATATTATTACAGTCAAAAGCAGATTTAGAACCATTTGATGCTACATTATATAGTCAAGCAATTGTTGCTTGATATATTTATGTAATACAGGACCAGACATTTAGTTTGCAGTTTCTCAAGTATCTAGGTTCATGCACAGTCCATTAAAGATTTAGTGGAAATTAGTTAAGAGATATTTGCAGACATCAGAACTTTTGCACGTTATTAAACTTTGTAACATTGTTACATTGAAGGGGGGATCGTTGGATTCAATACCAAATGGTCCAACAATAACTATATTACCTCCCTGTCCAAACCCATGCGACTATCATAATCGTGTTCGGATAGATGGATGGACAATCCAAGAAATGAATAGGTACTGCCAAATCCTGCTTTGTACCAGCCCCTTGTAGCTTTAGAGTTGAGTTGTGGGCCCTCTTAGATTTCCAACGACACTATACAAGTGCCTATATACTTTGGAAATGATTTAAGAAAAGATTGAACCAAAACAGACTACTTCCAAGGGGTCAATGAAAACCTTCTATTTTTTATCACACACCTACTGCTTGTTATGCTTAGTGCTACCATTACATTAGGAATTAGAAAAATTCCTTTTAGACGTATCTAATTATCTTAGTAAGCTAATGATTCCAAGTGGAATCACTTATAATGATGCACTATACACAGAGCAATCAATTTAGTAATTGAATCATTACCCTTGATTTTTTAGGACCTCTATAGAGTTTGAACAATGAGTACTTAGACATGATTTTCTCCAAATTGCCTGAATAGATTTCCTTCAAAAACTTTCTGACATGTAGAGAACTTGGAGAAGATTCCAACAAGCTATAGAACATTGAAAATGGTGGAGAAATGACTGAGATATGAGCAGTACAAGTTGACAGTTATGAATGACTATAATAGAGAGATCATAGATGAGTAATGTATATCTTTTGTATTAATGAACAATTTTGTACATGATCATAGGCTAAACAATCATAGCCTAATGATGATGAGTAGTGTAGGTTACAATGTAGACCTCACTCTCATACAATATGGCGATGGAAAACTCGGGAATTGAGACTTCTTCACGCGACTTTTTCAAGCCACTTTTATAAGGGCTACATTCTAATTTGAATTTGAATTCAACTTTTGGCTCTCTCTAAAAGTGATCCACCAATCTAGGAGTTATTCTCTCTAACATAAAGTCGTGACTTCTCAACTAATAAACTCCACGAGTTTGTTGAGAGTTACAAAGATTCTTCCAAGTTAAAAATAACTTTTACAAATGTAAAAGATAAAATTCTCCTAGCAATGGTTTCCATGGAGCTTCAATTGTTCATGAATCTTCTAGCCAAATGTGTAGGCTTGCACTTTACACCAACAGCTCCCCCTCAAGCCAAACATTTTGGCTTGGTCTTCATCTTTCAATCTTCATGCCAATCATTGACTTAAACCTGCATAGTTTTGTACCATCTAATGTTTTAGTCAATAAGTTTGCACATTGCATATTTGTTGACACATATGCCAAATGAATCTCCTTGCTCAATAGCTTCTCTCTCACATAATGATAGTGGACCTCTATATGCTTGGTCCTAGCATGATAAATGGGATTAGGTGCAAGATGTAGTGAGCTGGTATTATCTCACAAAATCATTGGAGATGTAGTATGCAAACCTAAATCTGTATACAATAATCTGATCCATATGGCCTCTTGAGTAGCATTGGCCAATCCTCTATACTCTGCCTCTGTAGAAGATAAAGCAACAGTAGGTTGCTTCTTTGAAGACCATGATATAGGTTTGTTACCTCCAAAAGATAGGTATCCTGAGGTACTTCTTCTATCATCTTTGCAACCTACCCAATCTCCATCTGAATATATCTTGGTGTCCAAGTCTGAGGCATAAGGAAAGTACAATCCTTGATTTTGAGTGCCCTTAAGGTACTTCAAAATACTTTTGGCAGCTTCCAAATGAGGTGCCCTAGGTTTGTGCATAAACTGACTTAGAACACTTACTCCATAAGCAATATCAATCCTTGTAAAAGTAGCATAGTTCAAGCTTCCCACTATGCTTTGGTAACTTGCAATGTTCTCAAGCACATCACCTTCATGAGTACTTAGCTTTTGATTTACATCCATTGGAGTACTTGCAACTTTGGCATTCTGCAAATGAAACTTCTTTAACATATCTTGTACTTTCTCTAAGTAATATAAATTCCAAAGTTAGTATAGACTAGCTCAAGTCCAAGAAAGTCTTTTGGTGATCCAAGGTCACTAATTTTAAACTCCTGCATCATCTGATTCTTAATCTGTTTGATGCCATTAGCATCATTACCTGTGAGGATGATATCATCAACATATACACATAGGTATATTACCTATGAATTACTTCTTTTGATAAACAGAGATGTATCTACTTTGCTCATGATGAATCGTTGATCTTGAAGATAAGTAGTCAACCTATGGTTCCATGCCCTAGGTGCCTGCTTCAATCCATAAAGAGCTTTGTTCAATTTACATACATATGTTACCTTGCTTGGATTCTCATAACCAGGAGGTTGAGACATGTACACCTCCTCTGAAATCCAACCATTTAGAAATGCATCTTTTACATCCAATTGATACATGTTCCAATTCTTTGATGCAGCCACACTTACCAAAACCCTGATGGTTGGCATTTTGGCTATAGGTGAGAAGGTTTCTTCATAATCAATTCCTTGGGTTTGTGTAAAACCCTTAGCCACAAGTCTAGCTTTGTACATGCTTATTGATCCTTCAGAATTCCTTTTGATCTTATAGATCCATCTAGAACCAATTACCTGCATAGTCTCCTTCTTTGGTACTAGCTTCCAAGTATGGTTTTCCTTGAGTGCTTCAATTTCCTCATCCATAGCTTCCTTCCATTTTTCCTTGGTCTTTGCTTCTTCATATGCTGATGGCTCTTCAAATGACAAGTCTTTTGCAAGATAAACATAGTGCTTAGTAACTAGGGAAGTATCATACCCATATCTGATTGGCTTCTTGCTCTCCTTTTGTGATCTTCTGATTGCTTGGTTGGATGATTCACGTATATCCTCCAATTTCTTCATCTTGACTTTGCCTTTCGACTTTTATGCCTTGAACTCTTCTACGTTGATGATGTTCTCATCATCTGAGTTGATATCTCCATTCTGAGTAGGCTCCTCCTTAGTGAGGCTTGGAAACTCCTCTTCCAAGTCATAAGGTAGTTTTACTTTCCTACATTCACTATCAAACCAAGAGTCATTCTCATCAAAGACAACATCTCTACTCACCATGGATCCCTTGTTTGAAGGGTTGTAGAACCTGTATCCTTTCTGATTCAATTCATACCGTATGAAGATGCACTTTTCTACCTTAGGGTCTAGGTTACCTCTTATCTGAGAAGGGATATGCACATAATCTACACATCCAAAAATCCTGCAATGAATGTTGGAAATTTAGTAGGCCCATAACTAATACCACAGGTCCAAGGTTCCATATGTCCAGGATCTACAACATAGATTCCAACAATATTCAAATATTGACAAAACATGAACATACCACACTTAATCATACAAATGATGAGAAAAAGATAGAGAAAGATTAGACAACATGTGTAAAGTGTTAGATAAGCCAAGGCTTACTCACACTATCATATATACCAATGTTCAATGTACAATGTGGGAGCAAAACTCTCAACCACTCTATGTGAAAAAAAATAGATGGATGAGGGAATGTACAAATGTAACAAACATATTCAGTTGTATGGACAGAAATCTGAACATATATGAGATGTGGGAACTAATAGGTTGTAGAAGAGTGAATATGAGTGACAAAAAGAGGAAGGATCAGTCTAAAACTGATAATCAGCAAACCCTCAGCTAACTTTAGGCTATGGAAGACCCTAAGATATGTGTGTGAAAAATCACATACTTACAAAATTAGCAAAGAATGCTAACACATTTGCTGCCAGAAATCCTCAAACTCATATGAACATATCTGCTCTAACACCTCATCCAAATATGCATAAAGCATACATGTACTGATTCTCCTGTATCTATGCTGAATAGGACTCCTCTTGATATGGATGCCACTGCCTCCATAAACTCCAAGTAGTACTTGTGTGCATAAAGAGAATATGTACCTGAATTCTTAACATAAGATGCAAATCTTATGTTAACCACCATCCAATGTCTTTGAAGTAATCCAAACTCTTCATGTAGAAGAAAAGCATCAAATACATCATGTGAATGGCTGATCCACACCACCAAGCTGCTGATGAGTAAGTCCTCTCCAAGAGTGTGAGCACACTCTTCTCCAAGAAGAACTCCATAGCAGCTCCTAAACATGCTCCAAGATAGCACCATGGCTTCCACATGTGCTAAGAAGCACCGGCTCTAATGAGGGACCAAGCTTCCAAATCTTGTGTTGAAATAGGTGAAGGATGAATAACAATGAGCTAATGATCTTCTTATATAGTAGTCAATTTCCCTTGAAAAGCTCCTCCAAAAGCAACTAAATAAAGCTATCGCTTGATAAAGCATGATTGCAAATTGCTCGTCGTCGAATTGTTGCCGTTATGAAAAGCATATTAAAAAAACAAACTTTGCCAAAACATCTTCGCGTTTCTCACCTACAACCGACGGGTTTTGAACCCACGCGAGTAGTTTAGTAGGCTTTTGATCTATCCACGTGCCTAGCACCTTTTTCTTGTACAAGGAATGAGATTAAACTCTACACATACTGAAGAAACTTGAGCAAGTTTGACCAATTAGACATTGAATCAATGTTTTTCCAACAATCCCCCCCCCCCCCCCCCCCTGCAATGTCATATTGGTACAAACTGCACTGGTTCTGCAAATTATCAAAGCTGCAAACTATCACAAGCTTCAAGCTTGTACTCCCGAACTGACCTTCAAACCTTTTCTTAAAAAGTCTTCTTCAAAACTGAATTTGGCTTTCCTTCAAACTTCAAACACTTGTACTTGCTGAATATGAACCATAATACTTTAGAAAATATGCAATCTAGATATCCAATAGTGTGCTCATCAAGCAATCACTTGCTTGACATCAAATGCAGCAAGTACTGACTCTAAACCTGCTATCTCCTGTTTCTCAAACTTGAAAACATACACTAGGATCCACATATTTGCATTTACCTTACGAAAGTTTTCTCAGCGTACTTCTGCTATGTCATGTAGATACACTAAACATAACCAAGAACTGAATCCTTGAACCTCTGATTGACAACTCACAACTTAGTGTATTATGAACACTGCTGGTTCACCTGTGACTGTACTTCAAGTCAAGTCAAGTCAACTCAACTCAACTCATGAGTCTCATAAAAAAATCTATGATGTCATCATGTTATTATCCTTGTTCTAACTATAAGTCTTTCACACCTCTTTCCTTCAGAACCTGGTATAAACATATATGTGCACACTTCTCAAACATACCTCTCTGAAATATCAAGCTTCTCTTCAATAGAACTCTGGAACCTTCTTCTAACAGGAACTTTCTCCAAACATTCTCCTTCTTCCTTCTTCTTTCAAAGCTGGAACATAAAGAGAACCTGAAAAAGAAAATATGGGAATACTTGAAATAGGAATACCTGTAGATATGACTCTGCATTCTTTTACATGTGGCTGAAAATAAGTCTTCATGTTTCATCACCCCCCTGGATGATTTAACACTAGTATCCAGAATTCTTCAAATTATATCAGATTTTATGAAATCTAGAACGTCTTCCTTCTTTCAATAAATCTGTTCTTCAATGATCAATACGTGTATCTAAAACAAAATCTCTGAACCCTTTTTATTAGCACTGTACACATGCCAATAGCTTTCCCTATCATTCCTCAACTTTCCAAATTATAGAATAAGGTTAGCTAATCTATCATAAAAACCTTGCTGAAAGCATTTTAGGATTCATAACCTTCTGTAACATAACAAGTATTTTCGTCTATTCCTCTGCAACACATCTGATAGAATCTGAATCTTTGACTTACTTCCTCCAATGCTAAGAACCTTCTCAAACAAAAGGATAAACAATTGACTCATAAATACTCAAGATCTTACATGATCTATCTAGATCTATCAAGATCTCTCCAACAAAATACCTCTGTAGAATCTAGTCTTATCAAACCTTCATGACTGAATGTTTGATTTGCTACCTGAATGTTGTTAAGTGTCCATGCTTCTCATATAAAGTTGTAAAACTTTCTTTAACCGAATCCTTCCCAAGAAACTACAACTACTACTTGAAACATAAGTGGACAAACTTCTCACCTTGAGAATTCCAAAAGCTGCAAGTTGATACTTCATCTCTTCATATTCTACCCAGGTGAAATGTGATAGTACCTGCTTGATTTTCTTTTGGCTAACTCCACTTCTCAATCAAGTGATAGAATCTTATGGAACACCCTTTTGAATACAAGCATGTATCCAAAAATCAAGACAAACACAGAAAGTAGATTTTATTGACTTGTACATCAAGAAATCTAAATTTTCTAAAGTTTTCTAAAAATACTGAATATGAGGTAACGTTTCCAAACACAAAACCTCAATCCAAGTCTTCAACATCTGCTACAAAAAACTCTTTCACCTCAAGAGTTAGATAAAGAAGAAATATACTTCTCTGCAACTTGTCATATACCAACTATGTATTGACACTCCAAGAATTCCTTGAGGGAACATATAAGCTGTCTGCTCAAAAACTTCAACTTATATATAACTCATACATATGAGTCAAAACATACAATTTGTCTTCAAAATCTGATGCTTTTCTTTCTCTCAATGTAATTCTTTGTCAAATCTACTAAAACATGACCAAGTATGATGCAAAACAAGAAACTACTTCTTCTTTAAACTATCTTTTTCACAAGATGTTCTCATAGACTTGTCTTTGGATGTAGAGGATAAAAGTAGGAAAAGTATATGGAAAATATAAGAGAAAAGGAAGTCTTACTTTCCCTTTGGAATTGTTGGACCTTCTTTTTCTGCATCTTTCTTCCACCTGATGATGTCAACATCTTCAAACTTCTCTTCCATATGAATGCTGAATTACCTTTCTAGAGTTACTTCTCTAGATCAAATTCAATACCTGGATATCCAACCAACTTACAACAGAAAATTAGCTGAACACAAAACTGATGCTCTCCACATTTGTCTTCTTAGATGAGCTTTCTTGTCAAGAAAGAGATCTATCAAAACTATCCAGTACATTGAACATTGGTATATATGATAGTGTGAGTAAGCCTTGGCTTATGTAACACTTTACACGTGTTGTCTAATCTTTCTCTATCTTTATCTCATCATTTGTATGACTAAGTGTGGTATGTTCATGTTTTGTCAATATTGGAAAATTGCTGGAATCTGTGTTGTAGATCTAGGACATATGGAACCTTGGACCTGTGGTATTAGTTATGGGCCTACTAAATCTCCAAAATTTGGTATCAGAGCTTTAGGGCTTTGGTATCAGAGCCTTAGGGCTTTGACATCAAAACATTTAGGCTCTCAGATTCCAAGGTTCCTAGACTTCTAGGTTTACAACATATGATTTAAGAGCATCTTCTAACATTTGACATACACACTTAATCTAGATGAGTAAAGATTTGAGAATTAGATAATTTAGTCACATGTTTATTCATCAGTGTGGTTGAAAAATCACATACTTACAAAAGTAGCAAAGAATGCTAACAAGTTTGCTGCTAGAAATCCTCAAACTCATATGAACATATCTTCTCTAACACCTAATCCAAATATGCATAAAGCATACATGTACTGATTCTCTTGTATCTATGCCGAATATGAATCCTCTTGATATGGATGCCACTGCCTCCATAAACTCCAAGTAGTACCTGTGTGCATAAAGAGAATATGTACATGAATTCTTAACATAAGATGCAAATCTTATATTAACCACCATCCAATGTCTTTGAAGTAATCCAAAATCTTCATGTAGAAGAAAAGCTTCAAATACGTCATGTGAATGGCTGATCCGCACCACCAAGCTGTTGATGAGTAAGTCCTCTCCAAGAGTGTGAGCACACTCTTCTCTAATAAGAACTTCATAGCCGCTCGTCAACATGCTCCAAGATAGCACCATGGCTGCCCCATGTGCTAAGAAGCACCACTTCTAATGAGGGACCAAGCTTCCAAAGCTTGTGTTGAAATAGGTGAAGGATGAATAACAATGAGCTAATGATCTTCTTATATAGTAGTCATTTTCCCTTGAAAAGCTCCTCCAAAGAAACTAAATAAAGCTATCGCTTGATAAAGCACGATCGCAAATTGCCTGTTGCCGAATTGTTGCCGTTATGAAAAGCATATTAAAAAAACAAACTTTGCCAAAACATCTTCACGTTTCGCAATTGCAATCGACAGGTTTCAAACCCACGCCAGTAGTTTAGGAGGCTTTTGATCTATCCACGCACCCAACACCTTTTTCTTGTACAAAGAGTGAGATTAAACTCTACACATACTCAAGCAACTTAAGCAAGTTTGACCAATGAGACATTGAATCAATGTTTTTCCAATAGATCAAGTGAAGTTCTTCTACCATGCCATGCTTCGTATGGGGTCATCCCATCAAGAGATTTGGATGGCAACCTGTTTACAAGATAAGTGGCAGTAGATACACTCTCTGCCCACAAGTAATTAGGTAAATTTTTCTCATTTAACATTGATCTAGCTGTTTCAACAATTAATCTATTTCTCCTTTCTGCCACCCCATTTTGTTTAGGGGTATACCTTGTTGTGATTCCTCTCTTGATTCATGTGTCCTGCAAGAATGCATCAAACTCATTTGAGAAGTACTCACCTCCTCCATCTGACCTTAATCTCTTTAGGTTTCTCCCTATTTGGTTTTCAACAAGTGCAAGATACTTTTTAAAGCAACTGAATACTTCATCTTTGTGCTTCACAAAGTACAATACAGTCCACCTACTGTAATCATCAATGAAAGATACATAAGACCTTGATCCAAAAAATGAGGGATCCTTACTTGGTCCCCATACATCTGTATGGACAAGCTCTAGGTAGTCCTCATGCATGTAGCCTTTCCTTGAGAAGGGTAACCTGTGAGATTTTCCAAACTGACAAGCACCACATTTATAAATCATGTGTTGCTTGGATACATTAGGTATCCGCAGCACACATTGCTCTCTACATATTTGTTTTAAAGTTCTTTCACCAACATGCCCTAATCTCTTGTGCCAAATTTCAAGTTGTGAGAGTGTTTGATCCTTGTAACTATAAAGTGCAATATTCCTTGTATCTTCAAGTTCAAAAGTGAATAATCTACCTGTCTTTTCTCCTTTGGCAATTCTCTTGAATCCATGTTGGGGATCCTCCATAAATGCTCCATATTGGTTGAATCTGACCTGCAAACCCTTTTCCACAATCTGTCCAACACTCATCAAGTTCTTGATAATTGTAGGTACATATAAAACCCTACTCAATAGATTCTTGTTTCCATCTGAGGTCTTAACATTTCCTACCTTAATCATTGAGTGCTTGGGTGTGTTGAGTCTTTCATGCTCCTCTCTTGTAGGTTGTCTTTTGCTTCTAAATATGGGCATCTCCTCATCTCCTGAGATGTATCCATAGAGGCTCCTTCCTTGCAAGTATGTCTTCATCCTCAAGGACCATGCTTGGTAGTTGTTCCTATCCAATTTATAAATGAAATAAGGAAAACCGTCTCCCATTTTACCTTAACTTTGCTCTGATACCACTGTTGGGATAGATGGATGGACACTCCAAGAAATGAGTAGTACCACCAAATCCTGCTTTGTACTAGCCCCTTGTAGCTTTAGAGTTGAGTTGTGGGACCTCTTAGCTTTTAAATGACATTATACAAGTGCCTATATACTTTGCAAATGATGTAAGAAAAGATTGAACCAAAATAGACTACTTCCAAGTTGAAGGAACAATGAAAACCTTCTATTTTTTATCACACACCTGTTGCTTGTTATGCTCAGTGCTACCAGTACAATATGAATCAGAAAAATTCCTTATAGAGGTATCTAATTAGCTAATGATTCCAAGTCGAATCATGTAAAATGATGCACTGTGCACAGAGCAATCAATTTAGCAATTGAATCATTACCCTCGATTTTTAGGACCTTTGTAGAGTTTGACTAGTGAGTGCTTTGATGCACTTTTCTCCAAATCGGCCGAATAGATTTCCTTCAAACTTTGTAAGCATGTATAGAAATTTGAGCTGATTTCAATAAGCTATAGGAGATTGAAAATGGTGGAGAAAGGACTGAGATATGAGTAGTACAAGTTGACAGTTATGCATGACTATAATAGAGAGATCATAGATGACTAATCTATATCTTTTGTATTAATGAACAATGTTGTACATTATCATAGTCTTGACAATTATAGCCTAATGATGGGGAGTAGTGTAGGTTACAATGTAGACCTCACTCTCATACAATATGGCAATGGAAAACTCAGGAATTGAGACTTCTTCACACGACTTTTTCAAGCCACTTTTATAAGTGGTACATTCTAATTTGAATTTGAATTCAACTTTTGGCTCCCCCTAAAAGTGATCCACCAATCTAGGAGTTATTCTCTCTAACATAAAGTCGTGACTTCTCAACTAATAAACTCCATGAGTTCGTTGAGAGTTGCAAAGATTCTCCCAAGTTAAAAATAACTTTTACAAATTTAAAAGATAAAATTCTCTTGGCAATGGTTTACATGGAGCTTCAACTGTTCATGAATCTTCTAGCCAAATGTGTAGGCTTGTACTTTGCACCAACAAAACTATGGATAGTCATTAATTCAAGAAAATGGTGTGGCTGAAGTGGCTACATGAAAGTAATCCCAACCGTGGGGTGAGGGTTTGATACCCATAGATTGTAGCCTGTACAAGAGTTTTGGATGCGCTTTACCAAATCATAGCGGATGAAAAAAAACGTACGCGACTATTTTCGAGGCATTCACGATCCTAGCCTTTTGGGAAAAGTAGCTTTTTAAGTTCCTTTTGGAGCTTACATCAAACACTATAAAAGAAGGAGGTTAGCTCAGTTCTAAATCACTCAAGCAATCACTCAAGGAGAGTTCAAGATACTTGGTGATCAAGTTACTCAAGGAGAGCAAGGAGGAGATCTTGGAGGCCCTCTTGGAGGGAGTGTTCATATACATTTGGAGGAGCTGTAGTCTACATCTTGGTGATTATTTGGAGGAGATTCTGCCAGCTTACCATCAAAATCCATTGTTGATTTAGTGTGAGTAGCAAGTCTATTTCTGTTCTTACTTGTTTTTTATTTAGGTTGATCAGAATTTGGGTTTTCTATAAAACATTTCTAAATTATTCGTATTCTCCATTTTCTCTCTCTCTCACACACACACACTCTTCATACCTCTTAGGCACACAATCTCTTGTATCTAGTTTTGATTTTTGCCTAGATATGGATATTGTCGGTTTGTATCATATACACACATCATGATTTGACATTTGAATATAGATAGTGTAGGTGATCCTCATAGCTTACTGTTACACTAGAAATCTTGTCTATTCTCTCTCTATCTCTCACTCATCTACTTTTGAGTCTTAAGGTGTGTATGTTAAGGTTCATCTGTTGAAAGATACTATAAATTTGTGATATATTGTTATTATTGCCCACTACTACTTCCAACATATGCTATTCGGACCTTAGAATACTAGAAAGAATTCTTCTTTTGGAAAAATATGTAAAAGGATATTGCATAGCATGTTTCACATTGCATTGTGTGTCAACATGTGAAACGACATCATGGTAAAGCGTTTGGATTATTAATGCTACTTCCCATACCTAATGGACCATGGGAACAACTTTCTATGGATTTTATTACTGATCTTCCTAGAAATTCATCTCATAATGATATGATTTGGACAATTGTTGATAGGTTTAGTAAACAAGGATATTTCATTCCTTGTAAAAAGAATCTTTCTACACCTCAAGATGCTAAGTTATTTATTCTTTCAGATCGAGATGTTCTTTTTTGTAATCACTTTTGGGTTGCATTATTTCAAAATTTAGGTTCTAAAATAGACTTTAGCTCTTCATTTCATCCTGAAAATAATGGGCAAAGTGAACCTACGAATAGTAATATTTTAGATCTATTACATTGTTATTCTTTAGATAACCCAAGTAACTAGGATGAGAAAATTCCTTTATTATAGTTTGCATATGATAACACAACATATACCACTATTGGACGTGAACCATATGAAATTGTTTATGAATTTTTTTCATATTATTTTATTGAAATCTTTTTAAAGAAATTTACCACTCACTCCTATTTTAGATGATCCTCCATTACTTGAAGAGGATGCTGAAATTTTGGTTCCACAAAAAATACTTGATTATGATATTACTACTACATACACAGGTAACCAATATCATAGATATTTAGTCAAATACGAAAATCACTCACTTGAAGAATCTCAATGGATTCATAAAACATCACTAACTCCACACTATGATCATTTAATTTTTGCATATCATTCATAGTCACATTAAATTCTAGTTTCCAATTCCATGCATGTGTTTTTACATGGAACATGCTTATGATTGTTCAATGATGGAACATATGATTGGCCATCCATGTCTATTTTATTTTTCTCAATTGAGGTCAATTGCTCGTCAACTAGGAGGCATGTTATATTTTATGGAATAATGGAATGTTACATGGATTTTAATGTCTTGAGAGTTTTATTATGATTTTTGGTTTGATATAGCAAGTGAAGACTCATGAGGGTGTGAATGCACTTGGACTTATTCAAATATTTTAGAAGATATTTAGAAGATAATATTTTAGTTATTTTTTTGTAAGTGGAGTGTTGCTAACATTGTGGACCTTGATACATAATGGATGATTCTTTGAGGTCCTTTCTCTATTGCAAAATGTTGGAGGATAAACACTTCTATGTGCATAATGAAAGCAAATGAACCCTCCTAGGATCTTGATTTTTTTAGAAAGAGGCTCCATGTTTTCTACATTTCTCTCAGTACATTAAAAGAACACGAATGAAACTTTGCACATTCAAGCTAGAAGCAGAGCTTTCAAATGAAAGTAAAATTACTCCATTTGGACATTGGATGATGCCTCAATTGGCTTTATCAAAATAGACTACTTGATCTCCTCAAAGAGAATTAGCTAACTACATAGATAGTGTTCTCGTTATTTCTCTTAGCTTGTACAAGAATTTATTTAGAGATGTATAGAATTCAAATTAAAATTTATAAGATTTTCGAAAAGACAAAATTCACTAGAAATGGATTGAGAATGATGGATAAACAACAATTGTAATAATAGGAGTCTACCAAGATCATCTATAGAGATAGAGGGTAACGGTGATATCTCTACAAAATATCCAAAGAACAGTTAGCAAGGGTGTGATTAAGCAAGGGGTCATCTTGAAGCCACGTTTCCATAATTCTCTATCATAGTAAAGCTCATTAGAGGCTTGGGGGTCATGTACTAACCTCCTTAACCATAAAAAGTAAATACATGTAAAAAACTAAGGTCAAATCACACCAATAGGTGTCCTATTTCTTCTCTAATCAATTGTGTTGCATTCTACACATGATTTGATGCCTCCAATTCATGAAATCATCCTCCTTTGATTGTGGATGATGTAAAAGGTTAAACTTGGGCATGTTCCTACACTGGTGAGCTTGAAATGCTTTGTAAATTCTAACACTTCCCCTCAAGCTCAATTCTTTTTCCTTCATTGCTTCATCATTTGTCTCTTATGTTGATTATTTCCTTGATTCCTCCAAAATTTGTACTTTCAAGAAACTTTGCCATCATTTCTACAACATCCACTTTAGTGTTCAAATATCTCGCTCCTTTGCCATCACATTTTCTCTAATGAAGTGGTAATGTACTTTGACTTACCACATACAAAGCATCCATTTGAAGAGTGTTGTTTCTTCCACCAAATCTTTCACCCCTTCCTCTATACATTGCTCTTCCACCTGTTTGACTTGCATTTTCTTACTGTGATTGACCTACTTGGTTTCTTTAAATCTTCCTTGCTCTCTTGTAGCACTTTGATTTTGTCTTCCTCTTCCTTTACCTACATACAACAATTGCTCTCGACTATCCTTGGCATGAATACCACCAAGGTTCATCTCATTTATCACCATGAGGGTAAATAGTTAATCAAAAGCAAGAAGAGATTCCCTTATATATAGCAAAGTTGTGAAATCCTCCATTTTCCATCATCCATAAGTCCATTTAGGGCATGGGTTACAAGAGCGTCCTTATCTAGGGCAAAATCAATTGAACCTAGTGAACTTTACAACTCTTTAACATTCAATGTGTAGCAATCAATAGCTTGAGAAGGGCTTCTCTTGATATTATTTAGCTCATAATTGAGCTCAATTTTCCTAGGTTTGTGGAGGTGGAGTACAATCTCTCTAAGCACTTGCACACCTTCGTTGATGTATCCAAATCTTGAATATTTCCTATCATCAAGTAGCTAATATCCATTCTACAAATGGAATTTGTCTTGATACATCGATCCTCTATTTGCATGATGAAAATTCAAAATAGGTGCATAAAACGAATCATGTTTTATCTCTTCTTGAATTTTATGGAGAAAATTAGAATCTATTACAAAAAGGAGATTACATGAAGGTTTTCGACTCAATGCATCAATGATCTTGTTTTTCTTACCAGCCAAATACTTAATCTCAAAATCTTACTCATTGAATAATTCAATCCAACATTTATGCATATTGGTAAGAAATGGTTGAATGAAAATGCATTTTAGACTCTAATGATCTGTTTTCAATTCAAACTTAACCCCCTAATAGTAGATATGTCCAATCCTTAAGTGAATGTACAACAACAAGCATTTCTAGATCATGAGTATGATACTTAAGTTCATGCTCTCTTAATTTTCTAGATTTATATGCAACCACCCTACCATCTTTTGAAAGAACACATCCTATTTTACTGCCATTTGTATCACATGAAACCACAAATGGTTTTCTTGCTTCTCTTATTTTCAAAAAAAAACATTCAATGACTTTTTGTTTCAATTATTCAAATGATTTTTGATATGTGTCATTGCACACAAATCCTGCATTCTTTTTACTAAAATCTTTGAGGGGATTAGACATCTTAGAGAAATCCTTAATATTTCCTCTTGCATATTGCACAAATCCTTAAAAGAATTATAACATACCTTAGAGTCTTAGGAATTGGCCAATCAACTATTCTATTTACTTTATCTTGGTCTATATGAATACCCTCTTTAGTTATGTCTCTTCCTAGATACACAAGTTTGTCCTTGGCAAAGAAACACCTGCTCTCGTTTCTATAAATTTTGTGCTCTCTAAGCTTTTGTAAATCGTTCTTGACATGTACAACATGCTCACCATCATCTTTAGAGTATAAAAATATATCATAGAGAAATACTAATATGAATTTGTCTAGATAATAAAAACAAACCATTGTTCATCAAGCACATGAAATGTGGCATGAGCGTTTGTTGATCCAAAAGGTAAAACTATAAACTTGTGGTGTCCATAACGTGTTTGATTTTTTTTTTTTGGGTATGTGATCTAATTTGATCCTTATTTGGTGATATCTTGATCTTAAGTTGATTTTGTTGAATACATTCGATCCACTCAATTGACTCAACAATTCATCTATTTGAGGGAGTGGATACTTATTTTAAAGTCATTCTTTCATTCAACACCTATAGTCAATACATAATTTGTGAGAGCCCTCTTTCTTCTTTTGAAATAAAATAAGTGCTTCCCAAGGTGAAACACTTCGTCTTATTAAGCCTTTCTTCAGGAGATCTCTAAATGAATCTTGAGCTTCTTTAATTCATCTATGTTGAATCTATAGGATACTCTAGAATATGTTTCACCACCCGGATATAGCTTGATGGCATGCTCAATCCGCATAGGTGGAGGTATACCAGGTAGGTCCTCTCGAAATACATATACATATTCTCTCAAAAGATTTTCTACATAATTGGGAATATGTTCCTTATTTTCTTCCCCATCCAAATTATTCACATACACTACAACTGTTTTTATAGCCACCATGTATAGCACTAACTATCTACATGGTAGAGATGAGAATATGCTTAGGATTAGGTGCATAAACTACAACGTGGATAGATTCACTATCTAGCCTTAAAGTGATTGTTCTTGTTCATAATCAATTGTTGCAGCATTTTGATGAAAGATCCCAATTAGCTACTTGCCACTCTCCTCCCAACCTTAAATAACACATGCCCTTGGCACATCTAGAGTCTTCTCTAGTGTCCCAAAACTCCTCATATGGCCACTTTAAAGAGATGGAATAACCTCAAGGTTGCATGCTTGAGCTTTGGCTCCCCCGAGCTTTGGTACTTGACCCAACCAGGGTCCTTGATCAAATGCATGTAGACCAATGATAGACCATGGAAACCTAAATAAATCTAATGCTCTCTCCCCCTTCTAGAGATCATTGTCCTCAATGATTAAGGAAGGAAAGTTTTTGCAAATAAGAGCTTCTAATTCCCAAGTAGCATATGTGAGTAGACGGCTAGTCCATGCACTAAATATTCTGGTATGGAGGAATTTTGTAATTGCCACTCCCTCTTATCAAGAACCCGAAACAAAACATCTTGGTGAGTGTTGTTATTCTAGACAAGGATAAGCACCACATCAAGAAGCTCCACCTCCAATCTACAGAAGAGATAGCGTGATATGAAGATCGTGAATGAGTGATGTGCATGAAGATGAAGGTGAGAATCACACAAGTGCACACATACATACACAGACAATAAAGACAAGAGAGACACAATGGAAGGTGAGAATCACAATCTATTGCTCAAGAATACCTCTTACAAGCTCACTTACACTAGCTACTCTCAAACAAGCTACAAGTTAGCCTCAAAAACGAGACCTCTACCTCTTTTTATAGTTTTTAGACTAGGTTTGGTTGGTTTTGAACCTATTGTATGGCATAGTTAAAAATTAGGTTCTAGGTGTCATTTGGAGATCCAAAGGAAGTCTAAAAATTACCAAAATTGGTATGAGCATTCTATCTAAGTTGCTCAAGCTCGAGGACTAGTTGGCTTGCAAAAAATGGAGCTTCTTGATACAAAAGTGGGTATTCTATAATATATATGTTGCAAGAGTGATGAAAATAATTGTTTGAGGTTTTGAACAAAGTATTTTAAAACATATTTCTTGGAAAATTAATGTGTTTGGCCTCCTGAACTTGTTGTTTTCCCCTTTCACATATTGCCTCTATGCTTGTGCCCGTGACCACTGCCTGTTGCACTACCAACACCCCCTCCCTCTTGTGTCTAACATCCCCAAGAGATCTTTATTGTAGGGGCAAGAGATCATGGGTGAGTGTTTTTTTGGTGATATGAAGACCTCATGCTAAATTTGCTTCTACTTTTTCCCAGTCTACACGTCATGTGGTGGGAGTCGATAATGTGCAAAATACATCAGCTATTCATAAGCAAAGAGTTGTAACAAGTGGGTCGGTCTACTAATGAACACCTTGGAGTGGTACTCCTAAAAACCCATAGTAAACATCTCTTCAAAGGTCAATTTATAACATGCAGGTAAGTATTTAATCCTATAGTGCCACACATAGCACACATTGAGCGATGGTGGTGTACTCATATTGTAGAGCATAAAGAGGGAGATCAATCGATTCAAATTATGTGGCATGTGTAGGTTTCTTTATCCTGGCCTTCTTGAACATAAAATTATACTCAACCATGTACAAGAAGGCTTGTATTGAAGTTCATACAGAAATACACGTTTGTGGTGCTAACTGTGCAAAACATGGAGATTGAAGTATCTTTTCCTTGATCACTGCCATAGCGTGTAATTGAGCTTCGACCCTCATTGAATGAGTTTTACCCAACTTCTCTATAGGTTTCATCCATGTCAGTGTGGGGAGTTCAAATGTGTCTTGAACTTCCTCGATCACACGTCCACCAGGGGCAAGCTAGGGTTCATATTCCTCTTTGAAAGTAGCCTCCATCGAGATGGGGATTGTTTCTTCATCAGCCCATATTTCGAGTGGGGAATCTGATCTAGGAATCTCCAATGAATCTGGTATTTGAGCTTGGAGTTCCAGCACATGCGCCCATAATGTAGTCAATTCCTTGAATATTTGTGGTGGCATAACTTCTTGAATTGTAGGTGGTTGGACAGGGGCTTGGAGTTAGAGAGTTTCATTTTCACTTTTAAGCATCTGATATTCCTCTGTTAGTTTGTCATAATCTTCTAGTAAGTGTGCATGGTCTTCTAGCAACAGGTGTATAATTTCTGATGCGACAACCTGTTACAAGGCTAATGGAGCAAGACAACCGCAACCGCAGACGAAGGATAAACAAGATTGGTGGCTGAAATGACGGAGAGGTAGGAAATTTCGCAAGAGGCGGTAAATGAAGAATGCGGAAGCAATAAAAAGCAGAAGACAGGAAGAGAAAAGGGTTCTATCATCGAAGAGCAAAGAGTACTGTCGTCGCGTCATTGTTACGTTCAACTGGTGAAGTAGAGTTTATGGTGTACACAGACTCTTGGAGTGATAGTTAGCAAGGATGTATTTGAGAGAGACCGAAGGGTAGATATGTCTATGTTCGCGAGATATTGCTGAGAACCTTGAGTATTGTTCCATTCTATTCATAAACATTTGTTCTGTTATTCTTTGGTTGAATCGATTCTCATTGGGTATTTTGTGATGTTGTGAGTCTATTTGATGATCAGATATATATGATTCCATACTTCTCGACCGTGAGATTGTGTATTGATTGTTCTGCGTGAGACTGTGTAAGAACAGATTTTATTACTATTTCGGTTAAGTAACAAGGATTTTATATGTTAATCAGTGATCATTGAGTATTCGACCAGGATCTGTGTGTAGACAGGAGTCTTAGTAAATCATTAATTGCGGTAGAGATCCGTGATCTGAGTCAGCATACGAAAAGTTTAATATAATTTCGATTCGAGTTGTCTGTGCATTTCATTCGGTGCGTTTAGTTGTCGTAGGAAATCGTCTTATTGCGGAGTATTTTGAGAGGAACGTATTCTCGTAGTTGTAAGTTTTGATAGAATCACCGTGCTATTACTATAGTATATTCAGGGCCAAACATACCAGTGCTTATCAAACCGAGGAGTAGTTAGTATTCAAACTCAACTCCGGTATTAAGAAGTGAAAAATTACTGGTGATTGTGTAAAAGATTGGGGAAATAGTACAGGGCCTCTGTCTAACAGACCCCTACCACTCCCAAGAACCCAAGGACCCGATAATACTCGTCCGAAAGTTGGATTGAGTTATTATCGTCTAACATTTAACATTTGGCGATCCTACTGGGGATGTGGCATTGAGATTGCCTGGTATTTTGTTCAAATTAAAATTTTGTTGGAAGTGCAGTAGCAACAGAATCAGCTTGTTGCGATACTGTGTGTTTGTAATACTATATGATTAGTACGGAAATGATACATGCCGATTACTCGATCAGGAGAAAAGTATCCCAAGAATCATCAGTTAGGGATATTAAAAACAACTTTGGGAGGTACTAGTACAATTAGACCTGACCCAGTTGTCGAAAAAGTGACAAACGATAACACTGATTCCGGCGAAATTACGGTAGAACGTAGTACATCTCTAGAATTGTCTGGTGTTACTACGGTACAAACTGTTGAAAATACAACAATTTTGGAACCGATTAAGACGCAGTTGGAATCTAGTATAAAAGTCTTTGGAATAGATTCAGATACGATTAGAAACACTTTAGGGAAGGAAATTAATACAGGCGAATCTACGTTGTACCCAGTCACGATTTTGAATCCTTCCGGTGGAACTTCGGTAAGAAAAACACAGTTTTTCGGTGACGATTCAGCACTTTCGGCTGAATCTTCAGCTCAACTACAACGTTTGGGAGCAAGTCCTCCTACTTTGGATATCAAGGAGGAAGGAAGACTATTCGAAACAGAAATTTGCAATATAGTAAGTAAGCTAATTGCACCGGAAAGTGTACCATTAGGCGAAACAAATTTTGGTAGTTCAGAAACTCCAACCAGAATTACAGAAGGAGTATATAATACATTTACGATGAATGAACAACTACAACGACAAGTAGGTCAACCCAGATTGGCTTCAACGGGAGTAACATACACAAAGTTTAGTGGGTTTCCAGGAGATGACCCAGATGCACACGTACGCACTTTCGAAATCAGTTATGCTGTTCTCAACCATCCACCGGATCCGGCGTACAAAGCAATTGTTTTTCAATCTACACTTGTGAATGAAGCAGCAAGGTGGCTCACTGAATATGATATTAATCATTTCGGTACTTATGAAGCAGTACGAGACGCTTTTCTACAGCGATTCAGGTTGAAAAAGAATCCTGCAGAAATCTTTGAGTATTTACAGAACAATAGACAGAAACCAAATCAAACTGTACAAGAGTATGCTACCCTTTTCAGAACTCATTTAAGACAGCTACCCCAGGCTCATGCTAATTTACCAGACGATGTTATTACACAGTGGTTTATCAATGGTTTGCTTCCTCAACTTAGGAAAATCATGATTATAAGATGTGTAGGAGCCATGACCCTCGATGCAGTAATAGCAATGACCCTCCAGCTAGAAAACAAAGTCGGTGGATTTTCAGAAGATTTGGAATGGATTAAAACAAATAAACATGTGGCTGAAGAAATAACCAGGCAAGTATATTGCACCACCTGCAAGAATTCAGGACATACAAGTGCCCAGTGTGCGTTAAATCAGACTTATTGCGCCATCTGTAACATTGTAGGACATACCACTGAGAATTGTGCATACAATGCTAGAAGACAAGGAGCAGCAACAGTTAATGCAATTATTCAGGAACATGGTCAGTCATCCAATCAATATGTACCCCCACATTTGAGACACAATCAACAACAAGGGTATCGACATTATCGAGGACAGAGGAACAACAACTATAACACACCGCGCTGGCAGAATGGACCACCACCGGAAAATCAAAATTTACCACCACATCGATGTCATTTCTGTGGACAGTTGGGCCATATTAGAAGATTCTGTAGAGATGCAGCGGAATATGATCAACGGAAAAAGGAACGTCAAAACCCAATGGCCAATGTGGTAACAATTACACCTGTAGAGACATAGGCAGCAGCAGTTCAAACGCGTTCCGGTAAACAATTGCAACCAGCAGCAGAATTATTTGAGCCAGGGATACGTGAACAACACAGAATGTATCATAAGGCTAGCCAGTGGACTACCGTAGAACCACCTGTTTTTCCAGAACCTACTCCAGTGATCCAATCTCCGGATACCACACAAGTTCATGCTGACAAAACAAAAGCAGGTACATCATCTGCAGTAGAATTACCACCTTCAGACCAAGCTTCGTCTTCAACAATTAAGGAAGATGAAAATCAAGTGCAACCAACTTGGGATATATTATCAAAAGCATCCATCACACTGCCTTTCGGGCAATTACTGGCATTAGTACCAGGAATACGCCAACAATTTCAACAACAGTCTACTACAAAATCTGCTTGCATTCCGGCTACCGCAACCGTACAAACAGAACCAGACTCTACGGTAGATCACTCAGTTCCTCTGATTACGGTATGGTTTCATAAACATCAAATTCCACAAGTTTTAATCGATGGGGGGTCCGGCGTGAATATTGCAACTGCGACACTTTGTAAGAAGTTAGGATGGACTAAGATAGAACCAGTACAATTCTTTGTTAGGATGGCTGATCAATCTAGAGTTCATCCAGTAGGACTGGTCCGAGATATACCTATAACTGTCCAAGACACAACATTCAAGATGACTTTTGTTGTTCTTGAATTGCCGGAATCTACCCTAGACTACAATTTACTTTTCGGTCGTCCTTGGTTAAAACAAGCCAAGGTAATTCAAGACTGGTCAGCTCAGGAACTTACATTCAAAGATAAAAACCGTAAATGTGTTGTAAAATTAGATGCTATACAACCCTGTGAGTTACATGCTCGACCATATTTCGCCGAACCAGTTCATATGTTAGATGGATTGTCGGATGACGAAGAAGAAGAATTTCTGAAGAATAATATCGATTTGATGACAGTAGGAACTATTGATCTACAGTCTGTGGTAGACACTTGGAATGCTTCAGTATGTACAGTGATACCCATTGTCGAAGGAATTAAGGAAGAAAATACCATTTCGATTCAAGGTAATGAAGTACAGCAGCTTCTCAAACCTTCAGCTGATACAGAGAAACATCAACAATTTTATGTTCCAGAAGATCAGTTAATTACTTATAATCTTGGAGATGAAGACCACCCTCGTCCTGTAAAGATAAAGCAAAACTTACCGGAAGCTTTTCAAGCAGATTTGATCAAACTACTCCAAGAATTTACGGATGTCTTTGCATGGGATTACAAAGACATGAAGGGTCTGGATCCTCGTATCTATCAACACAGAGTTATGCTAAAACCAGAAGCAAAACCGATAAGGCAAACCAGTTACCGGATGAACCCACATTATGCATCTCAGGTAAAGGCTGAACTTGATAGGCTATTAAAAGTTGGATTCATAGTACCAATAGAACATGCAGAATGGATTTCACCAATCGTGATTGTACCAAAGAAAAACAAGCAATTGAGAATTTGCGTAGATTATCGGAAATTAAATGCTGCAACAATACCAGATCCTTTTCCAATTCCTTTTTTGGATACGATGCTTGATAAAGTAGCAGGACATGAGATGTATTCATTTCTAGATGGATACAGTGGATATAACCAAGTAAGAATGGCTGAAGAAGATATACCGAAAACTGCATTTATTACAAATTGGGGTGTTTTTGCCTGTACCGTAATGTGGTTTGGATTGAGAAATGCACCAAGCACATTTCAAAGATGTATGCAGGAAATATTTTCTCCGTATCTTACCTCATTTATGCAAGTATATCTTGACGATTTTTCAATTTTCGGTAAAATGATTGCACATCTAGTACATTTACGATGTTGCTTTCAGAAATGTAGAGAATATAGATTGTGTTTAAACCCAAACAAATCTGTGTTTGCGGTTTCATGTGGCAAATTACTTGGTCATATCATATCAGCACAGGGTATTCAAGTAGATCCCGATAAAATTTCAGCAGTATTAGAAGCTCCGGTGCCTAATACACCTAAGGAAGTAATGCGATTTATGGGACAAGTGAGATGGCATGGAAGGCATTTACGGTGGCTTGCTCATGTAGCAATACCACTGAACAAGCTAATTTCCAAAACTGCAAGGCAATTTGAATGGACCCAGGAATGTCAGGTTGCGTTTGATCGACTGAAACAGTTATTAACACAAGTTCCCATTTTACAGCCACCGGATTGGGATAACCCATTTCATGTATTTGTTGACGCATCTGATAGAGCAGTAGGGAGTGTACTGATGCAACAAACAAATAAATGGTTTAGACCTGTATACTATGCTAGCAGAAGATTAGCACCTGCAGAGAAGAACTACTCGGTGACTGAGAGAGAATGCTTAGGATTAGTATATTCGGTGAAAAAATTCAGACATTATTTATTGGGCCGAAAATTTACATTTCATGTCGATCACGCTGCATTGGTTTACTTGGTTCGACAGCAACATATCGGTGGCCGTCTAGCACGATGGGTTCTACTATTGCAAGAATTCGACTATGATGTCATTCATCGGCCAGGTAGTTCACATGCCTTAGCAGACTTTTTGTCACGCTTAGATTCAGGTGAACCTCCGGTTGGTATAAATGATACAACGCCAGCTATTTATACTTCAGAACCAACTATTGAAGAATTGCCAAACCAGCCAGTGCCAACTACGTATTATGATCAGTTATTGACCTTCCTTTCAAGTGGATATCTACCTTCTGAAGTCCCTACAGCTACACGCCAAAAAATTGCAGGTTTTAGTCGACGATTCCGGTTAGTTGCTGGAGAATTATATTATACAGATCATACCGGAATCCTACTTCGCTGTATTCCACCACATGAAGTTAACTCAGTCATTACTTTGGCTCACTCAACTCCTTTCGGTGGACATTTTGCAGCAGATCTTACTCACCGGAAAATTCTACAAAGTGGACTTTGGTGGCCAACAATGTATAGAGATATATTGGAATTTATCAAAACTTGTGATAGCTGTCAAAGGACTGGACAACCATTACAACGCCATTACTTTCCACTTCATCCAGTACTTCCTTTAGAACCATTTCAGAAATGGGGTCTTGATTTCATTGGTCCAATCACACCTCCCGCAGTATTCAGCAATAACAGGTATATATTGACTTGCACAGATTATGCAACTAGGTGGGCAGAAGCATGGCCTTTACGCTCGGCTACAGCAGTTGAAGTAGCGAAATGTTTGTTAACAGATGTCTTTCCAAGATTTGGACTGCCACTAGAGCTTGTTTCAGATCAGGGTACTCATTTTATGAACAAGTTGATGAAAGTATTAACACAGTCATTCCAGATCAGTCATAAATTCAGCTCACCATATTATCCTCGTGCAAATGGATTGGCAGAAAGTACCAACAAATCTCTGCTAAATATGCTTCAGAGATTGACCAGAGAAACACCGGAAAGATGGGATCAGTTGCTACCTGCAGTCTTATGGGCCTATCGTACTACATACAAGGTAACCACCGGCTTGACACCATTTAAGTTAGCCTATGGAATAGAAGCAATAGCTCCGATGGAAATTGTAATACCAAGTCTAAGAGTAGCAACGTCTCAGAAGCTTTTACCCGAAGAGTCATTGATATTTCGACTGGAAACACTTAGAGAATTAGATGAACACCGATGGCTCAGTTTCTTAACTATGAAAGAAATCCAATTAAGACAGGCCAGGACTCATGACCGAAATTTAAAGACGACAGTATTTTCGGTAGGACAGCTTGTTCTCTTTTACAATGCAAAATCCAATAGATCAGCCGGAAAATTCAAATTACGTTGGTTCGGTCCATTCAAGATTTCAGAACAAATTGGTCCGGCTACTTTTCGATTGACTACATTGACTGGACAACCACTTCCAAAAGCGATAAACGGTTCAAAGCTACGGCCGTATCAAGTAGCGCCACCTCGGCTATAATAAGGGTACACAGCGTACCACAAATTTTTTACTTTTCTTTTGTTTTTTTTTACTTTATTCGGTGTAATCAATAAAATAAGTGTAATCGCCGTACTTTAATATCTATTTATGTCCAGCCGCCCGCTCCCATCTCTGCATGCACGCACGTCTGATATAGACATTACTGTCCGTTTTGTATAATTAATACCGTTTAAAATATTCTTTGTACAAATTTCTTATATAACTCAAACTCGCCGGATAGGTAATTTAGTCTTTTGCGACCACAGCCATAGTTTCTGAATACTTGTGTTCTGCGTCTTGCATCCCTGTGTAATGGAATCTCTAGCGAACTATACAGCCTTTGCCGAGGGTATCCCGGCTGAAGTAGGAAATTATCTGCATATACGAGGATTGGGTAGTTTCGCCGAGTTGCCCTGGCACTCAGTGGAAGCTCACCCCTTCTTTGCACAGATTATTTCCGCTATCGCTCGGGTATCTCCTACTGAGAAACGATGGGTTTTCCCTTCCTTACCGTCTAGAACTGTGATCACATTCCAAGTGTTTACAGAAGTTTATCATTTGACTCCACAAGGCCGCGAGAATGTTCCCATGATCTCAGCAACCCGAATGGCAGAGTTGTTTCCGCGATTTTCATCGAATGAATACGCCATTCTCTGTCGACCAGAACCTGAAAGAACGGCACTACAATTCCTCGTTGCTATACTCAACTTTCAAAAACGTACCTATGGTATTTCTCGACCGTTTTATTCTGCCATAGATATAGCTGCCCGAGAACCTGTTAACTTTGCTTCATTCTTCTTTCAACGAATTCATAAGGAGTGCGTCTCCATTATGAAACAAGTCAACAAAGGAAAAACCCCGAGATCTCGACTACCACACATTTTATCATTTCTGTTTCCAACCATAATGCAAGCACAACCACCACCAAGAGGACCAGTGTTACAAATTGAAGAATCAGCGCAACCCTTAGATGAAGACGATGAAGATGAAGAAGAAATTAATCAGTTATTCAGAAGAAAACGGATCAGAATCAGTTCTTCTGAAAGTAAGAATGCAGACTCAGTCGAACAAGGCGAAGAAGTTCAACAGGAGGTTGACCGGCATTCAGGCGGAGTAACACAAAAGGAACATGAACAACAGCAGGAAGTACAAGTAGAGAATGAAGCTGATAAGCAAGACAAGGAAGCAGAAACAGAAGCCAAGCATCAAGAGGAAGAGAGGTTTCATGATACAAATACATCGATGCACCAGGAATCATCAACGCATTCACTAGCATCTGAGCATCTACAAACGCAGAAGCAGACTGAAACGGAAGCAATGTCAACTGATAAAGTCTGTCAACAGCAGCAGCAAGAGAATCAACAAATCCATGAATGTCAACCTAATAATGATGCATTGGATAAGCTCCTGAAGGCGGCAGAAACAACAGATGTCGGCTTCTCTGCGAATGAACAACAGAAGGCAAATAAGGTAAGTAATTCTAACACAGCTCGTCCTATTTCACAACCGCAACAGGAAACACATCCCATTCAAGACCATCCCGATCATACATCATCATCTTCCCCGAACTACTCACCACCGAATTCCTATCAATTACGCACCAATACATCTGTTCAACCGCGACAACTTCCACAAACACAATCTGTTCAAGTATTTTCCGACTTAGCATCAATCGGACAGTTTCTTATTAACCTCTCCAAGCAATTACCTGCTCAGATGAGAGCTGATACAGACAACATTTACAAGGAGTTGCAGCAGAAAATAGAAATACTGGAAGCTGATATCACTCCGCTTCAAGAAGAAGTATATACAGTTAAAGCAGAAAATCAAGCACTACAAGAGCAGGTGAAACAGCTGCAAGAACGACTCAGTGATCAGGCAGATATAACAAAACAGCGAGATGAAGCTCTGGAAACTATAAACAATCATAAAGAAATGTTGACAGAGGCCACTGCAGAAATTACTAGGTTAACACAGAATTTCAAAGATGCAGAAGATGGCAGAATTGCATTAGGCAACTTACTGGAAGAAACTAGAAGAAGGCTAACTCAAACAGAATTCGAGTTGGATACAACAAAAAACAGTTTATCAACAGTCAACAACATATTGCATAAATATCTCATTGAAGAGCCTCAGAAACAGAAAAAATTAGCAGATACGAGAAGGGAAAGAGATGCATTTTACAAAACAATCCAGTTTCTGAACCAACAGTTAGAAAGACTCGAGAATCAAATACGTAACAAAAATGATAACATTCATCGAATGCAACAACAAGTAACAGATATGAAGACGGCCAGAGATGCAGCATTGGCCAATGAATTTTATTTACAGGAAGCATTTTTACAAACAGAGGCTGAAAATTTACTTTCAGGAGCTATAGCGCTCAGTTCGGTGCGGACAGATGCCCAATTATTAGAACCCGACACCCTGAAAAATGTATTAGAAACGCTTAAGAAAAAGATTGCCCGTATCTTTCGGTCAGCTAGAAATATGTATTTAGAAGGTCTCGAAGCAGAAATATAGATTTTGGGCCTACAAATCCGGTGTTGTACTGGTATATTTTAATAAAAGTCATGATTTTTATGCATAATATTTTTCGCACATGTAAAAGACGTCCCAAGTCCAGCTTCGATTTCCAGAATGATGATTTTGATTCTAGAATTTTGATAAACAGCATGAACTTTCATGACCGAAGTATCATCATTTTATTAAGTGGCAGCTCAGGTTCTAGTACTTATAAAATGCGTATGACCGACAAAGTATTTTTCTGTATAGCGTTCTGCAAGTTCTTGTGCTCATTAACCAAAACCTCTAGCGCATTACTTTCGGCAAGTCTTACAATCATGTCTGAATCGGATATACTAAGATGGCAACTCAGAAAACGTACGCTTACACAGAACCGTGTGGTGACAACAACTGCTACTACATCACAGGGTGATGAAGATGACTCAAGAACTTCGATAACATCACCAGGTCTGCATAAACACATATTATTTTCTACAGAGTTCAAAATAGAGTTTAACAGTTCTTCAAGGGAAAATGAGAACTGGTTACGAAGGATTGGACTCCTACAGTTTGCTGAATTACCCTGGGAACAGTGGACAGGCAACAACGATGCAGAGAATCAGTTACATATTATGCGACAAACAAAAGGTTTTCTTGAAAATCAGGTACAATTTTCTCCACAATTAGTTTCGTCAGTATTTCAATTACCGTTGTATGAAGAAGCAGATTTTCCCAAATGCTCTTACAATGACCTGAAAAAAGAATTTGGTGAGGGCGAAGGTCGTAGATGCTGTTTTATGATCAAGAATGCCACATATACTCGCCGTGCACAATTTAGATGGTACTTAGAAAGGCTCTGCTTTATAGTCAGATTTGATCTTATGTCTAGAGAAAATTTTTCGCCTCTAGTACAAGCAGAGAAAGGAGAAAAAGTAAGTTGGGCTCATTGGTTGTACAATCATTTACACAAACAGTTTTTTGTTGGGGATAGACGCAGATCCCAAAAATACACTCGTTTACCTGTATATTTAGCTGCTTTATTTGGTTTTGTCGAGTCTGTAAAGGAGAAACAGTTACACAGGTCTCCCTCTTTTTACCACAAAAACCACACAACGCCTCAAGAAGAAGCCCAACCCTCCACCTCGGCTGCATCTTTATTACACACAGGTAACCACCCACAGAACCAAACAGTAGGAACACCATTTCGGCTGTCCCTTAGAAGAAAAAAGACAGACAATGTGCCTACTGCCAGTCCAAAGCACACACCGAATAACATCCAACCCGATTTTGTTACAAAAATGCAGAACCAACTCCAAGAAGTTTCCCAGTATTTACGGCAACAAGAACAAGCGTCCAACTCAGTAATAGCACAGATGCAAAAAGAGTTGGACGGCAAAGATGCGTTAATACAGGTATTACAACAAGGCAACCAGCGTATTACGGCCGAATTAATCACAATAAAAAAGTATGTCCAAGGCCTCAATCAGTGGCAGCAAGCTATCCAAACACAAATTCAAACTGAGATGTCCAGTTTTTCTACCCTGAATGCTCACCTGCAAACCGAAAATCAACTTTTGCAGTCAAGAATACAAGTATTGCAAGAGTTCGAAAAGCACATATTAAAAGATGAGGGTGTAGAATTAAATGCCACAATGATGACAAATATGGACATAAATTTACTAAAAGAAAAGTTGGATAGCCATATTCAAAATCGCTGGACACTTTTTCGCAGGAGATGGTTAGCTATACTTGTTCCATCACTAGAACAAGTACAATCAGAAAAGATTGGGACGTCAAAACCTGGCATGGACCAACAGACACCGTAAAAGGATATTTTCAGCCAAGTGGTGATAGGATACTGTATGGGTACATGACTTCTGCAGAAGACATGGATTCAACAGCACAGAGGGTACTTTGATTCCATAAGACGAAGCACTTAAAGCACATGATCAAGAAGCATATAAGTAAGCAGAACTTCATGAAGAGGCAACTAGACCAGCTATACGAGTTTGAGGAAGTTCTGGAGGAAAATCAACCTATCACGTACAGTGACACACTCGGGATTGAAAGATATTTGATGAATCACCAGCAGGATATGGACAGTATACAGAATCTTTTTGATAAATATATAGAAAGAAAATAGGAAAATAGCTCAGACAAAAGGATATCATCTACAGTATTGCACTTGCGGGTTCGAGTCCACCGTGCGTGCCAGTGTTACAAGGCTAATGGAGCAAGACAACCGCAACCGCAGACGAAGGATAAACAAGATTGGTGGCTGAAATGACGGAGAGGTAGGAAATTTCGCAAGAGGCGGTAAATGAAGAATGCGGAAGCAATAAAAAGCAGAAGACAGGAAGAGAAAAGGGTTCTATCATCGAAGAGCAAAGAGTACTGTCGTCGTGTCATTGTTACGTTCAACTGGTGAAGTAGAGTTTATGGTGTACACAGACTCTTGGAGTGATAGTTAGCAAGGATGTATTTGAGAGAGACCGAAGGGTAGATATGTCTATGTTCGCAAGATATTGCTGAGAACCTTGAGTATTGTTCCATTCTATTCATAAACATTTGTTCTGTTATTCTTTGGTTGAATCGATTCTCATTGGGTATTTTGTGATGTTGTGAGTCTATTTGATGATCAGATATATATGATTCCATACTTCTCGACCGTGAGATTGTGTATTGATTGTTTTGCGTGAGACTGTGTAAGAACAGATTTTATTACTATTTCGGTTAAGTAACAAGGATTTTATATGTTAATCAGTGATCATTGAGTATTCGACCAGGATCTGTGTGTAGACAGGAGTCTTAGTAAATCATTAATTGCGGTAGAGATCCGTGATCTGAGTCAGCATACGAAAAGTTTAATATAATTTCGATTTGAGTTGTCTGTGCATTTCATTCGGTGCGTTTAGTTGTCGTAGGAAATCGTCTTATTGCGGAGTATTTTGAGAGGAACGTATTCTCGTAGTTGTAAGTTTTGATAGAATCACCGTGCTATTACTATAGTATATTCAGGGCCAAACATACCAGTGCTTATCAAACCGAGGAGTAGTTAGTATTCAAACTCAACTCCGGTATTAAGAAGTGAAAAATTACTGGTGATTGTGTAAAAGATTGGGGAAATAGTACAGGGCCTCTGTCTAACAGACCCCTACCACTCCCAAGAACCCAAGGACCCGATAATACTCGTCCGAAAGTTGGATTGAGTTATTATCGTCTAACATTTAACAAACCATAAAGTGATTTGGACTGATTGGTTTGTCTACTTTGTCCAGGTTTGCTTTGAAATTCTCTCTATTTTGTTATTGTAGACATTGATTCTCTTCTTTTGCCGCTATGAGATGATGTCGCAAGAGTCCCATATTGCATGTTAAGGTGGTATTTTTGAAAATCTATACTCGTAAATGTTCTTATGCCTAAGTGATACCTTCTTTTGTTTTATTCGCAAGCTCCAACTCCATGGAGCAATATGCATCAGAGAGCTCCTGATGTCTACATTTAGAGAAGCATTCTTGATTGTTAGCGAATTCAGGTCCGCCTGCAATTGGATCATTATTTGCTCCAATACCTAGTAGTAATGTCCCAGTGATGCGAATTTCTCACGAACTTGATGCATGAATGCAAACATTTGCTAGAATGCATTATCTACAATGGATGATGCAAATAGTGATGGTGTGCTAAACAATGAAGGTTGTGTAGTGGTTAATGCAGGGGGGAAGGGAATTGGGTGTGGGATTGTGGATGCTATGGTGATCATGGAAAAGTGTGTGGATGTGAGAGTGTGTAGCATGGTGGTAGATGTGAGTGTCGGTGCAGTGGATGGTGACATGTCCATATTGCTAGATGTGTGATCGATTGAACTAATGATGAATAGTGGAGTGGCTGTGGGTGGGTGTATAGGTGTAAACATAGGGTCTTCAAACATAGATGAATATGTTACATGGTGAGTTTCAAATACTGATTGATTTAGAAGAGGGCAATAATGAACTAGGAGTGGGGAGTGTCAAGGGTGAAAAAGTATTGGATTTGTAATGGGAAGAAGGTTTCTTGGGGAAAGGGAATGGAAGAAATGGGAGGGGTGAGGAAAGGATTGGGGGAATTGGGAGAAGTGTCATTGTGGGAATGGGGGTAGAGGGTTCAAGAGAAGGATTTGAAATGGGATGCACTAGGGCTTTTATGATGGTGCTCGAGATGGGTTGATTGAAAGAGGATGTGCTAGGATGTACATGGCAAGTTGAATGTACAGGTGACTGGGGGGTTCCTTCAGAGGTAGAGGTGATGTCCACTGTGGTGGTGGATATGGAGGTCCACGGTCATGGAGGAGAGTCGATGATAATGGTTTCACCTTGGGGTGGTGAATCGACAACTACTTGTGCTTCATCATGGTGATGGGAGGATTGGGTGTTGGTTGGGACATGAATATAATCTCGTGGCCTAGACATTAAGCGGATATGTCTAGGATCAAACTTTGGTATGGGCTTCCCTTTAAGTAAATACAATGCTTCAAGCATGCCTACTGCGTGGACTAATTCATTGAAGGCATTCACAAAAGAAGCTTCCAAACCTCTGGTTGACAAATCTTGTTGTAGGATTTCTTTACTCTGATGTTCTGAGACCCATCTTCTCACCCACATATCTTGCATGTTTTGATATAGCTCATGTATGCGATGACATCTGATGTATCTTCTTCTCTTGTATTGGTATCACCTTGAGTCTCAGTCTGTTGTTCCCGGTGTTCATGTTGGTCATTGGCTTGTGAGTCTTGACTTTGTTGGCTTTCTTCATCTTCATCTTCATCATTGGTCACGAATTGATCTTCCTCATCTAAGCTTGATACCACTTGTTAACGCCCTTGTTCAGGTGGAAAGCTGGGGTTGCTCGGTCGTTCATATTCTTGTGAAAAGAACTGTACCTCTGAGTTCACTTGAAAACACATCTTGCATCTCAAAATCGAATGTTGTATTGAGAGGTTTTGCTTCTAGGTTGGGTATTGGGAATGTAAACACCTTGGCACCAATATTGGTTGGGGCTTCTCTTACTTTTGTAGTAGTGGCCTGAGAGGTAGTGATAGGGGTGGCTTCCGAGGTTATCGTTGTGCTAGTAGTACCTTCAGTTGTGATGGGGTGTGATAGGCGAATTCAAATAGGAGGTACTATCACTGGAGGCTTTGTTGGAGACTATTGTGGGGAAGGTTGAGGTGATGGTGATTCTTGTACTTGTAGGCATGGGATCGTACCCGTCATATGTTTTCTAGTCCTTGACTTTGCTACCTTACATGGTTTCTTGGAAGCTCCTTTAAATTTCTTTAAGTCTTCACTAGTCATGGCATGCTCAATAGGGATATCATATGCTAGACACATATACACAGTCTTGGTGATTGCATAACAATCTTGAATAACCCTTTTCTGTGCCCATATTTGTTGTTCCAAATACAATTGCTCTTGAATCCAATTGGAAAGGTCAATAGTTTGGGGTCCCATATTTACTAAATATAATCCAAACCAAATGCATTTGTGACGTAGCATAAAACGGACTTGTGTTGGGAAGGCAAAATGTTGCATGCATACTCGTAATGGTTTTGATAACTTAGGTGTTATAGCTGAAATATGGGCCCATTTGAGAACATCTCCTTTCTTCATTGGCTTCGGTATGAGCCTCTCCCTTTTCGTTAGTGTATGTGTACCATGGATCTTGTTACGAGTTTTGTCACTACATTACAAAGGATCTTGTTAGTACTTTCTACTTGTCCATTGGCCTGAGGATGATATGGTGCAGATTTCTTGTGAATCACCATAAAATCTTGTAACAAATATTCAATAACCTGGTTTAGAAAGTGAGTCCTTCTGTCGCTCACCAGTTCTATAGGTAATCCATACCTTGTAAAGACATTCTCAAATAAGAACTTTGCAGTCATGTGTGCATCATTCTCTTTGGTAGCCTTAGCCTCTACCCATTTCGTGAGATAATCTATTGCTACTATGATGTATTCAGCATGAGTGCCTTTAGTAGGGGGGTTAATGGGTCCAACAAAATCTATACCCCACTTAGAGAAAGCAAGTCTACCCATCATGGGTTTCAGTGAAATTTCATCTCTCTGAGTAGGAAACTGAGCTCTTTGACATACATCACATCTCTTCAATTTGTATGTGCATCCATACAAAGAGTGGGCCACCATAATCATGAGAATAGTATGGCCTTGATTATGCGGTCAGGGCCAAAATGACCTCTTGCAACACCCTGGTCTGTAGTCTCTAATATGCTTAAATAGTCACTCTCATGAACACACTATCTCAGATATCCATCTCTCCCTCATTTGTAAAGATTATCTCCAATAATTGCATAGTCATGAGCTTCTTGCTCTAGGCTTCTTTGTCTCGCTAAAGTCATTCCTTGCGGGAATGTGTTCATCCTCAAGTATGTTACCATTGGTTCAATCCATTTTGGTGTCATAGACACATGGTATAAAGTGGCATGATCCACTAGTGGTCTTTCACAATAGAGTGGGCATTCCTTGCATCTATAGACATTTGCTTCCATAGAAGACTAGTACGCTCCTAATCTATGCAAAGTCTGCAATGTACATTGTCTCGAATGATGTTTCTGTAATGCACCTACATGTGCTAATTGCAACCATTTCTCATGTTCTAATTCCTCTACACAACAAGCAAGAATTTTCTAATTATCTTATTTATAAACACTTCCTGATAGTATTTGGTATCTTTGTGACTTGGTGATCTCTCCTTGGTTGATCCTAACTCTAGGAGTTTTTGGTCCAGATGTGAGAATAGAGACAATAGGCTTGGCCCATTTTGGCCCTACTTCAAGATTAAACAAATACGCATCCGATAAATCATCAACTATTCCTTGAGGGGCTTCTCTTGTGGTCAATCATGAAAGGTGATCGACCCTAAGGTGGGTCTTTCCTTTTCGGACTACCACTTCAAAGTCATACTCCATGAATAACAAAAGCCAATGTATCAATCTACCTATGTTACAAGGTTTTTTGAAGAGATATAACAACGCTTGATGGTCTATGAAAAACTTGAATTTGTTTGCCAACAACTAGAAGTGTCTAAATTTCTTTATTGCATAAATCATTCCTAATCCTTCTCGCTCCGTGTGGTATAATTTCTCTCCTCTGCATTTAGTTGTCTACTTGTATATGCTATGGGGAGATCAACATTACTCTCGCTCATAGGTTGTGCTAGCACACACCCTATAGCATAGTTGGATGCATCCACATGTATATGGAATGGCCTACTCCAATCTGGTGTCATCAAAATGGGCACTAAACACAAGCATTGTTTGAGTTCATTGAATGATTTCTCACATTCATTTGTCCATTCAAATTTAGTCAAAAGGGTGTACAAAGGCTTTGCAATGATCACATACATGTGTATAAATCGTCAATAATAACCACAATGCCTCATGAAAGCTTGTAATTCCTTCACATTTTTCAGCCTAAGTAGGTCTGCAATCACTCTACCTTTTCTTCATCCATAGAGATTCCATTCTTTGATATGATATGTCCTAAAATTGTGCCTTTCTTGACCATGAAAACACAATTTTTTGGGGTTCAAGCAGACCCGATATTCTCTACATTTGTCAAAGACTTGCTTCAATTCAAGGATGTGGGTCTGTCTCATGTTAGAATGAGCACCTAAATCATCCACATAGAGTTCCAAGTTAGTTCATAAGAACTCCTTAAAAACATGACACATCAGTTGTTGAAAAGTAGTAGGTGCATTTGTCAGCCCAAATGGCATCACACAAAATGCAAATATGCCCCATTCTGTGGCAAAAGCTGTTTTATGCTGGCCTTGAGGAACAATGGCTATCTAATTGTAGCCTAAAAATCCATCAAGGATGTTGTAAACTTCCTTTCCCGCTACTCATTCTAATAAATGCTATGTGATAGGAAGGAGATAACTATCTTGAATAGTGGTTGCATTAAACTTCTTCAGGTTAATGAAAACATGTAGCTTCCCATTCTTCTTGGGCACTACCACAATGGGTGATACCCATTCAATGTGCTCAATCTCATAGATGAATCTAGCTTCTATCAAACGATTTATCTCTCTTGTCTGCCTCAACTAGC
The DNA here is from genome assembly GCA_020310875.1 of Ceratopteris richardii. Classification (NCBI taxonomy): domain Eukaryota; kingdom Viridiplantae; phylum Streptophyta; class Polypodiopsida; order Polypodiales; family Pteridaceae; genus Ceratopteris; species Ceratopteris richardii. The sequence goes on from CM035407.1 coordinate 226,010,628, forward strand.
ATAGTTTGGCTCCCAGATGGGTTCCATGGGTGGACTCTCATATTGAAAACCGAAATGAAATGGAAATGGAGTGCCTCCTAGATACGAAATGGAGATGCACTCATGCGGATACAAATGGAAATGATGTAGGAGAAATCATGTCATCAACACCCCCTCTATAGCTCCAATTTGGGGGAGCTAAATGTTGCAGAGGTCCACCAAGCATTGGAGTAGAAGTGGAGGTAGAGCCTTCATGAACATGTCCTCCAAGTTCTCATAAGACGTATATTGCTCTAGAGTAATCTCGTGACATATGAGCTTCTCATGGATGAAATGGTAGCGGATCTCGATCTGCTTCATTAAAGCATGGAACACTGGATTCTTTGCAATGGCCAAGGCTGACTGACTATCCGTGCAGGTGCATATCAGAGTAACCTACAAAATACCAATGTCACATAATAAACATTGAAGCCAAATGGCCTAACATGCTGCAAAGCTAGATGTTGAGTACTCAGCCTTGGTGGATGATAGAGAAACTCTAGGCCATTTCTTACTTGCCCAAGATATGGGTCCTCAAACAAGCAAGAATATATATCTAGAAGTAGTTTGTCAAGAGTGAGGTTCACCATCCCAATCTAAATCTAAATATCCAATGATTTTGATGCTCCCTCTATACCAAAAACCATGATGCCCATGAGGGCAAGGTATTGAAGTAATCTCTAAGCAACATTCCAACATGTCTAATGAGGCTGATGTGCAAACCGACTGAGTATACCAACTGCATAGGCAATATCTGGTCTAATGTTGGCTAGGTAAAGTTATGATCCAACAAGCTATCAATAAGTATGCACATCCACAAGTGATGAATCCTTGAGTGTGAGCTTGATGTTTGGATCAAGTGTTGTAGATATTGAATAATATTGGTCCATGTTATATCTAGAAAGAAGATCAAAGCAATACTTCTTCTAGGAGAGGAAGATTCCTTTTTTTGTTTTTCAAACTTCCATACCTAAGAAGAAGTGAAGTAGGCCAAGATGTATCATAGGGTACTCAAGGTGAAGCTGTGTGATGATGAATTGGATGCGTTCTTCATTTGAACCTGTCAAGATCAAGTCATCTACATAGAGGATGATTAGTGCAACTAACTCTTTCTGCATTAGGGGAAAAATGAACCCTGCATGGGCCTTGTAAGGATCCCTAATTTTTAGGTATTAAGCTTAATTTTGTTCTTGTTTAAAGGGACAAAGTGCATTTAATGCGACACTTTTTAGTAGGCTGGAGTAGGCTTTTTTTTAGGCTTTACTACATCTCTATCTCTCTCTTTCTCCTTCTAGAGAGAGAGCAAGAGAATCTACTTTCCACATCATCAAACTCACGCATGTATTTGAATAAGAAAATGAGTTTTTTTTTTAAGTCTCATTTTCAGTGTCTATTAACTCAAAAGGGCCTATTTTTTAATATATATGTTAAAAGTCACTTTTTTGGGCCCATTGTCACTCAAGAACAATGGTAAGTACCAACGTGAGGAGCTTCACCTCATAAATGTCAATCCGCAGAGACGTGAGGACTAGTATAAAGACTATGAGCAAGTGATGGCACAAGTGCGTGAGTGAAAGCACACAAGCATGCACACACATGCACACAAGGTAAGAGCAAAGAGTGGAACAATGGAAAGCTTTGATTACAAAAGAAACCTCTTACAAAGCTCAAATCTACCACAAGCTATCCCCAAAAATGAGCTCTCTAGTCATTTTTATAGTTTTTTGAGTGGTTTTGGCCCTATCCAAACCTAGTGTCCAACCTAATTAAAAATTAAGTTCCAGGGCTTATTTGGGGGCTCAAACGGAGTCTAAAAATTATGAAAATTGGCAAGGCAATACTTCTAATACTCCTCAAGCTGGAGGACTCCTCAACTTGAACAAAATGGAGTTACAAAAATGGAAAATTGGTATTTACAATGGTTTTTAGTGATAAAAATCACTATTTTTATAGGGATTTCTTTTGAAAATTTGACATGTGCTTCTTGGAGCTGCCTACATGCTCCTTCTTCTTGTGTGTCCATGCTTTCATGCTTATGCTTGACCTTGACTATCAACACTCCCCCCTTCTTGAGTCTATCATCCCTGACAGACCCTTGTTGTAGTGGTTGTTCCATGTAGTGCTTGGAGAGGCAGTGTCCAACATGTACCAACAAAGAGCGGTCCATCTTCCAAATGTAGTTTGGTCAGTTGTTTGGTTCTTCATTTTGTCACTGTTAGCCCTTGCAAATGGTAGTCCCTTTGTATGTACTCTTCCTTGTATTCTAGCTTGATGGTGCATTTGTGAGCTTTCCAAAGTTGCTAGCTGCTCCAAAGAGGTGGTCAATGTTGATTAAGAGCAACTTGGGGGATTGCTTCCTTGCGCTTATTGTTGTCACCTTGATGTCCTCTGATTCTTCCAAAGATGGCTTTCATAGTTTTCATGCCAAGTACTTGTAATCCATAATGGATGATGGGTAAGTGCATTAGTGCATGGGTTGAAAAAGAATGTGCCTTGTGCACAGCCTTGTAATGTAGCCCTATGCATGCATACTTGGGAAATACATTTGAAGGATTATGGTGCAAGAAGTTGGGTCTTGAGCTCAGAGCTCAAGGGTATGCCGACGAAGAGGTTTCCTAATCGACCATGGTTATAGCATCATTGAAGCATACAATTCTTACCATGGTGAAAGGTCCGTCGATCTTCATCTCTTCATGTTGTACTTCCATCATGGTGATTGAGCATTAGATTTTCTTTCTGATGTCCGTTCTGATGGTTCACTTTATGAGATTCTTCAAGCGCACAGTCTTGTCTCTTTTTTTTTCTTGTGGTGCTCGCTATGGCATAAAACAAGAAGAAAGAGGTTAGTATCAATAAAATATTGTACATATTGCAAGTGTGCCTCATGTGCCTGGGATTTCTCAATTGTGTCTATGCACGGCCGTGTAATGTGGCCCTATGTTGATGCATACTTTGGAAGTGCATGACCTCAATGGTGCAAAAGACAAGGTTATGCCACAGGCACATGGTTGTTGCACGTCGAGGCTTTCAATGTTCTCGCAAATGTTGATGCAGCCTTTGTCTGAGGTATCCATTGGATGTCAAAAGGATAATTGATTTTAGGGACCCATTTCAGAACAGTATTGGGCTGCATACAAGTCCTTGTTGACTTCTTCATCTTTGGTTGGTTGCTTAAATTTTGTATCCGGAGTGGTTTGTTCTTTGGTGCTCTGGGTGCTACTGGTACCTTAGGCTTCCAAACCCATATCCTTGATGACTGTCTTCTTACTTTTGTCGAAAGGTTGAGTTTATCTTCTGTTGGTCTTTGTGCTCTGTTCGTACCCTTTTCTCTCCTTGGCTTCTTTGTTGAGACCTTTTGCATGGTGGGGAGCATAGGCCGTTGTGTGTGTAAGAGATGCTTGGGTACCCACATCTATAATCACCCTTGTTGAGCTGCAGCTAATTTCTTAGGCACCCAAATTTGTTGGAGATCTTTTGGTTGAGGTGGTCCTGGTTGCTTGTTTCTTGTCTTCACATGGTTGGCTTGCCTGAGTGGAAATTGTGTTGGAAAGTCTGGTGGTTGCTCTCCTTTTCGTACCCATATTTGTTTCATGCCCGGAACTACTTTCTTCTTGAAATCTCTTTGCCTATTTGATATAGCCGTTTTCTTCTACTATTTTGCTTGTCCTTGTGGTTGAGTCATGGTTTCGGCATAAGTCCTTGCATGAGAGGAGGAGTCCGCTTGTCTTTGAGCCAGTTCTTCCATGATTGAGTTCTTTTGGAACACAGAGCTTTTGACACATACAACATCTTTTTTGCTACGATTTTCCCTAGAAGAACTAAGAGAATGTGTGACATCTAGATTTGTGAGCATGCAATTCTCTAATTCTAACGTGATGCATTGTTCTTGTACCCAAACTTGAAGAAGTTGACTTCTTAGGTTCAAGTTGACTGCATGGTCATAAATCTAGTCTTGACCCAAAACAAGTGGCTCTGTGAGGTCCTCATCGTGACACACTAGCATTTTGACTTTCATTGGAACATCTTGAAGGTAGATGGGAAGTTCCATCTCCCCCAAACAAGGGGTTTCCACACCTCCCAATCCTATGAGATAGGCTGCTAGTATGGGCTTGATGTCCAATTGCAGGTCTTGGCAGTATGAAAGTTTAACTGCACTAGTTGCTGCACCTGAATCAACCAACGCTCTCACAATCCTTACACTCTTTCCTTTTCCGACCTCTACAGTCACAAAGGGGCATCGGTCAATTATGCGAGAAGTAGTTATGTCTGATTTTTGGCACATGTCCATGTGATATTTTGGGGCTTTTGTGTTGACATCTAGGCCTAGTATCCTTAACTTATTTCGCCTGATGCGCTCTCTCGCCTCTGCCTGTGCTTCTTCTCTAACTCTCAACTCTTCTTCTTTGCCCTTCTTAGCAGTGTGGAGTCTCGTTAGCATATCCTCTGTAAGAGGTTCTTGATATAACTTTACTCGACAACCACTTATATAGTTTGGCAAGATATCACCTTCTAAAGTAGCCAATTGAACCGCACTACTAGTGGAAATTCTATTAATGATCATGGGTCCATATCCTCGTTTTTCCAACTTATGGGCATGTTGCTTTAGCATATAAACTAGCACCAGATCTCCTTCTTTTAAGCCTTTATCCTTTACATGGGCATCAAAGTATGCCTTTTGTCGTTTCTTTGCAGCATAAATGCCTGCTGCCGCTCGTAGCCTTGTCTCACCTAAGCGCTCTAGATCAAAGATCTTGGAGGACAACTCATGTCCGTTCCACTCATGCTCTTGTGCTACTTTCAAAGCTGGGATTAGGAAATCTAATGGTAGCACAGCATTCTGTCCGAAGTCCATTTGAAATGGGGTGGCATTGAGTACCGTTTTGTACGCAACTCGGTATGCCCAAACAACATGATGAAGTTGTTTGTCCCAATCAGAGCGTTTGTTATTTATCAATTTTGTCAATACATTGCATAGGATTTTATTTGTGCTCTCGGCTTGTCTATTAGCTTGGGGATGATAGGGGGCAGACTTCTTATGTATCACCATGAATTCTTGAAGTAGACTTTCAATGACTTCGTTCAAGAAGTGTGTACCTCTATCACTGACTAACTCTATTGGTAACCCGTATCTAGTGAACACATTCTCAAATAAGAACTTCGCCATCATTTGAGCATCATTTTTCGTTGTGGCTTTTACGTCTACCCACTTTGTCAAGTAATATATGGCTACAATAATGTACTCTGCATGGGAGTTCCTAGCTGGGGGGTTGATAGGACCTATGAATTTTATACCCCACTTTGAGAATGCACGTCCTCTCATCATTGGCCTTAAAGGCATTTCGTCTTTTCGTATCGGATATTATGCACGTTGGCATGTGTCACATTTCTTCACATAGGTATGTGCATCCAAATGAAGAGTGGGCCACCAAAGTCCTAAGAATAGAATGGTCTTAATTACTCGGTCAGGCCCAAAGTGTCCACCTACAACCCCACTATGTGCAGTTTCTAAGACTTTCAAGTAGTCAGATTCATGAATGCATAGTATTAAGTATCCATCTTTGCCTCTCCGGTATAGGTTATCACCTACTAAGGCATAGTCTTTAGCCTCTTGCTCCATGCTTTGTCTTCTTGCTAGACTAGCCTCGCTGGGTAGTGTTCCCGATCTCATAAATTCTACCAATGGAGCACTCCAATTTGGAATTAACGACATGTGATAAAGAGTGGCATGCTCCACTGGGGGTCTCTTTTAGCACACTAGACAATTCTTAATCCACTCATGTATTTCTTTGTCCATGCTAGGCCAAGACACTCCTAAATGTTTTAGGTTCTGCAACGTTCGTTGTTTGGAGTAGTGATTTCCTAGCAAACCTTCATGGGCTTGTTGCAACCAACTGCTATGTTCATCGTCTTCGACACAACAAGCTAATACACCCTCTGTATCTTGCTTGTACATGCTGCTTGCCAATATTTGATATTTTTGTGATTTCACAATTTCATCTGTGTTTGCTTTTACATTCTTATTTGCAGGTCCAAAGGTTAGGACAGGTACCAACTTATTTTCCCATTTAGGTACTACTTCTAAATTGAACAGATAAGCATCAGGTAGTTCGTCAGACACTCCTTGTGGTGACTCTCCTGAAGTTATGCGAGAAAGGTGATCCGCCCTGAGGTGGGTCCTACCTTTCTGTACAACAACTTCAAAGTCATATTCCATTAGTAAGAGGAACCACCTTACTAAGCATCCTGTATTGCAAGGTTTATTGACCAAATATAATAAAGCTTGATGATTGGTGAAAAACTTGAACTTGTTGGCCAATAAGTAGTATCTAAACTTTCTCACAGCATATACCTAAACCTTCTCGCTCAGTTGTGGTAAAGTTTCGTTCTGCCGCATTTAGCTGTCTACTAGCATATGCTATAGACAAATCTAAATTTCCTTCTCTTGTGGGTTGTGCTAGCACACATCTTGTTGCATGATTGGAAGCATCCACATGGACATGGAATGGTTTATTCCAATCAAGAGTGGTCAGTATTGGTGCTGAGCACAAACGTCTCTTCAGTTCATTGAAGGAATTTTCACATTCATCGTTCCACTCACAGTTTGTCAGCAAGGCATAAAGAGGTTTTGCTATGATCGCATACATGTGGACGAACCTGTGATAATATCCACAATGTTCCATAAAGGCTTGTACCTCTTTAACGTTCCTTGGTCTTGGCAACTCCGCTATGGCTTTCACTTTATCTTCATCTGTTGATATTCCATTCTTAGAAACAATGTGACCTAAGATCTTACCTTGTCGTACCATGAACACACACTTCTCTGGGTTTAGACAAACTCGATATTCTCTACACTTGTTGAAGATCTGTTTGAGCTTAGGGATGTGGTATCTTCTTTATTGGGAATGAGCACATAAATCATCCACATATACTCCTAAGCTCTTTCGCAAGAACTCCTTGAAGACATGACACATGAGCCTTTGGAATGTTGCAGGTGCATTGGTGAGCCCAAATGGCATCACACGAAATGCAAAGATTCCCCACTCTGTGGCAAAAGTTTTTTTGTGTTGATCTTCTGGGGCAATGGCTACTTGGTTGTTACCTGAAAATCCATCAAGGAAGCTATAAACTTCCTTACCTGCAACATGCTCCAATAAATGTTCAGTGATTGGAAGCGGATAACTATCTCTGATCGTAGCGGCATTAACTTTTTTAAGGTTAATACACACTCGCAATTTTCCATTCTTCTTGGGCACCACTACAATGGGGGACACCCATTCAGTATGCTTAATCTCATAGATGAATCCAGCTTCAATGAGTCTATCGATTTCTTCTTTTACTTTAGCTGCATAAGTGTCATTATATGTGTAGGGCTTTTGTTTGATGGGTTTGGCATCAGCGGTCATGGGGATTGTATGAGAGCAAATTTTTGGATCTACTCCCTTCAAATCTCTATAGTGCCATGCAAACACATCCCTATATTCCCTTAATAGAGCTACAAGCTATGCTTCTTCTTTTGCACTTAGGTCATCTCCTATATATGTACATCTCTCTTCATTACCTTCAATGGTTACTAAAATTTTTTTGGTCTTTTCTTTATTATCATATGCTTCTCCTATGATGGCCTCTCTCTTAGGCATTTGTACCAAAATATATTGAAATTTTCTAGTACCTCAAACAAGGATTCCTCCTCTTCTTATTTCACTACTTTTCTTTTTTTTTTTCTTTTGACCTCCTTCACTTCCATCCTTTGAATTTATAGTTTTAATACTTGTAAGAGGTTCTTCTTCTTTTTGGGTTAACACTCCTATGTCTTCTATGTTGGAGGATAAACACTCCTATGTGCACAACAAAAGCAAATGAACCCTCCTAGGATCCTGAAATTTTTCAGACATAGGCTCTGTATTTTCTGAGTTTCTCTGAGTATATGCAAAGATTGGAAATGAAATTTTGCAGGCATAAACTAGACTTTAAGAGCTTTCAAATGAGAGTAAAATCACTCCATTTGTATACTGGATGATGCCTCAACCAGCTGCAACAAAACAGATAACTTGATCTCTAGCAGACAAAGTAGAGCTTATAAGCTTTCCAACAAGACAAAAATCATTGCAAATGGATTCCGGATGAAGGCGAAACAACAATTACAAGACCGGGGGGTCTGCCAAAAACATCTAGATAGATAGAGTGTGTAAAAGTGAAATTTCTGCAAAATATGCAGAGAACAGCTAGTAGGGGGTGTGCTTAAGCAAGGGGGCAGCTTGGGCACGTACTTGCATGACTCTAAGTCATAATACAACTCATTAGAGGTTTTAAAGACCACCTACTAACCTCTTTAACCAATCAAAAACATATACATGTCAAAAGTGAGGTCCAATCACATCAAGAGGTGAGCTAAATCTTCTCTAATCAACTTCTTTCCATTATGGGCATAATTGGATGCCTCAAACTCGTGGAAATCAGCCTCCTTTGATTGTGGATGATGTGGAAGGTTCAATTTGGGGCATGTTCCCACACTCTTGAGCTTGAAAAACTTTCAACACTCCCCCTCAAGCTCAAGTCTTTTCCTTTGTTGCTTCAGCCTATGTCTCTTATGTTGATAGCTTCCTTGAATCCTCCAAGCTTTGTACCTTCAAGAAACTTTGTCATCATGTCTGCAACCTGCATTTTAGTGTTCACATACCTTATATCTAGCTCTTTTGCCATCACCTTTTCTCTAACAAAGTGGTAATGAACCTCTATGTGCTTGCTCCTTGCATGAAACATGGGATTGTTAGCTAGATAGATGCTTGAAATGTTGTCTCCATAAAGAGGAAACTCCTCCACTTCCACTTCCAAGTCCTTAAGTATCTTCTTAAGCCATAATAGCTCACATGTAGCCAATGCTAAACCTCTGTACTCAGCCTCTGTGGATGAAAGAGCAACAGTGGGTTGCTTCTTAGAGCTCCAAGAGATCACTTTTGTACCTATCATGAAAACATAACCCGATGTACTCCTTCGATCATCCTTGCTACCTGCCCAATCAGCATCACTATATCCTTTGACACTTAGATCAGCATCATATGAGTAAAATAGACCTTGGTTGATGGTGTGCTTGATGTAACGAAGCACCTTTCTTGCCGCCATAAGATGATCATGAGTAGGTGCATGCAAAAATTGAGAGAGAACACCTACTACATATGCAAGATCAGGTCTAGTGAATGTAGCATAAATTAATGAACCAATTATGCTTCTATATAGTGTAATATCTTGTATAGCCTCTCCTTGACCTGCAACCAACTTTGTATTGGGCTCCATGGGCTGAGAAAGTGGCTTACAACCACTCATACCAAACCTGTATAGCACATCCAACAAGTATTTTCTTTGAATCAAGAAGATGCCATTGTGTGCATAGATTACCTCTATTCCCAAGAAGTACTTTAGTGTTCCAAGATCACATATCTTGAACTCCTTCCCTAGCTTTGATTTGATATATTTAATACCTGCAATATCACTTCCTGTGATGATCAAATCGTCCACATAGATGCATATGTATACCATCTTGTCTCCTTGCTTCTTCATGTAAAGTGATGGATCTGCAACACTTTCTTTGTATCCACAACTTGATAAATAATCCACTAACCTCTGATTCCAGGCCCTTGGGGCTTGCTTTAGTCCATATAATGCTTTCCTTAGCTTGCAAACATGATTTGGGTACCTCATACTAGCAAATCCTTGAGGTTGGCTCATGTAGAATACTTCTTCAAGCTCTCCATTGAGGAAGGCATTCTTCACATCCAACTGATATAAGCTCCATTCCTTGATGTGGCCACTGCAATCAAAGTCCTAATTGTTGGCATCTTGGCTACGGGGCTGAAAGTTTCATCATAATCTATCTCGTAGCTTTGGGAGAAGCCTTTTGCCACCAACCTTGCTTTGTACCTAGCAATGGAACCATCTGGATTTCTTTTAATTTTGTAAACCCACTTATTACCTATCACCTTCATGCCTTCTTGAGCTGGTACCAAGCTCCAAGTATGGTTCTCATCAAGTGCTTTGAGCTCTTCCTTCATTGCCTCTTGCCATTCCTTGCAATCCTTAGCTTCTTCATAACTAGTTGGTTCCTTGTCCTTGATTACCTGAGTCATGTATGCATAATGCTTTGCAATGAAATTATCATATGTTAACCTTTGTACTGGATATCTTACTCTTGAAGACCTTCTTTCACTTCCTTTGGGTGTGGTTGCCATCTTCTTTCTTTGTTTTGCCACTCCTGGAGTTTGAATTTCTTCTATCTCTTCATCTTCCAACATGCTCTCGTCCACATAGCTTCCTTCTTCAATTGAAATCTTCTCTTTGCCTTTGAATTTGCTTTCTTCAGAGTTGGTCTCTCTTTCCCTAAGCCTTCCACTCCATGGTGAGGGTGCCCTTGTGTTGCATGAGTTGCTTGGACCACTTAAGTCCATGCTTACTTGAACTCTATCATCATTCTTCAAATCTGTCTCACCTATGTCTTCAACCTGCAATGGACTTGTGCATGCATACCAAGGCTTCAACTCATCAAAGACAACATCCCTACTTACTTTCAGCTCCTTGGTGATGGGATTATAGCATTTATACCCCTTTTGTTCCATAGAATATCCCAAAAAAATACACCTTTCAGATTTGGCATCTAACTTTGACCTCAACTCTTGAGGTACATGTACATAGCATATACAACCAAAGATTCTAAGATGTGAAATGCAAGGTTTTCTTCCACTCCATGCTTCCTCAGGGGTTAGATGATGTATACCTAGGACATCTATTCATGATGTATGTGGCTGTATATGTAGCCTCTCCCCAATAACAATGCGGCATATTCATTTCATTGAGCATACACCTTGCTACCTCTGCTATGTGTCTGTTCTTTCTCTCTGCTACCCCATTTTGTTGAGGGGTATACCTGCATGTAAATTGCCTTTTGATGCCATTGACCTGCAAAAATTCAGAAAATTCATGGGAGAAATACTCTCCCCCTCCATCGGATCTCAAAGTTTTGATAAACTTGCTAGATTCCTTCTCCACCTGTGCTTTGAATTTCTTGAAGTAGTGGAACACATCTGATTTGTTTCTAATGCAATACAACCACACTTTTCCAGCAAGGGATGCTTCTCTTGTTGGACCCCAAACATCCGTGTGAATGAGGTCTAAAACATTTGCACTTACATAGGTACTCTTCTTGAAGGGCAGCCTTGATTGTTTTCCTTGTTGGCAAGCTACACAAATTTCATGCAACATTTTAGATGTAAAATTTGGTAGGCCTCTTACCAAGCTCCTCCTTTGCATGTCCTTGAGCTTTTGTAGGTTGATGTGACCTATTCGTTTATGCCATAGATCCAAATCTGCTATCCTCTTGTCTCCATATGTGACATACATTGAATGGTGTGGCTGATTTATGTCCATTATGAACATTCTCCCTTGCTTTTTTCCTTTTGCTATGAACTTGAAACCTGCCCTTGGATCCTCAACAAAACATCCTCTTCCATTGAACCTAACTTGATAGCCTTTTTCTACCATTTGGCCTACCGAAATCAAGTTTTTGGTAATAGTAGGGACATGTAATACCTCTGATAAGCACTTTGCTCTTTGATTTCCTTCCAAACTGATATCTCCCACATGTTGAATGGTATGCTCTGAGTTATCACCTGTTTCCACATGCCCTTGATGCTTTGGGACCTGCAAATTACTAAAAAGATCCTTTCGACATGACATATGATTGCTACATCCACTGTCTACATAGTACATCTTCACTAGCTTGAGTTGTATCTTCACCATACCTCATGGCAAGTAAATAATCATTCCCTTGGCTGGATGATGTGTTTGCATAATTACCTTGCCCTCTATAATTGTTGTTGTTGCTTTGATTCCCTTGTCTTTGAGCTCTATGATAGCATTCATTTGCAAAATGACCGGGCTTACCGCATACAAAGCATCCATTTGAAGTAGCTTGTCCTCTTCCACCAAATCTTGCACCTCTTCCTCTATTTGTGGCTCTTCCACCTCTTTGACCTGCATTTTCTTGTTGTCCTTGACCTCCTTGGTTGCTTTGATATCTTCCTCTTCCTCTTGTAGCACCTCGGTTGTGTCTTCCTCTTCCTCTACGTGCATACAACAATTGCCCTTGGCTATCCTTGGCATTATGACTACCAAGGTTCATCTCCTCTGTCACCATGAGAGTGATTAGTTGATCAAAATCAGGAAGAGAGTCCCTTACATACACTGAAGTTGTGAAAGCCCTCCATTTTTCATCATCCCTAAGTCCATTTAGGGTGTGGGCGACAAGATCGTCATCATCTAGGGCACAACCGATTGACCCTAGTGCATCTGCAAGCTCTTTAACCTTTAATATGTAATCATTAGCACCTTGAGAGGGGCTTTTCCTAAGATTATTTAGCTCATTCTTGAGCTGAATTTTTCTAGCTTTTGTGGAGGTTGAGTACAATCTCTCCAAGCACTCCCACACCTTCTTCGATGTATCCAAATCTTGAATATGCCCTACCATAGAGTTGCTAATATGCTGAGATAAAATGAAAATGACCCTTTTGTCCCTTTCATCCCACTCTCTTACTGCTCTTCTCTGGTCATTGGTTGGATTTACCTCATCTATGTAGGGTTTTGGCTCTCCACCACTCAAGTCCCCACAAACCTTTCCCCATAAAAAAATTGCTTATTCTAAATCGCCATGGTTGGTAGTTTCCTTTTTCGAGCTTCTCAATCTGAGCATTGAGATCAGCCATGGTGCCTCCTAACTCTTTTGAACCTCCCCCTTGATGCAATGAAGTTGAAAAGGATGGCTTTTACCTCAAAAAATAGAGCTACTCCTCTTGATGAAGCTTCGTCTTTGATTTGATGATGTATTTGCTTCCCCTTGTTGTTGACGTGCCCGTTCTTTGCTTCCTTCCTTCAAAATTTGATGAAGTCTTCACTTCACTTCAGTAGCTCCTTCTTCTCTCTTTGATACTCCACTTATAGCTCTGATACCACTGTCGGAGGATAAACACTCCTATGTGCACAACAAAAGCAAATGAACCCTCCTAGGATCCTGAAATTTTTCAGATAGGCTCTGTATTTTCTGAGTTTCTCTGAGTATATGTAGAGATTGAAAATGACATTTTGCAGGCATAAACTAGACTTTAAGAGCTTTCAAATGAGAGTAGAATCACTCCATTTGGATACTGGATGATGCCTCAACCAGCTGCAACAAAACAGATAACTTGATCTCTTCACAGAGTATGAGCTAACTAGACAGACACTATTCTGGACATTTCTCTGCACATGTGCAGGCACTGAACCTGAGACTTATAACAAACAAAGTAGAACTTATAAGCTTTCCAACAAGACAAAAATCATTGCAAATGGATTCTGGATGAAGGAGAAACAACAATTACAAGACCGGGGGGTCTGCCAAAAACATCTAGATAGATAGAGTGTGCAAAAGTGAAATTTCTGCAAAATATGCAGAGAACAGCTAGTAGGGGGTGTGCTTAAGCAAGGGGGCAGCTTGGGCACGTATTTCCATGAATCTAAGTCATAATACAACTCATTAGAGGTTTTAAAGACCACCTACTAACCTCTTTAACCAATCAAAAACATATACATGTCAAAAGTGAGGTCCAATCACATCAAGAGGTGAGCTAAATCTTCTCTAATCAACTTCTTTCCATTATGGGCATAATTGGATGCCTCAAACTCGTGGAAATCAGCCTCCTTTGATTGTGGATGATGTGGAAGGTTCAATTTGGGGCATGTTCCCACACTCTTGAGCTTGAAAAACTTTCAACATTCTAAATAGTGCTCCTCTGAGTCAAAGTAGGTATCCATCACAATGGATTCTAGATCATCCTCATTCTCTTCTTCTTCTATGACCTCACTAGGATCACACTCTTCCAACAAGGGCTGACACATGAATATGGAAATATCATTAACCTCCTCATCACAATGAGATGTCCATTGTTCTTCGTATGCAATGTCCATGGTAGCTAAGATGTCTGCCCAGCCATGAGGCTCAAATTCCTCATCTAGAAATATCATTGGTGTATAGGCTGGGTCTTTAGCTGGTCTATCTCCTAGGGGAGTTCCTTCTTCTCTTGCTTTTAGGCGCTTTTCCTCTTCCTCTGCGACCTTGAATATCCACAAGTGAGGATCTTCATGCAGCCATGATGGATCAGGTGAACTTCCAGAATGCACAGGGATAGAATCTTCTTTTACTTTGTGGATAGGATTCCACTATAGGGGTGGTACATATATGAAGGTATAATCCTTCAAGTTGACCTTAGTGGTGACCCCTAAGTGCTGTAAGTACAAGGAGTTGGTTCCCCAGTCCTGTACTATTTGCAATTGTCGTAGGAGGGGTCTTCCTAGGATCATCTCATAGACATTATTTTTCTCAAAGTCACATATATCAAATGTATTTTCAAACTCTACACCACAAGTGGTTAGAGTTATCCCTTCTAGAAATTCTAGAGGTCTTTCAAAATGACCGTCTACCATTTGAAGCTTCATTCTAGTTGGTCTTAATGTGGGTTTGCCCCATCGCTTCCACAAGGAGGTGGTCACAATAGCAACACCCGCACCTGAACCTACGATCGCTTTGGTTGTGTAACCTTGGTAGGTGATGGGAAGATAAGTATTACCTTCTTCACCTTCACTCAGGTCCCCCATTTTATCGAGAGGTATCTCTGAAACTTTTTGCTTAGAGCTTGCTTTTGGCATATTGGAATCAAGTTCTGGAACTTGATCCTTCACATGATTCCATAGCTGAGGTTTTGCTTTGAGCAACTCTTCTACTGTGAGATGACACTGAACCTTAGTGTTCTTCAGGACGTCAGTGTTTCTTGGAACCACTGAGTCTTCATTTCTTACCATTATTTTGGGAGCTCTGATCTGAAGAGATTCAGATTCCCATGGGCCTGTGAATTGTGGCATCTCTTGTAAATAGTTAGATTCGAAGTCTAATCTTTCATCTTGTTGTTGCTCTGCTTGGTCTCCATAAATAGATGGAATGTCTGGGGGAAATTGATCATGAAGGTCATCAATTTCAAGAATAGGAGGGGGATTACCCTTCTCCTTGGCCCATTTTTCTTCTTGTATTTCCCGTAAGAACTCTTGAGAGTACTGTTGTATTGAAAGAGGTGCTCCCTCATCCATGGAATTAAGAACATAAGTTTTCATTTGTGGTGAAATCTCTCGTTCAACAATGGGTTGAGCAATTGGTAAAGAAACCTGGGGTTTGTTTACCAATTGCTCTAATCTTTCTAGTAAGCCTTGGAAATGCAAATTTGGATTCATAGAGTTTTTCTGATTGAACTGTTGACTGGTTTTGAGCATAGCTTGAGCTAGCCCTACCATTTTCATGCACATTTTTGTCCGTTCAATCTCAAAATCTGCTCTAGGGTAACTCTTGTCTAGGTTTGTAGTTGTTGGCCCTTCTTAAAGTCGAGCCTCGTAGGCCTTGAACATCATGTCCAAGCCTTCTAGGGTTGGATCTACAAGAACAGACCCTGGTTGCGGTCTATTTACAATGGGTGGTGCGGTGGGATGAGGTGGAGTGGATGGAGCTTCGGCATGCGAAGGGCTTTGAGATGCAATGTCTTCTATTTTTGTATTGGCATCATTCAGGATTTCTTCTATTTTGTATATCTTTCTATTCCACTTACGATTGGTTCTCTCCCTGGTATCTTTCCATGTTCTTGTTTTCCCTTACTAGGCTCTCCTGATTCACTTGACTCTGATTGTTCAGCCAGCTTATCCTATTTCAATGCTTGTGCTCTAGTGACTGCTTGTACAGGAGCCACATTACTACTACTTGAAATTGAATTAGCCACTAAGCCTACCACATTGATGGGTGTAACCTTGGGCGCACTAGAGGGGTTCGTAGGACATTTTCTCGGGAGATGTTCTTTGCCACACTCAGGATAAAAGACTTGTATTGTGATGTTTTGTCCTTGTCCGAGAGTGAGTGAGCGGGGACATTCACGAATGAAATGGTCACCCTGACATCTAAAACATGGTCCTCTAGGGGCTTATGGTCTTATTTGTCTCAATTGGGGCTTGGGATTAGGATTCATGTACATGATACTCAAGTATTGTGGCTCCCAATTTTGCTCCATGAGTGGTGTCTCATATTGATAGGAATAAGCCTCACTATGTTCTGGTGACTCTGTGTAATAAGCTTGTGGACTACGTTCATGGGAGTAGTCTGAACTTTGAGCATGAGAGTCATTTTCTAAGATCAAAGGGGTTAGTGACACCAATGCTCTATTAGGGTTCTCCTCTACCACTGCATACTTAATTGGGATCACATTGGTAGGAGCTCGTGGTTGGTTTCCTAGGACTGGTTGTGGCGTGTATGGTGCCTGATATTGCTGTTGTGTTCTATAATATGGCTGTTGGTATTGATCTTGAAACCTACCTTGCTGGTAAGGTTGCTGATAATTTTGCCTGACAGCCTGCCTATTGTATGGACAATCTTGAGCCGTATGATTTGTGTATTTTCTCTCAATGGTGCAATACAGAGCATTAGGGTTCCCTTGGGGTTGAGTCCTCATTTGGAAGACATTAACCATGTGACCTCCTCCACATGTATAACATCGCTTCAATGGGGTGACCCTTGGCATTTGTCTATTTTGGACTCCTAGCTTCTTGGCCACTTGCTCAACTATCTCATCTATCTCCGTGGAGGTTCTAGAAGTATGACTAGTAGAACTGTCTGAATCCTTATAGAGTTTGGATAGTCCTAGCTCCTCACGCAAATTGTCTTCTATGTCAATGCATATGCGCACACACTCTTCTATGGATCTAGGCTCTTTCAAGTATTGTACATATGATCTTAACTTGGTGCTCAGTAAGCCATCTAAAAACAAGGCCACTTGTTTGGCCGCTGTGGGTAATTCACGCACAGGGCATCCTTCTAGGTACTGTCTGAACCGTCTTCCTACAAGTCGCACTGTTTCTTGGGGTGTTTGCTTAAAGCTATGGACGACTATTCAAGGGTTGAAACCAAGCTAAGGCAGTACCCTTAAGAGTCAAACCAAATGCCTCAAACTATGTGAACAAGTCCTCAACCTATTCAGCTCTTAACACTTGTTTGAACTCGGCCACATGATCATAAGGATCTCCGAATCCATCAAAATAGTTCTTCATGGCCTTGACGACTTGAGAGGGTCTAAGGGTTCTTGAATGCTCTCTGGGTTTGGGCACTGGAAACTCATGTTCATCTCTTTGATGCCTATGTGCTCTGTGTCTCTCTCTTTCCGGTCTTTCACCTTCATGTTCTGATTTTTCTCTGCCCACAGTGTGTGCAAAGCTTACCTCTGGTCTCTCTCTAGTTCTTTCCCTTTGGGTTTCATGAGCCTTGGATGATCGTGCTCCTTGGAGACCATGGGAAACACTAAATCTTGATGGAGGGAAAATTGAATCATCTTGCCAAGTGTATGCATGCCTATCCTGCTCTGTTACCAAGAATAGTTTCTCTGAAGTGTGATCTAGATAGACAACTTTCCCTGGTATCTCCAAATCCTTGAACTCATAGATGATGACCATTGGGCTAGGTTGATCTGGCTTGAATCTCCAAAAGGCTTCCTATGTTTCTCTATTCAGGAATAGCTCTATGCTTTTGTTGTCTTGGGGAATCCATTCTGGAGTGATCACTCTGGTCAAAACTGACTTACCTCTAGGGGTCTTGGGTTCTTGTACTAGGTCTCTTTGCTCTAGATCTCCTAGATCATTCTCACGAATGATGTTTCCTAACACATCTGTCCTATCTGGTAGGCTGGTAACCACATACATGGTTCCTTCCTTATCAATGTATGAACCCTGTTCGAACTTGACCACTGGGTGTTCTAGTCCAAAGGGTTGGTCTGGATTTTTGAGTTGGACCACTGATCGTCTTAGGCCATCCTCATCGATGCATGCACCTAGTTGGTTGGTCCTGATATAATCCAATTGTGTTTTACTCGACACTTGTCAAATGTCGTGAGACAAGAACGATATTTGACACTTGTTGAATGTACGATATTCGACACTTGTCAAATGTCGCGAGACAGACATGATATTCGAAACTTGTTGAATGTCGGGAGACAAATACGATATTTGACACTTGTTGAATGTCGTGATGCAACTGATGGAGAGTGTTAATCTCGAAAAGAACAAGCTATCCTTGATGTTAGATCACCTCTATATCAAGAATAACTTTAAACTCCAACCAATTTTGGAAGACAATTACCAAACTGTCAAGACTTTAGCTAGCTGTGAAGAAAATCACTTTACAGGAAAGTCTACTGCACATTACTCACTTCAAGTTTGTATTGCCTACTGCACATTACTCACTTCAAGTAAAGATTCTGATGAAACTTTGTAGAATGTATTGCCTAAAGTCTGCGCACCTCCTCCAAGTTAAAACACTTCAAAAGCTCTAGTAGATTATGGGAAATGATCCAAACAATCTACCTGTGTTTGAAACTGCCTTCTTGTAGAGTCGACTTTGACACCTGCAACTTCTAACACACTGTTCTCCCAAACTAGAACCCATTTAAGCGAATGCTTTTAGCCATAGATGGTTTACCTTCCAACTTAGATTTTGACTCCTCATTTGTGTAAAACTTTACATTGTGCACTGAGATCTGATCAATTCTTTGATCATCGAGATTGCACCTGTTTCAGAAGACACTCAACACTTTCTCACATATAGATGTTCCTATACAAAATTCTCTCAGCCTGTTTGCAATTAGGCTCTTAAACTTTAACCATAGATAGATTAACTATGGATTTAGATGTCTACAAAATGAATTTTGATATAATCAAACACAGAAGGAGAACTGGAGAAAATATCGACACGCAATTCTCTGAACATTCTTTCTATTCAACTGATCATACATATGATGGATGATACACACAATATGCATAATCTATTCTTCTCTATTTTATCTATATTTCATCTTACTTATCTAATATGACCATACACACACACACACACACACACACACACACACATATATATATATATATATATATATATATATATATATATATATATATATATATATATATATATATATATATATATATATATATATATATATATATATATATATATATATATATATATATATATATATATATATATATATATATATATATATATATATGAGTGTTGATTGGTCATTACTTCAAGTATTTTGAAGTATTTACAAAACTAATGTACATATGTTTATAGAACTTTTCTTCCTCAACCTTCACTTTACTTCATGAAGTTAGACTTCAATCTTCTCTTCATATCTTCATTTCTAAGCTTCATATAATCACCAATTGTTGATTGTCTTGCTCCGAGAGCTCCCCCTCAATCATCAATTGTGATTACCTACATTTTCTTTATTCCTGCCATATCTTTAAACCTCTGCAACTTTGGTCCATCCAAGCTCTTTGTCATCATATCTGCAAGTTGATCTTTTGTAGGAGTATGTATAACTTCTATTTCTTTATCAACAACCTCCTCTCTTAAAAAATGATATTGAATCTCAATATGTTTAGTTCTAGCATGGAATACAGGATTTGCTACCAAATATAAAGAACTCATATTGTCTCCACAAATGATAGGAGTACTCTGAACAATATCAAAACTCTTCATAAGAGTCTTTAACCATATTACTTCCTTTGCAGCTTCTACCATGCCTTTGTATTCTGCTTCTGTAGATGATAAAGCAATTGTATGTTGCTTCTTAGAGCACCATGAAATTAGCTTATCTCGCACATAACACAAGTATCCATGTGTTGATCTTCTATCATCAGAATTACCTGCCCAATCTGCATCACTATATATTTTGACTCTTGTATCTGAAGTAAATCCATAGTACAAACCTTCTTTAAGTGTGCCCTTGATGTACCTAAGTACTCTTTGTCCTACAATCCAATGTTCCTTTCTAGGACAATGCATGAATTGAGATAGAACTCCAACTGCATATGATAAATCAGGCCTTGTTAATGTAGCATAAATCAAGCTACCCACCAAACCTACTAAAGCTTCATATCTTTGAATTCTTCTCCTCCATATCTACTCAATCTATGATTCACCTCCATTGGAGTTATGCAATATTTCATTTTAAATTTGGTTAGCAAATTTTTCAGGTACCTTTCTTGAGTTACATATACTCCATGTTGAGTATATCAAATCTCCATTCCCAAAAAGAATGATAAATTTCCCAAATCACTGATTTATAATTCTTTCTCCATCTGTTTCTTAATCATGTGTATACCTTTGTCATCTGTTCCTGTAAGTATTATGTTATCAACATAAATACAAACATAAATAAATCCATCCTCACTTGCTTTGACTAGCAAGCTACTATCTGCCTTTGATGCTTGAAATCCAAGTTCCTTCAAGAACTTTACAAGCCTATAATTCCATGCCCTTGGGGCCTGCTTCAAACCATACAAAGCTCTCTTGAGCTTACACACATGATTTGGATACACGATCTTTGAAACCATCTGGTTGTTCCATGTAGACTTCATCTGAAATATAACCATTCAAAAATGCATTCTGCACATCTAATTGAGATAATTTCCAACCTTTGCAAGCAACAATTGCTATGAGAGTCCTTATGGTTGTCATCTTTGCAACAAGACTATAAGTTTCATCATAGTCCACACCATATGTCCGTGCATATCCCTTTACAACAAGCCTGACTTTGTACCTAGATACACTTCCATCTGCAAACCTTTTTGTTTTATAGACCCATCTACATCCAATGATCTTCTGACTATAATGCATCATATTCTTCTTGCATAGCTTTTTCCCAATTCTTCTTTCCTTTGGCTTCATCATATGTGGATGGATCTTCATCTGCTTTTAACATATAAGCATAATCTTTAGTAGTCAAGAATGAAGTATCATAGCTATACCTTGTAGGTTGCCATTTGTGCCTAGATGACCTTCTGAGTTCTCCATTTCTTGAAGTTTCTGGTTCATCATACTCTGGATCAAACATTGGCCTTTCTTCTACTTCAACTGCACAATATTAAGTAACCATCTTTGCCTCCTGGGTATAGATTGTCTCCTACTAAGGTGTAGTCCAAAGCCTCTTGCTCCATGCTTCGTTTTCTTGCTAGAATTGCCTTAGTGGTTAATGTTCCTAATCTCATAAACTCTACCAATGGAGCACTCCAATCTGGAATTAGTGACATGTGATAAAGGGTGGCATACTCCACTGGGCGTATCTTCTGGCACATTAGAGAATTCTTAGTCCACTCATGTATTTCTTTATCAATAATAGGACAATAAACTCCTAAATGTTTCAGATTCTACAATGTTAACTGTTTAGAATAGTGATCTCCTAGCAATCCTGCATGGGATTGGTGCAACCAACTGCTATGTTCATCCTCCTCAACACAGCAAGCTAATAAACCCTCTGTATCTTGTTTGTACATACTTCCTACTACAATTTGATATTTTTGTGATTTTATAGTTTCATTTTTGTTCGTTTTCACATTCTTATTTGAGGGTCCAAAGGTTAGAATAGGTACCATGTTATTTTCCCATTTATGAACAACTTCTAAATTGAATGAATAAGCATTAGGCCATTCATCAAACACTCCTTGTGGTGACTCTTCTGAAGGGATGCACGAAAGGTGATCTGCCTTGAGGTGGGTCCTACGTTTCCTAAAAACCACCTCAAAGCCATATTCAATTAGTAAGAGGAACCATCTTACTAAGTGTCCTATATTGCAAGGTTTATTGACCAAATATGATAAAGCTTGATGATGAATGAAAAACTTGAACTTGTTGGTCAATGGATAGTGTCAAAACTTCTTCACGGCATATACTATGCCTGAGCCTTCTCTTTTGGTTGTTCTATAGTTTCTTTCAGTCGTGTTTATCTATCTGCTAGCATATGCTATAGGCAAATCTAGATTTCCTTCACTTTTGGGTTGTGCTAGCACACATTCTATTGCATAATTTGATGCATCTACATGGACATGGAATGGTTTATTCCAATCAAGAGTGGTCAGTATCAGTGTTGTGCATAAATGTCTCTTTAGCTCATTGAAGGAATTTTCACATTCGTCATTCCACTCAAAGTTTGTCAATAGAGCATAAAGAGGTTTACCTATGATTGAATACATGTGGATAAACCTGTTGTAATATCTGCAATGGCCCATAAAGGCTTGTACCTCTTAAACATTCTTTGGCCTATGCAACTCCGCTATGGATCTTACTTTATCTTCATCTATTGATATCCCATTCTTAGAAACAATATGACCTAAGATCTTACCTTGACGTACCATGAACACACACTTTTCTGGTTCAGTTTAACTCGAAATTCTTTGCAATTTTTGAAGATCTATCTGAGCTCACGGATGTGGTTTCCTCTTTCTTGGGAATGAGCACATGAATCTTCCACATATACTTCTAAGCTCTTTTGCAAGAACTCTTTGAAGACATGACACAATCGCCTTTGAAATATTGCGGGTGCATTGGTGAGCCCAAATGGCATCACACAAAATGCAAAGATCCCCCACTCTCTGGTAAAAGCCATTTTGTGTTGATCTTCAGGGACAATGGCTACTTTTGTGTTACCTGAAAATCCATCAAGGAAAGTGTAAACTTCTTTGCATGCAACGCCCTCCAATAAATGTTCGGTGATTGAAAATAGAGCTTATCTTTGATCGTAGCGGAATTTACTTTTTTAAGGTTAATACAGACCCATAACTTTCCATTCTTATTGGGAACCACTACGATGGGGGACACCCATTTAGTATGCTCAATCTCATAGATGAATCCACCTTCATGCAATCAATCAATTTCATTTTTTTTTTTGGTGGCATAAGTGTCATTATATGTGTAGGACTCTTGTTCCGTGGGCTTGGCATCAACTATCATGGGGATCGTATGAGAGCATATTTCTAAATCTACCCCCTTCAAGTCTCTATAGGTCCATGCAAACACATCCCTATATTACCTTAATAAAGCTACAAGCTCTACTTCTTCTTCTTCACTTAGGTTTTCTCCTATGTATGTACATCCCTCTTCATTGTCTTCAATGGTTACTACAATCTTTTTGGTCTTTTTTTATAATCATATGATTCTCCTCTGATGGCCTCTCTCTTAGGCATTCGAACCAAAATTTTCTGGTCTTCAACTTCATATTTCTTGAGATTCTCTGGTACTCCGAACAATGATTCCTCCTCTACTAGTTTCACTACTTTTCTTTTCTTTTTCTTTTGACTACCTTCACTTTCCTCACTTCAATTTATAGTTTTGATGCTTTTGAGAGGTTCTTCTTCTTTTTGGGTGAATACTCCTACATTTTATAGATAGTGATCTTTTGAGTCAAAGCAACTATCGATCACAATGGACTCTAGATCACTGTCATCATCTTCTTCTTCTATGACCTCACTAGAGTCACACTCCTCTAGCAAGGATTCACACATGAACACAGAGATATCATAACCCTCCTCATCACAATGAGGCCTCCACTGTTCTTCATTGAGAACAATGTCCATGGTGGCTAAGATTTCTACCCAACCATGAGGCTCAAATTTCTCATCAGGAAAAATCATCGATGTGTAGGCTGGGGCTCTAACCGGTCTTGCTCCTTGGGAAGTTCCTTCTTGTATTGCCTTTATGTGAATTTCCTCTTTTCCCAAGGGTTTTATCCATTAACTTTTTGAACTCATTGGCACTAAGCATTCTTGTTATAACTCAAGAATATAAGAAGGATCTTGTGTGTGTGTGTGTGTGTGATTTAGGACGCTATTCTAAGCTCCCAAAGTGTCTCTCATTGCCATTTTAGGCTAATCTAATCCCCCCTTCCAATGTGTCAGCAAGTATAGGGATATTCTAAGCCCCCCTATCCCATCTCAACTTTTGTGAATTCTGACTTCATTTTGCAAGTGTGGAAATTTATTTTCAATGGCAACAATGTCTACAATCTTGAATGTGACATCTTCCAGTCAATGGTACTTACCTTCATTTACATTGTTTTTTATGCCAAAGGATGAGTGATTAAATGGCACCAACTATAATCCATGGAAGAATATAATTAGGGCATTGCTTTATACCAACCTATTAAATAATGTAGTTGAAGGAACCGAGCCTAAGCTAGACAAAGATAGTGATTTGGCGGCCTCAAATGTTTGGAATGTCAAAGACAAGAAAGCTTTAGGATAGTTACTTCTAGCTTGTGAGGAGCTCACCAAAGGCCACATTATCTCCTGCAAAACAATCCATGAAGCTTGGAGGATCATGCAAAATCTTTATGAAGATAAAACTCCTTCTAAAATCTACACCTTAGAGGTCGAGTTCCATTCCACAACCTCTCAATTAGGCCCAAGGGTCCCATTACTAAAGTTATTTCCACCTTTGAAGATTATGAATCCAAGCTCACATTGTGTGGCCAACAAGTTTCCAGTGAGGACATGGCCGGTAGACTTCACAATAAGTTCACATGATCTTATGAAACTTTTGTGATGACCTTCTACAGTTGTAGTCAAGTATTTACTTGGGAAGAATTTTGGAAACTTTTGCTTCTCCACATCTCTCGTGCAAAGTCTGCATTCTCACAAAAAAACTACAATGAAAGCCAGGGGACCATTCAACAAGGCAAAACATGCTAGTCACAACTCTAGCAACACTCCCATACAAGGTTCAAGTAATTCTTCAAAGATGTTTAACTACAATTATTATGGTAAAATGGGGCATCTTGAGAAATTTACCTACAAAAAGAAGAATATTTCTAAAGCATCTACCTCTAGGAACCAATGTAAATCCTCTCAGGATAGGTCTAGTGAAGACCTTTTTATCTCCAGGGAAGTCAATGCCCTTATTACTTTGAGTGCACAAGAGTGGATCTTTGATAGTGGAGCCACATCTCATATGTGCAAAGATTAGGACTCCTTCCAAGAGATTGAAGATCACATTGATGAAGTCTATTTAGGCAACAACAAAAGCTGCAACAAAGGAAAAGTTCAAATTCCCAATTACCATGGGAAGTGTAAAGCTTTATCCACTGTATTGTTTGTCCCAAACTTGTGCATGAAGCTAGACTTAATTAAGGCCATCACCGACTGTCACAAACAAGTGTTATTTGATACCACATCTATAAAGGTGATTGACCCGACAACTAAAGATATCATCACACAAGGAGTTTAAGACAAAGGGCTATACTAGCTATCATGCTTTTTGTCTAAGGAGTACCTTTCTAGCCTCTAGCACCAAAGGTATGGGCACACCTCATGCTTAACCAAGATTTTTGCATCATATATGGTTAAGGGATTTGCTAAGATCAAGTAAGTATAAGATATAAACCAAGCTTGCACAAAAAGCAAGCAATACATGGCTCTCATTCCCAAGGAGGCATCCACCCAAGCTAGGAACCCTCTAGCCCTAGTCCACATGGACCTCTGTGGACCCATGAATACCCTTCCTCCAAGTGGATCCATCTACTTCTTTCTCCTAGTGGATGATCACTCAAGATATATTTGGTTATAGTTTTTGAAGTCCAAGGTAGATACCTTTTCCAAGTTTTAAGAATGGATATCTCAAGTTGAGAATGAAGCATCCAATTTAGTCAAGACTATTAGACCAGATGGGGGTGATGAGTTCATCAATCAGGACTTTGATAATTTCTTAAAGCAAAAGGGCATCAAGAGGCAACTCACTCAACCTCACACTCCATCCTAGAATGGAGTAGCTGAGAGAAAGATTCCAAATGTAATGGATATGGCACGCACTATGCTTCACAACAAAGCATTAACATTCAAGTTTTGGATGGATGTAGTACACACAGTAGTGCAGATGATCAATAGAGTCTTCACAAGTGCATTAAACAACAAGACACCATTTGAAGCCTACTATGGATGCAAGCCCAATGTCAATAACTTTAGAATAGTTGGAATTGAAGCTTTTGTACATGTGCCAAAGGAAGATCAGAGCAAGCTACAATCCAAGTCCAAAAAACATATCTTCATTGTCTATAGTCCATAATCTAAAGCTTATAGATTGTATGATCTTGAGAACCACTCCATCACCAGTTCAAAATTTGTCATATTTAATGAAGATTAAACATACTCAACTAAATATCCAAGTTCAAGTTTGAGTCCATCCATCTACACTTTAGAGGGGGATGCCAAACCTTTTGTCTGAATAATGAATTACCTTTCTAGAGTTACCTCTCTAGATCAAATTTTGTACCTCGATATCCAACCAACTTACAACAAAAACTTGGCTGAACAAAAAACTGATGCTCTCCACATTTGTCTTCTTAGATGAGCTTTCTTGTCCTGAAGAGATCTCTAAAAACTCTCTAGAAAAACCTTTTATACCTGTTTTGATGTAGCCTTTAACTTTCAAATAATGAAATTTTATAAAAGCACTCCTTGAATCCTTCAAATCTCTTCATAACTGCTCTTCTAAGATATAATCTACAAATGATAATCTGATAGTAGAAACTAATACCTGTGATTTGATATTGATATGGTTCCTTCATTATCTCCAAACCATTGTTTCTTCCTTGAATTTGACATAGCCTTCTCTTCATCAAGTCCGGGTCTTCAAATAATACTTTCTGTAAAGTATTTTCATACTCTTCCAAAAGTATTCGGCTGCTAATAGATCATCAACTTCATACTCCACACTGATGAATAAGCATGTGACTGAATTGTCTAATTCTCAAATCTCTACTCATATGGATTAAGTGTGTATGTCAAATGTCAAAGTTAGAAGATGCTCTTAAATCATATGTTGTAAACCTGGAAGTCTAGGAATCATTGAATATAAGAGCCTGAATGTTTTTATATCAAAACCCTAAAGCTCTAATACCAAATGTTGGAAATGAGGTAGGCCCATAACTAATGCCAGAGGTCCAAGGTTCCATATCTCCATCATATACAACATAGAATCTAGCAATCTTTCAATATTGACAAATCATGAACATACCATATTTAATCATACAAATGATGAGACAAAGATAGAGAAAGATTAGACAACATGTGTAAAGTGTTACGTAAGCCACTGCTTACTCACACTATCATATATACCAATGTTTAATTACAATGTGGGAGCAAAACTCTCAACCACTCTATTTTAACAAAAATAGATGGATGAGTGAATGTACAAATGTAACAAGAATATTTTAGATGTATGGACAGGGATCTGAATATACATGAGATGTGTGACCTGATAGGTTGTAGAAGAGTGAATATGAGTGACAGAAAGAGGAAGGATTAGTCTAAAACTGATAATCAACAAACCCTCATCTAACCTTAGACTTATGGAAGACCCTAGGTCAGACATGTGTGTGAAAAGATCACATACTTACAAAAGTATCAAAGAATGCTAACAAGTTTGCTGTCAGAAATCCTCAAACTCATATGAACATATCTTCTCTAACACCTCATCCAAATATGCATAAAGCATATACATACTGATTCTCTTGTACCTATGCGGAATAGGACTCCTCCTGATATGGACTGTCTCCATAAACTCCAAGTAGTACCTGTGTGCATAAAGAGAACATGTACCTGAATTCCTAACATAAGATGTAATTCTAATGTTAACCACCATCCAATGTCTTTGAACTACACCGAAATCTTCATGTAGAAGACAATCTTCAAATACATTATGTAGATGGATGATCCACACCACCAAGCTGCTGATGGCCAAGTCCTCTCCATAAGCAAGAGTGTGAGCACACTCTTCTCCTCCAAGAAGAAATCCATAGCCACTCCTCAACATGCTCCAAGATAGCACCATGGCTGCCCCATGTGCTAAGGAGCACCACCTCTATTGAGGTACCAAAGCTCCAACGCTTGGTGTTGAACTAGGTGAAGGATAATTCAGGTGATCCCAAATAGTCTCTTATATAGTAGAGCTTCCATAGAATAAAGCTCTTTAAAAGCATAAGATCAAAAAATCTACGATCTCGAAACGTAATCACGTAAAAAATTGTCACCGTTCGTTCGCACTTGAAAAGCTTTTAGAAAAAAAACACATTGCGTTTCTGCATACCAAGTGGAGTCTCTTTCAGCTGTTGGAGATTGGGAGTTAACTTTGAAATTGTGCTTTCTTTTGCTTCCATATCCTGTTCAAAGTCTGCAAGTTATTTTTGTAAAGATATGATTATGCTTTCTAAAGTGACCACCCTCATATGATGGAGTTGATATTGTTGGAACCAATACTTAGCAGTAGCATGTGAATGTGTAGATAATCGCTTGCAATAACCTAATAGTCCAGCTTCACTTGCACCAATGAACTAAAGTAAAGTTGAGAGGTTATGGAATGTTGGATGGTAAGAAGATATTGGATCAAGAGGATATAGTGAACCATGAGTCCAAAGATCAATACTTTTTTGTCTAGCTGCACGACGTTCATTTTGAGAATTGGCATCATTGTTGCATCGTGTATGTTGACCTAAGCTTCAACTTAGGGACTTGCGGAGAAAGAGACTACACCTCAATCCCCTCACAAGTGCATATAGTGGGGATACACGCTTTTAATTTATCAATCCGAAGAGTATACTAACCTAGCCGAGTGTATGAAGACATGCAATCGCGTAATGGTCAATGCAAATGAATTACTCAAGAGTGAAAATGAGGCAAACACTTATCCTAACAAGCTTCAACTGTTGGTCAAGGCGAAACGATACTTGGTGCAGCAGCCGTCAGTATTTTGGACTTTTCTCCTAGCTCCGAGCTCCAAACATAGCGAATAGCATATGCGTTTCGAAGCTCTCGAGAAGACGCATCCAATGGCAGTGGTTTCACTCAATTCCGACGCTCCTACTTCAAGTTATGACAGAAATACTGAGTCGCGGGAATACTTTCCTACACTTCAGCACTTCCTACAACTCACACACACCTTTCCTACAGCAAAGAAACACTCTCAAGGATAGACAACACTCACAAGCACTCTTTCCAAGCAATACACATGCATACAAGCTCGCGAAGAAGGAGATGAAGAGGGAAGAAGACACAAATTCGAATTTCTGTGCTCTCTCTTCTCACAATGGCAAAAAAGTCCTTTACAAAGAGTCACATTTGACTTATATACTAGTGCCCTAAAAATGGTTTTTTCACACAAGTGACCGGCACTTTATTCACTAGGAGCTAATTTCCTACTATTTTACATGGGTAAGCTTCTATTCTTCTGTGGGAATGCATCTAGAGGACTCCTCTAGTGCCTTTACAAAGGGAAATATATTACAAAAATGAATATGTTACAAAAATAAGTGGTCCAAATCGGAAAAATTTTGGGGCCCATCTTTTTCTCTGCTTTGTGCGCTCTTTGGCTCTGCAACACTCTCCCCCTCTTCGCTTCTATCGTCCCTTGACAGACTTTGCTTCACGCACGCGCCCTGTGGTCAGTGTTGTCTGATTCTTGATCTTGCATTACGTTTTAGAGGCGCTCTGATTTGTTTTGGTTGCACACATTGGACCTGGTTGCATTATTCACTTCTTTTCACTGCACGCGACCTTTGCTCATTGTTACCTGTTTATAAAACAGGTGTTCAGTTTTGACGGCCTCTTCTTACTTCCTGTTTTACGTTCTCTGGGCCTGATGTATTTGCCTTGCTCGCCCGCAACCCTTGGAGTTAGACTGACTACCTGATATTCCACAGTCTAATTCACCTATAGGTTCCTTAATTCTGGGTTGCCACGCACACCACCAGTGGAAGGTCTGAGGATTTGGTGCTTCAGTCTTCGATCTGGACCTTCCAGAGATCAAGAGGTTGAAGCACCCATGTGGGTTGCGTCCTTTCCTTGATGTGTGCGATTCGGTTTGCCACGCACGCCATTAGTGCACATATGCGGATGTAGCTCGTAAGCCTTGATCTGAAACCTCTGCAACTCAAGAGGTTGAAGCATCCACATAGGTGATACATGTTGGCCCTGATTCCTTCTTCCGGCTGCGTGCTTTTCCTTGGTGTGTGCGCCCCTGCGGGGCTCTGTGCAGAGATGGGTGTTGTGCCCCTGCGGGGCTTCCTGCAGAGATGCCTCTTCAAATTTATCTTTTAGTGAAGCTGTTTCTTTCGTTGCTTTCTTTTTTTCCTCTTCTTACTCGTCTCGCCCCCGACACTGCCCCCCTCCTGAACTCTGTCGTCCCCGACAGGCTTTGATAAGCGCCGGGCATATGTTCTGTATACTTGTTGCTCTGTATCATTTAGCAGATTGGCTTCACGTATCATGATCTGTTTCCATTGTTCGGCTTTTACTCCATCGTTGGGCGGTTGTCGGTGATCTGCGAAGAAGCTTAATTCGTATGCCACAAGTCTGGCATTCAGATTAGATGACATCTTCAAAAATATCTCTGAATCTATTTCAAAAAATCCTGTAAAAAATGCTTCTTCAAATATTTGCATATACGGGCTTGGCAAAAACATGAGTCTAGAATAATATGCCATTATTGTGGGGCGGCTCGGCATTACTGATAGATCGAAAATAAGTATATCGGTGCCTTGATTAATGCCGATGAAGTTCAGAAATGTATATGCCGCGTGTTTGAAGACCTTCAAAACTGTAAGTAGCATACCAAGTATTTTATTTGTCATCTTGACCGCTAAGTCTGGTACTGTCGCATAGTTTTGTAGCCAAAATTCTATTGTTTTGATCATATAATCCTCGGTTGGCAAATAGTTATGTGGCGGGCTAGGTAACATCGGATAGTTTAGCCACTGTTTATTAATATTGCCGCTGCGTTGTAAATCCAAAAATTTCTGTGTATCCCTTCTGCGTGGTATTGGACAAAACGAAGGGTTTACCTGTAATAAATAAGGTGCAGCTTGCCAGTGTACCCGTAGTGTGGGATGTTTCTCCAAAAATTTTCTCCTCCATACCGGCTGTGCAGCTTCGAACTCTGCTTGAGTGTACGTGAATGTGTCGTTCTTGAAATTTAGCTGCTCATCTGGACTTGTGTGTGTAACCTTCTTTATATATTGCCTTGCTTTCTCTTTCAACAATCCATATGGAATGTTGAAAGGCTTTATGATCTTTTCCAAGTCTTTACCTTTGATTTTTGCTTCCTTCATGACCTTGATGACTTCATTCTCAAAATTTTCCGTCAATCGGGACACCACTAGTGCCCGTTCCTTCTGACTTATTTCTGCAGTGTATGGCATTGGATGATCATCATGCATATCCGCCATCTGCTCATGTATTGGAGAATGATAAATCGGTTGAGATAGAGGGCTTACCTCTACCTCGTCAGTAGGATGTTCTTTTTCTGGCACTACTGATGTCCCGATCGGTTCTTTGCCTTTTTGCTGATTTTTTAGCTCTTCGATGCATTCATCTTTTTCCTTTATCTGTTGTATGGCTTCCCCGAGTTTTTCTTTGGTGGCTAGGAGCTCTTTACCTATGTCAGCTACGTGATCCATGTTTTCACTGTAGCTCTGTACGAGTTTTGCCTGTGCTGAATTCAGCTGCCTTTTGAGCTCACATATTTCCTGATTGTGCTTATGTTCTGCTTCTTCTCTTACTGCGCGCTCTTGTTTTAGCAAAGCTTCATATTGTGCGAGTTGATCTCTTAATTCATCTTCTTTACTTTCAGTTGATTCCTGTTGCTTTATTGGTTGGTCATATAACAATGATTTCATCAACTCTTTATTTCTGTTGCGTAAAGTATCATTCTCATCTAGATATAACTTCAGCTGTGTCTCTAGTAGAGTGCTTCTGGTCTTCATTCTTTCTTTTTCTGCTGCAGTAGCATCATATGATTTCTGTAGGCCCTCGAGCTGGTTTCACAGTTGGTGATGCTGAGTGCTTAATGATTCATATTGCGTTCACTCATAACCTGAAACTGATTCTTTTCCTTCATGGATTTGTCGTAGTCTGCATCTATGTCCATCATTTGTTGTTGCGTATCCAGGGCTGTCTGGATTCATGTTGCGTTCACTCATAACCTGAAACTGATTCTTTTCCTTCATGGCTTTGTCGTAGTCTGCATCTATGTCCATCATTTGTTGTTGCGTATCCAGGGCTGTCTGGATCATTTGCTTTACCACAGGCTTCAGTTGAGTCACATCCACATTGAGCCATGTTTTAGGTATTGAGGGTTTTTCTCCGGTAGTCACATCTTTGCCTTGAGCAATGTGTAAGGTGGTATCATGGGGCTGCCTGATCTGAAGCTGGATCCTTGGCTCAGCCCCCATGTTTTCATCCTATCCTTGAGATGTGTCATCAGGCACCTCGATTATGGTTTCTTGTTGGAGCTCTCCCGTTTCCTTATTCACTGGGGTTTGTTCTTCCTCTTTAATAGGTGCTTTGACATGTGTAACCCCAGTAGTCGTATCTTCCTTGATGCTTATTTTTGTAGTGTCATTCAACTGAATGACGTGCTCCTGTTCCTTAGCATCATCCACCTTCTTTTCTTTTTCCTTCTGGTTGTCCGGTGTCACTTCCACTTGATCAATTTCTTGTCCTTCTTCGTCATATGTTTCTGTCCTGATATCGGTATCTAACGTGTCTTTCTCAGGACTGGATTCCGTATTCGTACTAGAGTCATCGATGCCCAATTCTTGGTATCTTCCAGGTTGTTTTGGAGTTTTTTCTGTACTCTGTTTTTGCTTTACTTGACTTGCTTGTCTATAATGATGTCCTTGGACATTTAGATTCACCTGCCCTTGCATATACTGGTGTGTTTGTTCGAGGGAAGCAGACAAATCTCTTTTTGAAATCGGCATTTGAGCCGTCGTGATCTTAGGCAAGAGATGCGTTCTCTTAGACTGAGGTGTTGCTTGGGCTTCCTCTTCTCGCAAGCGTTTCGTGCCCCTCATGGGTTTCTGTGCGCTGGTTCCAACCTCTTCAACCACAACTACTGCTTTCTTCTTCTTAGGGACCGAAGCGGATTTTGCATACCTTGCTAGCCCTTCTGATGTCGGCATCTCCCGTAAGCAGTGTTTCATGTCTAGAGCTTCATATATCAATAAAGTTAAAGCTGAACCACCGTTCAGGAACTTCTTTTGCCCCCATTTCTTCTGAGCTTCAAACAATCGTTCTTGTACGTAACCTGTGAGATTCACTTTGTTTCCTATCTGTCTCATGGCATGCAATAGGAGTTGTACTACAATCTTTTGTGGTGCAGTGTATCTGTTCATGCCAGGAAAACAAAAGTGTTGATGTGCCAGACGTACTGCATCTTCAATATCTATTCTGTTAATCTCCAGGAATGATCTTTTCTTGGGATCATGGCATTCCTCTTTGACATTAGTAATGCCTTCTTGATTCCACCCAAAGGCTTTATTGATCAATTCATGAGTGAATTGAATTGTCTTCCATGTGCCTACCTTGTCCAAAACCTTTGCTTCTGGAACCGAAATCTTTGTAGCAGCCGGCTGCATGGTATTCATTACCTGCGTACATCTTTGGAAGTCTGGTACGCATATAGGTATCTTCAAAAATGCTTCAATTCCAGCTTGAGTCCATACTTCCTCGATATGTGGTAACCCTTGTATTATGGTCTTGAAATCTTGTGACATGATGGGGAAATAGTGGTCGCTGTCCATAATCTTGATGGTTGCCATAAAGAGAAGTTCCGAGATAGGTTGGTCATCTCGAAACCAATGTCCTCTGACCTTGGTTATTGACCCCAATGGAAGAAGTAGTTCCTCTTCCTGCTGTGTAGCTTCTGAGTCAGAAGATGTCATCTGCACTCAATATAGAGGATGAATTAGTATCCATATGTTTTTTCAGAAATCCTCCTCCATATGTTGATTAATAATTCGCTGTTGCTCCGAGTGCATGGTGCCGTCCCTTTCCCGTGGGTGTGAGAAAGGTAATACCTGAATTTTTTCATGTATTTTTATATTTTTTTTTTTGCTGAAAAGAAAACATAAAAGTTAGTACATAGCCGAAGCGGTTAGTGAATTTTTTTGGAGTAATATTTTATGTATGTACAATTGCTCTCCTATTTCCAGAGGGAAAATGTGCGTGACTATCCGAAAGTAGAAAAAGGACGTGCCGAATGCTTGGCCTTGTAATGTGGCCCTATCATGCATACTCTGGATCTTGACAACTCCTCATGTGTGCAATTGGAAGTAGTTGCTTGATGTATGCAGCTTGTCTTGTCTTTCGGCATCCAAACTTGCTTCACTTGGATGGAATGTACTGTATTTTCCACCTTTTTGATGAATGCGGTTCGTTTTGGGTGGTATGTCTGCTGATTCTGTTTTGTGAATCTCGAGTCGGTTTGTATTGCATTTGGAGATTCCTTCTTCCTCCAATATGTCCTTTTTCTCGGCTGATGTGCCTGTTGACCCTGTTGAGTATGATAGCCCTTCTGAAGATGTTCTTTGTTTGGGATGGTCGTCCTTTGGGTACATGACTTTGGGATCCATATTTTTGTTCGATCAGGTTGTGCAGTTATCAGCTTTTTTGGGATCCATATGCTATTGAGGCGTGGTTGACTTAAGTGTTCGAAAGTCTTTGTCTTCTTCTTTGATTGGACCTGCCGATGTTGAAGACTTGTCTGTTGCTGAAGATAGGCCCTCTTTTGGTCCTTCCTTATCCAAGCTAGTGTAGAATGTGGAATGGGGTACATTTGCACAGGTGTAGACTTCAAGTCTTGCAAAGTGGTATTCGTTCCTGTGCCTTGTGGCTCTCTGGGCTTGATTTCATGTTCTTGTGTACTCTCGTGACTCTCTCTACTCAAAGATGGAATGCACACAGGACTCACTGTATTTTCACATGAAGTACTTGACGATGGGGTTCCCATGTTGCTAGTGAACATACAATCATGACTTTGTTCATTAGGATGAACTTCTGGCTCTATAATAGCGGCTTTGGGTGGTCGTTCGTCTAGCAAACTAAATACTTCACAAGGTCCTATTCTGGCCGAGATGTATCCTAAAGCCAATTGAATGGTTACCTCATATTCGTAGATCCAATCTTGTCCCAACACCACATCTTCAAGCAGATCTTGGTCCTGACAAACTAAGAGTCTCTGTTCCATTGTGTTGTTCCCCATATGTAAAGGTAAAGTGATCTCACCTATGCATTGAGTAATTTTTCCTCCTATTCCAATTAGCTGTGCCTTCGATGGCCGTATCTCCTCTTTAAGTTTCTGAGATAAAGAAAATCTAATGCAGCTTATTGCTGCTCCTGTGTCTATGAGAGCATCCACTAAGTGGTACTCTTTTCGTCCTGCTCCCAGATTCAAATAAGGCTGTCTTCTTTGTTGTCCGGAGTTCTCAATGGCTCTAAAATTAGCCATTGGGATGAGTTCTTCTCCTACTCTATATCTCTCGTCTCTTTCTCTCATCCACTCTTTCCGTTTTCTGATACGTTCTAGGGCTTCCTGTCTAGCTTCTTCTCGTATGCGTTCTTCTTCCTTTTTCCTATTCTGAGCTCCTAATAGTCGTGCTAGCATTTGATCAGTCAATGGCTCCATGAATCTTTTCACTCTGCATCCACTGATGTAGTTGGGAAGAATATCTCCGTCCAGTGTGGCGAGATTGACTGCGCCACTAGTAGAGATTCGATTTATAATCATGGGTCCATATCCGCGTTTTTGGAGCTTCTTTGCATGTTGTTTGAGTGTGTATACTAGGACTAAATCGCCTTCTTTCAGTCCCTTGTCTTTTATATGTGCATCATAATAAGCCTTTTGTCTCCGTTTGGCAGCATAGATGCCTGCTACCGCTTGCAATCTAGTCTCGTGCAGCTTTTCAATTTGATCTAATTGTTGAGATAATTCATGACCGTTCCACTCATATTGCTGGGCCACTTTCAGTGTAGGTACTAAGAAGTCAATTGGCAAAATGGCATTCTGCCCATATACTAGGTTGAAAGGCGTAGTTCCAATGGCCGTTTTATATGCCACTCGGAAGGCCCAAATTGCGTGATGCAATTGTTTGTCCCAATCTGACCTTCCATTATTGACAATCTTTGTCAATACCGTACAAAGTACTTTGTTGGAACTTTCAGCCTGTCCATTAGCTTGAGGATGGTATGGGGCTGATTTTTTATGAATCACTAAGAATTCATTCATTAGCGATTCAATGACTTCGTTTAAGAAATGAGTTCCTCGATCACTCACTATCTCGATCGGTAGTCCAAAGCGTGTGAATATGTGCTCAAAGAGAAATTTTGCTGTGGTTTGAGCATCATTCTTTCTAGTGGCTTTTGCTTCTACCCACTTAGTCAGGTAGTCGATGGCTACTATGATGTATTCAGCATGTGATCCTTTCGCAGGTGGATTGATAGGTCCTATGAAGTCAATTCCCCACTTGGTAAATGCTCTCGCACAAACCATGGGTCTTAAAGGCATGTCATCTCTTCTAATGGGGTATTTTGCTCTCTGACATGTTTCGCAACTTTTTACATATGTTTCCGCATCCATATGTAGAGTTGGCCACCACAAGCCTGCAAAGAGAATCATCTTGACCGTTCTGTCTATTGAGAAATGTCCTCCCGCAGCTCCTGCGTGTGCCATTTCTAATACAGAGAGATATTCATTTTCATGAATGCACAATCGTAGCTGGTTATCCTTCCCGCGTTTAAAGAGTTGTTTTCCTAAGATGACGTAATCTTTGCTCTGTTCTTCAAGAGCACGTTTTCTTGCTAGGGTAGCTCCATCAGGGTACTCTCGAGTTTTCAAGAACTTTACTAAAGGCATGCTCCACCTTGGTGCTATTGTAGAATAGCATAGCGTAGAGTTCTCATCTGGGATTTGTTCTTGACAGGTTTGATAGGTTGACACATAATGATGTGCATCTCGTTGCATGGTTGGCCAATATATGCCAAGTCTCTTGAGTGTTTGCCATGTTCCCATTGCGTTCAAGTGAGTGTCCCATTGATTTATGTGTGCTTTCTGAAGCCACATTTTTTGTTCATCTTCTTCCACGCATCTCATCAGTAGTCCGCTTGAATCCTGGTGGTATAAACTTCCAGCAATAATGTGAAGGTTTTTAGTCCTCCAAAGATCTTGCCTTCGGTTTGGCGTGATCCCGTCTTTAGGTCCATGTGTGAGTATTGGGATCAATTCTTCGGCCCATTGAGGACATACTTCCAGGTTAAAAAGATAGGTGTCTGGCAAATCATCAGGAACTCCGCTAGGTGGTTCTCCGTGTTTTAACCTAGAAAGGTGGTCTGCTCTCACATGCGTGTTTCCTTTTTTGACTATTACCTCAAAGTCAAACTCCATTAGTAACAAGAACCATCGCACCAACCTTCCCGTGCTACAAGGTTTATTGACTAAATACAACAAAGCTTGATGGTCTATGAAGAATTTGAATTTGTTGGCTAAGAGGTAATGTCTAAACTTCTTGACTGCATAAACCATTCCTAAGCCCTCTCTTTCTGTAGTCGTGTAATTTCTTTTGGCTTGGTTTAATTGTCTACTCGCATAAGCGATTGGATGGTCAAGCTTTCCTCCATCAGCCGGTTGAGCTAGGATACATCCAATTGCATAGTTCGAAGCATCAACATGAATATGAAAAGGCTTGTTCCAGTTGGGTGATTTTAGAATTGGGGCTGTACTCAGCCTCTTTTTAAGCTCGTTGAAGGCCTTCTCACACTCGTCTGTCCAAGTGAACTGAGTTAATAGACCGTATAAGGGCTTGGCTATTATGGCATACATGTGAATAAACCTACGGTAATATCCACAATGTCCCATAAAGGCTTGTACTTCCTTTACATTTTTGGGTCTTGGTAAGTCCAATATGACTTTAATCTTATCCTCATCCGTAGATATCCCATTTCTTGAGACTATGTGTCCTAGTATTTTTCCTTGTCTTACCATGAAGACACATTTTTCTGGGTTTAAGCAGACTCTATACTGCCTACATTTGTTGAATATCTTCCTTAATTCCGGTATGTGATCGGGTCTTTGATTGGAATACGTGCAAAGGTCATCTACATACACTTCCATGCTTTTTTTAAAAAATTCCTTGAAAACGTGACACATTAATCGTTGGAAGGTAGCCGGTGCATTAGTGAGTCCAAAGGGCATCACTCTGAATGCATACACACCCCATTCTGTGGCAAATGCTGTCTTGTTTTGGTCCTCAGTCGCAATAGCCACCTGATTGTATCCAGAGAAACCATCTAGGAAGCTATAGACCTCTTTACCTGCTACCCTCTCCAATAGATGATCCGTAATCGGTAGTGGGTAGCTATCACGTATAGTGGCTGCATTCACCTTCTTCAGATTTATGCACACTCTCAATTTTCCATTTTTCTTAGGCACTACTACTAATGGCGATACCCATTCTGTGTGTTCTATCTCGTATATGAATCCAGCATCCAACAACTTATCTATTTCTTCTTTTATCTTGGCTGAATACACATCATTATAAGTATAAGGTCTCTATTTAGAAGGTTTGGCTTCGGATGTCATGGGGATTCTATGCGCACATATAGATGGATCTACTCCTTTTAAATCCTTATAAGTCCAAGCGAAGACATCCCGGTATTCTCTTATGAGTCGAATCAACTCTCGCTCTTCTTCCGCTGAGACATCCTGTCCTATGAAAGTACATCGTTCCTCTCCTCCTTCCATGGTTACGACTATTTTTTTGGTTTGTTCCTTATTATCATATGCTATTCCAGGTTGTGCTTCTCTTTTAGGCATTTGAATAGAAATCTTCCTCTCTTCCACTTCGTATTTTTTGAAATGAGCTGGTACCTCAAATTGGTCTTGAAGCTTGTTATCTTCCTCTTCTAACTCCCTTTCAACTTCTAATTCTTCCTTTTGTGTGAGATCCTTATGTTGTTCATTGGCAGTGATATCTATGTTGTTGGTACAAATCCCTAGATCCATGGGTTCTGGTTCCATTTCAATGCTCTCGTAGTCCTCCTTCCAGTCTTTCTCAATTACTTCCCCTTCTCCTGCCTCCTGAAGGACTACTATATACAAACTAATGTCATAACCCTCCTCGTCAATACATTCATTCATAGTTACCACTTCTTCATTTACACAGACATCGAGGGTGGCTAAGATTTCCATCCAACCATGAGGTTCAAATTCTTCGTCTGGAAAAACTTGTGGCATATAAGCTGGATCTTGTACCGATCTCTCTACACCTTGTTTCTGCTGCCAACTTTTTCTTCTCTCTTCTTCCTTTTTTGCAGCTTGGCATATCCATAGATGAGTGTCCTCGTTCATCCAGGATTGGTCACTAGAACCTGCACTATGAATCGATTGATCGTCTTCCTCTTTGTGGATTTGATTCCATTGCAGAGGTGGTACATCTTGATATGCGTACGTATGTAGGTTGATCCTAGTGGTGACTCCTGCGTGTTGTAGGTACACTGCATCCTTTCCCCAATCTTGTACAACCTTTAGCTGTCTCATGAATGGCCTTCCCAAGATCATTTCATAGTTGCTTGGCCTTTCAAAGTGACAAATTGCTAAAGTATGTTCGAATTCCACTCCGCACATAGTGAAGACTACTCGTTCCAACAATCCTAAGGGTCTTTCCGTATGTCCATCTGCCATTTGAATTTTCATACGTGTTGGTCTCAATGCTGGTTTTCCCCATTTCTCCCAAATTTCTTTGGTAGCAATGCCAACACCAGCTCCTGAATCTAGTATGGCTTTGGTTGTGTAACCCCTATAGGTGATTGGAAGACAGGTATTTCCTTCATCTCCTTCACTAAAGTCTCCTACTTTATCCACTGGAATTCTCACCGTTTTCACTTCGTCACCTACCTCCTTCTTTTCCTCCTTGACTTCCCATTGATCGATCAATTTCTCTTTTAGATGTGGTTTTACCTTTAACAGTTCTTCAAATGTTAAGGTACATGGGATTTTCACCTCTCTAAGGCGTTGTATGATCTCCGATGTTTGAACTGATGGATTCGTTTCTCATCTCGTTATTGATGGAATGCAATACAACTCTGAGTTGTGCTCGTATTCCCCGGTGTAGTTGGGTAGTTCCT
This sequence comes from Ceratopteris richardii, assembly GCA_020310875.1. NCBI lineage: Eukaryota > Viridiplantae > Streptophyta > Polypodiopsida > Polypodiales > Pteridaceae > Ceratopteris > Ceratopteris richardii. The sequence goes on from CM035407.1 coordinate 226,050,525, forward strand.
TTACATCGTCTTCCACTTCTTTGTCACTTGCATCCATTGGAAAAATTTCTTCTGAATTAAGTTCAGGTATTGAATCCTCTATTTCGTTTTCTACTTTCAATTCTTCAAAGGGCGGTTCCATTCCCTCTACCTTTTTCCACTTGTCCTCTTGAACTCGCGCCCATAAATCCTTAGTCCAATCTCCTTCTGTTTCAGGGACTATGGATCCTTCCTTTCTCTCAATACCAATTTCATCATCCAGAGGTCTATTTACATTAGGCTTTTCCTGGTTATTTAGACACTCTTGGAATTTTCCTTCGCAAATTCGGTTGTTTGGTAAAGGTGATGCGGGTTTTTCTAATGTTTGTTGGGCAACTTCTATCAATTTTTTGCAGATTTCCAATCTTTCTTTCTCTAAGTCGCCTCTCGGATACTCTCTTTCATGTTGTTCTATGGTAGGTCCTTCTTTTATTCTCGCCTTGTATGCCTGAATCCACATGGCTAATTCTTCAGGCATTGGGTCTGCTAATACCGATCCTACCTCCTTCCTTTTATTCTCCTTTTTATTTTCTTCTTCCACTTGGGCTTCTTCTGTTGATTTTGGTTTTCTCTTTTCATTTTCCTTCTTTTGCAATGACTTTTTTTCTTTTATCCTGTCTCTCCTTTGCTTCCATCTTTGGGATCGTTTACTGGTGATACTTTTTTCTGGTTCTTCGGAATCTTCCACTCTGTGAGGGATGGGTGTATTTCCCTCTTTGTCACTTTGATTATTTTCTTCGGTTTTATCAGGGTTTTCTCTAGCCTTTGCTCTTGTTATGGCTTTTAAAGGTATAGTGTACTCTTTGTCGCTCCCTGAAGATTCAATCACTTCTATCACATTAATCTGCACATTTGGTGTGACTTTGTTTGGGTTCTTAGGACAATCTCTGAAAAGATGCTCCTTCCCACAATCGCTACAGTACCCTTCCCAAATTCGTTGTGGTGGTGGTGGATTTGGCAATGTGCATTCTCTAATATAGTGGTCACCTCCACATCTGTAGCATGGTCCTCTGGGTACAGGCGGTCTATTCATTGGTCGAGGTGGCATGGTTGCTCTAGGATCTGTGTACATTAATGGTACATAATCTTGCTCGTAGTTATATGAACTCTCTGGTGTCTCCATGCCATAAGCATATGGGTCATATTGTTGCCCATATTCCATTATTGAGCTCTCATAACCAGGGTATGTTCCTTGACTAGATTCGTAAAATGAGTCATATGGTTCACTGCTAGTCAGAGGTGTGGCTGGCACTATAGCCCTTTCTAGGTTTTCCTCTGGTTGCGCTATCTTAACTGGGACAACGTTCTGAGGGTGGGGCGGTTGTTGTCCTAGCACTCGTTGAGGCTGTGTATATCCCTGGTATGCGTATGGTCGTGGTATTGGTGCCTGTGGCTGATATGAGGGATATCTAAAGGTTTCTCCTCCTTGCTGGTTCTGCGGATATCCATATGGTCTCACATAAGGCTGTGTGGGTCTGGTTTGCCTATTGTAAGGGCAGTTCTCAGTGCTATGGTTTGTGTATCTCTGCTCTATACTGCAATACTGTAGTGGTCCGGGGACAGAGGGTCTATGAGGAGCATAGGCAGGTGGTGGGACTACTCCCCTAGTACACAAGTGAGAAGGATGATCTCCTCCGCACTGCATACATCTTCTAAGCATAGGCATTCTCATAGGGTTGGTGGGATAATTCCTCTGCCCTTGCATATTCAGTTTTTTAGCTAACAAGTCGGCAATTTCCTCTACATTGTTTTTAGGGTTTGATGTGCTACTTGTTGACTCTTCGCTTTTCACCCTACCTTGGGGTATTTTCAAGTCTTCTGCAAGGTTATCCTCTAGGTCTATACATTCCTTCATACACTCTTGCAAAGTTTGAACTCTCTTCACGTACACTAATGACCTCAAGGTTCCGTTCAATAGTCCTTCTAAAAACAACGATACCATCTTGTTTTGAGTTGGTCTCTCCTCTACGGGGCATCTATCCACATACTGCTTGAATCTCCTGGCAGCCAATCTGACTGACTCAGTTGGAGCTTGTTTGAAGCTGTGGATTAATGACGAAGAATTGTTTTTGATTCCAGACTTGGTAAATTCTTCAATCATTTCTTGATAAACCCGATCCATGTTCTGAAAGGTATTTGGATCCAATGGCTGAAACCAGGCCAGGGCTGTGTCAGACAAGGTAAGGCCAAAGGACTCATATTGAATCATGAAGTCATCTACCTGCTCGGCTCTAACTACTTGTTTAAATTCTGATATGTGATTATAGGGTTCACTCGAGCCATCATAATGATTTCTCATGCACTTGGCCACTTGGATCGGTCTTAGTCTCCTTCCTGCTTCAGGTTGTCTCGGCATTACAGGGTAATTTGGTCTTCCTATTGGTATGCCTGGTCCTCGTACTACCTGTGGTCTGACTGGAGCATGAACTCCATGTCTTGGGTCAATGGCTGGTTGTGGCCGATAATTAGGATTAGTGGCAGGCATTGCGAATTGAACATGTGGTCTGACAGGGATCTGGGTTCGTTGAGTTTGTTGTGTTTGTCCCGAATGTTGACTTGAATCATTTCGAGAAGTTCCATGTGGATTCCGTGAAGTAGTGGCTTGGTCCCTTGGGGGGAACACTGGGATGTTCTGATATTTCAGCTCAGCTCTCTCTAATTCAGTAACTGGCCAATACCTTCTGTGGTCTTTGTCCAAATATGTGATGATGGTGGGGAATTCAGGATCTTGTAACTCATATATGGTAACTGGATTAGGAGCAGCTTCCCAAATAGAGGAATGGGCTCTGAGCAGGTGCTCCATCCCGTTGATCAAATACACATCTATTAGAGTGTCATCCTGGGGAACTAAGTCTCCTCTCCAAAGTTTAGTAATTGTTGATCTCCCTCTAGGAGTAGTTACTTGTTCTTCGTTTCCACATTCATTTAAGCTCGAAGCATTATTTTCCTCACCACGCTCATTAATGATTTCAGGGTGTTCTGTGACCATGTATTGAATGTCTTGTTTATCCATGTACAGTCCTCCTACGTACTTAACTGCTGGTCTTGGCACTATATAAGCCTCTAAAGCCTTCCTCAGTCTGGCCACTGATCTGTTTAGACCGTCCAAATAGATAGGGATCTCATTGAGGTTAGTGCTCACATATTCTAAGGAAGTTCTGTATTCGCCCTCAATGATGGACATCTGGCCAATCATGGGCACAGTGTTTTGCATATCCTCGGAAGCCATGGGGATTTCTCCTTCTGACTCACTAGAGTTCTCAGAATAGTGTGATCGGTTACTTGGTTCGGCTGCACTCCCTACAGAAGAAATTACACTTCTTCGGCTTCCTAGGGTTCTTCCTGATCTCAAGTTCATTCACTTAAGAGCTCTGATCAATTTTGGTCCACCTTTAGCCTCTAGAGTCCTAAGTTATGGCTCAGAAGTCTAGGGAAAACTTAGGCTGGAATGTGACTGAAAGAAAATTTCAAGTCACGATAGTTGACTCTCACGATCTCTGAGAAAACGATCGCTGACAGACGACACTTGAATAAAACGATCGCTGACAGACGATACTTGGATGAAACGATCGCTGGAAAACGATCTTTCCCTAAACGATCTCTGACTGGGAACGATACACGACCTCTCAATGAAACGATCTACGACCTCTGACCAAAACGATCGCTGACAAACGATACTTGATCAAAACGATCGCTGGAAATCGACACTTGGGTCTAAACGATACTTGATCAAAACGATCGCTGGAAAACGATCTTTGACCGAGAACGATACACGATTGACGATCTCTAGCAGAAACGATCGGCGATACTTGGGCTGAAACGACACACGATCTCTCACTAGACGATACACGATACTCGAATAGAAACGATCTACGATCTTCACCAGAAACGATCGGCGATATTTAACTGAAACGATACCGATCTGTAACAAGTGTCGCGATCCCCGCCAAACGATCGACGACCGACGACACTCGTGACAAACGATACACGACCTTTGACAAGTGTCGCAATCTCTAGATAACGATACTTGGCAAACGACACGCGATCGACGACCTCTGGTCAAAACGATCTCTAACGAAACGATCTACGATCTCTATCTGAAACGATCTACGATCTCTATCTGAAACGATCTCTAACAAAACGATCGACGACCACTGGGAAATATCGCGATACTCAACCGCAGGAGTAAAACGATACTCGACCGCAGGAGCAAAGCGATACTTGACCCTTTTTCAAATTTTTGTAATGTTTTTTTGAGATTTGATGTTTTCCCCTTTTCACCTAGCTCTCCTCTCTTACCTCCACCCACTGTATCAATCAACCAATGACTTTTAACCCCCTGAAGGCCCAAACGACACTCAGCGCAGGTCGTTTTCACACTGAAATTGATTTTTTTGAATGATATAACTTGATTAGGACCTGCTAAGCTCACCTTTGATGCTTTTTCAACACCTTGCTCCCTTTCCCTTGCCTTGTGATGCTCTAGGTCGCCTAAAAAACTCGCCCACGATCGCTGGAACTCACACGACACTCGACACTGCTCTCCACGATACTTGTTCAACAAGTAACTTGAAAAATGAAATTTTTTGACTTTTATACTTGGGAATTCCTAGCTTACAGAAAAAGGAAAATTTTTGAACAACCCTAAAGCCTACTCTACTCTCCACTCACTCCTATTCTACTTCTTCTACTCACTTCCCTAATCTATCAACTCACTACACACACTCCAAGAATGAGAAGTAGCAAGTGCGGCTGAAATTGACTTACCAAAGAAGATAAATTTTCCACTTCTCCAAGTTCTTCAAAGCAAAAAGCTACTTACCATCACACGAATGCCTCGGTTTGATTCGTCATTCCCCGGCAACGGCGCCAAAAAGTGTGTTGACCTAAGCTTCAACTTAGGGACTTGCGGAGAAAGAGACTACACCTCAATCCCCTCACAAGTGCATATAGTGGGGATACACGCTTTTAATTTATCAATCCGAAGAGTATACTAACCTAGCCGAGTGTATGAAGACATGCAATCGCGTAATGGTCAATGCAAATGAATTACTCAAGAGTGAAAATGAGGCAAACACTTATCCTAACAAGCTTCAACTGTTGGTCAAGGCGAAACGATACTTGGTGCAGCAGCCGTCAGTATTTTGGACTTTTCTCCTAGCTCCGAGCTCCAAACATAGCGAATAGCATATGCGTTTCGAAGCTCTCGAGAAGACGCATCCAATGGCAGTGGTTTCACTCAATTCCGACGCTCCTACTTCAAGTTATGTCAGAAATACTGAGTCGCGGGAATACTTTCCTACACTTCAGCACTTCCTACAACTCACACACACCTTTCCTACAGCAAAGAAACACTCTCAAGGATAGACAACACTCACAAGCACTCTTTCCAAGCAATACACATGCATACAAGCTCGCGAAGAAGGAGATGAAGAGGGAAGAAGACACAAATTCGAATTTCTGTGCTCTCTCTTCTCACAATGGCAAAAAAGTCCTTTACAAAGAGTCACATTTAACTTATATACTAGTGCCCTAAAAATGGTTCTTTCACACAAGTGACCGGCACTTTATTCACTAGGAGCTAATTTCCTACTATTTTACATGGGTAAGCTTCTATTCTTCTGTGGGAATGCATCTAGAGGACTCCTCTAGTGCCTTTACAAAGGGAAATATATTACAAAAATGAATATGTTACAAAAATAAGTGGTCCAAATCGGAAAAATTTTGGGGCCCATCTTTTTCTCTGCTTTGTGCGCTCTTTGGCTCTGCAACAGTGTACTTGGAGCAAACTCTCTAGGCACACGAACATGGATACATGTCAACACCATCCTTGCTAATGACCAACAATATCAAAAACAAAGATGGAAAAGTGGTTGGAAGGGACTCTAAAGCATATGTTTTGCTCAAAAAATGTGTTTTATTATATGTGTATGGGTTAAAGTGTATTTTTCCACTATGTATGGATGAAAATGATGAAATTTGAAAAAAGTCATTTCTTGGGGAAAGCAAATGTCACGGATTTGATGATGTGGCACTTACTTTTGGAGGGAGTTTGAAAATTATACTTTTTCTAAAAGAAACTTTAAAAAATGGGTGTTGATAGTCAAGGTCAAGCACAAGCATGGAAGCATGGACACACAAGAAGAAGGAGCATGTAGGGAGCTCCAAGAAGCACATGTCAAATTTTCAGAAGAAATTCCTATAAAAATAGTGGTTTTTATCACTAAAAACCATTGTAAATTACATTTTTCATTTTTTGTAACTCCATTTTGTTCAAGCCAAGGAGTCCTCGAGCTTGAGGAGTATTAGAAGTATCGCCTTGAAAATTTTCATAATTTTTAGACTTCGTTTGAGCCCCCAAATAAGCCCTGGAACCTAATTTTTAACTAAGCCGAACACTAGGTTTGGACAGGGCCAAAACCACTCAAAAAACTATAAAAAGGACTAGAGAGCTCATTTTTGGGGATAGCTTGTGGTAGATTTGAGCTTTGTAAGAGATTTCTTTTGTAATCGAAGCTTTCCATTGTTCCACTCTTTGCTCTTACCTTGTGCGCGTGTATGTGTATGTGTGTGCATGCTTGTGTGCTTTCACTCACGCACTTGTGCCATCACTTGCTCGTAGTCTTCATACTAGTCCTCACGTCTCCACGGATTGATATTTATGAGGTGAAGCTCCTCACGTTGGTACTTACCATTGTGCTTGAGTGACACCAAAGTTGGCGGCGTTGCCAGGGAGAGAGCTTGGAGGACGAGCGTGTGATGGTAAGACGTAGAGTAGCGACGTTGGAAGGTAAAAAAATCATCATTTTCAGTTCAGTTTCTGAGTTTTTCTTCTCCTTCATCTTCATCATCATCACCATCTCCACCCACATTCATCTTCTCACTTTTTTCCATTTTTTTAGAGTACATTCACCTCGTTTTTCATTTGTGGCTATGAGCAAGAAGCTTAGAGGGGGTGCAAAGCTAAAACGCTAGAGAAATACTACCAAAATACCCAAAAGATTGAGTAATCAGTCTCGGACGTGACAAGACCTGTGCCAAGTGTCATGAGTGTGATATCGTGAGTTTGAAGATAGATTTTGCATCTACAGACACATACGAGTGACAAGGAGGACACAAGGTACTCATATTTGCAAAAATTTTTGAATGTGGACTCCAAAAAATCCAGGTGTCGTGATTTCCCGCAGTTTAGTGTCACGACATTTAGGTGTCGTGATTTCCTACGGTTGAGTGTTGTTTGCAACCATTTTGCTCATCATGATAAGGCTCCTCTTTTGCCTTTTGACTTTTACCCTTATTGGATATCGTGTTTATCTCACGACATTTGACAAGTGTTGAATATCATGTTTGTCTCGCGACATTCAACAAGTGTTGGATATCATGATTGTCTCGTGACATTTGACAAGTGTCAGATATCGTGATTGTCTCGGACAAGTGTCGAGTATCGTGGTTGTTGTTGGAGCAAGACAATAAAAAATTGGTGATTATATGAAGCTTAGAAATGAAGATATGAAGAGAAGATTGAAGTCTAACTTCATGAAGTAAACTGAAGGTTCGAGAAGAAAAGTTCTATAAACAATGTACATTAGTTTTGTAAATACTTCAAAATACTTGAAGTAATGACGAATCAATACTCATATATATATATATATATATATATATATATATATATATATATATATATACGTGTATATGGTCGTATTAGATAAGTAAGATGAAATATAGATGAGATAGAGAAGAATAGATTATGAGCATTGTGTGTATCATCCATCAGATGTATGATCAGTTGAATAGAAAGAATGTTCAGAGAATTGCACGTCGATCTTTTCTCTAGTTCTCCTTCTGTGTTTGAATATATCAGAAATCCTTTTGTAGACATCTAAATCCATAGTTGATCTATCTGTGGTTAAAGTTTAAGAGCCTAATTGCAAACAGGGTGAGAGAATTTTGTATATGTATGTGAGAAATTGTTGAGTGTCTTCTGAAACAGGCGCAATCTCGATGATCATAGAATTGATCCGATCTCAGTGCACAGTGTAAAGTTTTAACAAATGAGGAGTCAAAATCTAAGTTGGAAGGTAAGCCATCTATGACTAAAAGCATTCGCTTAAACGGGTTCTAGTTTGGGAGAAATATGTTTTAGAAGTTGTAGGTGTCAAAGTCGACTCTACAAGAAGGCAGTTTCAGACATAGGTAGATTTTTTGGATCATTTATCATAATCTGCTAAAGCTTTTGAAGTGTTTTAACTTGGAGGAGGTGTGCAAACTTTAGGCAACACATTCTACAAAGTTTCATCAGAATCTTTACACAATTAATTAGTTAATGAGTGAGTAATGTGCAACAGACTTTCTTGTAAAGTGATTTTCTTCACAGTTAGCTAAAGTCTTGACAGTTTGGTACTTGTCTTCCAAAATTGGTTGGAGTTTAAAGTTATTCTTGATATAGAGGTGGTCTAACATCAAGGATAGCTTGTTCTTTTGGAGATTAACACTCTCCATTAGTGGTATCAGAGTAGGATTTATCAGATTGAGGAAAAGGAAGACCTCGACTACTGCAGATATACAAATTTCAAACTTTGAAGATTCAAAAGGATAAAGTGTGAAAGAAAAACTGAAAAGAGACACATAAAGGCAATCAAAAGGATCAGAAGGAGCAAACTTCAAAGCTAAGTTACATTCATTTCTTATAAGGATTAAAGATTTGATAGTAAAGGTGAAGAAAGGATGGGAGATAGTCTCCAAATTGAGAAGTTGGATAGATCTGATGTGATACATCACAGGAGAGGAAGAAAAGCCAGAGTTCAAAGATCCTAGTGTTCCAACTAGGGAGGAGCTTGCAGATATAAAGATTTGGATGAAGAAGGATGCTCAAGCAAGGAGCATAATCTACATGGCAGTGAATGATTTTTTGCTTCCTCATATCAGAGGACTTGAAAGTGCAAATGACATATGGAATGCTTTGGAAGAGCATTTTCAGAATACAACCAAATCAAGAAAGATTCATTATGGGCAGAATTTACTACATTCAAGAAGAAGGCTTCACAATCAATATCTGATTATGTGACAAAGATGAAAGACATTGTTGATTCTTTAGGTGTAGTTGATGAAGATATTGAAGAAGATAAGTTGATAAGACAAATTCTCACAGGGCTAAGAGGAGATGAGAAGTGGAAGCCTTTTATATTGTCTATAGAACTTTCATTAGATCATTTCACTCCTGATTTGAATCAATTGTTAGGACATATGCTAACTTTTGAGAATGATATCAAAGGAGATGTTGATAAGAGTGCAGGTCATGAACTGTATTCTAAAGTGACAAGAAGAAAGCTAGTAAAGGAAAGCAACAATCAGTTGAAGATGAAGGTACTTCAATTCAAGCAAACTTCTTGAGAGGAAGAGGAAGTGGCAGAAATAGAGGAAGAGGCAGAAATAACAAAGATAATGTTAGAGCTTGTTGGATATGTAGTAAGACCAATCATCTATCTCATGATTGTTGGCATAATAATCAAAGCAATGGTAATTTCAATCAGAACTTTAATCAAAGAGGAAGAGGTGGCAGATATCAAAGAGGAAACTTCAAAGGTAGAGGTGGTAGGAATTCTTTTGGAAGAAGTGGAGGAAGAAACTTCCAAAATCAATCCTATAATAACACTTACTACAATTATGCATCAGATCAGAAAGAAGATTCAACTCTTATTATGAATGCAACATGTGAATCCTCACATGAAGACATGAGAGTATTTTATATTGACTCAGGATGTAGCAATCATCTGAGTGGAAACATTGCTTTGATGAGTGATTGAGATCATAAGGCAATCAATCACATAGTTCAAGCAGGTGATAATACAAAGCACAAAGTGAAGTCAATTGGTTCAGTTAAAGCCAAAGATGGAAGTACTCTCTTGATTAAGGTTTTGTATGTTCCTACAATTCCAAAGAATTTGATTAGTGTAGGACCAATTCTGGAAAAAGGATATGAGGTAAGGTTCACTAGTGATGGAGTTTATGTTGAAGACCCTAGTCAAGGGTATAAACAAATTGTTATAGGAAAGAAGGAAGGAAGGCTCTTCACATTAAAGATAATACAAGGTAATATTGGACATGCTATGTTCACATATGGAGAGCAAAAGGTGTCTGAATTGGATCTTTGGCATAAAAGACTTGGACACTTTAATGAAAGAGTTATCAAAGATATGGTTAACAATGGTTCAGTACTTGGATTGCCTAATGTTGCAGGTCAACATATGACATACAGATGTGAGGCATGTCAATTAGGTAAGACTCACAAGCAATCTTATTCTAAGCATGGTTATATGTATTCAGAAAGACTTGAATTGGTACATACAGATGTGTGGGGTCCTTCAAAGGACTTCAATATAAATGGTTCAAGATATTATGTCATATATGTTGATGATGCTACCAGGTGGATTACAATCTATGTGATCAAAGACAAGTCAGAAGTGTTTAATACATTTAAACACTATCATGCATATGCAAAAAGGATTACAGGACAAAAATTGAAGAGGTTAAGGTCAGATGGAGGGCGAGACTATTTCTCAAATGAATTCAGTGATTATTTGTGGAATGCAGGTATAAAGAGAGAGGTTACTTGCAGGTACTCTCCTCAACAAAATGGGGTAGCATAGAGAAGAAACATAACTCTTGTTGAGTTTGCAAGATCAATGATGAAGGCGAAAAATTGTCCTAATTATTTGTGGGCTGAGGCTATAAACATAGCCACACATTTGGTCAATAGGTTACCATGTAAAAGGGTATGACACCATATGAAGCTTGGTGGGGTAAGAGACCTACATTGGAACCTAAAGCAGAGAAGTATGTATTCATTGGCTATGATGACAAGCAGATGGGCTATAGGTTGTGGAGTCCATCCACAAAGCAATTCCTTGTGTCTAAGGATGTTACATTTGATGAGCAAGGTACTTGGTATGCAGGTACACTTAAATGTTCATGCATGTGATGAAGATATGTTAAATCAAAAGAAAAGTAAAACAAGGGTTCAAATATATGATGAAGAAGAGAGTAATGAAGGACTTAGATTTATCTACCTAGAGTGATGGCTCATTTGTTCCTTGCCAGCTCATTCATTCATGGACATTAGGTTTTTCCTTATTTACTGATCTTTATATATTGCACTTGTTGTATTCTTGTTTTTGTTGGAGAATTCCTCTCCTATTTGTAGCAGAAAGTGTAGAAGACCTTCTCAGGATCAAGAATTTTGCCAATAGTTGAACCTTCAAATGAAAACTGGTACCAAGTAAAAATGCAATGAACTTGAAACTTTTGTCACTCAAACTAGACACTTAGAGCTTTCAAATGAGCTATCAAAACACTCAATTTGGAGTAGTTTCGGGTTGGCAACTCTTTATCTCAAAACATGCTACCTGTCCACTCAGTTAAGCTGAAAACTAGACTTCACTAAAAACTAAATAACTCATAGAGCATAAAGAATTTCATAAAACTGTTCTAAATAAAGGAAGTACTCAAGATAATCTTTCAAATGAATGTTTAAAATCTAAAATTGGATACATATATTGAGAGCTATGACTCTCACAAGTAGACTACCTAGAAATTGGTATGCGGTTGAACATACTCTATGAGAGTGAAGAGAACGAAATGACTCAAAACAAATGAACTACCTACAAGGGGACTTCCACACCTTCTTCCTCTGTTCTTGAGTGTCCTCCCTTGCTACTGTTGTAGCCAAATGACCATGAGCTCTCATGATGAGTTTGAGAGGTCTTCTCCATAACTTCTCCACTACTTTGGAAAACCACTCCTCTTACAGTTCAGTTTTTGGATTTGATTCTCTTTTGATTGATTCTATTTTGGCCTACACTACTTGTTGAAGTAAATGCTTCCATTTTTCATTTTTGTATTTTCCTTCTACTTGAAGAAAATCATTTTTACAAAAATATATACGATCTTACTTCTTTATTTTTCTCCCCCTCAAGCTCACATGTGAGCTTGCACCTTTAGCCATATCCTGCAAGTTGATTTCATCCTTGAACCTCTTTAGCTTAGAAGAATCTAAGGACTTTGTAAACATGTCTACAACCTGGTCAATAGTTCCAATGAACTTTATATCCACATCCTTGCTCAAAACGCTACCTATCATGAACACATAGCCTGAAGTGGATCTTCTCTCTTCCTTTGAACCAGCCCAATCAGCATCACTGAAGCCCTTTACCTACAATTCTTCATCATATCTATAAAACAAAGCATGATTGACTATGTGCTTCACATATCTTAGCACTCGTTTGGCTGAATTTAAATGTTCACTTGTTGGAGCTTGCATAAATTGAGAAAGAACTCCAACAATATAACACAAATGTGGTCTTGTGATCATAGCATAGATCAATGAACCGATAATCCTCCTGTATGTAGTTACATCATGTAACTTCTCTCCATCATTTGAGCATAGCTTCACATTTGTGTCCATAGGTTGAGTGAGTGGTTTGCATTCACTCATTCCAAATCTAAAAAGAACATCCAACAAATACTTTCTTTGCATCAAGTAGATGCCATCTTTCCCATAGACTATCTCAATGCCTAAAAAGTATTTCATCTCACCAAGATTTGAAATTTCAAACTCCTTATCGAGTTTTCTTTTTATCTCTTGTATTCCTACAACATTACTTCTTGTTATGATGAGATCATCAACGTATATGCAAATATATACCTGCTTGCCTTCTTCTTTCTTTATGTAGAGAGAGGGATCTGCATTACTTGGACTATACCCACACCTTGTGAGATACTCGACCAATCTTTGATTTCAAGCACATGGTGCTTGCTTCAACCCATACAAAGCTTTCTTCAATCTACAAACAAAATCTGGATGCTTTCTATCTTCAAATCCAATCGGTTGACTCATGTATACCTCTTCTTGAAGTTCACCATTGAGAAAAGCACTTTTTATGTCAAGTTGGTACAATGGCCATATCCTTGTTGAAATCATTGCAATCAAGGTTCTAATTGTTCCCATCTTTGCAACCGGCTGAAAGTCTCTTCATAGTTGATGCCGTGAGTTTTCTTGAATCCTTTTGCTACTAGTCTAGCTTTATGCCTAGCTAGAGAACCATCAACATTTCTCTTTATTTTAAACACCCATTTATTTGGAACAATCTTCATACCTTCAGCCTTTGGAACTAGCTCACATGTGTGATTGTCCTTGAGAGCTTTTATCTCTTCTTGCATAGCTTCTTGCCATTCTTTTTGTGTACATGCTTCTTCATATGCATCCAGTTCTTTGTCTTTGACCACCTGTGTCATATATGCAAAATGCTTTGCAATACAACTATCGTAGCTCAGCCTTTGAATTGGATACCTTGCTCTCGAAGACCTCCTTTCATTTCCTTTTGAATATTGCTTCTTCAACCGGTTTAGCTTTACCTTTGGTGTAATCACCTCTTCATACTCTTCTTCACTTGCATTTGAATCACTATTTTGGTAGCACTTTCAGCTTCAAATCTTTCATAACCTGATGTAGGTGATGAGGAATGACTCCTTAGTCTCCCCTTCCATGTTGAGCTTTCTCCAAGTGATGTAGAAGCTTCTGGACCTGACATTTGAGTGCTTGTTTGCTGAAATTCTTCTTGGACAGCACCTCCATCATCTTTGCAATCTTCTTCAAGAATCTTCTCTTTCCCGTTGTCTCCAAACCATGGTCTTAGCTAATCAAATACCACATCTCGTGAGACTCATAGCTCCTTTGTCACCAGATTGTAGCACCTATATCCCTTTTCCTCCGATGAATATCCAATGAAAATACGTTTTTCTGACTTTGCCTCGACCAAACCTCCTCGGGAGTTAGATTATGCACTCCAGCTATTGTGCACTTGTTCATCAAATAAATAGTCGTACTAGTAGCTTCAACCCAATAGTTTAGTGGCACCTTCATCTCGTTGAGCATGCATCATGCAACTTCTATAATATCTCTATTTTTCCTTTCAACTATTCCATTTTGTTGAGGTTTGTACCTACATGTAAATTGCCGCTTGATGCCATTTTCATAAAGAAAATCTGAAAATTCCTTGGAGAAATATTCTCCTCCTCCATCAGACCTCAAGGTCTTTATGTAGCATCATGTTTCCTTTTCTACCTGTGCTTTAAATCTCTTGAACATGGGGAACACATTTGATTTTTGTTTTATGCAAAACATCCATACTTTTCTTGAATGATCATCAATAAAAGTGGCAAAATATCTATTACCAACCATTGATGGTTGTTGTGATGATCCCCATACATCCGTGTGTATCAAGTCGAGGGCATTCCTTGCCACATAGTTGCTCTTCTTGAATGGTTGTCAAGTTTGCTTTCCTAGTTGGCATGCTTGACAAAACTCATGTATTCCAACATCATTGAATCTTGGAAGACCTCTTACCACTTCATGGTTTCTCATGTCCTTGAGCTTGGGAATGTTGATATGTCCAAACCTTTTGTGCCACAAATCAATTTCAGTAATCCTCTTGTTTCCAAACTGAATATACATCACCTTTCCATATGGTTGTTGAATGTCCAAAGTGAACATCCTTCCTTCTTTTGGATTCTTTATAAAGCAGCCTTTTTCATTGAAGATAACATGATATCCTTTCTCTACCATTTGTCCTATTGAAATCAAATTCTTTGCAATAGTAGGAACATGAAGAACATCAACCAATACCTTCTTATCTCCAAGCTTGATATCTTCAACATGCTCAATTGCGTGTTGAGTTTCATCACCAGTCTCCACACATCCTTTTCCACTTGGAGCTTCTGGCTTTGTGAATAAATCTCCTTGGCATGTCATATGGTTACTGCAACCTGAATCTATAAACCATTTTTGATCATCACTTCTCGGGTTGTTGTACTCATGCTTCATGGCAAGCATGGTTTGCTTGTCTCCTTCACTTGATGTACTCCCATAGTTATTTTGGCTCCTTTGGGTGCCTCCATTCAGCCTTCCATTCTTTTGCCAACAATCATTTGCATAATGTCCTAGTTTACCACAATGATAACATGTTATACATTTATGAGGATTGTATGAACCTCAACCTCTTCCTCTATTTCTTCCTCGACCTCTTCCATGTGTGTTGTCATTTGAGTTGTCCTTGTTGTCCTCCGAGTTGTGTTGGATGAAATTTGTGTTGTTGTAGCTTCTTCCTCTTCCTCTCAAGCCTTCTCTTGAGTTCCTTCCTCTACCTCGACCTGCATATAACATTTGACTATGGCTGTCCTTACCTTTGTTGCCTTCTCCTTGTTGAGCAACCTCTTTAGCCACAAGATTTGGTATAATCTTGTTGAATGTTGGGAGAGGATCTCTATAAAGAATGTTTGTGATGAGGGACTTCCACTTTTCTTCACTCCTCAAGCCATTGAGAGCTGTTTGGAGGATGTCTTCCTCTTGTATCTTGCATCCAACTGATGATAGCTGATCTCAAAGCTCCTTGATCCTCAATGTATACTCACTAATGCTTTGGTTTGAGCTTTTCTTCATGTTGTTGAGCTCGTTCTTGAGTTGCATCCTCCGAGACCTTGTTGAGGTAGCACACACCTTCTCCAATGCTTCCCAAACTCCTTGGCTATTTCTAAGCTTTGCACATGACCAATCATAGTGTTAGAAATAACTTGTGAAATGAAGAACGTCACTCTTCGATTCCTCTCTTCCCAATCAACAAATTGTCTCCTTTGTGCCGGAGTAATGTTGGGATCTTGAAGGTCCACCAGTTGTGGATCATCTCCAGTAACTAGACTCCATAAACCTTTACCTTTAAGGTAATTTGTCATTATATACCTTCAAGACTGAAAATTATCTTTGTCTAACTTTTCAACTTGTTGTCCTAAATTAGCCATTGAAAACTTCCAAGATTGAAGTTTACCTCAAATATATTGTGGCGCTCTTCCTTGACTTCACGAAGCTCCCCCTTGATTTGTAGCTTTCTCTTTGCTTCACTTCAGTTCCATTGCTTTGCCTCTTCAAACTCCAATGCTCTGATACCAATTGTTGGAGAATTCCTCTCCTATTCGCAACAGGAA
Organism: Ceratopteris richardii; assembly: GCA_020310875.1. NCBI lineage: Eukaryota > Viridiplantae > Streptophyta > Polypodiopsida > Polypodiales > Pteridaceae > Ceratopteris > Ceratopteris richardii. Next base: position 226,066,575 of record CM035407.1, read on the forward strand.
GTGTAGAAGACCTTCTCAAGATCAAAACTTTTGCCAACAGCTGAACCTTCAAATGAAAACTGGTACCAATTAAAAATGCAATGAACTTGACTTGAAACTTATGTCACTCAAACTAGACACGTAGAGATTTCAAATGAGCTATAAAACACTCAATTTGGAGTAGTTCAGGGTTGGCAACTCTTTATCTCAAAACAGGATACCTGTCCACTCAGTTAAGCTAAAAACTGGACTTCACTAAAAACTGAATAACTCAAAGAGCATAAAGAATTTGATAAAACTCTTCTAGATAGAGGAAGTACGCAAGATAAGCTTCTCAATGAATGTTTAAACTCTAAAATTGGATACATATATTGAGAGATATGACTCTCACAAGTAGACTACTCAGAAAGTGGTATGCGGCTGGACATACTCTATGAGAGTGAAGAGAACGAAATGACTCAAAACAAATGAACTAGCTACAAGGGGATTTCCACACCTTCTTCCTCTATTCTGGAGTGTCCTCCCTTGCTTCTTTTGTAGCCAAATGACCATGAGCTCTCATGATGAGTTTGAGAGGTCTTCTCCATAACTTCTCCACTACTTTGGACAGCCACTCGTCTTATGATTCTTTTTTGGCCTCCACTACTTGCTTTAAGTAAATGATTCCATTTTTCATTTTTGTATTTTCCTTCTACTTGAAGAAAATCCATTTTACAAAAATATATACGACCTTACTTCTTTATTTTTAATAGTTTTTAGGTCATTCTTGGACATTCTTTTTTTATGTAATAGAAGAAGAAGAAGAAGAAGAAGAAGAAGAAGAAGATCATTCTTCCTTGCCTCAATCTGTGTGTGTGCTTCTCCTTCATATGTACTATCTCTTGTAACTTTGCGTATAATTACTCTTAGTAAAAGTGAAGCAAAATCACGAGGAGTTAGGAAGCATCTAATTTAACTGTGACTTACTCTCCCTAGGGACTGTGGATTTATAACAGGTGCTAGACCAATGGTCTCCAACAACGTGTGCGATACAACCCCTATGGGTGAGTCTGTAAATGTGGTCGAGGAACTAGTAGACTCCATGGAATTTTATGTGCTAGAAGATCAACTGATGACTTGTCATCTTGGGGATGCAACTAATCCATGGCATGTCAAAATTAAAGCAGGCCTAGATACTACCTTTCAGTGTGACCTTTTGACACTTTTAAAGGAGTTTGATGATGTTATTGCATGGGATTACAGAGATATGAAAGGCTTAGATCCCAGGATCTATTTGCATCAGGTTGTGCTAAAACCAAATGATTGCTCAATAAAGTAGCAAAGTTATAGGATGAACCCTAATTATGCTCAACAAGTAAAGGAAGAGTTAGATAGATTACTCCGTGTTGGGTTCATTATTCTATTAGAACATGCCGAGGGGATATCACCAATTGTGATTGTACCTAAAAAGAAATAGCTTTGTATCTGTGTAGATTATAGGAAACTAATGCAGCAACTACTCCTGACCCATTACCATTACCATTCCTAGATAGTATGTTAGATGATGTCGCTTGATGAGAATTGTATTCATTCCTAGATGGATACAGTGGCTATAATCAAGTTCAGATGGCCATGGCTGATATACCCAAGACTGCATTTATCACCAATTGGGGGGTTTATGCATGCACAGTTATGTGGTTTCGATTGTGTAATGCACCAAGTACCTTCCAACGGTGCATACAGGAAATTTTTTCCCCTTACTTGACCAGATTTATGAGAGTTTACCTTGATGATTTTTCTCGGTCCGGTGATGCTAGTGCCCACTTATAACACATTCGATGTTGTTTTCTCAAGTGTCGAGAGTGTCATCTATGTCTGAATCTTCACAAATCTATTTTTGCTATTGCCTATGGCAAACATTTGGGACATATCATTTTGAAACAAGGAATACAGGTTGACTCTGACAAAGTGTAGGTCACTCCACCACCAAAAACTCCTAAAGAAGCTATGGGCCAAATTTGTTGGCATGGCTACCATCTTTGATGATTGGCCCATGTGACCATTCCCCTCACTTGACTTACAACTATGGATCCTCACCATTTCCAATGGACTGATGACCGTCAAACTAGTTTTGAGCACTTAAAAACACTTCTCACATAGGCTCCAATCCTACAGGCACCTAATTGGGGATTGTTCTTTCATATTTTTGTCGATGCTTCTGATATTGCTATTGGCAGTGTCTTAATGCAACAACATGAAAAGTGGTATCATCCAATATACTATGTTTGTCAATGTCTAGCCCCAGCAAAATGAAACTATTTATTCACCACGTGGGAATGTTTGGGTTTGATCTATTTGATTAAGAAATTTTGACAGTACCTATTGGATTGTAAGTTTATTTCTTATGTGGACCATTTTGGTTTAATATATTTAGTCTGATAGCAGAGTTTGGGAGGCTAATTGGCTTGTTGGATCTTACTTGTTACCATTAGCATCCATGTGAAAGGCCAAATGGCCACTAGACACTTCTTTGTATATGTTCTTTGGTAAAACATATAATGGCCTGGTCAGCCACAGACTAAAAGTTTGACTCCATTTTGTAACACCTAAGAAGTCTGTGTTCGTGCTCCCTGTGTACTATGTGTTTCTGCATATTTTGAAGCCTCTCTGCAGAGTACCATGTGTGGTTTTTGGAGCTTGGTTTTCTACACCAAGGATATCATGGTGGAGCTCTCAAGAGGGAGGGCGCATTGTGGTGCATCACCATAGAAATGCTCTACTCGTATCAGAGCATTTTGACACAAAAGCTTTGTTCCTTTTGTGTGAGCAAAGCAAGCACCCACCTTCCCACCCAAGGCTTTCTTCAAGGCTTAGGACTAAGGCAGCAATGTTAGCCGAATAATCTATTGGTCTTTGTACACTAAAAAACTTCGATTTTGCATAGTGTACGTAGGAGTGCAGGTATTTTGCAACAAAAAAATGTTGGTCGATAGTAATTGACTTCAATCAAGGTGGCTTGGAGGAGGGTGTTGTGGAAAGAAAAGAGATGTGGTGGCATGGGATGCCCTCATTAAAGCTTACTTGAATTCTGGGCAACTGTACTATGCTATTGATCTATATAAGAGATGCGAATGTGGTTCCAAATCTGGTCACTCATATTTGTGCCTTGAAAGCCTTCAATAACATGGGGCACCTAACAAGGGCCTGGATACACACTACGAGATAGAGAGATTGGGGCTCTTGCAAAAGGAATCATCTTTTTCTAACATCTTGGTTGACATGTATGCACAAGGTGGTTGGTTATCCCGAGCAAAAGAAGTGTTGGACAGGCTACCACAACAGGATGTTGTTACATGGACATCAATGGTTGGAGCTTTTACACAAAACAAAAAGCGGGTGTAATCAAAGGTGTGTCATTTGTTTTGTTCCCTTATGATATAAACTGAATTTTGCTGACCACTCCAACTTTTCATTCGAGGAGCCTAGGGGGGGAGATCAAGTAAGAGTAAGAAAGTGGGAACAGAAGAGTAGGTCTAAGAAGATGACAAATAGATGTAGGAAAGAGAGCAAGAGGGAGAGAGTGCTTCCAAGAGCCAACCTTGGGAATGGCTATCCGGTTGTATAGGCATTCGGGTCTTTTCTATTTTTCCCTCTATAGTTACATTTGAGTATGCATCTAGGCTTAGTGGAGTGCAAATAGGCCAATTTCAAGTGATCTTAGGCACACCATAAGTGTATTTCAGCATTTCTCTCAGGTTCGGGCTGCAATATTCTGGTGTGTTTGTCGGGAAGCACATGAGCTAGTGCATAGACAAAGGAAGTATCAATCGAGAGATAATTGTGGGCTCCAGGTAATCAAAGTGGACCAATTCCATGAGGTTTGAGAAAAATAAAGGCTTGTATAATCACCTTTTCCTTGGGCATTAAGACTCTTCATTTGGCGATCCTACTGGGGATCCCAAAGCAGGACACATTTGGGGGCAATCATGGACTCAGAGTGGGGAAAAGTGACAGAATGCAAGGAAACTAAGCAAAATACAAGCGTGCATAAGACACTTTCCCTTGGGTTTAGGGACTCAACAGGAAACCAAGTCATACACCTTGGAATACCTTTTCATTCAAGTCAGTGAAGGCACCATTGACTGCGCATGAGGGAGGACCTCAATGATCAAGGCAGATAGAGGTTCTCGGTACTTCCCAAGAGGTACTAGTACTATTCCCCCTAAAGATCCCTTAACCATGACAATCTCTTGCCACTAGGATACACTCTTGTGCTGTCTAAAGAAGAGGAAAGACTGAGGTCAACATCACCTTGAACATTTTTTGGTCCATCAAAGCTTCATTCTTTGCTTTCAAATCCTATTTTTGAAGCATTTTTGGGGTGCTTTTTGGAGCCATTTTGGAGTACTTTCATACATAGTTCTCTTCACACAGTTTCAAGAACATCAAGAAGAGTGTTCTTTGTACTTCTCTAAAAATAAGTATTCACCTTTGGGGCCATGTTTTTGGCCACACTCATAAAACTAAAAGTTTCTTGAAAGTTTTTCAGTTGTGGTGGGAGCAGCCACTAGAAATTTATGTAGGTTTTTTGAACCTAAACAACATAGTTGCAAACACTTGCAGGTGTTGTTGGCTAGTTTTGGGCTATCTATTCAGCCTTTCAATGTCATTTTACTGCATATATTGAGCACATATACACTATGTAGTCTTTTGTGGATACTGCTAATGTACGTCCATGTGGTCATTGATATAGCCGTTATGATTTTGCATAAAGCCTTTTACGTTTGATAAAGAGGGTTGTGGTGAGGTTTTCGTAACTACGAGACGCCCAAATGTCAGGGTCTCTTGGGTGATAAAGGTTGAAGACTTACCCAGCCTCGCCAGGAGATGTCTGATGGTTATTCATAGGTGCTCGATAAGCCTAGTTGGCTTCTTTCGAGTAACACATTATATGCAGTGGAGTCAGTGATTCACTATGCAGGTAGACATGTTAGTACTTGCCATTTTATGAGATTTTGACACTAGACATATGATCATTTTGTAAAGGATACTTTGGCAAAAGTTTTCTAGATTTTCTAATTTTATCAACTATACAATGTTTGATTTACTCCTTAATAGACTTATTGGTGTGAGCACATTTATTCTCACATAATCCTTCTAGTTGTTCATTAGTTTTCATTAATTCATTTTTTGGGGAAGATTGTTGAATTCTCTCCCAAAATCTAACACTTGGTCATCCTTCTTTGAGCCTTAGTGGTTTTTGGACTCTTCTAGCTCCATTATCATTCTATTCAATTGTCTATCATCATGGCATCAAAGGTCTCAGGCATTCTAATGGATCAAGGTCTAGTGTGTTGGGAAAGATGGATGGGCACTCCAAGAAATGAGTAGGTAGTGCCAAATCCTACTTTGTACCAGCCCCTTGTAGCTTCAAAGTTGAGTTGTGGGTCCTCTTAGATTTCCAATGACACTATACAAGTGCCTATGTACTTTGGAAATGATGTGAGAAATGATTGAATCAAAACAGACTACTTCCAAGTTGAAGGATCAATGAAAACCTTCTATTTTTGTTCACATACTTGCTGCTTGTTATGCTCAGTGCTTCCAATATAGTAGGAATTAGAAAAATTCCTGTTGGAGATATCAAATTAAAATGAGCTAATGATTCCAAGTGGAATCACTTAAAATTATGCACTATACACAGAGCAATCAATTTAGCAATCAAATCATTACCCCCAATTTTTTAGGACCTCTGTAGAGTTTGACCAGTGAGTGCTTCAACGCAATTTTCTCCAAATTGGCTGAATGGAGTATCTTCAAAATTTGTGAGCATGTAGAGAACTTGGAGCTGATTCCAAGAACCTATAGAACATTGATGATGGTAAAGGATTGACTGAGATATGAGCAGTACAAGTTGAGTATTATGAGTGACTATGATAGAGAGACCATAGATGAGAAGTATTGATCTATTGTATTAGAACACATTGTTGTACAAGATCATAGGCATGATAATCAGTGCCTAATGATAATGAGTAGTGTAGGCTATGATTTGAGCCTCACTATCTTACAAAAATGATCAAGAAAGAGTCAGAATTGGAGTCTTCTATCCTGTGAGTTTTCTAGCCATCTTTTATAGATGATACATTTGAAATTTGAATTTGAATTGTTCATTGGCTCTCACTAAAAGTGATCCTCTAATCTAGGAGATATTCTCTCTATTAGAGTCGTGACTTTTCTAACTAACAAACTCCATGAGTTTAGTGGTGGTTACAATTATTCTTCCAAGTCAAAGTGACTTTGAAAAATGTTTAAAGATAAAAGCTTCCTAGCACTGGTTTCCATGGAGCTTCAATTCTTCATAAACTCTAGCCAAATGCGTAGGCTTGATATTTGCACCAACAACTCCCCCTCAAGCCAAACATTTTGGCTTGGTCTTCTTCTTCAGTCTTCTTGAATGTCATGTGTTTGTTATTGATCTTTGGAGTTGTTCTCTCCAATCATTTAGCATAAAGAATTAACAATACATCTTTATTTTGTCAATCCTGGAAGTATTCATGAGACCACAACCCCTTCTAGATTATAGAATCCAAGAAATAAGAGAATAATGGCTGGATTTCTGAGAATGGTGAAAATGAAGAGGAATTTCTAGGGTTTGGATTATCTTGAGCAAATCTCCACCATTTTCTACAATCTTGGTGTCTAATACATGCTATTTCATCAGCAAAACACAATTATGAAGTCAAAACTCAAAAATATTATCTGTGCAATACAGACAAGACAATCGCAATTCTGTGAAAACTGACGATTTTCATCTCCAGCACCATTCTTCATCAACTTATCACTCAACACATCAGTATTCAGCTCTCTTCACACACATTCAACAGATTTACACAATAGAAGCTCACAAATCTCCATAGATACACAAGAATTGGACTCACAAATCAAGGAAACCACACAAAGAGGAGAAAACACGATTTTTAGTAGGAAACTCTTTCTCTATTCACTTGGATAGCATGTAAACAAATGATTAACCAACCCCCTCATAATAGAGGAAATTATCTTATATACATTTTCAAGTGTCCCTTTTCACACTTGAATTTTGGTCTTTTCCTCTATTATTCTAAAAATATGCTATCTAGGAGTTTCCAAAAATTCTAGAAAAATTACATAAGATTCTATCCTACATAAGGAAGACTCTTCCTTATTTTTACAACAATTGCATAAATATTTTTACAATTTTTTGTCATTTTACAACTATTTTTCTTCCAAAAGGCTTAAAAAAATACATCTTCTAACATCCTTCCCCTCCTAAACCTTTTGGCTCCGGACAAAAGACTTTCCTGCTCTTCTATACTGATAGCTTTTCTTCACTTTTTCTTTCTTTGATAGACTTATGACAGTAAGTCATGACTTTTCCTTTCTATAATATTTAGGTTATTGACCATTTCAAACAATGCCTTTCTCCACTGTACTGCAGCTTTTGGTTTATCAATGATGTCCTTTTTCAAGTACTCTGTATAGGCGGCTTCATATGCTGTGAGTCTGGACTTAGTAACAACTGACAAATTTCCTAAAATCTCTGATTCTCTTTCAAAAAACCCGTAATCAAATGCATCTTCAAAAATTTGTAAGTAAACTGCCCAAAAATATTACTCTGCTGTAATATGCCATTAAACAGATTCTATCAGGTGTTTCGCTAAGATCAAACAATAATGCATCTGTTGGAGAATTGAAGCGGCCAATGTAATTTAATGTTTTGATATCTGTATCGGTGTATGTTTCTATACAGGCCAAAATTAATCTCATTATTCTGATAAGTAGAATGCATGCAGGGTCGTTTACATCTTTGTATGTAGCTATAACGGACTCAGCTGTATCCACCATGTATTTTTTTGTAGGCCATGTGCCTGCCTTTGGACCGGCTATTTTTGGGAAATTCAACCACTTAAGTGGGATTTGACCTTCTCTCCGTCTTTCCCAAAAAAATGTCCATTCTCTTCTTCTTGCCATTGGACAATAAGTTGGATTAATTTTTAAGTGAAGAGGTGCCTCCTTCCAAATTTTCCTACATTCTTTATTTGAATCCAACCATTTGTTCCTCCACTTTGGATTGGCTCTTTCAAATAAATCTTTAGTCACATTGATATCCTCTTCATACTCAAGATATTTATTTGGAGGTAGCCCAACTCTGGCCAACTGATAGTTCTTGATACTCTCCATGATCATACACAATGGTATACCTAATCCATCTGCGGCCCAATGATGCTGGTCTGGATTAATCCCCTTATTCAATGCAAATGTGACAATTTGATCTTCATATTCATCATGCATTTTCCTGATAAACTCCATTCTGGAATCTCTATTTGTCAACAATTTTTTTACAAATTCTTTTGAATATTCTCCCTCTAGTCTTTTATTTGCTGGTTCACTGCCCTGTTGTATTCCATTAGTATTTTCTACCTCATATTCTTCTGTATATGTGGTCTCTACAAGTGTTTCTTCCTGAACTTATGGCTTATCCAACTTTTTCTGTAATTCCTCTATTGTCATCATCAAACTTCCATTCTGTTTTGCCCATAACTCTCTTTCTTTTATCTATTCATTCTTTTCCTTTTCCCTCTTTGTCTTCCAATCACTTCTTTCTGTTTCCATATCCATGTGCAACTTATTATATCCTCTCATTGATGTAGTAGCATGTATACTAGCCTGCTTTTCTAGTTCCTTGGCTTCTTTCAATTCTATTTGTAATCTCTTAATCTCCTTGTGTAATTCTTCCTTTTCTTCCTCTGTCATATGAGTTGTCTAATTTTCCTCCTTTAATTGACCTTCCTCCAATAATAACTTGTTGATTTCTTCATTTGCTTTGGTCAAAATCTGATAAGAAGTCTGCAAGGTTCTATATCTTCCTTCAATTTTTCTCAGCTCCACTTCCAGCTTATTATTCTGCTATGTTAATTTTACACTCTTTTCTTCTAGATATTGAATTTTATTTTGTTTCTGCACTTCTAACTCTTCCAAAGCAATTATTCTGTTTGTAAATTCCTCATTTTTCTCTTGCACCTTCCTCAGTTGTTCTGACATTTGTTCCTTCTCCCTTTTGTGCTCTTTAATAATCATATTGCCTTTCTCAAATTCAGACTTTGCTACCATTCTTGAAATGATCATGTTCCTGCTTGAAGGTCTGAAGTTCTCAATGTTACTCATAATAATCTGACAAGCTGATCTTATATTCTTTGGTATTCTTTCCAATCCCCCTTCCATTTCCATTTGTTTAGCTTCTATTTGTTTGTCTTCTTTGCATTCATTCTCCTCTTCCTCTTCTTCTTCATATTCTATAATCTTGGCCTGGTGTTCTTCATTGCTTGGATGAGTTTCCAGTGTTTCTGAATCTGCCATGTCTTCTTCATGTTCCAAAATCTGAGCACCCAAATTCTTCTGCTCTAAGACATCTGAAGTCAGCTTTATTCCCTGTACCTTTTCCTTCTCCATCACATGTTGCTTCTCTTAAGAGAGGTGTCCTTTCTTTATTTGTACCTCCTTTTCCTGGATTGGGGTTTCCTGAACCAGAGTGGATTCAATTTTCTCAACAGATTTTACTGGACCTTTACCTGTTTGCTCTTCCTGTTCTTCCTTTTCCTGGACTAGAACTGATTCAGTCTCCTCAAAAATCTTTGTGTCCTTCTTCCTGCTCATCAATGTCCATGAGTTCTATTTCTCCCTCCTGTTCTTAATCTTTATTGGTGGCAAATTCTTCATTATTCTTTAAATCATGAAGTACATCTTTTATACTTTGGATAATCTCCCTTTCCACTACTCCTCCTGTGACTTCTTGAATGTTGTTTTTCACTACTATTTCCTCTTCCTCCTGAATTTGATCTTGATCTGCACCTTTTTTATTTATAATTGGACTGCTTATATGTGCTTTTTTGGCTATTTCTGCTATGTTCTCATCTAATTTGAAGTAGGTTTGTGAGGGTTTTATCCATACTGATTTTATTCCTGTGTGCACCAGCCCACAACTGACTTCTTCTCTTATTTCACTTCTTGGTTCCATCATAGCTGCTTTTCCTTTCATCAACCTTCTTTCATCTTCAGTACTGAGTTGTTTTCCTGCCTGTTCCTGAATCTACTTCTCTTGAGACTTCTTCTTCAAATCTTCAGGTGTTTTCTGTTTCTTAGGGGCCTGTGTAATCACATTAGGAGTATTTGGTATTGATAAATTCAGACTCTTTAATAAAAAGCTCTCAATATCACTTTCAGAATCAGAGGAAAAATGTGAAGGTCCTCCTCTTTCTGGTTCTTTGAGTCTTGATGCTTCTTCCACAGTGGATTGCTTCTATGTTTCTTCCACTATCACTTCCTCCATTTCTTTTGTGATTACAGTTTCAACTACTGACTTTCCTTTTCCCTTCTTGGTCAACTTCTTCTTTTGCACTGGTTTCTTTGGAACCTTCTTTTTTACAACAATAGTGGTTCTGGTTTCTGGAGGTCCTTGCAATTCTTTGAAGTAAGCTAGCAACTCAACTTCCTTTCTAACAAATACCTCTTCTGTTTCAGCTGTCATCATCTGATCATGAAGTGCTTCATAATGCTCCACCTCCTCTTGTACCCAATCTGTAGCCTTGCATGAGTAATCTTCCAGCATCTTCTGATATTGTGCCTCATACATTGCTCTTTTGTTATTTCCTTGAGTTAGATAAGTGTATAATTGTTCTTCGCTTATTTGGGGTGGATGAGGATCACTAGAGGATTGGACCTGCTTCTGTGCATCTACATGTTCTTCTTTTGTAGCTTCATCCATCTCTAGTTCAACCTTTCTTGGGTCCAACCTCCTTTTCTTTATAGGAATCACTTCTTCAGATATTACCTTTCTTTTCATTCTTGTTCCCCTCATACGGGTTTGTCCAATTGATCTTCCATCCCTAGGACATGATAAATGATCCTGGTTAAAAAGTGGGCTCCATTCATGAATTTCTTCTGTTCCCAGTGTTTTACTGCTTCTTTCAGCTGTTCATGGATGTACGGTGTCAGATCCATTACTCCAAAGGGTTTGGTTCTGTCCTTGTTGTTGAACATCAACAGTGTCACAGACTTATGTGGCATGGTATACCTTGGTATATTTGGAAAGCAAAAATATTGTAAGAACATCCTTGTGGCATATTCTTCATTCTCTCTTCCTTTAAAGTCAGTGAATTTTGCATACCCTGTATAGGTTTCCTTATTCTTCTTTACAAAGCTGGGATCAAGCTTGGTTCCCATTGGGTAGAATTGTAATGCTGCTCTGATATGTTCTGCTTTGATAGTGATACCCACCTCCTGATTATCCTTGTTCTTGACTTTGCACCGGAAATAAGCATCATTTCCTTTTCCTATTTCGAGCAGACTGCTCATTACTTGTGCCACTCTCTCAAAATCAATAAAGAAGATGGGGTCTTCCAATAATTTGTGCAACCCTAATGCCTTCCATCTTTTCATATTGACAGCAACTCTTTGGAACCTGTAGAACTCCTGACACAACATTGTATATTTATATCCTCCTACTCCCACTGTGAATATGTGCTGACCAATTATGCTTAAGGTCTCCTTGAGTTCCTTCACCACCTTCTCAGCTTCTGGAATTTCTAGATCTCCATCTGACTCTAGGTCCACCTGTTCTTCCACAGCTTCACTGTCTAGGAACCAATGGCCTCTTGATAGAGTGACTGATTCTGCCTTGAAGTCATGAATTGATAACTCCTTTGTATTCACCATTCTGAGGAAAATAAAATACATAAAGAAAAACTCCACCCACATAAGTCACAAGAAATCACAGAGTAATATTTATTTTGAGATGTCATGACATAAGAATAAAAATAAAAAATAAACTCTGTTTCTTCAGAAAGACTTCAAAAAGTGATCATTACACGTGTAGCAAGATGTCTAGTGCAGTCCCTTTTCCTAACAACTCTTTTGGAGAAAAACAACACATTTATCAATGATAGAAAAAAAATTAATTAATAAAGAATAAATAGAACTCTACTACTCTTCTACCTAAATCTTGCTTTGTGCTATATAATTTTTGTAAAAAAGAAGGGAAAATAAACAATTTTTCTCAACCTTTTTTTTTAATAATAATTTTTTTCTATTTCTTTTCTTCCCCTCCTAATTCTCTTTTTTAGAAAAGAGAATTAGGTCAAATATTTTTTTTCATAATTTTTCAACATGTTATGATTTTCTAAATACAGATCAAATATGGATGATCTTTTTTCCATTGAAACAACTCTGATTTTTTGACCCAATACTTCCTGACTCTAATTGTTCTGGTTTCAGGCAAACAACCATTCCCTTCGGATAAGCATTTTGTAGGATTTTTTGGTATCCAGTTTGTCCTCGATTTCTGTTTTGATGAGCAGACCTCCTGTAGACTTTGATTCCATGTGCTTCTTGTTCTGATGCTTTGATTCTTTGGACAATGCCATCTGATGCTTTGATTCTTTTGACAATGCCATGATTGCCATCTTCTTCCTATCTCTCCACCCTTCTTTGTTCTTCCAATCTTTTGCTGATTTTGATTACATGAAGCTTGATCATTTAACATTTGTATCGGTAATATCTGTGTATCTTCAAATGCAAAGGTGAATCCTTCCAAGTATATATCATGAACATCTGATTGAATTTCTTGTTCTTCATTACTCAATAAAAAAATTAAAAACCTTTTGTCATTTATGTTCAGTTTAAGCTTCATTTTTTCAAAATCCAAAATCACTTTACCTTGTTGGAGCCATGGTTGACCTAAAATCACTTTTTCAGACATCAAATAATCTGGCCATTCTTCACAGTCTATTTTCATATATTCTTCATTGAACTTCACTTCAATAGACAGTGAAGACATGCTTTGTACTATTTGACCTTCCAAAGTTTTGATTAGGGTTCTACTTTTAGTTCTTGTTATGTTGAATTTACTTACCAAAGCTGAACTAATCAGATTTACTTGTGCTCCAGAATCTATTAAAACCCTAATGCTTTCATTTTGAAAATCCATTGTCATCACAGGGACATGTTCCTTTGGTTTGAGAGGAGTTTCACACAGACAGACTTCCCTAAGCTCTTTGATTTTTCTTATTCTTTCCATAGCTTCCTGTTGAGCCTCTTTTCTAATGTCTTCCTCTTCTTTCTTCCTGTTTTGAGCTTGTTGCAACCTTCTCCATTCATCAACAGTTAATGGGCAATCATACCTCTTAACTCTACATCCACTTATGAAGTTAGACATGATTTCTCTGTCTATGTTAGCTAGTTGAACGGCTCCACTGTTGTTGATCTGATGTATAATATACGGTCCATGTCCTTTTTTCTGGAACTTTTTCTGATGTTCTCTGACTGTGTAAGCCAAAACTAGATCTCCTTCCTGTAGATCTTTTTCTTTTATGTGAACATCATGATAAGCTTTTGGCCTTTTCTTGTCCACATATATACTCATAATGGCTTGGAGTCTAGATGCTCCCAATTTTTCCAATTCTATTACTCTCTCTGATAGTTCATGTCCAGTCCAATTGTAGTGACTTCCTACTTTTAATGTTGGAATAAGGAATTCCATAGGTAAAACTACATTTTGTCCATATACTAGATTGAATGGTGTGTTTCCTATTGCAGTTTTATAAGCCACTCTATAAGCCCATAGGACATGATTAAGTTGTAGATCGACATCACACCTTTTTATATAGGTTCTTGCATCAGGAAATAACGTTGGCCACCAAAAGCCAGAATATAAAATGAGTTTAGCAGTTCTGTCACTTGAGAAGTGTCCTCCTGCTACTCCAGAATGTGCCATTTCCAACATTTCCATATATTTATTTTCAGGAACACAAATTCTTAGGTATCCATCCATTCCTCTCTTATACAACTGTTCTCCTATCAATTGATATTCTTCAGAGATCACTTGTAGATTTTTTGAATCTGTACCAGCTATCACTTGTTTTCCTTTCTTTTTCCTTTTCAATTCTTCAATGATATTTTCACTCCAATCTGGATTTTTCTGGAACCAATATAGAGTTATGAGTTCCGAATCTTGCAATATTTGGCACTTCCTGCAATTAGTAATGTATTTTGTTACATCTTGAGTCTTATTAGGCCAATGTACACCCATCCTATTGAGATTACTTAGGGTGACTACCCTAGAAGCATGAGTGCAAGGGTTCCAATGATGAGCTCTCCTCAGATATTCTTGTTGCTCTTCCTCAAGAGTACAATATTCCAATATGCCTGTGTGGTTGAGATGGTACAAATGCCCAACTAGTAACATAAAATTCCTGCTTTGTAATACTAAGTGTGCATTGTTCCCAACTGTTCTGCAAGGTCCCATGGTTAATAATGGTACTAAAGTCATGGCCCACTCAGGAACAGTCTCTACTTTGAACAAATAAGTGTCTGGCAAGTTGTCATCTAAGGGTGAACTGGGTTCTTTAGACTGAATTCGAGATAAATGATCTACTCTCAAGTGTGTTTTCCCTTGTCTGACCACCACTTCAAACTCAAATTCCATTAGCAAAAGAAACCATCTGACTATTCTCCCAGTGTGACAAGGTTTATTTACCAAATATAATAAAGCTTGATGGTCTACAAAGAACTTAAACTTGTTGGCCAAAAGGTAATGTCTAAATTTCTTTACAGCAAATATCATGCCCAATCCCTCTCTTTCAGTGGTTGTGTAATTTTTTTCTGCTAGATTCAATTGCCTACTAGCATAAGCTACTGGAAAATCTAACTTGCTTCCTTCTATTGGTTGTGCTAACACACATCCTAAAGCATAATTTGAAGCATCCACATGGACATGAAAAATTTTATCCCATTGAGGTGTTTTCAGAATTGGGGCTGTTACCAAACAAGTTTTTAGAGTTTCAAAGGCTTGGTCACACTCCTTAGTCCACTCAAACTTTGTAATTAGGGCATATAAGGGTTTGGCTATGTCAGCAAATTTGTGTACAAATTTCATATAGTACCCACAATGTCCCATGAAAGTTTGAAGTTCCTTTACACTTGTTGGTCTTGGAAGCTCTATTATGGCTTTTATTTTCTTCTCATCAGTTGAAATTCCATTTTTAGAGACTATGTGACCTAACATTCTTCCTTGTCTTACAAAGAATACACATTTTTTTGGATTTAAACATACTCTGTAGGTTCTGCATTTCTTGAATATATTTTCTAAATCTTGTAAGTGATCTTGTGTTTTTAATGAAAAAGTACAAAGATCATCTACATAGATTTCCATTACCTTTCTCAGGAACTCTTTGAAGATATGACACATTAACCTCTGAAAAGTTGCTGGAGCATTGGTTAACCCAAAGGGCATAACCCTAAAAGCATAAATTCCCCATTCTGTGGAGAAGGCAGTTTTATGTTGGTCTTCCAATGCTATGGGAACCTGGTTGTATCCTGAAAAACCATCTAAAAAACTATAAACCTCCTTCCGTGCAACTCTTTCTAGAAGATGATCTGTTATAGGCAATGTATAATTATCTCTTATAGTTGCTGCATTTACCTTTTTCAAGTTAATGCATACCCTAAGTTTCCCATTCTTTTTTGGTACCACAACTATAGGAGATATCCATTCTGTATACTCAATTTCATAGATGAAATTGGCAGTTAATAGCTTGTCAATTTCTTCCTTTATTTTAGCAGAGTATTTATCATTGAATGTGTAATGTCTCTGTTTACTAGGTTTTGCTTCAGGTGTAATAGGAATCTTATGCTCACAGATTTTAGGATCAATACCTTTCAAATTCTTATAGCTATAAGCAAACACATCCCTATAGTTTCTTGCCAAGTTTCTTAGTGCCTCCTCTTCTTGAGTTGTCATGTCATCAACCACTACAATATGTCTTTCTTCTCCCTCTTCCCGAGTGATCATGATCTTTTTGGTTTGTTCCTCATTATCATAAGCCTCTCCTTTCTTCTTCTCCCTCTTTGGTTTCCTCTTGAGAAGTAGTGTGTTTTCCACTTTATAAGTCTTGAAATTTTCTGGTACATCAAACTGTTGATCTTTGTTCGTTTCCCTTGTCTTCTTCTCATCCTCCTGATTTTCTTCTATTTCCTTGTGTTTGTTTTTCTTGTACTTGCCTGAGATTTTATCCTTAATAGCATCTTCAGCTTTTACTTCCTCCAAAAATTGTGTCTTCCCTTTTTCTAATATCACTTCTTCTTCTTTGTCCTCTTCTGTTCCGGATACCTTTATCATTTGAATTCCAATGTGAAAGACATCATATCCTTCTTCATTTTGAAATTCCACTCCTACATATTCATCACTGGCTAGATCCATGGTAGCCAAAATTTGATTCCACCCATAGGGCTCAAATTCCTCATCCTTGAATTGCTGTGGTACATAGTTCTCATCTTGTAACTTCCTTCCTTCCACACAATCCTCTCTTCTTAATCTCCTTTTCCTACTGGTAAGATTTCTTATCATATTGCACTTCCATACTGATGATTCAGTTTCTTCCTGGTCTTCCATTTCTGATTCCTCACTCAACTCTTGATTCTGATGAATTTTATACCATTCTTGAGGAGATATGTCATAGTAGTGCCCATTTCTTAGATTTACTTTGGTTATTCTTCCTTTGCTCTGCACGTATAAGCAATCATTACCCCAATCTTGCACAATTTGCATTTGTCTCATGAATGGTCTTCCTAGGATAATTTCATATGAAGTGGATTGTGGGAATTCAACTATAGCAAAGGTATGTTCTATCTCTATCCCACATATGTCCACAATCACTTTTTCCCATATTCCTAGGGGTTTTTCTATGTGTCCATCTGCAAGTTGCAATCTCATTTTGGTGGGTAATAATTCATTTTTTCCCCATTTCTCCCAAGTTTGTTTAGTCATGATGGCCACTCCTGATCTAGTATCCAGAATAGCTTTGGCCTGGTTCTTACCAAATTGTATTTTTAAGGTTGAGTTTCCCTCTTCTCCTTCACAATATCCTCCTATCTTATCAATGGGAATATACCACAACTCCTCCATTTCCTGTAGTTGTGGGTGAAGATTTTCTGGTGTTGTTTCCCATTTTTTCATTAGTTTCTGTAGGTGAGGATTTTGTTTCATTAACTCTTCCCATGTGGTATGATAAAGAATTGTGCATTGTTTATCTATATTCACCTGGAGTGTTACTTGTGGATTTTCTTCCTTGATACTATTTCCTCTTGTTTTTGTTGTCTCAGATTCCTCAACTGTTTTTTGAGAATTGTCTTCTTCCCCCATTTTGAGTTGCACTTCCCGTATGATTTGTTTACACTTCTGCATTCTTTCATGTTCTAAGTCTGGCATAGGATAAGCCATTGCATGATCAGTAGGGCTTGGTCCCTCTTGAATTCTTCCCTTGTATGCTTTTATTAGAGTGTCTTTTGAGAAGAAGTACTGTTTGATTGTTCCTTATTTTCTTCTTCAATATTTTTACTCATTTTTTGTTTCCTTTCCCATTTCCCTTTTTGTCTATTTTTCTTTACCTTTGAGATTGAACCTTCATTCTATTCCTTAGTTGTTCTTTGTTTTTTTGTTTGTGACCTTGTTATAGCATTTACATTTACTTGGTCAATGTCACTCAATTCTTCCTGTTCCATGATACTGACTGCTTTTAGTGGTATGTTATTAGGTGTGTTTTGTTGTTTTTGAGGATTTTTTGGGCAATCCTTTATCAAATGCTCCCTGCCACAATCCTTGCAATATGCTCCTTCTATTCTTAATGTAGGAGGTTGTGGACAGTCTCTAATGAAATGATCTCCCCCACACCTATAACAAGTTATCTTTGGTCCCCCTTTGAATTGAGGTTTTTGGTTGGACATATAATTATTGGTTATATACATGAAAGTGGCAGTGTCCATCTCAATTCTTCCATTTCCCAAGTCTAGGGCTTGTAATTCTGGTTCTCTTAATTCATAACCTTTCCATTCTTCTTGATATCCTTCATTCCATTGATAATCTTCCTTGTATGGTGACTTTGTTCTGGAGTTTCCCTCCTCTATTGGTGTGTATTTGATAGGTACCACAAAGAGAGGAACGCACTCAGAGAAGAGCCCTTGAAAGAGAAAGGAAGAGGTGGGAGTTGCAAGGCGAGTCAACCTCGACTAGCTCGAAATCTGCTAAAAACGTGTACTCCCGTAGGAGAGTCGCAAATCAAGTGCGGAAGTTTGAACGAGGGATCCTGAGGCCACGTGCGCTAAATTTCTGGGATCGAAGTGATATTGACATCACACCTCTGTTCGAAATGGCTCAGCGGATTTCAGTTCATTTGGGGGACTTTACCAAGTTCTCAGGTGCTTGGGACGAGGATCCTGATAGTTTTATCCAGCTGTTTGAGGTTACTTGTGAGGCCAATGAGGTAGTTGACCAGGGTCAAAGGTTGAGGATTTTTCCGGCTATTCTCCGTGATGAGGCAGCCAATTGGTATGGGAATCTGACACCACAAGAGCGTGGAACTTATCAAATGCTCAAGGAAGCCTTCTTGGCAAAGTTTCGACAACAAGGCTTCCAAGATAGATTGGCCCAACAAATGGATTACTTGCGATAGGGAGTCAATGAGAGCATCGATAACTACATTCAGAGAATGGAAACTTTGGTAAGAAAGATGGGCGCAAATGCCCCGAACGATGAGACATTGAAAAGAAGATTCATTGCGGGATTGAGAGATCCTACGGCGTAGCAGCATATCAGCCTGACAAGTCCGGTAACCTTAATAGATGCTAAGGAACAAGCAAGGCTTTGGGAGGAAGTACAATTATGTCAACAAAGGAAGATGGAGCTCTTATACGAGCCAATGGGAGGCCCAGGAAACATACCAATGAAAGATCCTGGCCAAGGAAGTTCCGCATTGATGACTCCAGCTTTTGTAGCTGCCACTAGCACGCCAGGCGAGGTAAAGTCTGCGCTAACTGAAGAACGAATATTGGAGTTGGTCACACAAGCTATAAAAGCTGCCACAATGACCCAGGAAACATACACAGTAAAACCAGAGGTAGCTACAAACCCGAATCAAGTGTTTAGATCAAACACATGGTGTGGAAAGTGCCATGGTTACGGCCATTTGGCTTCAGAATGCCCTACGGTCTCAAGAGTATTCACAGATAGATCACCACCTAGAATGCGTTGCACTTTTTGTGGAAGGAAAAATCACACGGAGGACCGATGTTACAACAAGAGGGCCTATGAAGAGAGGACCATGAAATTGGGAGATACAAGAGAAAGATCCTACACGGGATTGCCTACTCAAAGTGTCCCGCCTACATCTCGTTGGGAAAATAGACAAACTTATGGATATGGTGCTCAGGGTCAGGGAGGAGACTATCCGAGAGGAGTCGCACGTGATCAAAGGAGAGATGGTCCAATCCAGTGTTGGAGATGCCATGGCTTTGGCCATACTCAATGTAGATGTCCAAACAAAAAGAAACCAATTGATTATACTCCACTATGTAGGTACTGTAGTGGAGAGGGCCACTTTGATGAAGATTTTCCAAAATGAAGAGCTTCCACTGGCAAGGATAAAGGACCAGTAGGGTCCTCGAATTATGTTGATACTCAGATGCATTCCACAATGAGAGCTCAAGAGCATGTTCCTACGATCGGAGTAGTGTTCAAGACACCGAACCCTCAAGAAGGCTCTAGCTCGTCGATGCACTTCGTGGATACTTATCAGGCCAAGAAACCACATAAAGAGCCCACTGTGACAGTAGTCACAAGAACTCAAGAGTATTTGAAGAAAAATCCAGAAGGTGAAAGCGGAAAAGCAAGCCAAGAGAAGATACCCGAACATGGACATGTAGCAAACCAAGTTGGAGGATTTGCTGAGCAGCAAGAGTTTGAGGATGGGGAAGAGATAAAGATCCTTCCACCAGTGACCAAGGAGTTTGTGCAAGGCATAGCACCATTCCCCGAAAGATTAAGGGCTCCAAAATGTAGGAAGGAAAGACAGAGTTTGGAGGAAGTGGATATTGTAAAGTTGCTCGCTGACACAGAAGTCACACTGGACATTGGCACATTATTGAAATGTTCACCTGCATATAGGAAACAATTCTACAATGAATATATTAAGAAGCCGAGGAAAGCTCGAGATAAAAAGAGACAAGATAAAGATGTCCAAGGGATCATTCAAAGTATTACGACGCAAATTGATTCGAATGCTCTAGCTGTGACAGTCGAGATTAAAGGGTATGCAGTCCCTGGTGCTCAGTTAGATAGTGGAGCCGTAGTCAACCTTATGACTGAATACATGATGAAAGCTTTGGGCCTCAACCACATGGAAGAAACGTCGATGTCCTTGAGAATGGCAGATCAAACACAAGTGAAGCCTGCAGGCCTTTTGAAGAATGTAAGCACAGTTGTGGGCGGTCTAGAGTTTAAGGTTGATTATCTGATAGTAAGACCAAGGACTTCAGAGGCTACCTTCTCGATCTTACTTGGACGGCCATGGCTGGTGCAAGCCGAATGTGTGCACGATTGGCGCACAGGATTTATCACAATTGGACCAAAGGTTGATCGAATACAACTTCAAGTGTCTCCAAATTTGACCTACAAGAAATCGACAACAGCTGAGGAAAGGGAGTAGAGAGCAAAGGAAAAGGTTAGACAAGAAATGGCGCGGGTAAGATTTGCCTTGCGCACGGAGGCTTCCAAGGACCTTTTACAGGATGGATTTAACCTGCAATTGTCCAACCTCCAACATGCGAAGGTGGGCGAGTACAAAGATCCACTATGTTACAAGGATGACTCAGACCAGGAGTTGCTGGGATGGTTGACACATACAATTGAATTTGAGTGCTACATGTTGAGTATAGACGCAAAGAAAAGCAAAGCTACCCAATCCCTGGAGAAGGGAACTTCGAAAGAAGAGTTGAAACTGGAGTTAGCTCCGACAATGGAAGTACAACAGTTGAGAGAAAGGGTTAGAGTGCTAGAAGTAGAGCTTCTAAGGAGAAGTCGAGAATCGGAAAAGGAAGCAAAGAGTAAGACTAAAGTGTCAGAAGCCATTGCAAAACCTGAACTAAAGAAATTGGGTCCAATCGAAACAGAACAAAACAATGATTTACTGGCCAACCATGCACGCGTGATCGGGGAGCACTTTCCAATCATAGCGTAATCAAGGAATAAGGAATATTCGCGAGAAGCTCAGGTGGAAAAATGGGAAGTTTTTCTAGAAAAGTTCTTGAGCGTGGGGTCAGAGCTACTAGATGGAGTACGAGATTGCATTAAATTGGCACTCAAAATTTTCAGCAAGGCCTTTGCATGGTCATACAGTGATCTGAGAGGAATTGATCCCCGAATCTGCCAACATTATATAGATTTGGAAGAAGGCACCCGACCAATATGTCAACGACTTAGGCGAACAAATCCAGTCTACTCGAAATTGATCAAGCTGGAATTGACTAAGTTATTGGAAGCAGGATTCATATATCCCATCGCCTCCAGCGAATGGGTGTCACCAATTGTAGTTGTTCCGAAAAAAAATAAGAAAATCCGTATTTGCATAGATTATTGAAAGTTGAACGACCGCATAAAAAAGGATCACTTCCCTTTGCCGTTTACTGATCAAATCTTGGACAGAGTGGCTGGCCATAAATTGTACTCATTTTTGGATGGTTTCAGTGGGTACAACCAGATCCAAATCCATGAAGAGGATCAATAAAAAACTTTCACCATGGAATGGGGCACATACGCATATCGTGTGATGCCATTTGGATTATGCAATGCACTGGCCACATTTCAAAGGGCAATGATAGCTGCATATCAAGACTATTTGCAGGATTGGATGGAGATATTCCTCGATGACTTTGCGATCAGAGGCAACGATGAAAACATGATGGAGATCGAAGCTATTTTAAGAAGAAGCATTGAAAAAGGCATCGCATTAAATCCTGAAAAGTTTACATTTGGAGTACGAAGAGGATTGCTCTTGGGACATGTTATTTCCGAAAAAGGGATCGCAGTTGACGAGGATAAAGTATAAAAAATCAGGCAACTTCCACCTCCTCAAAAGTTGCGGCAACTCAGAGGATTCTTGGGGCATGCTAATTATTATCGACGATTTATATTAAATTTTGCATCAATAGCAGCACCACTGACGAATCTTTTGAGGAAGGACCAACAATACCAATGGACTGGAGAGTGTCAAGTTGCATTCGAATTCATAAAAAAATAAATTGATAAATACGCCAATTTTAGTAGCACCTGACAGGACAAGAGAATTTCATGTGCATATCGACGCTCTCATACTCCGGTTGGAGCAATGCTATGTCAAGCCGATGAAAGGAAATTGGACTGCCCTATTTATTACGCAAGTCGAAACTTGAATAGCACGGAAAGAAACTACACAACTACAGAAAAGGAATGCCTCTCGATGATCTTTGCGGTAAACAAGTATCGGCATTACCTGATGGGAAAGCATTTCACGTTTTATGTGGATCACGAAGCCCTAAAGTATATCATTAATAAACCCGAGCTATCAGGGCGATTGATGAGGTGGATGCTACTTCTACAAGAATTTCAGTTCAGAGTGCTAACCAAACCAGGCAAAGCGCATATATTGGCCGACCATTTATCTCGAATTATTAATGAGAAGCCAATCTCTGGTGTGCCCGATGATGCTCCTGATGGGCATGTATTTCAGGTTGATGCTAAAATACCTTGGTATGCCAACTTGGTGAATTTCTTGTGCACCACTAAATACCCGCCGGGAGCAAGCAAGAGAGAGAAGCAAAAACTATTAGCACTGGCAAAACACCATAGCATCATTGGTGGGCAGCTCTATCGATATTTTGTACATGAAAACATTTATCGGAGGTGTCTCGAGGAAGAAGAAGCAACCCTAGTGTTGAGAGCATTACATGATGAACCTTGCGGTGGGCAATTTGCTGGTGAGCTGACGGCAAGAAAGATCTTATTGGCCGGGTATTGGTGGCCAACGCTGTTCAAAGAATCTCACACATACTGTAAGAAATGCGACAGATGCCAAAGAATGGGCAAACCAACATTAGCACATGCAGCTCCCCTTACGCCGGTGCTAGCTCTTAAGCCTTTTGAAAAATGGGGAATTGATTTTGTGGGGCCTCTTGATCCTCCCTCAAGACGTAGATCCAATAGGTATATCCTGGTCTGTACTGACTATGTTACCAAGTGGGTAGAGGCCAAAGCTCTGAAGACTGACCGAGCTGTTGATGTAGCTAAATTTTTGTACAAACAAATTATCACCCGGTTTGGATGCCCGTTGGAGATAGTAAGTGATAGAGGAACACATTTTGTCAACGAACTGATCAAAGAATTAATGGAATTATATAAGATCAAACATAGAAAAAGCACTCCATATTACCTGAGGGCAAATGGACAAGTGGAGGTTACCAACAAGGTTCTTGAACAGATTCTGACAAAGACAGTAGTTGTGCATAGGCGAGACTGGGATGAGAGACTTTTGGAAGCTTTGTGGGCGTATCGAACATCCTACCGAGTGACGACTAAGAGCACTCCGTTCTCCTTGGTATATGGCGAGGAAGCCATCTTTCCCATCGGAAAAGAAGTTCCGACATTAAGAGTGGCCATCGAGGCGAGGCTGGGAGAGGAAGAGTCATTGAAGGAGAGGTACATACAATTGGTCAAGCTAGAAGAAAAGAGACTCATTGCACAGCAAAGTCTGGAAGCTATTCAGAAAAGACGTAAGGAGAGGCATGACAAGAATCTCAAGACCTATGCGATTCAAGAAGGGGATTTGGTGCTAGTCTATGATAGTAAATATTATAAATTCCCGGGGAAGTTACAGACAAGATGGGTAGGACCGTTTAAGGTGGTGGAACTCAACTCCAATGGTTCCATGCAAATTCAAGATTTAGGAGAAGAATGTGCTCCCGTGAAGGTTAACGCGATTCGAGTTAAACCATATTTCAAGTAGCATTAGGACGGGAGAAGCCAGACGAGATCCAAGCAGAAGGACGTAGTAGACTCCTTGTACATAGATGTATAGTTATATATATATATATATATATATATATATATATATATATATATATATATATATATATATATATATATATATATATATATATATATATATATATATATATATATATATATGCGCATATGTTAGTTATGATTTTTGTGTCATAAATATTATCCCTTGCTAGCTCAAGAATTTTGGACTTCTAATTATTTTTTGTGTTGCGCAGAGACTGTTAGGAGCTAAATAATGGCAGATCAAATAACTCAACTCTATTTGTACGAGCTAAAGATATATTTCTCGGACCAAACATTCGGCCGCATGGACATAGATGTCGACGACTTTGAGACGGAATATGATGTGGAGGAAGCGCACTGGCTGGTATGCTTCATAAACTAGGGTTTGGGTGTTATATTTTATATTGAGTGTCTTGAGAGATACCTGACGCATCATGTAGGATGGGCGGGGGATCGATATTACTATTTCGACCCTTCGAGGGAAATGCCTAACGACGAGAACGATATCACTTGGGCTTGGGTAGATGAGTTAACGATAGGAAGTGATGACGGAGCTCCTGAAGTTGAGCCTGACTCGCCCTAGGGAAGTCGTCGGGATGCGAGTACGAGTTGAGGCTATATGAGACATCCCGGAGACTCACATTCTAGAGCATCTAAGGATAGGTATATGAGGGACCAAGGCATAGCCGGCTGTAGTTACCAAGTGAAAAGTCAACTCGATGAATACATATGTAGTGTCTGTAATTGAGAGGATGGAGTGAAGAGGTGGTTGATCTGTCAAAGGCTAGAGTGTATATGTTTGCATGCATGTGTGGGAAAAGTGGGAAAATCCCTTTCTTCCTCTCCCTAATTCTCAGGATTGGGGCGAATTAATTAACTATGAAAAAAAAAGAAGAAAAGAAAAGAAAAAAAAAATTGTGTTGTTGTGATCGTACCAACGCGCTATGGTGGGCTAGTAGGTGGGTGGATTTATCCTAGCCGGGTGGTTAGGACCACGAGCCGCAGCTAGTTTCGCCATAGGCTTGGGATGTACATGTTTGTGTCTTAGCTACGCGCCATAACGGGTTGGTAGGTAAATGGAACCATCGTGGCTGGGTAGTCACGACCACGAGCCGCATCCAGCTTTGTTATGGGCTAGCTGATATATGTTATGTGTTATCATTATGTGTTTGTGTGTTGTGCGCTGCGTTGCATTGGTAGATGGGTGGAATCAACTTAGCCGGGTGGCTAGGTCCACGAATCGCATCCAATGTCAACGTAGGCCAACTTGTGATTATAAATAAAATTTACATATGAAATTATTCCCCACTCCTGAGGGGGAGAGAGAGAGAGAGGAGAGGGTGATGATTGCCTGGAAGGGAACGTTATTTGCTTGTGTGATTGGTATATGGTGGCTTGCAACAGATCAGCTCACTCTGAATCAACATTCTCAAAGGCACGGATACTGTATGTGTACTCATAGATGAGACCTTTAGCGAGGTAATGCAATGGTTTTGTGTTATAACTTGTGTGCTCTATCCGAGGGTTTTCCAGAGTGTGGGACACTCCAGGGTTTATGTAGATCTTGACTTGTACTCGGTCGGTCTCGATAGCTTTTGTGGGACGACGATGGGGATTCTTAGGGAGTGTCTAGTCATGGAATAATTGTACATAGCAAATAGTAGGTCAATAAAAGGGGTATGCATTTTGGGTATGTTGCATCTCCTATTGAATTCATTTGGTTGTTGTTGTTTATTTCGGTATTTCCGTTTCTGTTTTTTCGCAATGACAGTTGCATGTGTAAAGCATGGAAAGGTATGCATGTGTTATTTTGGTTGAGAGTATTTTCATAATGGAATGCATGAGCAATTTGATGCATGTTGGAATGGGAGTTGCATATATGTGCATGTTCTTGGATCATTTGGAAGTGACTGATTCGTATGTATTCATGAGTGATTTTTTTTAGCACTAATAGCTTCAATGAGTGCACGTCCATGGGAAGGATGACTCGATGGAAAGGTATGCAAACTAGTTGTACACTGACATTTTCATGGCTGTTTTGATTATATTGCAGCGAGAGTGGCTCGTCGAGGACGACTTCGCAAATAAGAAGAGGGGAGTATGTTAGCCGAAGAGACTATTGGTTTTTTTGTGCACTAATAAACTTCTATTTTGCAGAGCGTACGTACGAATGCAAGTATTTTACCCAAAAAAAAAAAGGGATGATGGTCGATAGCAATTAACTTCAATCAGTGCAGTTTGGCAGCGGGTGTTGTCAAGAGAAAAGAGATGTGGCATGGGATGCCGTCATTAGAGATTATGAACATACCGTTGTTCCCTTATTGAAAATATGTGCAAAAATGAAGGATGTTAAAAGTGGCCTTACATTGCATGAGGGGTTTGATAAGGCTGGCCTGGTTGAAATAGACACCTTTGTGGGAAACTCCTTAGTTAGCATGTATGCAAAGTGTGCCATCCTCACAAAAGCGCAGCAAATCCTTGAGGAGATTCTGGTCCGAAGTGCTATATCTTGGTTTGCATTAATTGGAGGCTATGCTCACCATGGGCAAGGCTTGTGCTAGTGCAAAGGACCTTGATAGGGGACGTCGAATTCATAAGGAAATTGGTAGAAAGAGATTTCTTGGAAATACTTTAGTGGATATGTATGCCAAATGGGGTGCATTTTTTCAGCACAAGAGGTGCTTGAGGAACTTCCCCCTTCTTGATGTAGTCTCTTGGTCTGCTCTTATTTTTGGTTATGCACAGAAATGCCAGGGTCATTTAGCATTAAAATGTTTTGGTCAAATGCGTGCTGAAGGCCTTTCGCCAATTGTTGGATTGTTGAAAGATGATCGGTTGCTTGGCACAACTTGGGTTGACATGTATGCAAAGTGTGGTGCACCCATCAAGGCTCAACAAGTGGTGGCTAAGCTTCATGTTCACAATGTTGTTTGTTGGAATGCACTCATACCTGCATTTGTGAAGCATGGACATAATGAGGAAGCACTTGATGGTCTGCCCAAAATGCAATCTGGTAATATTGATCAATACAATACCACAATCGCCTTGGTTTAAATGTCTTAGGGCCTTCATGGGCATCATTGAAGAAGGGCACTTTATCCATGATTAATGGTAAAATGTACTAAAGCAGAATTGTGGTAATTTGATAGCAGCCATTTTTTTTTCCTTCCGTTCTGGACCTACAGAGGCATCAAAGAAGCTTCCAAAAGCTATTCAGTTCGTTTTCCTTGCAGGTGGCTGTCAGAGAGAAAATTGAGGAATTGGCGGAGGTTTTTTTTTTGGCAGGCCGTTGTGTGTTTGTCTTGATTGGGGGGAACCTCGTGGATCTGATAAAGAAAATAAATCTCTTTGTCCTATAGCCTGAACGGGACTCTGAAGGCAGCAGCGGGAAGACAAGAAAAAAGGAGGGGCCTGCTATTGAACATGCCCTCTCTCTCTCTTTCCGCGCGGTGGACAACAACTCAGAAACGATAAGAAGGGGGTGTGTGGTTGTTGTAAAGCTTATGGTGCATCATGGGTGTCAGCGGCATACTGAGGAGAGTATGAGCAGCTATCGGGACGAAGAGGAGAAAAAAAAGAAGAGTTATGTGGCATTGTCCTGTAGGACTGTGTGGAAGGGGAACTAGAGGGACTTCTCTCTCTTCTGCGAACCTCTCGGGTGGCATCCGTGTGCAACAGTGGGTGTCTCCTATTTCGGAGGGAGGAGAAGCATCGGGGTCTTTTGCAGCAGCATTTTTGTCCTTTTGGTTGGAAATAAGTGGATGCACGACAACGAAAAAAGGCTGCTCGCTTCGCATCTGAGCTGGGGTGGCTACTGTCAGCTGGAGGGTAAGTTCTTCTGCTTATACTGATATCGGGAAAGCTCTAAGGAGAAGGCCAGGAGGTTTGATTGAAAAGGGGAGTTGAGGAATGTTCGCGTAAGGAGGGAAGGCAGATGCTCAATTGTTTTCTTCTGGATCGGAGACTAGGAGGGTATTCCTTCGAGGCTATTGTGGTAGAGAGGGTGGTATGTGGTAGTAGGAGGGCAGTTATCCGTGGGGCTATTCATTCGTGAGGTCCTTCTCTGGTTTTGTGGAGGGAGCTCTTTTGTTGTGTGGGCAGGAGAAGTCAAGGGATTTGACGGTTTAGAGGGGAAAGGGAAGGAAGAGCACGTTTCGTCTTGGTTTTTTTTGGGAAAGAAGTCGAGAGGGTATCCAGTCGATGGGGGGGGGGGCAGGGACAACTCCATCATCATATACTTCTGTTTAGAAGCACGAGACTCACGTAAGCTTTTCTTTAGAAGTATAAGATGGCCAAAGAGAAGCAGCAGGTTCTTATGCAGATCCACATCAGAGATTTCCTCTGAGAGTGCAGCTACATGACCCAAGCTTTGGAGTGTTGGTGTGAGATGGTCCATACCTCTCGCTGGAGTACCACTGTTTTGGCAAAGATGGCCATCACATATTAGAGCAAGCTTTAAAAGGAAACCCAAAGCATTTCCTGTTTGGGGGGTTGAAGTAGAAGGTACAACACGGGGGTTTCGAGAATGCTTTAGTGCAGAAAGCACAAGTTCGCTATGACACTGGAATGATCTTGAAGATTGTAGATCTAGATGAGTATGGTACAGGTGATGATCAATATGGAAGGAGGTCCAGAAAGAGAAAATTAGCCTTGTTCACGCTTTCCATGTATGGAGATGATGTGTGCCACATGCGAAGGGAAATAAACACGAACGCAAGTGAGAAGAGGAGGGTTTTTGATGATCTTATTTGTTTGATGTTCAAATCCTTCTATGATGATGTCTATGGACCCTTCAATTCGGTGCTTTTCTTGCTCCTTATCCATGGATGAACATGGTGTAAGTTTTACATTTTGAGGACGGATCATAATGGAAAGCCTACATTCTTCCTTGGAAGAAGTGCTGATGTCATGTCATTTGCCCTTTGGACCCATACCTGAATTCGCAACATGTAACTCTATGGAGAAGTTTCTGTCTTGCGTGTAAAGCTCATCATCTGCCTACCACATTTCAATAATTTATGCACTTGGTTTAGAGATTTCGGGTAAGCCATGGATCGTGATGCTTGTTAGCAGAGGTACTATAATTCTTTGCTGCCAGAAGTGATCAGAGGTTTCAGAAATCTGAGGTCATATAGGGAATCAACTGAATGTTATGAAAAAAAGAATGGCTACTATGTTTGGGTATGAAGAGATCTCGTTATGTCACGAACAATCTGAAGGTTCAGAATTCTTCTTAATAAAAAGATAAGTTTTGTTAACAAGTTCGGTTGATGTCATATCTGCATAATTGTAAGAGACATATTTTCTCGAATGCTGCTGGTTCTTTAAACAGTTGGTTTAGTCAAAGACCTTGTGTGAAAGCCTTAGCACTTACATTCATTTTGTACCTCTCAGGTTTAATACTTTAAATGTTATATGCTGCACAACAAATCCTTTAGAATAGACATATTAGATCTTTTGCTTGATTGAACAAAATCGTATGCCACAAAGTAAAAAGGAATGGAACTCGGTCTCAAGGAGGGTGAGAATGAATTGTACTCTTCATTTCAAACTTCCATAGCTTTATAAACCTATGACAAAGAAGTTTTAGACCTTACATGTTTTTGGTGCGTATGCATGTGTAAGTGTTGTGTAGTTGAGAGAGTGTGAGCTAAAGCAAGGGAGTGGATGTGAAGGAGTGTGTGTACAAGAGGGCATGTGTGTGAATGGGAGAATGCGGGTATCCAAATGCACATGTGTGTGTGTCCTTGGGAAGAGTAAGAAAAAAAAATCGGAGAGTGTAGAGGGGGGGAATGAGTGTGTGCATGTGCAGGTGTGTAAAAGTGTGTCTGTGAGAGTGCATGAGCGAACGAAGGTGAGAGAGATGTGACTGGGTATCCGCATAATTACATGTGTGGGAAGAGTGTACATGCAAGCAAGTAAGAGAGTGTGGGGAGGGGTGTGCATGTGTGAATGTGCGTGTATGTGTGGGTGCGAAATAAAGAAAGAAGGAAAGGTGTGAACAAGTAAAGAGGGAGAACGCGAGAGGTAACCATTAGAGTTGGTTTCCCCTTTGTGCATGTATTTTCCCGTTTCCTCCATCAATACACTGGAGTGAAATTGTGTACTTAGGGGGACCAAAAGTGACCTAGTATCCGAAGGTTTGGGCAAAATATCAGTAAGTATATGCAATCTCCCTTGGACGAAGAGGCACAACATGGATCTATATTACCTTCATTCGTGGGTTGTGCTAACACACATCCTATGGCATAGTTGGATGCATCCACATGTACATGGAATGGCTTAGTCCAATCCAGGGTTGTTAATATAGGTGCTGAGCACAAACGTCATTTAAGTTCATTGAATGAATTCTCACACTCATCTTTCCATTCAAAGTTTGTCAAAAGAGAGTACAGAGGCTTGGCTATGATTGCATACATGTGTATGAATCTTCTATAATAACCACAATGGCCCATAAATGCTTGTACTTCTTTTAAGTTATTTGGTCTGGGTAGATCTACAATTACTTTCACTTTTTCTTCATCTGTAGAGATTCCATTCTTTGACACAATGTGTCCTATAATTTTTCCTTTTTCTGACCATGAAAATGCACTTTTCTGGGTTCAGACAAACCTGATATTCTCGACATTTGTCAAATACTTGTCTTAACTCTAGGATAAGTGTCTGCCTGATATTTGAATGAGCACATAAATCGTCGACATAAACTTCCAAATTCTTGCGTAAGAATTCCTTAAAAACATGACACATGAGTCATTGGAAAGTAGCGAGGGCATTTGTTAAGCCAAAAGGAATCACAAAAAATGCAAAAATGCCCCATTCCATGGAAAAAGCCGTCTTGTGTTGATCTTCTGGAGCAATGGCTACTTGATTATAGCTTGAGAATCCATCAAGAAAGCTATAAACTTCCTTGCCCGCAACTCTTTCCAATAGGTGTTCCGTGATAGGAAGAGGATAACTATCTCTAATTGTGGCGGCATTAACTGATACACACACGCAATTTTCCATTCTTCTTGGGCACAACCACAATGGGGGATACCCATTTGGTATGCTCAATTTCATAAATGAATCCTGCTTCTATCAAACGATCTATTTCCTCTTTAATCTTTGCAGCGTAATTATCATTGTACGTGTATGGCTTCTGTTTCGTAGGTTTTGCATCTGGAGTCATAGGGATTCTATGAGAACATATATCCGGATCTACTCCTTTCAAATCTTTGTAACTCCAAGCGAACACATCTCTATATTCGTGCAATAGGGCAACTAATTCTTCTTCTTCTTCATTCGTCAAATCATGCCCAATGTATGTACACTTTTCTTCTTCTCCTTCTATGGCTACAATGATTTTCTTGGTTTTCTCTTGGTTATCATATACTTCTCCAACTTCAGCTTTTCTGCTAGGCATTCATATCATTACTCTTCTATCTTCTATTTCATACTTTTTGAAGTTCTCGGGAACCTCAAACAAGGATTCTTCTTTTTCTGACATGGTTTCTTTCTTCTTCCTTTTCTTACCTTCACTTTTGTCAATCACTTGTGTAGTTAATCTCACCTCATTCATAAGTTCTCTGTGTCTCTGAGGGTGAGTTTCTACTTCGTAGAAGTATTCTTCTTCTGATGCAAAAGGCGGATCCATTATAATTGACTCTAGATTGAAATCGCTCGCATCCTCAAATGCATCAGTGTTAGGTTCACACTCTTCTAAAACTGAATCACACATGATCGACTCTATCGTGAAGACAGAAATGTCATAGCCATCCTCGTCACAGTGGGGTGTCCATTGTTCTTCATTGATGGCTACATCCATGGTTGCTAGGATTTATGCCCAACCATGGGGTTCAAACTCCTCATCTGGAAATACTACAGGTGCATAAGCTGGGTCTTGAAGGGTTTGTGGATGTTGTTCTGCACCTAGAGTCCTAGCTTCTAAGCGTTCTTCCTCTTGTTTTGCTACCTTACACATCCATAAATGAGTGTCCTCGTGTAACCATGAGGGGTTTGACTCTAATGAGTGTACCGATTCCGTTTCTACCTGTGTCTTATGGATGGTGTTCCATTGTATTGGGGGTACATCTTGATGTGAATAGTCTTTAAGATTGACTTTAGTAGTCACTCCTAAATGTTGCAAGTACAAAGAATTAGTTCCCCAATCTTGTACAATTTGCAACTGATGCATGAATGGTCATCCCAATATCATCTCATAAGCATGATTTTTACTAAAATCACAAATGGCAAAGGTATGCTCAAATTCCACACCACAAGTGGTGAGAGATATGCCTTCTAGTAAGCCTAATGGTTTTTCTATGTGTCCATCAGCCATTTGTAGTTTCATCCTGGTAGGTCTCAATGTTGGCTGACCCCAACGTTTCCATGAAGCGGTGGTAGCAATGGCTACTCCGGCTCCTAAATCTAAGATGGCTTGGGTTATTGGAAGATAAGTGTTACCTTCCTCTCCTTCGCTTACATCTCCGATCTTTTCCACGGGTATTTCTGGTACCTTCTTATATGACCCTATCTGTGAGGGTGTAGTAGCAAGCTCAGGGAATTGATTTGCTACATGTTTCCACAGTTTTGGTTTTACCTTTAACAACTCTTCTAGGGTGAGATTACACTGTACTTTAGTGTTCTTGATCACTTCCGTGTTTCTAGGGATCACTGATTCTTCATTCCTCACTATTATCGTGGGTGCTCTCATACTAATGGACTTTGCTTCCCAAGGTCCTGTGAACTGGGGTAATTCTTGTAAAGAATTGGATTCAAATCCTATGTGTTCACTCAGTTGTTCTTCCTCTACATCATCATAAATAGACGGAATGTCCTGGGGAAATTGTTCCTGCAAGTCGTCTATTTCTTGAATAGGAGGATGAGTTCCTTGTTCTTTTCTCCACTTCTCTTCTTGTATTTCTCTAAAAAATTCATGTGAATATCTATGTATGGAAGACAGGTTGTCTTCCCCTTCTGGGTTGGGTACTTGAGACAGGGATGGTGTGTTCCTTTCCTGTGTCTCTGGGGCAATAGGGTTCCTATGCTGATCCTTTTTCTCTTTGCTATCAATCAAGTATTCTAGCCTCTCGATCAGTCCTTGAAAGTGTGGTTCCGGTTTTGCCATGTTATTCCAATTTAGATATCTAGAGGCTTCGAACATTGCTTGTGCTAATTCTACCATCTTCATGCAAAGCTTAGTCCTCTCAATTTCTAGGTCTACTCGAGGGTAGTTCTTGCTCATTTCCGCTACTTGGGGTCCTTCTTTTAAACTTGCTTGATACGCACGAAACATCATGTCTAGGTTTTCTGGTATGGGTTTCGCTAAAACTGATCCTGATTTTTGAGCTAGGTTTTCTTGATTCAATTCTTGTGAAGTCAATTCTAGGATTTTGGCTTTAGATTCCTTGAGACTTCCTTCCAACTCAATTATCTTCTTACTCCACTTTCTCTTAATCCTTTCTCTGGAATATTTCCAAGATTTCGTCTTTTTACTGCTAGATTCTGCAACTTCACTGGTTCCGACTATTTTCTCCTGATTAAGCTGTTGGTTTTGTAAGAGCGCCTGGGCTCTTGTTATAGCTTGGATAGGCACATATGTAGGGTTGGATCCATTTGCGTTGTTTACAATACCTATCACATTGATTGGTGTCACATTTGAAGCGTTAGCAGGGTTCTTAGGACAATCTTTTATGACATGCTCTTTACCACAATCGGCACAAAATCCTTGTATGTTATAGTATTGTGATTGTCCTGATATCGGAGGATGTGGGCAATCCTTTATGAAATGATCTCCTTGGCACCTAAAGCATGGTCCTCTAGGGCCCTGTGGTCTTTGCTATCTCAATTGGGGCCGTGGGTTTGGATTTGTGTACATCACATTAGCATAATCGGGCTCCCAACTAGGTTCCACTGGTGGACTATCGTATTGATATGTTTCCATGTGTTCTGGTGACTCTATGTAGTACGCGGGTGGACTATCTACATGAGTAGAGTCAAAACTGTTTCAGTTTGGGTCACTCTCTGTGATCAAAGGTGAAGAAGGCACTAAGGCCCTACTTAGGTTCTCTTCTACAACAGCATATTTAACTAAGATGACATTCGTTGGTGGGGGTGACTGCTGAGCTAAAACAGGTTGAGGTCTCTGTTGAGCCTGATATGGATAGTTCTGAGGATTGTATTGGTCTTGATACCTACCTCGCTGCGGGTATGCTTGTGGGTAGTTCTGTCTCACTGCTTGTTTGTTATAAGGGCAGTCTTGAGCCATGTGATTTGTGTATCTTCTCTCAATTGTACAGTATTGGCCACTAGGGTTGGCTTGCTGTTGTGTTGCATTGGGGCACACGTTTGCCATATGATCACCACCACAGGTGTAACAACACTTGTTTGTTGTTACCCTAGGCATATGTTTACTAGAAACTCCTAGTTTCTGGGCCACTTTCTCTGCTAGATCCTCTATTGAGCTAGACAATTTTGTGGATGCTAGAGAGGAACAATCTGAGTCCTTATAGACTTTTGAGAGTTCCAACTCGTCTCCTAAGTTATCCTCAATGTCTATACAAATTCTTACACACTGCTCTAGTGTTCTGGGTTCTTTTAGGTGCACATAGGCGCGTAGTTTAGAGCTCAACATGCCATCTAAAAACAACAATACTTGCTTGGCCTGTGAAGGTAACTCTTGTACTGGACATCTTTCAACATATTGTCTAAATCTACGTCCTGCCAGTCTTACTGTTTCCTGAGGGGTCTGTTTGAAACTATGAATCAACGAAGACATGTCATGTCTGATCCCGCTTTTAGAGAATTCAGTGATGAATGACTCTAAAAAGTGATGGATGTCTCTAAATTGCCTTTGTTGCAATGGTTGGAACCTGTTAAAGCTGAATCACACACCTTTATCTTTAGTGTTAGACTTGATAAATTGAGTCTTTTGAACTTGATACGTTCCTACCATCTTTGATCCACAATGCTACCGTTTTAGCCTTAGCTAATAATTGACGGAGGGGGTGAGGAATCTTCCAACCTCAAATCAGTTGCTTTGGTTGCCCTGATGCCCAAGAAGCCACGCTTCCCAAGCCTTGCGTCTTTCACTGCCTTGCTTTGCCTTGCTGTGTTTGCCCTTGATTGCCCTTGCTAGACCTTGAAAAATCCAATATTAGACCAATTTCACAAATGGATGATCAAGCACTTGAGTAGATACACCCTTAAAGGTCCTTTTCCCTTTTGCCCAAAACTTCAATGCCCCCTGGCTTTCTAGTCCCAGCTATGTCAACCTCAAATTAGCTTATCTAAAAATCAACGTATAAAGCTCAAAAAACGGACTTCGGATGAGAAAGATATGAGCGTTCAGGCTCTCGGGGGGTAAAAATTGACAAACAAGTTTTTCTTCAAATATGAGCTAAGGGGTCTCCTATGAGTCTAATCACCCAAAAATTTTCAAAAAATAACCCCAAATTTGGTCAAAAAATCAAACCCTAAAATTGACGTTTGGGGTGAGCAATCGCGATGGTCTGAGATAATCTCGATGGTCTCAGACCGTCGCGATGGTCGAGGTGAACCGTCACGATGGCGTGGCACAATCGCAATGGTCCGATGGAGCGAACAGTCACAATGGTCTGAAAGTGAATGATCGCGATGGCGTGAATGTGAACTATCGTGATGGTCCAAAAATGAACCGTCACGATGGCGTCAGTCAACGGTCAATGCAAACCGTTGTGATGGTCCGAGTGAACCGTCGCGATGGTCACGGGCGCGATGGCATGAGCCAATCGCGATGGCGGGGGGTCAACGAGATCATTGCGATGGTCCAAGTGAACCGTCGTGATGGCTCAAGTGAGCCGTTGCGATGGCCTGAGACCGTCGCGATGGTCCGGCCGAGCCGTCGCGATGGCGTGAGCCAATCGCGATGGTGTGACACAATCGCGATGGTCTGAGCCAATCGCGATGGTCCACCAAAGTATGAATTTTCCAATTACGTTTTTGGATTCGTGTATGCGCGTGTGTCGCCTACCTCGTGGTGAACTCGCTTACCAAAAGTTCTGAAGTTGGCAAACCATCGTGATGGTCTGACACCTACGGCAGATCTCTAACAGAAAGTGAAATTTTACCTTTTTGTAGCCTTCCTGATGCACTGGAGCACTGTACTTGCAAGAAAACTCAAAAACACAGTAGCACATGCAAGCAAAAAAGCTCTCTCTCTCTCTCTCGCATGCACAAATGAGGGAAAATGAGGAGAATGGGTGGATATGGTGAATTTCTAATTTTTTTGGAGTGGAAGATGATGATGCGGTGTTGAAGATGGAGTGTGGGGAAGGTGAAAAACACTAAGAACTAACTAAAAACAACAACAAAAACTGAAATTTTTACCTTCCAACGCCACTTCTTGCTATACTCTTACCATCACACATTCCTCCTAGACTCGATCCCCGGCAACGGCGCCAAATTTGGTGTTGCTCTAGCACAATGGTGAGAACCACGTTAAGAAGCTCCACCTCCTTAATGTCAATCCGCGGAAGAGATAGGAGTGATATGAAGATCGTGAACGTGAGATGTAGTGAGAGTGAAGGTGAGAAGCATGGAGATGCACACACACATACACACACACAACAAAGAACAAGTAAGACACAATGGAAGGTGAGAAATAAACTCTATTGCTCAAGATCTCAATTACAAGGCTCAAAATAGCTCTAAGCTCACATTAGCCAACCTCAAAAATTAGCTCTCTAGCTCTTTTTATAGATTCTAGACTAGTTTTGACCGGTTTCACATCTAGTGACCGGCATAGTTAAAAAATAGGTCCTAAGTGCTATTTGAAGGGGTAAACAGTGTCTAAAAATAACCAAAATTGGTACGCTCATTTTACCTAAGCTCCTAAAGCTCAAGGACTCCTCGGCTTGCACAAAATGGAGCTATAAATTACAAAAAGGGTTTTTCTATGTTACATATGTTACAAGATTGATGAAAATCACTGTTGGAGGTTTTGGAGAATATTTATAAAACATAAATCTTTGAAAAATTGATTCGACTGACTCCCTGCTCTGTCTTTACATGCTTCCGCGTCTTCTATGCCTCTGGCTACTGCCAACACCACCCCATTTCAAATGGTCTTCGGACAAAATGCTGTGTTACCATTGGACTTCCTGATCCCAACTTTAAAAGTAGCACAAGAGCATGAATGGAATGGACACAAGTTATCCTCAAGGATCTTTGATCTAGAACGCTTAGGTGAGACAAGGCTACGCATGGCTGCAGGCATCTATGCTACAAAGAAAAGGCAAAAGGCATACTCCCGATGCACATATCAAAGATAAAGGATTGAAAGAGGGAGACCTAGTATTGGTTTACACACTAAAACAACATGCCCGTAAATTATAAAAAAGAGGATATGGACCCATGATCATTAACAGAATTTCCACTAGCAGTGCAGTTCAATTGGTCACACTAGAAGGAGATATTCTGCCAACCTATATTAGTGGTTGTCGAGTCAAGCAATATCAAGAACCTCTTACAGAGGATATGCTAAAGAGACTCAACACTGCTAAGAAGCGAAAAGAAGAGGAGTTAAGGGTTAGAGAAGAGGCACAGGGTGAGGCTAGAGAATGCATTCGGAGAAATAAGTTAAGATGCCTAGGCTTAGATGTCAATCTTGTGGCCCCAAGATACCACATGGTCATGTGTCAAACATCAAGTGCAATTGCTTCTCCAATAATGGATCGACGTCCTTTTGTACCATAGTGGTAGGACAAGGGAAGAATGTAAGGACTGTGAGAGCATTTATAGACTCCGGTGCAACAACGAGTGCAGTTAGACTTTCCTACTGCCAAGATCTACAATTGAACATCAATTCCATTGAAGCCTATCTCATAGGACTTCGTGGGGTGGAAACCCCTTGTTTGGGTGAGGTAGAGCTTCCCATCTATCCTCAAGATGTTTCAATGAGAGTCAAAATGCTAGTGTGTGAAGATGAGGACCTTACAGAACCACTTGTATTGGGTCAAGACTGGATCTATGACCATGCCGTCAACTTGAACCTCAAAAGGCAAATTGTAGCTCAGTGATGAGTAGCACCTCCTTTAATGTCAATCCGGGAAGACGTGAGGATGGTATGAAGACCTCGAGCAAGTGGCGGCACAAGTGCGTGAGTGAGAAGCGCACAAGCATGCACACACATACACACACACGCACACACACGGCAAGACAAAGAGAGAGAATCAATGGAGTTCTTCGATTACTCTTCAAAAAGCTCTTACAAGTTTGTTTCTATTACCATCTAACCTCAAAAATGAGCTCTCTAGCTCCTTTTATAGTTTTTGACTAGCTTTGGCCCTGTTCAGACCTAGTGTCCGGCCTAGTTAAAAACTAGGTTCCAGGGCTTATTTGAGGGCTCAAACGAGATCTAAAAAATATGAAAATTGGTACGATGGTACTTCTAATACTCCTCAAGCTCGAGGACTCCTCGGCTTGAACAAAATGGAGTTACTAAAAATAGATAATGGTATTTACAATGGTTTTTAGTGATGAAAATCACTATTTTTGTAGGGGATTCTTCTGAAAATTTGACATACACTTCTTGGAGCTCCCTACTTGCTCCCTTTCCTTGTGTGTCCACCTTTTGATGTGCTTCCATGCTTTGTCCTTGACTTTGAGCTTCAACACTCCCCCCCCTCTCGAGTCTGTCGTCCCTGACAGACCCTTGTTGGAAGGGCTGTTCTATGTAGTGCTTTGAGAGGTGGTGTCCATCCGTTGTATGATCTGGTTCCTTGGATTCCAGCAAGAATGTGTCATTGTGAGCTTTCACAACTGCAAGTTGCTCAAAAGAGGTTGTCAAGAGTGATTTGGAGCAACTACTGGCTTCAATTTGCTTCCGAGATATGGATGTTGTTCCCAGGACGTCCGCTAACTCTTCCAAAGATGATGTTGAGAGCAGTCATGCCAACTACTCATAGCCCATAATGAATGATGGGTAAGTGTGTTCGTGCCTGGGTTGAAAAAAGTATGTGCCTTGTGCAAGGCCTGGTAATGTAGCCCTACGCATGCTTACTTGGAAAATGCATTGGAAGAAGTATGGTGCAAAAATTGCGGGTCTTGAGCTAAGTGCTCAAGGGTATGCTGACGAAGAGGTTTCCTAAACTATCATGGTTATGGTGTTTCCAGAGTAAAGATACTTACCATGGAGAAGGTTGATGGATGTTTGTCTCTTCGTGTTGTACACTCGGCCTTTGGGATGGAACATTGTTGATGAATGTCCATGTTGATTGTCCACTGATGAGATCTTTTGAGTGGTGGATCCTCTCTCCTCATATGCAAGAGTCTTCTCCTCCAGAACTACCTTTTGCAGATATCTCCTTGGATGCTCTGGTACATGAAGTAGTTAAGCATCACTCAAGTTGCGGACCTTCAAGCTCTTCATTCCAGATAAGGCAGCAATAATCTCACTGCTGGCCGAGACACACTTCTATCCAAATTGATAAATGCCTAGTAATCAACAGTTCCACCTTCAACTAAGCATGACTCATTCATGTTTCATAAGCCAAACCTGGGAACAAGCTCTCTCCCGCTTTTCTTTCTCCCCCTCTTTTTTTTGTTTTGTTTTTTTTTTTTTTTTTGAGGAAAAGGATATCACAAAACAAGAACACAAAAGTTAGTATCAATAGAAATATTTGACATATGTCACTGTGCTCTTGTGCATGGGATTCTCAAGTGTGTCTATGCACGGCCGTGTAATGTGGCCCTATATTAATGCATGCTTTGGAAATGCATGACCTGAATGGTGCAAAGGACAGGGTTGTGCAAGGAGCACATGGTTGTTGCTCGTTCGAGGCTTTTGATGTCATTTGTGGAGGTTGATGCCGACCTTGGTGGAGGTATCCATTGAGTCTCGAACTGATGTGATCCTCCTTATTGGAGTCCATTTTAGAACATCATTTGGCACTGTAGAGGTCACTTCAGGCGTCTTTCTCTTTGGATGCTTTCTGAATTGTGGTATCCAGTGTGGTTGACGCTTTGGTTCGGTGGAGACTACTTGCACTTTTGGCTTCCAAACCCATATCCTTTTTGCATGTCTTCTTACTAATGTTGAAGAGCTGATTTGATCTTCCTTTGGTCTCTGTACGTGGTTCTTACCCTTTTCTCTTTTTGGCTTCTTTGTTGAAACCTTTTGCATGTGGGAGAACAAAGGTTGTTGTGGATGTAGGAGCTTCTTAGGTACCCACATCTGTAATTGCCCTTGTTGAGCTGCAGCTAACTTCTTAGGCACCCAAACTTGTTGGATACCTTGTGATTGAGCTTGTCTGAGCTGCTTCCTTCGTCTTCTGGCCTGGTTGGTTTGCATGGATGGAATTTGTGGGGGCAAGGTTGGTGGTTGCTCTCCTTTGCGTACCCATATCTGCTTCATCGGTTGAGTTGTTCTGCTTCGCGCGTTCTTTTGGTCTCTCGTCCGGGGAGTCTTTAGTGATTGATCTGCCCTTAGTTGCTGCCTCCTTCTGGCCCTTGGAAAAGAAGGGAGTTCCTTTGCATCTCTGACTCCTTTTTTGCAAATATCATTCCTCTGCAACACATAGTTTTGGACAAGAACAACATGGTCATCTTCATGTGTATTCCTGGAAGGACCAGGAGTCTGTGCCTTTCCTAGTTCCTTGAGTGCTCCATTATCTAACTCTACTGTAATTCGACTATGATTGACCCAAATCTGAAGAAGTCCACTTCTTAAGTTTAAGTTGACTGCTTGGTCATAGATCCAATCTTGACCCAAGACAAGAGGTTCAGTGAGATCCTCGTCTTGACACACTAGTACTTTAACTGTTATAGCCTCATCATGAATATAGAGGGGAAGTTCCACCTCGCCCATGCAAGGGGTTTCCACGCCTCCCAATCCTATGAGATACGCTTCCACAGGATTGACAGTTAACTGCAACTCTTGACAGTAAGACAATTTAACAGCACTAGTGGCTGCAGCTGAGTCAATCAAGGCTCTTACGGTCCTTGCACTCTTTCCTTGTCCTATATCTAGGGTTATGAAAGGTCGTCGATCAATTATCCTATGCGAGCTTGTTCCTGCAACTTCACACATGGCCATAGGATATCCTTGATCTGCACAGTCATTTGTTCTAGGCTGATCTCTACCTTGCCTTCGTAATTTCATCCTTCTGATGCGTTCTAAAGCTTCTGCTTGAGCTTCTTCTCGAATTCGCTTTTCTTCCTCTTTGTGTTTTTTAGCAGTGTTGAGTCGGCTGAGCATTTCCTCCGTGAGGGGTTCCTGATACAACTTGAATCTGCAACCGCTAATATAGTTTGGGAGAACATCACCCTCTAACGTGGCTAATTGTACTGCTCCACTCGTGGAGATCCTATTGATGATCATAGGTCCGTAGCCTCTCTTTTATAGCTTCCTCGCGTGTTGTTTCAGTGTATAGACTAAGACTAGATCTCCTGCTTTTAAGCCTTTATCCTTCACATGGGCATCAAAGTATGCCTTCTGTCTCTTCTTAGCTGCATATATTCCTGCAGCTGCTCTCAGTCTTGTTTCTCCTAATCGTTCAAGGTCAAAGATCCTAGAGGAGAGTTCATGACCTGTCCATTCGTGCTCTTGTGCCACTCTCAATGTAGGAATCAAGAAGTCCAAGGGTAGCACAGCGTTTTGGCCAAATACCATATGAAAGGGGGTGGCTTGGAGTACCATTTTGTAGGCAACTCGGTATGCCCAAACAGCATGGTGTAACTGTTTGTCTCAATCAGAGCGTTTTGTGTTCACTAATTTTGTCAGTACATTGCATAAGATCTTATTAGTGCTCTCAGCTTGTCAATTAGCTTGAGGGTGATAGGGGGCAGACTTCTTGTGTATTACCAAGAATTCTTGGAGTAGATTTTCAATCACTTCGTTCAAGAAATGAGTGCCTCTATCACTTACAAGCTCTATAGGTAGCCCATATCTCGTGAATACATTCTCAAACAAGAATTTAGCAGTTGTTTGAGCATCGTTCTTTGTCGTAGCCTTTACCTCCACCCACTTGGTGAGATAGTCTGTTGCAACAATGATGTATTCCGCATGAGAACCCTTAGCTGGGGGATTAATAGGACCTACGAAGTCTATTCCCCACTTAGAAAATGCACGTCCACCCATCATAGGTTTCAGTGGCATCTCATCTTTGCGTATAGGATACTGAGTTCTCTGACAGACATCACACTGTTTTACATAGGTATGTGCATCCATGTGAAGGGTAGGCCACCAGAAGCCCGCAAATAGTATTGCCTTGATCACCCGATCCGGTCCAAAGTGTCCTCCTGCTACACCCTGGTGAGCAGTTTCCAAGATCTTAAGATATTCACTTTCATGGACACATAGCCTCAGGTAACCATCTTTACCACGCTTGTATAGATTATCACCAATGAGTGCGTAATCCTGGGCTTCTTGTTCTAAACTCCTTTTCCTAGCCAGAGTCATGTCTGACGGGAATGTTTTCGTCCTCAGGAAGGATACTAGTGGTTCACTCCAATCTGGCACAATGGATACTTGATAAAGAGTGGCGTGTTCCACAGGTGGTTTAGTGCAACAGATTGGGCATTCCTTGCACAACTTTTGGACATCCGCTTCCATAGTCGGCCAATGCACTCCGAGTCTCTTTAGGGTCTGTAAAGTTCGTTGCTTTGAGTAGTGTTGCTCTAACGCACCTACATGTGCTAATTGCAACCATTTATTATACTCGTCCTCTTCCACACAACAAGCCAAAATCCCTTGATTTGTGTGCTTGTACATACTTCCTGCCATGATGTGGTACTTTTGGGCTTTTACAACCTCTCTATTCCGTGTGTTTACCACTGGATGGTTAGGCCCATATGTCAATACTGGTACCAATGGCTTAGCCCACTGCGGTACAACTTCCAAATTAAACAAGTAAGCATCAGGAAGGTCATCTGACACTCCTTGTGGGGCTTCTCCCGATGTGAGCCTAGAGAGGTGATCTGCTCTCAAGTGAGTCCTCCCTTTTCTTACCACAACCTCAAAATCATATTCCATTAGCAAGAGAAACCATCTCACTAATCTTCCTGTATTGCAAGGCTTGTTTACGAGATATAACAATGCTTGATGATCAGTAAAAAATTTAAACTTATTTGCAAGCAAATAGTGTCTAAATTTCTTAACTGCATATACCATGCCTAAGCCTTCTCTCTCCGTAGTGGTGTAATTTCGTTCAGCTACATTCAACTGTCTACTGGCATAGGCAATTGGAAGATCCATATTACCTTCACCAGTAGGTTGTGCAAGCACACATCCAATAGCATAATTGGATGCATCCACATGAACATGGAAAGGCCTATTCCAATCTAGTGTGGTCAAGATTGGTGCTGAACATAATCTTCGTTTAAGCTCCTGGAAGGAACTCTCACATTCATCCGTCCACTCAAAGTTTGTCAGAAGTCTGTACATGGGCTTCGCAATGACAGCATACATGTGTATAAATCGTCGGTAATAACCACAATGCCCCATGAAAGCTTGTACTTCCTTGACATTCTTTGGCCTAGGTAGCTCTGCTATGGCTCTCACTTTCTCTTCGTCAGTAGATATGCCATTCTTTGACACTATGTGCCCTAAAATCTTGCCTTGTCTGACCATGAAAACACATTTTTCGGGGTTTAGGCAGACTTGATATTCTCTACATTTGTCAAAGATTTGTCTGAGTTCAGGAATATGGGTTTGTCTAATGTTGGAATGAGCACAAAGATCATCAACATAGACTTCTAAGTTTTTCCTCAGGAACTCTTTAAATACATGGCACATCAGCCTCTGGAAGGTAGCTGGTGCATTGGTAAGCCCAAATGGCATTACTCTAAAAGCAAAAATGCCCCATTCTGTGGCAAAGGCTGTCTTATGCTGATCCTCTGGAGCTATGGCTACTTGATTGTAGCCCGAAAATCCATCAAGGAAGCTGTACACTTCCTTGCCTGCCACTCTTTCTAAGAGATGTTCTGTGATGGGAAGCGGATAGTTAT
The DNA here is from genome assembly GCA_020310875.1 of Ceratopteris richardii. NCBI lineage: Eukaryota > Viridiplantae > Streptophyta > Polypodiopsida > Polypodiales > Pteridaceae > Ceratopteris > Ceratopteris richardii. Next base: position 226,110,460 of record CM035407.1, read on the forward strand.
CTCGAATTGTGGCTGCATTAACCTTTTTCAAGTTAATGCACACACGCAGCTTGCCATTCTTCTTGGGCACCACTACGATGGGGGATACCCATTCAGTGTGCTCAATTTCATAGATAAATCCAGCTTCAACCAATCTATCTATCTCTTCTTTGATCTTAGCAGCGTAATTATCGTTATAAGTATAGGGCTTTTGCTTAGAGGGTTTAGCATCTGAGGTCATGGGGATAGTGTGTGAGCATATATCAGGGTCAACACCTTTCAAATCCTTGTAACTCCAAGCGAATACATCTCTGTATTCTCTTAGCAAGGCTATCAACGCATGCTCTTCTTCCTCTGTTAGGTCATGGCCTATGTACGTGCATCTCTCCTCTCCTTCTTCTAGGGCCACTACTATTTTCTTGGTGGTTTCTTTGTTATCATAGGCCTCTCCTGATTGTGCCTCTCGTTTAGGCATTCTTATCATGACTCTCCTGTCATCTATCTCATATTTCTTAAAATTTTCTGGGACCTCAAACAAAGATTCTTCCTCTTCTGGTGAAACTTCTCTCTTCTTTCGTTTCTTTCCGTCCTCCTTCGGGGTCACATGTGTTGCTAATCTTACATCATTTGTAACCTCTCCATGCCTCTGGGGTTGAAATTCTACTTCATGGAAGTATTCTTCATCTGATGCAAATGGTGGGTCCATAATGATTGACTCTAGATCGGAGTCACTTGCATCCTCAAATGCATCAGGGCTAGGTTCGTATTCTTCTAGAACTGCCTCTCCCATGATTGGCTCTATGGAGAAGACTGAAATGTCATAGCCATCCTCATCACAGTGAGGGGTCCATTGTTCTTCATTGATGGCTACGTCCATGGTTGCTAAAATTTCTACCCAGCCATGGGGTTCGAATTCCTCATCTGGAAAGACTACAGGTGCATAGGCTGGGTCTTGAATGGGTCTATGAGTTTCGTTTGCACCTATTTCTCTGGCCTTTTCTCTCTTCTCTTCCTCTACTGCTACTTTCCACATCCATAAGTGGGTGTCTTCATGCATCCATGAGGATCCTGACCCTATGGAATGCACAGATTCCGTATCATCTTTGGCTCTATGGATGGAATTCCACTGGATAGGAGGTACATCTCTATGAGAGTAATCTTTGAGATTGACTTTGGTCGTAACACCTAAGTGTTGCAGGTACAAGGAATTGGTTCCCCAATCCTGTACCACTTGCAACTGTCGCATGAATGGTCTTCCCAAAATCATTTGATAGGCATGATTTTTGCTAAAGTCACATATGGCAAATGTATGCTCAAACTCGACACCACAAGTGGTGAGAGTTATTCCTTCTAACAATCCTAGGGGTCTCTCTATGTGACCATCGGCCATCTGCAATTTCATTCTCGTTGGCCTGAGTGCTGGCTTGCCCCAACGCTTCCAAAGGGAAGTAGTGGCAATTGCAACTCCAGCACCTGAGTCCAAGATTGCCTTGGTGGTGTAGTCCTGGTAAGTGATGGGAAGATAGGTGTTCCCTTCTTCGCCTTCACACATATCTCCTATCTTATCCAAGGGAATTTCTGGCACTGTCCTATGGGATCCTACCCGGGAACGTGGCTTTGCAACTTCAGGTACTTGACTGGCTACATATTTTCGTGCTTTTGGTCTATCCTTAGGCAGTTCTTCCAAAGTGAGATCGCGCTGCACCTTGGTGTTCTCTACTACCTCTGAGTTCCTAGGTATGACTGAGTCGTCGTTCCTTACCATGACTGTGGGTGCTCTCATACACGTGGACTTTGCTTCCCATGGGCCTGTGAAGTGGGGTAGCTCTTGTATGGAATTAGACTCAAAGTCCAATCTCTCGTGAGAATGAGTACTCTCATGTTCCCCGTAAATAGATGGGATGTCTTGTGGGAATTGGTCGTGTGCATCATCCACAAGTTCAAAGGGAGGGGCGACTTCACTTTCGTTATCCCATTTGTCTTCTTGAATCTCTCGTAGGAAGTCTGGTGCAAACCGATTCATAGACGAAGAAGTGTCTGGCTCCGTAGAATTAGGCACACAAGCAATCTGGGAAGGAGGGCTTATTCTATCGTTGGCTCTCTCCTTGTTCTCATAGATGGCTGGAGCACAAGCTTCCAGGGGAGGATTACTTATTCTATTACTCTTCCGAACAGGCTCATACGCTCCCTGAGAGGGAATGTAGGCAACCTGTGGAGGTACATAAGCTTTTGAGGGAGGCTCATCTGCCTGTTGGGGGGAAAGATAAGCTTCTTGAGGAGGCACATGGGCTTCCTGAAGAGGCTGGCTTATCCGTTCTCTTGCCCTTTCCTTTCTTTGAGGGGCAGGTTCCTTTTCTGATTGTGCAATCAGCTTCTCTATTCTTTCTAGCAGTCCATCAAAGTGCAACTGTGTCTTTGCTGAGCTAGAGATATTAAAGAGGCGGCTAGCTTCGAACATGGCTTGAGCCAATTCCACCATCTTAGCACAAATTTTAGTTCGTTCAAGCTCTAGCTCGGCTCTAGGGTAGCACTTTTCATGATCGGTTATGGTTGGCCCTTCTTGGATTCTGGCCTGATATGCTTTAAGCATCATATTAAGGTCTTCGGGAGTGGGATCTGCTAGGACTGATCCTACTCTAGGGGGTGGTGGGTTTAGGTGAGACGGGTTGGAAGGTGGCTGGTCGGAGGGAGATGGGAATGGTGGTGGTGGAGTCGTGTGAGAGGGAGTTTGAGTTGTGAGTTCAGTTATCCTGGCTTTGGTTTCTCTTATGCTTTCCTCAAGTTCACTCATCTTTTTAGCCCATTGTCTTTTCATTCTTTCTCGACTATCTTTCCAAGCTCTAGTCCTTTTCTTGGTTATGCTCTCAGTTTCACTAGCCTCTGGGACCTTTTCCTGGCTTGCCTCTTGGTTTTGCTGCAATGCCTGAGCTCTAGTGACTATCTGTACTAGTGCGGTGGAAGTGACACTTCCTGAGGAATCTACAACCAACCCAATCACATTAATGGGAGTGATTTTTGGCATATTATTAGGATTTTTAGGGCAATCTCGTAAGAGATGCTCTTTTCCACAATCTTGGCAAAAGCCTTGGATCATCACTGACTGGGGTTGTGTAGGTGGAGGTAAAGGGCAATCACGAATGAGGTGATCTCCTTGGCATCTGTAACACGGTCCTCTTGGGAATGGAGGTCTTACTTGCCTAGGTTGAGGCCTAGGGTTGGGGTTTGTATACATGACGTTTGTATAATCTGACTCCCAACTAGGTTCATTTGGCTCTTCGCTGTAATAGGACTCACCATGTTCTGGAGACTGCATGTAGTACGCCTGGGGACTATCAACATGTGTAGAATCAAAGCTATGGTCACTGGGATCATTTTTAGAAAGCAAGGACGTTATCGGGACTAAGGCTCTATTCAGGTTCTCTTCTGCAGCAGTATACTTTACCGGAATCACATTAGCTGGGGCAGGGGGTTGTTGAGCTAACACTGGCTGAGGCCTTTGTTGGTTTTGATAGGGTTGCTGATACGATTTTTGTGGCCTGCCATATGGTTGTGGAGGGTACGGGTTCTGGTATCTTCCTTGCTGCGGGTATGGCTGAGGGTAGGGTTGCCTAACTGCCTGCTTGTTGTATGGGCAATCTTGTGCAGTATGATTGGTGTACCTTCGTTCTATGGTGCAATATTGGCTATTTGGATTGACCTGGGGTTGAGCCATAATGGGACACACGTTTGCCATATGGTCACCACCGCATGTATAGCACCTCTTCGCTGGGGTAAACCTCGGAATTTGTTTGCTAGAGACGCCTAGTTTTTGGGCCACTTTCTCTGCGAGTTCCTCAATTGATGTGTATTGCGTGGAAGAGTGACTAGATGCACTATTTGAATCTTTGTAGATTTTGGAAAGCTCTAGTTCTTCCCCTAGGTTATCTTCAATGTCAATGCACATGCGTACACACTCTTCTATAGTCCTAGGATCCTTCAGATACACATAGGATCTCAATTTAGTACTTAGCAATCCATCCAAGAATAAAGCCACTTGTTTAGCTGGTGTGGGTAGCTCCGAGACAGGGCATCTTTCTAAGTATTGCCTAAATCTTCTCCCTGCAAGTCTCACGGTTTCTTGAGGGGTTTGCTTGAAGCTGTGAATCAATGATGAGGTATTGTGTCTTATGCCACTCTTAGAGAACTCTACAATGAAAGCCTCTAGGAGTTGGTCTATACACCTGAATTGTCGCTCATCCAATGGCTGAAACCATGTAAGTGTTGTGTTCCTAAGGGTTAGACCGAAGGCATTGTACTGCGTGAATAGATCCTCCACTTGTTCAGCTCTCAAGACTTGCTTGAACTCCGCCACATGATCATAGGGATCTCCTGTGCCATCAAAGTAATTCTTCATGGACTTAACTAGCTGGGTCGGTCTCAAAGTTCTTGTGTGCTCTCTAGGTCTCGGCAGGGGGAATCCATCCACGTTTCTTTGGTTCCTGTGAGCTCTAAGTATCTCAGGTTCTACTCTATTCGTCTCCGTCCTCGTTCTTTCTCTTCCCAGGGAGTTGGCAAAACTTACCTCAGGTTTGTCTCTACTTCTATCTCTTTGAGCCCCATGAGCTTGGGAGGTCCCAGCTCCTTGGTGACCAAAGGACACATTAGACCTTGGTTGGGGAAAAACAAACTCACCCTTCCATGTGTAGGCATGTCTGCCATGCTCAGTGACCACGAAGATTCTCTCTGATGCATTGTCTAGGTAGGTTACTTGGCCTGGGCTATCAGGGTCTTTAAACTCATAGATTGTGAGGGCACTCACTTCCTTAGGTTGAGCAGATTTGGATCTCCAAAAAGCCTCATCGGTTTCTCGGTTTAAAAGCAGATCTATGCTTTTATTATCCTGTGGAATCCACTCACGAGTCATGATTCTGGTCAAGATAGATTTACCACGGGGAGTTCTTGGCTCTCTCTCTAAGTTCCCTTGCTCTATATCACCCATGTCGGTCTCCGCAATCACATTTCCAAACTCATCAGTTCTATCAGGAAGAGTGGTGACTACATATATAGTCCCCTCTTTATCTAGGTATGCTCCATGGGGTTGATCGGGTGGTCTAATCCATGGGGTTGATCGGGGTTCTTAATCTGGACCACCGATCTTCTCAGTCCGTCTTCGTAGATGCGAGCACCTAGACGATTCGTCCTGATGTATTCCAGCTGAGTCTTGTATGGTCCTTCTGGCTTTTCTAGATAAGCCAACCCTGAACTACCTACTGGTCTCTCCATGTGATAGGACATCTCAGAATCACTTGTTTCCGATCTGGGAGTGTATGGGTAATCACTCAACTGCTGGGCCCAAGACCTGGCAGTGTGATTGACACTAGCTTCAGAAGATCTGAGGCTTTGTCTGTCTCGGCCTAAGTGTCTGCCTGATCTAAGGTTCATATGCCTGATTTATTTACCCCCTTGGACTCAAGCACACTCTCGTTGCAAGTTAATTTGCACCAATCACTTTGTTCTTTTGAGTTGAATATTATGTTTATGGTCTTGTCTGAAATCGCGTCGTCAGGAGTACTTAAGTGAATTTCCGCACTTGATAAGTGATCGATTCCCGTTTACCTTTTGTCCCTTAGGGTTTTCGCACTTATGACCTATTTACTTCTTGCACTTGGTTGATTAATACTCTTGGACTTGATTCGTGCCTAACGTTGCCCTAATTAATTACCACACCTAAGTCGTACTTAGCCTAGGCTAGGAATTGACAAAGGAGGGTTGAGAGATCTTCCAACCTCAATTAGCTGGTTGACCAGACTGCTACACAAGCCCAGGGAGCCTTCTCCCAAGCTTGGTACTCACCCTTGCTAGCTTGCTTTGGATTGCCTTGAGTGCACACAAAGTTCCTGCAAAATCTCACCAGTTAGTATAGCTTTATTACCACAAGTAATTGGAAGACACACATCAATATTTTTAGTCCCCCTGGAGTAACTCACTGTACCCCCTGAATCTGAGAACCACTTAGTTCCACCTAAAGGTCAACTTAAAAATTCATGTTCTAAAACTCCGCGTATGATTCCACGTAGAATTTTCAACGAGTTTTCCAACGAGACCAAAATCTCATCAATCGGAGTTCGTATGGTCAAGTTATGACCATTCAGGCACTAAAGGGTCAAAACAGGCACTCAGGGTTCAGGAGATCCCTCTCTGGTTTCTAGGCCTTTTGCCCACTTCCAAGGTTCTAAAGTTATACCAAGGTGCCTAAAATTAAGCTCAACTACCCTTCCAATCACTCAAAAAATAACCCTAAATTTTCATGCGTTAAAGGCCGTGTATCGCGATAGGTCGGGTCGAGGTGTCGCGATAGGTCGAAGTGTCGCGATAGCTCGTGAGGTGTCGCGATAGCTGGTGAGGTGTCGCGATAGGTCGTGAGGTGTCGCGATAGGTCGAAGTGTCGCGATAGCTCGTGAGGTGTCGCGATAGGTCGAGGTGTCGCGATAGCTGTCGAAGTGTCGCGATAGGTCGTGAGGTGTCGCGATAGGTCGAGGTGTCGCGATAGCTCGTGAGGTGTTGCGATAGGTCGGGTCGAGGTGTCGCGATAGGTCGAAGTGTCGCGATAGGCGGTAAGTGTCGCGATAGGTCGAGGTGTCGCGATAGGTCGGGTCGAGGTGTCACGATAGGTCGGGTCGAGGTGTCGCGATAGGTCGAAGTGTCGCGATAGGTCGGAAGTGTCGCGATAGGTCGGAAGTGTCGCGATAGGTGGGAAGTGTCGTGATAGGTTGAAGTGTCGCGATAGGTCGTGAGGTGTCGCGATAGGTCGGGATATGGTGAATTTTTCTGTTCTGTCTAGTGATCCTGGGAGCTCTAGGCCTGCGCAGTGTCGTGGTGCACTCAGAATCGTGATTGGGTGAAATTTTCGGAGTGTCGTGATAGCTCGAGCTCAACGCCTCGGGGACTGTGCAGACAAATTCTGTACCTGCTGAGCTTGCTGGATATGATGATGGAGCTGCCACCTGCAAGAAGCATGCAAAAAACACACAAAGGCAAGCACACACACTCGCTCTCTCTCAAACTTGCACACAACCAATGAGGGAATGATGAGGAAGAGGGAATATGTAGTGGAGAAGGAGGTGGAGGTGGAGATGGAGAAGGAGGTGAAGATGAAGATGGAGATGGAGAAAAATCAGAAATTTACCTACTACTTACCATTCCAACGCGTCCTCTCTACGTCTTACCATCACACGCTCGTCCTCAAAGCTCGATCCCCGGCAACGGCGCCAAAATTTGGTGTAGCTCAGTGATGAGTAGCACCTCCTTTAATGTCAATCCGGGAAGACGTGAGGATGGTATGAAGACCTCGAGCAAGTGGCGGCACAAGTGCGTGAGTGAGAAGCGCACAAGCATGCACACACACGCGCACACACGGCAAGACAAAGAGAGAGAATCAATGGAGTTCTTTGATTACTCTTCAAAAAGCTCTTACAAGTTTGTTTCTATTACCATCTAACCTCAAAAATGAGCTCTCTAGCTCCTTTTATAGTTTTTGACTAGCTTTGGCCCTGTTCAGACCTAGTGTCCGGCCTAGTTAAAAACTAGGTTCCACGGCTTATTTGAGGGCTCAAACGAGATCTAAAAAATATGAAAATTGGTACGATGGTACTTCTAATACTCCTCAAGCTCAAGGACTCCTCGGCTTGAACAAAATGGAGTTACTAAAAATAGATAATGGTATTTACAATGGTTTTTAGTGATGAAAATCACTATTTTTGTAGGGGATTCTTCTGAAAATTTGACATACACTTCTTGGAGCTCCCTACTTGCTCCCTTTCCTTGTGTGTCCACCTTTTGATGTGCTTCCATGCTTTGTCCTTGACTTTGAGCTTCAACACAAATTCTTCAAGTTTGGGCACATGATCAATGTATTACATTAGAATTAGACAATTGCATTCTCACAAATCCAGAGGTCATACATTCTCTTAGTTCTTCTGACACTAATCTTCCTAAAGAAAATGTTGTGTGTGTCAAAAACCCTACGACGCAAAAGGACTCAATCATGGGAGCACAAGCTCAAAGGCCAGAAAACCACTCTTCTTCTTCACAGACTAATGCAAGCGTAACTCGACCAAAGAGGCAAGCAAAAAAGACATCTGCTATATCAACTAGACAGACAAAATTCAAGAAGAAAGAAGCTGAGGGCATGAAGCAGATGTGGGTACGAAAAGGAGAAAAACCACCAGCTTTGCCACTACCATTCCCATCGAAGCAAGCTAACCATGCTAAAAGAAGCACCAAGAAACGAGGACAAGCTCAATCCCAAGGTCTCCGACAGATTTGGGTACCAAAGCAATTAATGAACGCCAACCATAATCCCATTCAAATTTGGGTGCCAAAGAAATTAGCTTCAGCTCAACAAGGGTGATTGCAAATGTGGGTACCCAAGTCACTCTTACATGCACAAAACAATATGATCTCCTTCACGAGAAAAATCTCAACAAAGCAACCATGGAGAAGCAAGAGCCGACACCATGGATCGAGACCAAAAGAAGATAAATTAATCTCCCCACCGGTAATAAAAAGACGACCAAACAGGGTATGGGTGTGGAAGCCAAAAGTACCACTAGCTTCCATAGTGCCAAAGAGGCAACCATGCTGGATACCAAAATTCAGAAACCACCCAAAGATACAGAGGACAATGCTTATGCCTATAGGGAAAAATACTATCCTGAAAATGGATCCCTATAAGAAGGATTACATCATTTCAAGATCCACTGGCTACCTTCAACAAAGACCGCATCAGCATCCACCAACAACATTGAAAGCCTCGATGTGCAACAACCATGTGCCTTTGGCATAACCTTGTCTTTTGCACCATTCAGGTCATGCATTTCCAAAGTATGCATCAATATAGGGCCACATTACAGGGCCGTGCATAGACATGTTTGAGAATCCCAAACACATGAGCTACACTCGACATATGTAAAATATTTTATTAACATCTTTCTTCTTGTTTTGTGACACTTTTTAAAAAAAAAAGAGAGAGGAAGATGAAATAGGACCAAGTGTGCAAATAGTCCCATCAAGGAATCATCATCAAGGACATCCGTCAACAAGAAAGAAACACTAAAGATCAGTCACTATGATGGGAGTACAACATGAAGAGATAAACATCGACCAACCTTTCACCATGGTAAGGATCGCCTACTTCAACAACATTACAACCATGATAGTTTAGGAAACCTCTTCCTCAGCATACACTTGAGCACCTTGCTCAAGACCCAACTTCTTGCACCATAATTCTTCCAATGCATTTCGCAAGTATGCATGCATAGGGCTACATTACAAGGCCGTGCACAAGGCACCTTCTTCTTTCAACCCATGCACTAATGCTCTTACCCATCAGTCCTTATGGGTCACGAGTACTTGGTATGGAAACTAGGGAAGCCATCTTTGGAAGAACGAGAGGACATCCACGGTACAACATCAGTACCTAGGAAGCAATTCACAATAGATAGCTGCTCACAATCAACATCGACAACCTCTTTTGAGCAACTACCAACCTTTGAAAGCCAAGAAGTATACCCTCTAGCTCAAATCCAAGGAAGAAGTACATACATTGGGCACAACTCAAGAATAGGCTAGTAGTGGAAAACTCACGAACCTGACAGCCGACCAGGCTACATTGGGAAGATGGATCGCTCTTGCTGATACATGAAGGACACTACCTCTCAATGTACTACATTGAACAACCACTACAACAAGGGTCTGTCAGGGATGACAGACTCAAGAGGGGGGGGAGTGTTGACAATCAAGGTCATGCACAAGCATGGAAGCGCATCAATGAAGTGGACACACAAGAACAAGGAGCATGTAGGGAGCTCCAAGAAGCACATTTCAAGTTTTCATAAGAAATCCCTATAAAAATAGTGATTTTTATCACTAAAAAACCATTGTAAATACCATTTTCTATTTTTACAACTCCATTTTGTTCAAGCCAAGGAATCCTTGAGCTTAAGGAGTATTAGAAGTAGCATCCTACCAATTTTCATAATTTTTAGACTCTGTTTGAGCCCCCAAATAAGCCTTGGAACCTAATTTTTAACTAGGCCGGACACTAGGTCTGGACAGGGCCAAAACTACTCAAAAAAACTATAAAAAGGGCTGGAGAGCTCATTTTTGGGGTTGGCTTGTTGTAGATTTCAGCATTTTAAGAGAGTTCTTTTGTAATTGAAGTCCTTCCATTGTTCCACTCTTTGCTCTTACCTTGTGTGTGTGTGTGTATGTGTGTGCATGCTTGTGTGCTTTCACTCACGCACTTGTGCCATCACTTGCTCATAATCTTCATACTAGTCCTTACGTCTCCACAGATTGACATTTATGAGGTGGAGCTCATCACGTTGGTACTTGCCATTGTGCTAGAGTGACAGCTATGGTGTAAGCTACTCAACATATACAAATGATCAGCAATAAGCTCAGTAAATGGGGGCTTATTTGGTCACGAGGATACAAGTCTCTTTTATAGTGACTTTCTTCAATTTGAATTTGAAATTCAAATAGAGCTCCACCTAAAAGTGTTCCTCTAAATGAGGAGATATTTCTCATGAGAACTCCTAACATATTGTTCTCCTAACTCCACGAGTTTAGTGGCATTACAAGATTCTTAATGGTTTAACCATGGTAAATGATCACAAAATTACAAGCAATGGGTCATGTGACTCATCCATGTTTCTTCATGTGTTTCTTCAAGTGAAGCCAAATGTGAAGGCTTGTCCAATTGCTCCAACATGACGTACACATCAAAGACAAAGGCTTTAAAAAACGAGATTTAGTCCTTGTATGTACATTGAAGCAACATGCCAAGAAGTCAAAGCAACATGGGTACGAACCATTACTGATTAATAGAATCTCAATGAGCGGAGCGGTGAATCTAGCCACATTAGATGGGGATATACTTCCCAACTACATAAGTGGATATAGAGTGAAAGGATATATGGAGCCATTAACAGACGAGATGTTAGCATGACTCATAGGAGCACAAAATCGAAAGAAGGAAGAGGAGAGAATTAGAGAAGAAGCACGCCAGGAAGCCTTAGAGCATATCAAGAGACAGAAAGAGTGGATATGACAAAGGGATGAATGATATCTATAGGGAGAGGTACCTATACCCATGGCCAACTACCAAGTCACTAATGCCAATAATGAGAGCCTTAGCATCTCCCAACCATCCTTGAACCTAGGAGTCGGAACCAAAGAGTATGAGCTAGTAGATGCTCTGACTGACTCAAGAGCGGCTCTCAGCAGCATACGAATGACGTTGATTATGCATGGCCAAACCACCATAAGTCCCACTAAAGCATGCATGATAGGAATTGGAGGTCAAATTATAGAATGTGTTGGAGAAGCCCTAATATCCTTTCATTTAGGAAATTCCATGATGGAGCAAAGCGTTTTGGTATGCAAAGACGAAGACCTAATTGAAAATATGATGCTACAGCAAGATTGAATTATTGAGAACAAAGTGAGCATTCATCTAGCACAAAGATACATATCAGCCAAAATAGGGCATAAAGAAATCTTCAGCTTGCTGGAAGACCGGTCGTCTCAAATTCATAGGGTCACCAAACCTAAGGAAGAAAACTTAGAAAAGTATTTAGAATATGAATCAATAAAGAGTATACCCCAAGAATACCCTAATCTAGAATTGCCTGCAAAGAAGGATGTGCTGCTTGATGGTGTGACCACCTCGCCCATGAGAGATGCACCTAAGAGAGAGTGTGAGGACATTACCTCTAAATCTATCTGCACTATAAGAAGAAAACCCACATGGACGTCTATTGTTCAAACAGCACACTCATGTAATACTTGCCTACAATGGGTATAGAAGGATTGAATGACTAAACCAGACAACTCAACATAGAAGCAGATCAGCCACTCACTGAAGACAAGAAGAGACAACCATTATTCACAATTGCAATCCGAATCACGAAGGCTTCTTGAATCACAAAAATTACATGCATCTCCACTCTGAGTTCCAAACATAGATTTTTAATGAATCTCCTCACTCAAGAGTGCTCCACATATGTCATCATAGACCAGTTTGCCACCAAGTGCACTATTGCTAATAGCTATGAAAAAGGTATCCCATGATGATGGCAAGGTGCATAACAACAAGACTGCTTTCATTTCATTATCCATATCCATTTTCTGAGCCTATAACGAGGAGAATAGACCATAAAACTCATCTAGATGAGCAACAATACTATCTCTGTCCTTCATTGAAAGGTCATATAACTCTCTCATCAGATACACATTATTTGTTACAGTTTCTTTTTCATATGTATCACATAACTTCTTTCAAAGCTACTCTGCACTTTCACGGTCTAATATTGTAATGTAAACATTATCTACCACGTGCAATTGAATGGGAGACCTAGCCATTTCATCTAACTCATCCCAATCATCTTCATCCATGTCAGTAGGCTTTTTTGAGATTCCATTTACTGGCTTCCATTGCCTCCTTTGGATCAGCACATCTTTAATCTGATTCTTCCATAGAGCAAAGTTTGTGCCATCAAATTTTCAGATCTCAAAATGAAAGTTATAGCTCCTCCTCGAAACACTAGCACTATGTTGGTGCAAATATCAAGCCTACACATTTGGCTAGAGTTTATTAACAATTGAAGCTCCATGGAAACCATTACTAGGAAGTCTTTATCTTTTACCATTTGTAAAAGTCACTTTGACTTGGAAGAATAACTGTAACCACCACTAAACTCATGGAGTTTGTTAGTTAGAAAAGTTACGACTCTAATAGAGAGAATATCTCCTAGATTAGAGGATCACTTTTAGTGAGAACCAATGAACAATTCAAAATGTATCATCTATAAAAGATGGCTGGAAAACTCACGGGATAGAAGACTCCGATTCCAACTCTTTGTTAATCATTTTTGTAAGAGAGTGAGGCTCAAATCATATCCTACACTACTCATTATCATTAAGCATTGATTATCATGCCTATGATCTTGTACAATATTGTGTTCTAATAGAATAGATCAATACTTCTCATCTATGGTCTCTCTGTCATAGTCACTCATAACAATCAACTTGTACTACTCATATCTCAGTCAATCCTTTACCATTTTCCGTGTTCTATAGCTTGTTGCAATCAGCTCCAAGTTCGATACATGCTCATAAATTTTGAAGATAATCCGTTCATCCAATTTGGAGAAAAGTGTGTCGACGCGCTCACTAGTCAAACTCTATAGATGTCCTAAAAAATCGGGGGTAATGATTTGGTTGCTAAATTGATTGCCTATGTATAGTGCATCATTTTAAGTCATTCTACTTGGAATCATTAGCTCATTAAGCTAATTTGATATCTCCAAAAGGAATTTTTATAATTCCTACTGTACTGGAAGCACTGAGCATAACAAGCAACAGGTGTGTGAACAAAAATAGAAGGTTTTCATTCATCCTTCAACTTGCAAGTAGTCTGTTTTGATTCAATCATTTCTCACATCATTTTCAAAGTGTCATTGGAAAGCTAAGAGGGCCCACAAATCAACTCTGAAGCTACAAGGGGCTGGTACAAAGTAGGATTTGGTAGTACCTACTCATTTCTTGGAAAGTCCATCCATCTTTCCCAATAGGAGAAGAAATTGAAGAGTAGCAGATTGTAAGACAAGTAATCAATGGTATTAAAGCTGATGACAAATGGGAGAGCTTTGCAAATGCCATGGACTTGTACATGGACATGCAGATTCCAGACCTTACCACTCTCATGGGGCATTTATTTACCCATGAAGCCAAGCTCAACAAGAATGGAGATTCATCAAGAGGTAATAGCTCTTTTGCCCTATATACTGATAAAACTAAGTCCAAAGAGGAAGGGAAGAACAAGAAGGTTGAGGATGAAGGAACTACCTCCCAAAGCTAACTATGCAGGGAGAGGTAGAACCTCGAGAGGAAGGGGTAGAGGAGGTAAACAAGGTAGGGGGAGACCTTATAACTCCTCACCATGTAATATTTGTGGATTGTCAAATCATTCTACAGATGAGTATTACACGAACTTCAAGAGTCAGAGAGGGTAGAGGTTATCAAAAAGGTGGATACACACAATCAAGAGGGAGATTCAACCACCATCAAGGATACAGTAACAACTACAACAACAACTACAATAGAAACTACCAAGGAGGCTACAAATCAAGGAAAGATTACAACAACTATATAGAGGAGCAAGAAGATTCTCTTTTGATTGTGAATATGACTTCAAAACTAGGTATAAATGATGACCATCTCTTCTACATTGACTCAGGATGCTCAAACCATGTGGCAAACAATGTAGCTCTTCTCTCTGGCCTTGAGGAACCAAAGGGTAAACATCAGGTACAAACAGGTGATGACACCAAGCACTGAGTGATTAAAGTAGGAAATGTTAAGACCTCTGATGGAAATAGAAATCTGTTGAGTAGGGTTCCATATGTACCCACAATTACCAGTAATTTGATGAGTGTTGGACAGATTGTGGAAAAGGGTTTGCAGGTCAGGTTCAACCAATATGGAGCATTTATGGAGGATCCCCAACATGGATTCAAGAGAATTATCAAAGGAGAAAAGCCATGTAGATTATTCACTTTTGAACTTGAAGATACAAGGAATATTGCACTTTATGGTTACAAAGATCAAACACTATTAGAGCTTGAAATTTGGCATAAGAGATTAGGGCATATTGGTGAGAGAACTTTAAAGCAAATATGTAGAGACCAATGTGTGCTTGGGATACCTAATGTATCCAAGCAACACATGATTTATAAATGTGGTGCTTGTCAGTTTGGAAAATCTCACAAGCTACCCTTCCCAAGGAAAGGCTATATGCATGATGGATACCTAGAGCTTGTCCATACAAATGTATGGGAACCAAGTAAGGATCCCTCAATTTTTGGATCAAGGTATTATGTATCTTTCATTGATGACTTCAGTAGGTGGATTGTATTGTACTTTATGAAGCACAAAGATTGTTGGTGCAAGAAAATCAACAATTGAAGTTTTGATGAAGTTTTGAAGTCAAGGATTGAAGAAAAGATCAAGTCATGAAGCATGAAGAAAGTATATGTTCAGCGAATGAAGATATGTATACATATGTACATTAACTTAGAGTTAGCTCACTTATACTTTTGTATGGTTATGAGCTTGTACATATTTGCCTATATATACGATGAAAAATGTCGGGGGAAATATGAGAGAGTATGAGAGAACAAGAATTGAAGAGAATTAGAAGTCATTGGACACTTGTGAAGTGATTAAGATAGCTCTCTCATCTAGATGTAAAACTTTTGAGTAATGAAGAAAAGTTGCGCCCGATTTTTCTCTATGTTCTCCTTCTGTGTTTGATCAATTCAAGAATCCTTTTGTAGGTGTCTAATTCCATAGTTAATGAGTCTATGGTTAAAGTTTGAGAGCCTAATTGTAAACAGACTGTGAGAATTATGAGTAGGAACATTCATATGTGAGGAAGTGTTGAGTGTCTTCTGGAACAGGCGCAATCCCGATGGTCAAAGAAATGGTCAGTTCTCAGTGCACAGTGTAAATTTTTGCACAAATCAGGAGTCAAAATCTAAGTTGGGAGGTAAGCCATCCATGGCTAAAAGCATTTGCATAAATGGGTTCTAGTTGGGGAGAATCAAGCTTTAGAAGTTATAGGTGTCAAAGTCGACTGTTAAAGCAGATAGTATCTTGCTTGTTAAAGCAACTGATGATGGGTTCATTTACATGTGCATATATGTTGATGATATACTTATTACAGGTACAAATGAGAAAGGAATTCAAAGCCTAAAGAAGCAAATGGAGAAAGAGTTCAAGATTAGTGACTTGGGAGATTTGTCATATTTATTGGGCATGGAGATCTCATACACTCAACATGGAGTGTATGTAACTCAAGAAAGGTATTTGAAAGACTTGTTGATCAAGTTTAAAATGGATGATTGGAGGGTAGCACCTACTCCAATGGAGGTGAATCACAAATTGCGTAGATATGGAGGAGAACAATTTAAGGACATGAAGCTATATCAAAGTTTGGTTGGTAGTCTGATTTATGCTACATTAACTAGGCCTGACTTGTCCTATGCAGTTGGAGTATTATCTCAATTCATGCATTTCCCTAGGAAAGAACATTGGGTTGCAGGACAAAGAGTGTTGAGGTATTTGCCTATATATACAAGGAAAAATGTCGGGGAAAATATAAGAGAGTATGAGAGAACAAGAATTGAAGAGAATTAGAAGTCATTATACACTTGTGAAGTGAGTAAGATAGCTCTCTCATCCAGATGTAAAACTTTTGAGTAATGAAGAAAAGTTGCACCTGATTTTTCTCTATGTTCTCCTTCTGTATTTGATCAATTCAAGAATCCTTCTGTAAGTGTCTAATTCCATAGTTAATGAGTCTATGGTTAAAGTTTGAGAGCCTAATTGTAAACAGGGTGTGAGAATTATGAGTAGGAACATTCATATGTGAGGAAGTGTTGAGTGTCTTCTGGAACAGGTGCAATCCTGATGGTCAAAGAAATGGTCAGTTCTCAGTGCACAGTGTAAATTTTTGCACAAATGAGGAGTCAAAATCTAAGTTGGTAGATAATAAATCTATGGCTAAAAGCATTTGCATAAACTGGTTCTAGTTTGGGAGAACCAAGCTTTAGAAGTTACAGGTGTCAAAGTCGACTGTTAAGAACTATAGTTTTAGACATAGGTGACTTGTTGAGCACTTTACACATTTGATAAGTCAATGAATGAGTTATGTGCAGTAGACTTTCTGTGTAGACATCTTCTTCACAGTTTGTTCAAGATTTTGGTAGTTGAGTATTGATCCTCCAAATTGGTGAAGGTTTTAAGTTATTCTTGATATAGAGGTGCTCTAATTTCAAGGATAACTTGTTCTTTTGGAGATTAACACTCTCCATCAAAGATGAAGTATCGAGTTGCTTTAAAAAGTATCTTGCGCTTATTGAGAACCAAATAAGGAGAAGCCTTAAGAGACTAAGGTTAGATGGAGGAGGTGAGTACTTCTCAAATGAGTTTGATGCATTCTTGCAGGATAGAGGAATCAAGAGAAAAATTACAACAAGGTATACCACTGAGAAAAATGGGGTGGCATAGAGGAGAAATAGACTAATTATTGAAACAGCTAGGTCAATGTGAAATGAGAAAAAATTACCTAATTACTTGTGGGCAGAGAGTGTATCTACTGCCACTTATCTTGTAAACAGGTTTTCATCTAAATCTCTTGATGGGATGACCCCATATGAAGCATGGGATGGTAGAAGACCTTCACTTGATCATTGCAGGATCTTTGGATGTGTTGCTTATGTGCATATCACTTCTCAAATAAGAGGTAAGCTAGACCCTAAGGCAGAAAAGTGCATCTTCATAGGGTATGACTTAAATTAGAAAGGATACAAGTTCTACAATCCTTCCAACAAAGGATTCATGGTCAGTAGAGATGTTGTCTTTGATGAGAATGACTCTCGGTTTGAAAGTGAATGCAGGAAAGTAAAGCTACCTTATGACTTGGAGGAGGAGTTTCCAAGCCTCACTAAGGAGGAGCCTAATCAGATTGAAAACATCAACCTAGATGATGAGGACATCATCAACTTAGAAGAATTCAAGGCATGGAAGTCCAAAGGCAAATTCAAGATGAAGAAGTTGGAGGATATACCTGAATCATCCAACCAAGCAGTCAGAAGATCACAAAGGGAGAGCAAGAAGCCAATCAGATATGGGTATGACACTTCCTTAGTTACTAAGCACTCTGTTTATCTTGCAAAAGACTTGTCATTTGAAGAACCATCATCATATGAAGAGGCAAAGACCAAAACAGAATGGAAGGAAGCTATGGATGAGGAAATTGAAGCACTCAAGGAGAATGCTACTTGGGAACTAGTACCAAAGAAGTAGTCTATGAAGGTAATTGGTTCTAGATGGATCTATAAGATCAAAAGAAATTCTGATGGATCAATAAGTAGGTACAAAGCTAGACTTGTGGCTAAGGGTTTTTCAAAAACCCAAGGAGTTGATTATGAAGAAACCTTCTCACTTGTGGCAAAAATGCCAACCATTAGGGTATTGGTAATTGTGGCTGCATCAAAGAATTGGAACATGTATCAATTGGATGTAAAAAATGTACATGTCTCAACCTCTTGGCTATGAGGATCCAAGCAAGGTATCATATGTATGTAAATTAAACAAAGCTCTTTATGGATTGAAGTAGGCACCTAGGGCATGGAATCATAGATTGACTACATACCTTCAGGATCAAGGATTTATCATGAGCAAAGCAGATACATATCTGTTTGTCAAAAGAAGTAATTCAGAGGTTATATACCTATGTGTATATGTTGATGATATCATAGTTATAGGTAATGATGCTAATGGCATCAAGCAGATCAAGAATCAAATGATGCAAGAGTTCAAAATTAGTGACCTTTGATAACTAAAATATTTTCTTGGACTTGAGTTAGTCTATACTAACTCTGGAATTTACATTGCTCAAAGAAAGTATACATAGGACATGTTAAAGAAGTTTTAGTTGCAGGATGCCAAAGTTGCAAGTACTCCAATGGAGGTAAACCAAAAATTAACTTCTCATGAAGGTGATGTGCTTGAGAACATTACAGGTTACCAAAGCATAGTGGGAAGCTTGAACTATGTTACATTGATAAGGATTGATATTGCTTATGGAGTAAGTTTTCTAAGTCAGCCTATGCATAAACCTAGGGCACCTCATTTGGAAGCTACCAAGAGGATCTTAAAGTACCTTAGAAGGAGTACCTCAGGTTACCTATCATTTGCAGGTGATAAACCTATATCATGGTCTTCAAAGAAGCAACTTACTGTTGCTTTATCTTCAACAGAGGCAGAGTATAGAGGACTGGCCAATGCTACTCAAGAGGCCATATGGATCAGATTGTTATACACAGACTTAGTTTTGCATACTACATCTCCAATGATTTTTGGAGATAATACAAGCTCATTACATCTTGCAGCAAATCCTGTTTATCATGCTAGGACCAAGCATATAGAGGTCCACTATCATTATGTGAGAGAGAAGCTATTGAGCAAGGAAATTCAGTTGGCATATGTTTCAACTAATATGCAATGTGCAGACTTATTCACTAATGCATTAGATGGTACAAAACTTTGCAGGTTTAAGTCTATGATTGGATTGCAGGATGTTAGAAGATGTATTTTTTGAAGCCTTTTGGAAGAAAAATAATTGTAAAATGACAAAAACTTGTAAAAATATTTATGCAACTGTTGTAAAAATAAGGAAGAGTCTTCCTTATGTAGGATAGAATCTTATGTAATTTTTCTAGAATTTTTGGAAACTCCTAGATAGCATATTTTTAGAATAATAGAAGGAAAAGACCAAAATTCAAGTGTGAAAGGGACACTTGAAAATGTATATAAGATAATTTCCTCTATTATGAGGGGGTTGGTTAATCATTTGTTTACATGCTATCCAAGTGAATAGAGAAAGAGTTTCCTGCTGAAAATCGTGTTTTCTCCTCTTTGTGTGGTTTCCTTGATTTGTGAGTCCAATTCTTGTGTATCTACGGAGATTTGTGAGCTTCTATTGTGTAAATCTGTTGAATGTGTGTGAAGAGAGCTGAATACTGATGTGTTGAGTGATAAGTTGATGAAGAATGGTGCTGGAGATGAAAATCGTCTGTTTTCACAGAATCGTGATTGTCTCGTCTGTATGGTACAGGTAATATTTTTGAGTTTTGACTTCATAATTGTGTTCTGCTGATGAAATAGCATGTATTAGACACCAAGATTGTAGAAAATGGTGGAGATTTGCTCAAGATAATCCAAACCCTAGAAATTCCTCTTCATTTTCACCATTCTCAGAAATCCAGCCATTATTCTCTTATTTCTTGGATTCTATCATCTAGAAGGGGTTGTGGTCTCATGAATACTTCCAGGATTGATAAAATAAAGATGTATTGTTAATTCTTTATGCTAAATGATTGGAGAGGACAACTCCAAAGATCAATAACAAACATTTTTTGGCGCCGTTGCCGGGGAGTATTTCAAAAGCTTCATTGAAGTTGGACCTTGCTGGATCTTCTATTGTTGATGGTAACAAACACATGGAAAAGGTAACGCTCTTTAATCAAGAAATGTGAACATGAAAAGGTAGATGTCTTTGTTTGTCTTTTGGGAAAAGAAAGCAATAGATCATCTTTTAGAATTGGAAGTGCTAAAATTTTTGTAAATTGATAGTTTCTCATCTCATTTTTTGAAGTAAAAGTGCAGGTGTGTGAAAGATTTGAATCAAGAAAGCTGAAGATGAGGTAACATGTGTCTATTCTTGCATTTTTGGAGCGCTTTTTGACCAAGTACTAGGCAAAATTGTTGATCTTGGGAAGATAACATGGTTGCATTAAGGAAAAGTCAAGTAAAGTAGCTAGATGCAAGTAGAAAAGATTCATTTGTTAACCAAGTCAAAGCATAAATCTTGAAAAAAAAAAGCGGATTTGCATTTTGAAGAAAAAATGGTTGAGTTTATCTTTGCAAAAATTGATACTTGCATTTCATAGCACAATTTTTCTTTTAGGACTTTTTCTCATGAACTGTTTTGATAGCTAAGCCATAAGAGAGTATAACCAATCAAGGAACACAGGATCAATAGATCACCAAACAAGAAACCCTAAGTGAAGTGTTTACCTTAATTTAAGGCAAAATACTAAAAAGAATTCATAAAATTCATTAAAACAACCAAACAAATTTCTTTTCTTCTTAGGAAGTTGGATTGAAGCTTTGTTGATAAGAGTAATAGGGACCAAGTGAAAGAAAAGCAAAAATTTGTCAAAAAAATAGAAAATTGGAAAAACACGATTCTTTGCACAAGATCGCGATTTTCTGAGTAATGTTGTGATTTTGATGCAAAAGTACAGGAGTCTGTTGAATGGCAATTGGTAGAGGGTATTGAAGGGGAACAAGAGAAAAGAATACTCAAATTTGCACAAAATAAGAAGTACAAAAAAAACACGATTTTCTGCACAAAATCGCGATTTTCTGTAAGAGAAATTTTCTGAAATTTTCAACATATTTGGGTTTTTGGAGAAAGATAATTGCAAGAGATTTCATCAAAATTGGGTAAGTGAAGTTGGACAAATGAAAGAGTGAAAAAAAGTGGAAATCACACAAAATCGCGATTTTCTGGACACTATAAAATTGTGGAATTGCAAGAAAAACTCATTTGAGTGAGTGTGAGAGAGAGTGAGAGCAAACAAAAAAATCACGATTTTCTGCAGCCAACTATTGTGGAGAAGTTTTCAATCAAGCAAGCAAGGTAAGGGGCCTCAATATTATTTCCTTACATTTGGTTACATTCTAGTGATCATAAAAGGCAGAAAATAGAAGTTATTAGAAAAAGACAGAATCGCGATTTTAAGTTCTGGAATTTTTTTGCAAAAAAATGAAAAGTTTTTTGGTAAACACTTTCATTGTATGTTAAAAAATAGACAGGGCGATTCTATAGGTGAAATAAAACCTTAAAAATCTTTATCTAAAAATTTCCAAAAAAATTGATCAGAATCGGGATTCTGTAGTCAAACACAAAATCGCGATTCTCTAAATTAAGGAAAAAATTGCGATTCCCAGAACACGATTTTCATAAGAAAATCGTGTTATTTACGATTGTGAGCAATCACGATTGTTTGGGAAGAAAATCGTGAAAAACTCGATTTTGGACACAAAATCGTGAAAAACACGATTTTGAGTACAGAATCGTGAAAAACACGATTTTGGACACAGAATCGTGAAAAACACGATTTTGGACACAAAATCATGAAAAGCACGATTTTGAGTACAAAATCGTGAAAAACACGATTTTGGACACAGAATCGTGAAAAACACGATTTTCAGTAGAGAATCGTGGAAAACACGATTTTGGACACAGAATCGTGAAAAACACGATTTTCAGTAGAGAATCGTGAAAAACACGATTTTGGACACAGAATCGTGAAAAACACGATTTTCAGTAGAGAATCGTGAAAAACACGATTTTGGACACAGAATCGTGAAAAACACGATTTTGGACACAAAATCGTGAAAAACACGATTTTGAGTACAAAATCCTGAAAAAACACGATTTTGAACACAGAATCGTGAAAAACATGATTTTCAGTTGAGAATCGTGAAAAACATGATTTTGGACACAGAATCATGAAAAACACGATTTTAGTCAGGAAATCGTGAAAAACACGATTTGGAGTAGAAAATCGTGAAAAACACTATTTTAGTCAGAAAATTGTGAAAAACACGATTCTGATCACAGAATCGTGAAAATTAGGTGAATGATCCTTAGGTCTGGGAACAAACTAAACTCACATACTAAGCAAGACTTAGGTAGGAAGGAGATAGAGTCAGTGGAAGGGGAAGTGCAAAAAAGAAATTTAGGGCAAGAAAACAACATGGAAAACTTAAATGAAACAAATGAGCCCATTGAAACTGGGGATTATAGAAATATCCTCAAATACATGTATACAAATAGGTTTGGCACCTATGTATATCAGGATGGAATGCATAAGTTTCTCATTAGATTGAGGAACTTAGAAGTTCCCCTAAACATAACACCAGTAGCTCAGTTCAAAGATGGTAGGTATGAGGATAGGCAAGGGTGTGTATACATCTTCTCCCAAGACCCAGAAAATTCAAATGACTTAGGGCAATGTGCTGACAAAGGACCTTGGGAACATAACATAGGACAACCAGATTTACCAAGACCACATGAAAACTACACTAGTAATGAGCAACAACAAGGGAGGAGGATACATGCTTCCCCAAATCCCTTTGAAAAGGAACCAGAAGGATATAATGAATTTTCACTAAGAAGAAGACATCATTGGCAACCTCAGGGTAGAATGCTTAGACCATATCAAGTAGCCAAATGCATGAAAAATCAATATGAAGGGTATTCTGATCCTCATGCTCATGTTGTAGAGTTTAGGCAATTAATTAGAGCTGAGGAGGTGGAAGATTACAAAGTCCAATTTGAAGCGTTTGGGCTAACCCTAACAGGACCAGCATTATCTTGGTTCATCCCTTTGAGAAAGGAAATGTACCTATATATTGAATCCTTCCTAGAAGTCTTCATTGGGGAATTCTCAAAGACTAGAATAAAACATAGCACAACCACTCTGGTACACAGTTTTAAACAACAAAAAGATGAAAATGTCAGAGAGGAAGCCAGGAGATTTAAGCAATATATTGACAGATGTCCTAAAGAAGAAGTACCTTCCATGGCAAGACAAGTATCCCTATTCATAGAAGGGTTAAGAAGTGCTCAATTAAGAACCCTAGTGTACTACAGGAGATGCCTCGATCTAGGAGCTTGTGTAAAAGAAGCAATAGATTTGGAAGATAACAGAGGCCAAGATCTGTTAGCATTTGATCAACCCATATCAAATGAAGATAAAATCCCTCCAGTAGAAGAATTGGCTCAGGCCATTGCTAAAGCCCTAGAGGTAAGCACTAAAACCAATTTGATAAACTCCAGGATAAACACAAATAAAAAATGCTACAATTGTGGAGAAAGTCATCTGGTACAACATTGCCCATATCAAAAGCCTCCACATTTGCAAGATAGAAAAACACTCAAATATTGTACACTAGAGAGGAAATGGACAAATCATACCAGGGAGGAATGCTTCTATAATAAACAACCCATAAAGGAGAGAGACTATGGGAGCCAAAGAGAATCAGCATATATTGAGCAACCAAGACATGTGCTTGGGCAACAACCTCCTATGTTGTCCCTGAGAATGAGCTCCCCTCGCTCATGTACTAGATCTTGGGTCCACAAGCTCGGCCAACATGTGGCGCTAGGCGAACCTGTGGCACTCTCTTATAGAGACGTGCCAAGCTATTCCCGGCAAACGCACCAAAATGTTGTGCCTCTTTGTCCAAGGGAGATTGCATATACTTACTGATATTTTGCCCAAACCTTCGGATACTAGGTCACTTTTGGTCCCCCTAAGTACACAATTTCACTCCAGTGTATTGATGG
The DNA here is from genome assembly GCA_020310875.1 of Ceratopteris richardii. Taxonomy (NCBI): domain Eukaryota; kingdom Viridiplantae; phylum Streptophyta; class Polypodiopsida; order Polypodiales; family Pteridaceae; genus Ceratopteris; species Ceratopteris richardii. Next base: position 226,134,473 of record CM035407.1, read on the forward strand.
AGGAAACGGGAAAATACATGCACAAAGGGGAAACCAACTCTAATGGTTACCTCTCGCGTTCTCCCTCTTTACTTGTTCACACCTTTCCTTCTTTGTTTATTTCGCACCCACACATACACGCACATTCACACATGCACACCCCTCCCCACACTCTCTTACTTGCTTGCATGTACACTCTTCCCACACATGTAATTATGCCGATACCCAGTCACATCTCTCTCACCTTCGTGTTGCTCATGCACTCTCACAGACACACTTTTACACACCTGCACATGCACACACTCATTCCCCCCTCTACACTCTCCAATTTTTTTTCTTACTCTTCCCAAGGGCACACACACATGTGCATTTGGATACCCGCATTCTCCCATTCACACACATGCCCTCTTGTACACACACTCCTTCACATCCACTCCCTTGCTTTAGCTCACACTCTCTCAACTACACAACACTTACACATGCATACGCACCAAAAACATGTTAGGTCTAAAACTTCTTTGTCATAGGTTTATAAAGCTATGGCATTCTGAAATGAAAAGTACAGTTCATTCTCACCCTCCTTGAGACCGAGTTCCATTCCTTTTTACTTTGTGGCATACGATTTTGTTCAATCAAGCAAAAGATCCAATATGTCTATTGTAAAGGATTTGTTGTGCAGCATATAACATTTAAAGTATTAAACCTGAGAGGTACAAAATGAATGTAAGTGCTAAGGCTTTCACACAAGGTCTTTGACTAAACCAATTGTTTAAAGAACCAGCAGCATTCGAGAAAATATATGTCTTACAATTATGCAGATATGACATCAACCGAACTTGTTAACAAAACTTATCTTTTTATTAAGAAGAATTCTGAACCTTCAGATTGTTCGCGACATAACGAGATCTCTTCATACCCAAACATAGTAGCCATTCTTTTTTCCATAACATTCAGTTGATTCCCCATATGACCTCAAATTTCTGAAACCTCTGATCACTTCTGGCAGCAAAGAATCATAGTACCTCTGCTAACAAGCATCACGATCCATGGCTTACCCGAAATCTCTGAACCAAGTGCATAAATTATTGAAATGTGGTAGGCAGATGATGAGCTTTACAAGCAAGACAGAAACTTCTCCATAGAGTTACATGTTGCGAATTCAAGTATGGGTTCAAAGGGCAAATGGCATGACATCAGCACTTCTTCCAATGAAGAATGTAGGCTTTCCATTATGATCCGTCCTCAAAATGTAAAACTTACACCATGTTCATCCATGGATAAGGAGCAAGAAAAGCACCGAATTGAAGGGTCCATAGACCATCAGCATAGAAGGATTTGAACATCAAACAAATAAGATCATCAAAAACCCTCCTCTTGTCACTATTGCGTTCGTGTTTATTTCCCTTCGCATGTGGCACACATCATCTCCATACATGGAAAGCGTGAACAAGGCTAATTTTCTCTTTCTGGACCTCCTTCCATATTGATCATCACCTGTACCATACTCATCTAGATCTACAATCTTCAAGATCATTCCAGTGTCATAGCGAACTTTTGCTTTCTCCACTAAAGCATTCCCAAAAACCCTGTGTTGTACCTTCTACTTCAACCCCCCAAACAGGAAATGCTTTGGGTTTCCTTTTAAAGCTTGCTCTAATATGTGATGGCCATCTTTGCCAAAATGGTGGTACTCCACCGAGAGGTATGGACCATCTCACACCAACACTCCAAAGCTTGGGTCATGTAGCTGCACTCTCAGAGGAAATCTCTGATGTGGATCTGCATAAGAACTTGCTGCTTCTCTTTGGCCATCTTATACTTCTAAAGAAAAGCTTACGTGAGTCTCGTGCTTCTAAACAGAAGTATATGATGATGGAGTTGTCTCTGCCCCCCCCCCCCCCCCCATTGACTGGATACCCTCTCGACTTCTTTCCCAAAAAAAACCAAGACGAAACGTGCTCTTCCTTCCCTTTCCCCTCTAAACTGTCAAATCCCTTGACTTCTCCTGCCCACACAACAAAAGAGCTCCCTCCACAAAACTAGAGAAGGACCTCATGAATGAATAGCCCCGCGGATAACTGCCCTCCTACTACCACATACCACCCTCTCTACCACAATAACCTCGAAGGAATACCCTCCCAGTCTACGACCCAGAAGAAAACAATTGAGCATCTGCCTTCCCTCCTTACGCGAACATTCCTCAGCTCCCCTTTTGAATCGAACCTCCTGGCCTTCTCCTCATAGCTTTCCCGATATTAGTATAAGCAGAAGAAATTACCCTCCAGTCGAAAGTAGCCACCCCAGCTTAGATGCGAAGCGAGCAGCCTTTTTTCGTTGTCCTGCATCCGCTTATTTCCAACCAAAAGGACAAAAACGCTGCTGCAGAAGACCCCGATGCTTCTCCTCCCTCCGAAATAGGAGACACCCACTGTTGCACACGGATGCCACCCGAGAGGTTCGCAGAAGAGAGAGAAGTCCCTCCAGTTCCCCTTCCACACAGTCCTACAAGACAGCGCCACATAACTCTTCTTTTCTTTCTCCTCTCCGTCCCGATAGCTGCTCATACTCTCCTCAGTACGCCGCTGACACCCATGATGCACCAGAAGCTTTACAACAACCACACACACCCTTCTTATCGTTTCTGAGTTGTTGTCCACCGCGTGGAAAGAGAGAGAGAGGGCGTGTTCAATAGCAGGCCCCCCCTTTTTTTCTTGTCTCCCCTCTGCTGCCTTCAGAGTCCCGTTCAGGCTATAGGACAAAGAGATTTATTTTTTTTATCAGATCCACGAGGTTCCCCCCAATCAAGACAAACACACAACGGCCTGTGTAGCTCAGTGATGAGTAGCACCTCCTTTAATGTCAATCCGGGAAGACGTGAGGATGGTATGAAGACCACGAGCAAGTGGGAGTACAAGTGCGTGAGTGAGAAGCACACAAGCATGCACACACATACACACACGCGCACACTCGGCAAGAACAAAGAGAGTAAGACAATGGAATCACTTCTATTGCAACCAAGTTCTCATACAAGCTCAAACTACAAGAAGCTCTCCAAAAATGAGCTCTCTAGCTCTATTTATAGTTTTTGACTAGCTTTGACCCTGTCCAGACCTAGTGTCCGGCCTAGTTAAAAATTAGGTTCCAGGGCTTATTTGAGGGCTCAAACGAGATCTAAAAATTATGAAAATTGGCAGGCAACTACTTCTAAGGCTCCTCAAGCTCGAGGACTCCTCGGCTTGTACAAAATGGAGCTACAAAAAGGTGAAAATGGTATTTACAGGGGTTTTTAGTGATGAGAATCACTTTTAAATGGTGTAGTGGTTTTGAAAAAAAAATAAAGGGTTGCCTTAGTGCTAGATCTGCTTGTATGCTCGTACTTGCTTCTTCTCGTATACGGCCACACTCCAACACTCTCCCCCCCCTAGCGTTTGTCGCCTCTGACAGACCTCTGCTCCACTGTTTGATCAATGTATTCCTGCAGGAGGTCGGTTGCCACTTCTTGTTCCTTGATGCGTAGTCCCCGGACCAAGTCTCTCTGGAGGGCATCCCAATTGACCGCACCCGGCATATCAAGGTGTAGTGTGGTGTAGAGCTCTGAGTGCATGGTTTGTTCACACGCGAATAGATGTAGCAGGTGGGTTGGGCGTGGTGCGAACACTTCGGAGTGTGACTCCCAAAACCCCGTGGTGAACATATCATCAAAGGTTTGCTTGTAGCAGGCAGGGAGATATCTTATTCGTGCATGCCATGCGTAAGCTACTCGAATGCTAGGGGTCGTGCTCATGTCATATAGCAAATCATAATTACCGTTGATGAAGCCCGGAATTGAAGGCTGGATGTTACGTACATTTCGAAAGGTCTTTAGGACCACTTGCATCATGTCCAAAATTTTGAGCATCATTTGAGCGGCGACATCCGGCATGGGGTGGAGGCGTGGCATCCAATGTCTGATGGTGGCTATCATGTATGATACTGTAGGTGTGCCGGTTGGGGGTGCGATTGCGGGGTAATTGAGCCATTCTTTACAATTTGCGTTGTTCTGAACCTTGATGGCGAAGGCTTTCCATGATCTTCTTCTTTGTACTGGCCCATAACAAGGGTTATGCTTCAAATGCATGGGAGCGTGATCCCATGTTCTCAGCATTTCCGGGTATGTTTCCAGTAATCTTTGCCTCCAAGTAGGTTGAAAAATCGCCCCTTTTCTGGCTACCTCTGGTATATCTTCTGGTTCGAACTGGGTGGCGAAGGTAGGGCACTTGTTGGTGACTCTTTTGATCTCTGCGTTGTAGTCGGCCAACAATACAAAATATGGCTTATATTGTAATTCTGAGCTCGTGATGAGTCGTCTAGGAGCAAGGTGCCTGAAATACTCAGATTGAAGTATGGTTTCTTCAATGGCCTTCATTGCTAGCATCTGAGTTGCTACGCGCTCCTCGTGAGTGTGGCCCATCTCCTCTACCTGCTTCATCCATGCTGACGGGGGTTCCTCATATGTCTCCTGGCCTTCCTCCGTAATTCTGCCTCCAGGAAGGGGTTGAGGCTCGTAATTGTCTTCAAATGTCTCCTCCACTGGAATGACTACTGTGTCTTCTTCTATGGTTTGATCAGGTGGAGAGGGAGGTCATTCATACTGTAACAATTTAATTTTTAGTTCTGCCACCTGTTGCCGTAGCTCAAGTACCTCATTGGTTACTGATAATTCTGGCTCTGGTGAGGTTGCAGCGTTGGCCATCTCTTTAGGTTCTTGTTGGTGTGGTGCAGGCACTTGGGCTTTCTGTAGGTCTTTGACTTGGTCAGCAAGCTGATCATGAGCTTCTAAGAGAGTGGCATAGGTTTCTAATATTTGTTGTATATTCTCTGAGGGGATGGCTTGGAATTTAGCAGGGTCGATGGGTGCCCCTGGAGTATTTTCCATGGCTGCTTCGAGGTTGTCTTGATTTTGTTGCTGTAGCCTTTTGTTTTCTTCTTGAGCAGCCGCTAAATGGCGTCGGAGTAGAGCCATGTTTCGTTGTAGTCTAGCATTACGGGCTAGCTGATCTCTAAGTTGTTCCTCCGTTGCCCTACTCTTCTCTGTATGTGTGGACTCGAGCTCCACCTGATATTGTTGGAGGGTGGTCACCTCCTGCTGTAATTCCGTATTAGACAACTCCAAGGCAGTGACACGTGCCTGGAGGTGGGATGACAAAGTACATAGCTCTTTATTGTTTTCTTCTAATAACCTGTATTCCTGTTTAAGTTGGGTAGCAACTTCGAGCATGGTGTTGAGTGCATGACTAAATGAGGTGGGTGCAGGGGTAAAGGTGGAAGATGCAAGGGGTCGGGAGATGGAAAAGGGAAAAGTGGATGTTGTGCCTACAGTGCTTGGAAATGGCGACGTGAGTGAAATGATACGTGGTGATGTTGGAATAACAGTGGTGGTGGGTGATCCTGTGGATGGTGAGATGTCCATGGGATTGGACGTGAGAGTGTGTGATTCCTGAACTGTGAATACAGGAATGGTGGGTGGTGTGATAGTGGTGGCAGTGAATGTGGGGGAGTGGGGTTGGGAAAGGGACTTTTTATTATAATTATCCACCTGCTGGAGTATATTTACAAGGTTCGTCCAGAATGACGGTTGGGTGACTTGGGTTGAGGATGAGGCAGTTACCAGGGAAGTGGTGGATAGTGTTTGGGTGTGGGTGAATGGAAAAGGATGGGGTGAGGTCTGGCTAGTGGCAAGTGGTTGTCCAAGGGCGGGGAGATAGGAGGGGTGACCTATTATGGTTTGATCGGTGGCCGGATGACCGGTGTGAGGTTCAAAATTTTGGGTGGAAGTGATGGATGTGGGTAAAGGGAAGGATGTAAAAACAGAGGAGTGTACAATGGTTTCATGATGGGTGGATATCGGTTGTTCAGAAAAGCTAGTGGAGAAGGGTTCTGAGGGTTGAATGGAAGGTGAAGATGGAGATGGTACCTGAGTAATTACATTTTGTTCGTCAGTGGGACTTGGGCTCGTCATGTGAACATCCTCTGAGATTATGGTAGGCAAGGCAGTAGAGACTTCCATTTGAATCATTTTCCCTCGTCGTGGCCGTGTATCAATCCTTCGTTGATCATAGATAGGGTTATCCTGATAGACCATTGTCCTCAATGCTTCCCCGATCCCACATGTCTCTGCCAATAGATTCAATGATTCCACAAAATGTGAGTCGACATTCTCGGTTTGAAGCATCTGGTTCACTAAAGCTCTATTCGCCTCTTCTGTCATCTTATGTCTTTTCTGTACCTGCTTGATTGTCTTGTACAGCCGTCTGAGTTGTGCCGTGTAGGCAGGGGCCTCTTCTTCACTGTCTTCTCGTTCATTTCTTTGTGCACCTTCCTGAATTTGTGTATTTGGGTCATGAGGATGTTGTGCCACTTCTTCCCCATGTACTCTGCTGGTCTCGCCCCGTGGCTGTTCTCTTTGGACTGATGGTCCCGGATCAACATTGTCAGGGGGATCTTCACTGTCTGATAGAGGGACCGTCTGCAGGAATCTTTCAAAATCAAAGTTTGGATCCTCTGTGAAGGTGGCCATAGATGCAAACTCTACATCGGTAGGTAGTGGAGGGGCGGATGGAGCGGTTTGTACTACCTCCCCAGCTTGAACTCCTTGAAGATGGATCGTGAAAGGTGCGACCTGAGCTTCTGGTCTGGGAGAGGCTTCAGTCGTGGTCTCTTGAGGGATCATTACCTGGGAGAGCGATCCACGCATTCGTTTTGCAGGCTGGCTCCCTGACTTCCGTCCTTTGAACAACTCCAGTTGTGCATACTTTAGGGCTCGGGCAACTGGCACATCATATGCAAGACATCTGTAGATGATTCTTGTAAGCGCACAACAGCCATGTAGAGTAGGCTTCCTCACTCCCCGCTTGCCTGCCTCATACACTTGGTCCAAGATCCATACAGGCATCTTAATGGGCAAGCTTCCAGTCTCTGCTAGATATAGCCCATACCATATTTTCTTGTGAGGTTGAGTGAAACGGTCCTGAGCTGGGAATGCGAAGTGTTGGAGGCACATCCGCAAGGGTATGGCGATGTTGGGGGTGAGGGCGCACATTTCTTTTAGCTTCTTGATTCTATTGCTTTTCATCGACTCAAGTATCAAGGGGTCGCGGTCAGAAGGTACATGTGTGCCATACATCTGAAGTGCTTCCCTGATTAAAGTAACATTCAATTCGAACTTCCTCATTCCTCCAGATTTGACAAGGAGGGCACCCAGAATGTGCCTGAATGATCTTTATCCCCTGTCGGCTTCAGCGTGGCAATTAGGTAGTAGCACCTGAGGAAATCGGGTTTAGGCAGAGCTGCACTGAAGTAAGTTTGTAATCCTGCTTTTCCAGATATCTTGAAGTGGAGCCGCATTTTGCAATGCTTCGAATTCTCGTGAGAAGAACTGGAAAGTCCACATACTCCTCCACATTCCATCTTGGATTCCCAGATATGATCCGCGTCTCCCAAATCTCCTGGCATCTCATTGAACCAGTGAGAATGCCCCTTTACTCTTTCGGTTAGGCCATTTGGTGGATCCGGAATAGGAATTCTCCGCACATTCACGAACTCTTCAGGCCGAGCTGTTGGTGGGGCCTCCACCGGCATGGCATCCCAATTGATTTGAGCACCAGAGCCTGCCTGAGAGCTTGTGCCTGCCGCTGTTGCCATGAGAGTAGGTTGCTTATCTGCTGGAAGAAGAAAGGCACATTAGTGTTGCATAGGAAACAAGATGTAATGGTGTTCCCTTCACAATACTAACATGACAATCCCGGAGGTCAGTGGTTAGTGGTGAAGTGTTTGTGATAGGTGTGAGTGGTGATTAGAGGTCAGTGTCATCCTAGATGCATACTTTGGTTATGCAATGGGCTCAGAATGCTCCTGTGTTAGAGTGGACGGATTTACAGAATTGGGTTAGGGGGTTTAATACACAATTTAATTCTCCAAACTTTGATAGAGGATTCGTAGCTCTTAGAACTAAAAACAGGTGAAGATTTCTGGATGAGGGTGTGATGTATTTGGGACCTTTTGGGTAGCCATTTCCAGACATTCCTAGGGTTGATGGGAGTGGAGACAGTGAGAGGTGTAGGTATCTTTTCATTTTCTGAGTTGTTGGCCACGAGTGCTTGTGAAAGTTGCTTCAACCTAGTGCCTGAAGGTGAAGTAATTTGGGCTTGTAAGCAGGCCTTGGGCACCCATATCTGTCTAGCATTAGGGATGGCCTTCATTGACCGCTTAGGAACCCAAATAGAAATGGTATGCCTAGGGGTTATCCTAGGGGGCTTCTTCACTTTGTTCCTTGATGGTGAGGCTCGTTTCTTGTCACCTTGAGAGTCTGCTATTAGAGTTGTGGGTTTTCCATCCTTGCGTATCCAGATCTGCTTCGTGCCACGAGGTGCTCCGTGTTGCACGAGTTGGCGCTCCTGCCTCTTGATCAGCAGCCTCCTTCGTGTCGAGTGATGTTCGGTCTGCTCATTTAGAATCTTCTTTGGATCACTTAGGAACTCCTTATTGGCTCCTGTACCTTCAGTAAGATTGACAACCCTCTGCACCATAGAAGTTTGTACAAGAACAACATTGTTATCTTCATGTGGATTCCTGGAGGGACCAGGAGTTGGTGCCTGTTCTATTGGTTTGAGTGCTTGATTTTCTAATTCAATCGTGAGACGGCTTTGGCCTACCCAAGCCTGAAGAAGTCCACTTCTTAGGTTGAGGTTGACTGCGTGATCATAGATCCAGTCTTGGCCTAAGACAAGAGGTTCGGTTAGATCCTCGTCTTCACACACTAGCACTTTTGCTGGCATGAGGACCTCTTGTATGTAGAGGGGAAGATCCACCTCTCCCATACAAGGGGTTTCAACACCTCCTAATCCTATCAGATATGCTTCTAGGGGTTTTACCTCCAATTGCAGCTGCTGGCAATAAGAAAGCCGAACTGCACTTGTGGCTGCTCCTGAATCAATTAATGCTCTCACGCTTGTTGAGCTGTCTCTTTGTCCTATTTCTAGGGTCACAAAAGGTCGTCGGTCCACTATCTTATGGGTACGTTCACCTGAAGCCTCACACATGGCCATGTGGTAGCCTGGAGACTCTTGAGTGTCAATCATAGGCTGATCCCTCCCTCGTCTCCTCAACTTCATTCGTCTGATACGCTCTAAGGCCTCTGCCTGTGCTTCTTCTCGAATTCGTTTTTCCTCCTCTTTATGTTGCTTAGCAGTATTGAGTCGACTTAGCATTTCCTCCGTGAGGGGTTCCTGATACAGCTTGACTCTGCATCCGCTAATATAGTTTGGGAGAACATCCCCCTCTAAAGTGGCTAGTTGTGCTGCTCCACTCGTGGAGATCCTATTGATGATCATAGGTCCGTAGCCTCTCTTTTCTAGCTTCCTTGCGTGTTGTTTCAATGTGTAGACTAAAACTAGATCTCCTGCTTTCAAGCCCTTATCCTTCACACGGGCATCAAAGTATGCCTTCTGTCTCTTCTTAGCTGCATATATCCCTGCAGCTGCTCTCAATCTTGTTTCTCCTAATCGTTCAAGGTCAAAAAGTCTAGAGGAGAGTTCATGACCCGTCCATTCTTGCTCTTGTGCTACTTTCAATGTAGGTATTAAGAAGTCCAAAGGTAGCACGACGTTTTGACCAAATACCATCTGAAAGGGGGTGGCTTGGAGTACCGTTTTGTAGGCGACTCGGTATGCCCAAACAGCATGGTGTAGCTGTTTGTCCCAATCAGAGCGTTTATTGTTCACTAATTTTGTCAATACATTGCATAGGATCTTATTGGTGCTTTCGGCTTGCCCGTTGGCTTGAGGGTGATAGGGGGCAGACTTCTTATGCACTACCAAGAATTCTTGGAGCAGATTTTCAATAACTTCATTCAAGAAGTGAGTGCCTCTATCACTAACTAGCTCTATGGGTAGCCCGTATCTTGTGAATATATTCTCAAACAAGAATTTAGCAATTGTCTGAGCGTCGTTCTTCGTTGTGGCTTTTACCTCTACCCACTTGGTTAGATAATCCGTGGCAACGATGATATACTCAGCATGGGAACCCTTAGCTGGGGGATTGATAGGACCTACAAAGTCTATTCCCCACTTAGAGAATGCACGTCCGCCCATCATAGGCTTCAGTGGCATCTCATCTCTGCGTATAGGATACTGAGTTCGCTGACAAATCTCACACCTCTTCACATAGGTATGTGTGTCCATGTGAAGGGTGGGCCACCAAAATCCTGCAAATAGAATTGCTTTGATCACCCTATCTGGACCAAAATGTCCTCTTGCTACACCCTGGTGAGCTGTTTCCAAGATCTTTAGGTATTCACCTTCATGGACACATAGTCTCAGGTAACCATCCTTACCCCTTTTGTATAAATTATCACCAATGATGGTGTAATCCAAGGCTTCTTGTTCCAAACTTCTTTGCCTGGCCAAAGTCATATCTTGAGGAAATGTTTTCGTCCTCAAGAAGGATACTAGGGTTTCACTCCGATCCGGCACTATGGACACTTGATAAAGAGTGGCATGTTCCACAGGTGGTTTAGTGCAGCAGATTGGGCCGCATTCCTTGCACAACTTCTGGACATCAGCTTACATGGTCGGCCAATGCACTCCTAGTCTCCTCAGGGTCTGTAGGGTTCGTTGTTTTGAGTAGTGTTGCTCTAATGCACCTACATGTGCTAATTGCAGCCACTTAGCGTACTCGTCCTCTTCTACACAACAAGCCAAGATTTCTTGATCCGTGTGCTTGTACATACTTCTAGCCATGATGTGGTACTTTTGAGATTTGACTACCTCCTTATCCTGTGTGTTTACTATTGGATGATTAGGCCCATATGTAAGTATTGGCACTAAGGGCTTGGCCCATTGGGGTACCACTTCCAAATTGAACAAGTATGCATCAGGTAAGTCATCTGACACTCCTTGTGGGGCCTCTCCGGATGTGAGCCTAGAGAGATGGTCTGCTCTCAAATGAGTCCTCCCTTTCCTCACCACAACCTCAAAGTCATACTCCATTAGTAAGAGAAACCATCTTAATAACCTTCCGGTGTTGCATGGTTTGTTTACCAGGTATAGTAATGCTTGATGATCAGTAAAAAACTTAAACTTATTTGCAAGCAAATAATGTCTAAACTTTTTAACCGCATACACCATGCCTAGTCCTTCCCTCTCAGTGGTGGTATAATTCCGTTCAGTTGCATTTAGTTGTCTACTAGCATAGGCAATAGGGAGATCCATGTTCCCTTCACCTGTAGGTTGTGCAAGCACGCATCCAATAGCATAATTGGAGGCATCCACATGGACATGGAATGGCTTGCTCCAATCTAGTGTGGTCAAGATTGGTGCTGAACACAATCGCTTCTTCAGCTCATTGAAGGAGTTCTCACACTCATTAGTCCACTCAAAATTTGTCAAAAGTCCGTACATAGGCTTTGCAATGACAGCATACATGTGAATGAATCGACGGTAGTAACCACAATGCCCCATGAAAGCTTGAACTTCTTTGACATTCCTTGGCCTAGGTAGTTCTGCTATGGCTCTCACTTTCTCTTCGTCAGTGGATATGCCGTTCTTGGACACGATGTGTCCTAGAATCTTGCCTTGCCTGACCATGAAAACACACTTTTCTGGGTTCAGGCAGACTTGATATTCTCTGCATTTATCAAAGATCTGTCTGAGTTCGGGTATATGGGTCTGTCTAATGTTGGAATGAGCGCAAAGATCATCAACATAGACTTCCAAATTCTTCCTCAAGAACTCTTTAAACACGTGGCACATTAGTCTTTGGAAGGTTGCGGGAGCATTGGTCAGCCTGAATGGCATTACCCTAAAAGCGAATATACCCCACTCTGTGGCAAAAGCCGTTTTATGCTGATCTTCTGGTGCAATGGCTACTTGATTGTAGCCCGAAAACCCATCTAGGAAGCTGTACACTTCCTTGCCTGCTACCCTTTCTAATAGATGCTCAGTGATAGGAAGCGGATAGCTATCTCTAATAGTGGCTGCATTAACCTTCTTCAAGTTAATGCATACTCGTAATTTGCCGTTCTTCTTGGGCACCACTACAATGGGGGATACCCATTCAGTGTGCTCAATTTCATAGATAAATCCGGCTTCCACCAAGCGGTCTATCTCTTCTTTGATCTTAGTAGCATAGTTATCATTATATGTGTATGGCTTTTGCTTAGAGGGTTTAGCATCTGAGTTCATGGGAATTGTGTGTGAGCATATGTCTGGGTCAACACCCTTCAAATCCTTGTAGCTCCAAGCGAATACATCTCGGTATTCTCTTAGCAAGGCTATCAGCTCTTGTTCTTCTTCTTCTGTTAGGTCATGACCTATGTATGTGTATCTTTCTTCTCCTTCCTCGATGGCGACAACTATTTTCTTGGTAGTTTCCTTGCTATCATAGGCTTCTCCTGCTTGTGCCTCACGTTTAGGCATTCTTATCATGACCCTCCTATCGTCTATCTCATATTTTTTAAAGTTTTCAGGGACCTCAAACAAGGATTCTTCTGCCTCCAGAGTGACTTCCTTCTTCTTTCTTTTCTTTCCTCCGCTTTTAGAAGCTACTTGTGTGGCTAACCTCACCTCATTTGTAAGCTCTCCGTGCCTCTGGGGTTGAAATTCTACTTCATAGAAGTATTCTTCATCTGATGCAAAGGGTGGGTCCATAATGATTGACTCTAGATCGGAGTCACTCGCATCCTCAAATGCATCAGGGCTAGGTTCGCATTCTTCTAAAACTGCATCTCCCATGATTGGCTCTATTGAAAAGACTGAAATGTCATAGCCATCCTCATCACAGTGAGGTGTCCACTGCTCTTCATTGATGGCTACATCCATTGTTGCTAGGATTTCTGCCCAGCCATGGGGTTCAAATTCTTCATCAGGAAAAACTATAGGTGCATAGGCTGGGTCTTGAATTGATCTATGGTTTTCTTTTGCACCTACCTCTCTGGCTTTCTCTCTCTTCTCTTCTTCTACTGCTACCTTACACATCCATAAGTGGGTGTCTTCATGCATCCACGAGGATCCGGATTCTATGGAATGCACAGACTCAGTCTCATCTTTGGTTCTATGGATGGGATTCCATTGAATAGGTGGTACGTCTCTATGAGAGTAATCCTTAAGATTGACTTTGGTTGTAACACCTAGATGTTGCAAATACAAGGAATTGGTTCCCCAATCCTGGACTACTTGCAATTGCCGCATAAATGGTCGTCCCAAGATCATCTCATAGGCATGATTTTTGCTGAAGTCACATATGGCAAATGTGTGCTCAAACTCGACACCACAGGTGGTGAGAGTTATTCCTTCTAGCAATCCTAAGGGTCTCTCATTATGACCATCGGCCATCTGCAATTTCATTCTCGTTGGCCTGAGTGCTGGCTTGCCCCAACGCTTCCATAGGGAAGTGGTGGCAATTGCAACTCCTGCACCTGAGTCCAAAGTTGCCTTGGTGGTGTACTCCTGGTAGGTAATGGGAAGATAGGTGTTCCCTTCTTCACCTTCACACATATCTCCTATCTTATCCAAGGGTATCTCTGGCACTGTCCTATGTGATCCTACCTGGGAACGAGGTTTTGCTATCTCTGGTACTTGTTTGGCTACATGTTTCCACACTTCTGGTCTGACCTTAAGCAGCTCTTCCAAAGTGAGATTGCACTGCACTTTGGTGTTCTTCACTACCTCTGTGTTCCTAGGTATGACTGAATCTTCGTTTCTTACCATGACTGTAGGTGCTCTCATACAGGTGGACTTTGCTTCCCATGGGCCTGTGAAATGGGGTAGTTCTTGTAAAGAATTAGACTCGAAGTTTAATCTTTCTTGAGATTGGGCACTCTCCTGTTCTCCATAAATGGAAGGAAGGTCTTGTGGGAATTGATCGTGTGTGTCATCCACCAGCTCAAAGGGAGGAGGGGCTTCACTTTCTTTAGCCCATTTGTCTTCTTGAATCTCGCGTAGGAATTCTGGTGTGAACCGATTCATAGAAGATGATGTCTCTGGCTCCGTAGAGTTAGGCACATAGGCTTCAGGCACATAGGCTTTCTGGGTTGGAAAACCTGCTCTTTCACTAGCCTTGTCATGGTGTTGAGGGGCGAGTTCCTTTTGTGATTGTGCCATTAGATTCTCTATTCTTTCTAGGGAGGGGGGGTTGTCTGGTTCAGTGGAATTGGGCACATACGCTTTTGATGGGGGATGGGTCATGTTTTTGCTTGCTTTATCTCTTTCTTGATTTTTTTCTTCCTTGGCAGATCTTGCAATTATGCCCTATAACTTCTCTAGAAGTCCATCCAAGTGTAATTGTGTCTTGGCTGAGCCCGAGTAATTGAAAAGGCGACTGGCTTCAAACATAGTCTGAGCCAATGCGACCATTTTCGCGCAAAGCTTGGTTCTTTCTATCTCTAGGTCAGCTCTAGGGTAGCACTTGTCATGATCCGTTACATTTGGCCCTTCTTGGATTCTGGCCTGATATGCTTTAAGCATCATGTCTATGTCTTCAGGAGTGGGATCGGCTAATACTGATCCTACTCGGGGTGGTGGGTGGGTTACGTGGGGTGTATTAGAGGGTGGAGGGATGGAGGGTGATGGGGATGGTAGCGGTGGGAATGTGTGAGAGTGCGGTTGAGATGTGATCTCTATGATTTTTGCTTTGGTTTCTCTCAAGCTTTCTTCAAGTTCGTTCATCTTTTTTGCCCATTGCCTTTTCATTCTTTCACGACTATCCTTCCAGGCTCTAGTCCTCTTTTTGGTTATGCTCTCTGTTTCACTCACCTTGGGCTCTTTTCCTGACCAACACCTTGGTTTGGTTGTAGTGCTTGGGCTCTTGTGATCACTTGCACAGGTGCAGTGGAAGTCACACTCCCTGTGGAGTCTACCACTAACCCAACAACATTGATAGGAGTGATTTTAGGCATGTTATTAGGGTTCTTTGGGCAATCTCGCAGGAGATGCTCTTTCCCGCAGTCTTGACAGAAACCCTGAATGGTTACTGGTTGAGGTTGTGTAGGGGCAGGCAGTGGACAATCACGTATAAGGTGACATCTGAAGCATGGTCCTCTAGGAAATGGGGGTCGTACCTGCCTAGGTTGAGGTTTAGAGTTGGGGTTTGTGTACATGACATTAGCCTACTCAGGTTCCCCACTATTTTCACTTGGGTCCTCATAATAGTATGACTCGTTATGCTCAGGTGACTGCATGTAATAAGCCTGTGGGCTATCAATATGTGTGGAGTCAAAACTATGGTCACTTGGATCACTGTCTGATAGCAATGGGGTAATTGGGACTATGGCTCTGTTCGGATTTTCTTCAGCAGATGCATATTTCACTGGGATCACATTAGTTGGAGCAGGGGGTTGCTGTACTAGGACTGGTTGAGGTCTCTGCTGCCCTTGATAAGGTGGCTGATAAGTTTGCTGTGGTCGGTTGTATTGTTGTGGTGGGTACTGATTCTGGTATCTACCCTGTTGTGGATATGGCTGAGGGTAATTTTGCCTAACAGTTTGTTTGTTATATGGGCAGTCTTGTGCAGTGTGGTTGGTGTACCTGCGCTCTATGGTGCAGTACTGGCTACTAGGATTCGCCTGGGGTTGGGCCATAATGGGACATACATTTGCCATATGGTCACCGCCACAAGTGTAACACCGCTTAACTGGGGCAAATCTCGGAATTTGTTTGCTAGAGACACCTAGTTTTTGAGCTACCTTCTCTACAAGTTCCTCAATGGATGTGGATTGACCAGATGTGAGGCTACTAGAGCTATCAGAATCCTTATAGATTTTTGATAGTTCTAATTCCTCACCTAGATTGTCCTCAATGTCTATGCACATGCGCACGCACTCTTCTATCGTTCTGGAGTCCTTCAGATACACATATGACCTGAGCTTGGTGCTCAACAATCCATCTAAGAACAAGGCCACTTGTTTGGCTGGTGTGGGTAACTCGGGCATCGGGCATCTCTCCAGGTACTGCCTAAATCTTCTTCCAGCTAGTCTGACCGTCTCTTGAGGTGTTTGTTTGAAGCTATGAATTAGTGAGGAAGTGTTGTGCCTGATCCCACTCTTAGAAAACTCAATGATAAATGCCTCTAAGAGCTGGTCTATGTTTCTGAAATGCCTCTCGTTTAGTGGTTGAAACGATGTAAGGGCAGTGTTCCTAAGGGTTAGACCAAAAGCATTATATTGTGTGAATAGGTCCTCTACCTGTTCAGCTTTCAATACTTGCCGAAATTCTGCCACATGGTCATAAGGGTCTCCCGTGCCATCGAAGTAATTCTTCATGGACTTCACCAGTTGAGTTGGTCGCAGGGTCCTAGTGTGTTCTCTCGGCCTTGGCAAAGGAAAATCGTTAGCATTCCTTTGATTCCATGGGGTTCTATGTCTCTCAGGTTCCACTCTATTCCTTTCCGTTCCCGTTCTTTCTCTTCCCAGGGAGTTGGCAAAACTTACCTCAGGTTTGTCTCTACTTCTATCTCTTTGAGCTCCATGAGCTTGGGAGGTCCCAGCTCCTTGGTGACCAAAGGACACATTAGACCTTGGTTGGGGAAAAACAAATTCACCCTTCCATGTGTAGGCATGTCTGCCATGCTCAGTGATCATGAAGATTCTCTCTGATGCATTGTCTAGGTAGGTTACTTGGCCTGGGCTATCAGGGTCTTTAAACTCATAGATTGTGAGGGCACTCACTTCCTGAGATTGAGTAGATTTATATCTCCAAAAGTCCTCATCGGTTTCTCGGTTTAAAAGCAGATCGATGCTTTTATTATCCTGTGGAATCCACTCTGGATTCATGATTCTGGTCAAGATAGATTTACCACGGGAGGTTCTTGGCTCCCTCTCTAAGTTCCCTTGCTCTATATCACCCATGTCGGTCTCCAGAATCACATTTCCAAACTCATCAGTTCTATCAGGAAGAGTCGTGACTACATATATAGTCCCCTCTTTATCTAGGTATGCTCCATTCTCAAACTTGACTACTGGGTGGTCTAATCCATGGGGTTGATCGGGGTTCTTAATCTGGACCACCGGTCTTCTCAGGCCATCTTCATAGATGCGAGCACCTAGACGATTAGTCCTGATGTATTCCAGTTGAGTCTTGTATGGTCCTTCTGGCTTTTCTAGATAAGCCAACCATGAACTACCTACTGGTCTCTCCATGTGATAGGACATCTCAGAATCACTTGTTTCTGATCTGGGAGTGTATGGGTAATCACTCAACTATTGGGCCCAAGACCTGGCAGTGTGATTGACACTAGCTTCAGAAGATCTGAGGCTTTGTCTGTCTCGGCCTAAGTGTCTGCCTGATCTAAGGTTCATATGCCTGATTTATCTACCCCCTTGGACCTAAGCACACTCTCGTTGCAGGTTAATTTGCACCAATCACTTTGTTCTTTTGAGTTGAATATTATGTTTACGGTCTTGTCTGAAATCGCGTCGTCAGGAGTACTTAAGTGAATTTCCGCACTTGATAAGTGATCGACTCCAGTTTACCTTTTGTCCCTTAGAGTTTTCGCACTTAAGAGCTACTTAATTCTTGCACTTGGTTGATTAATACTCTTGGACTTGATTCGTGCCTAACGTTGCCCTAATTAATTACCACACCTAAGTCGTACTTAGCCTAGGCTAGGAATTGACAAAGGAGGGTTGAGAGATCTTCCAACCTCAATTAGCTGGTTGACCAGACTGCTACACAAGCCCAGGAAGCCTTCTCCCAAGCTTGGTACTCACCCTTGCTAGCTTGCTTTGGATTGCCTTGAGTGCACACAAAGTTCCTGCAAAAGCTCACCAGTTAGTATAGCTCTATTACCACAAGTAATTGGAAGACACACATCAATATTTTTAGTCCCCCTGGAGTAACTCACTGTACCCCCTGAATCTGAGGACCACTTAGTTCCACCTAAAGGTCAACTTAAAAATGCATGTTCTAAAACTCCGCGTATGATTCTTACAAAAACCAGTCAAGGTCCACGTAGGATTCTCAACGAGCTTTCCAACGAGACCAAAATCTCATCAATCGGAGTTCGTATGGTCAAGTTATGACCATTCAGGCACTAAAGGGTCAAAACAGGCTCTCAGGGTTCAGGAGATCCCTCTCTGGTTTCTAGGCCTTTTGCCCACTTCCAAGGTTCTAAAGTTATACCAAGGTGCCTAAAATTAAGCTCAACTACCCTTCCAATCACTCAAAAATAACCCTAAATTTTCATGCGTTAAAGGCCGTGTATCGCGATAGGTTGGGTCGAGGTGTCGCGATAGCTCGTGAGGTGTCGCGATAGGTCGAAGTGTCGCAATAGGTGGGAGGTGTCACGATAGGTCGAAGTGTCGCGATAGGTGGGAGGTGTCGTGATAGGTGGGAGGTGTCGCGATAGGTCGAAGTGTCGCGATAGGTGGGAGGTGTCGCGATAGGTCGAAGTGTCGCGATAGCTCGTGAGGTGTCGCGATAGGTCGAAGTGT
Organism: Ceratopteris richardii; assembly: GCA_020310875.1. NCBI lineage: Eukaryota > Viridiplantae > Streptophyta > Polypodiopsida > Polypodiales > Pteridaceae > Ceratopteris > Ceratopteris richardii. The sequence goes on from CM035407.1 coordinate 226,152,912, forward strand.
CGCGATAGGTCGAAGTGTCGCGATAGGTCGAAGTGTCGCGATAGCTCGTGAGGTGTCGCGATAGGTGGGAAGTGTCGCGATAGGTCGAAGTGTCGCGATAGCTCGTGAGGTGTCGCAATAGGTGGGAAGTGTCGCGATAGGTCGAAGTGTCGCGATAGCTCGTGAGGTGTCGCGATAGCTCGTGAGTGTCGCGATACCTCGAGGTGTCACGATAGCTCGGGATATGGTGAATTTTACTGTTCTGTCTAGTGATCCTGGGAGCTCTAGGCCTGCGCAGTGTCGTGGTGCACTCAGAATCGTGATTGGGTGAAATTTTTGGAGTGTCGCGATAGCTCGAGGTCAACGCCTCGGGGACTGTGCAGACAGATTTTGTACCTGCTGAGCTTGCTGGAGATGATGATGGAGCTGCAACCTGCAAGAAACATGCAAAAACACACAAAAACAAGAACACACACGCTCGCTCTCTCTCAAACTCGCACACAACAAATTAGGGGAATGATAAGGAAGAGGGAATATGTAGTGGAGAAGGAGGTGTAGGTGGAGATGGAGAAGAAGGTGAAGATGGAGATGGAGGTGGAAAAAAATCAGAATTTTACCGACTACTTACCATTCCAACGCGTCCTCTCTACGTCTTACCATCACACGCTCGTCCTCAAAGCTCGAATCCCCGGCAACGGCGCCAAAATTTGGTGTAGCTCAGTGATGAGTAGCACCTCCTTTAATGTCAATCCGGGAAGACGTGAGGATGGTATGAAGACCACGAGCAAGTGGGAGTACAAGTGCGTGAGTGAGAAGCAGACAAGCATGCACACACATACACACACGCGCACACTCGGCAAGAACAAAGAGAGTAAGACAATGGAATCACTTCTATTGCAACCAAGTTCTCATACAAGCTCAAACTACAAGAAGCTCTCCAAAAATGAGCTCTCTAGCTCTATTTATAGTTTTTGACTAGCTTTGACCCTGTCCAGACCTAGTGTCCGGCCTAGTTAAAAATTAGGTTCCAGGGCTTATTTGAGGGCTCAAACGAGATCTAAAAATTATGAAAATTGGCAGGCAACTACTTCTAAGGCTCTTCAAGCTCGAGGACTCCTTGACTTGTACAAAATGGAGCTACAAAAAGGTGAAAATGGTATTTACAGGGGTTTTTAGTGATGAGAATCACTTTTAAATGGTGTAGTGGTTTTGAAAAAAAAATAAAGGGTTGCCTTAGTGCTAGATCTGCTTGTATGCTCGTACTTGCTTCTTCTCGTATACGGCCAACACTCCAACAGCCTGCCAAAAAAAAACCTTCACCAATTCCTCAATTTTCTCTCTGACAGCCACCTGCAAGGAAAACGAACTGAACAGCTTTTGGAAGCTTCTTTGATGCCTCTGAAGGTCCAGAACAGAAGGAAAAAAAAATGGCTGCTATGAAATTACCACAATTCTACTTCAGTACATTTTACCATTAATCATGGATAAAATGCCCTTCTTCAATGATGCCTATGAAGGCCCCAAGACATTTAAACCAAGGCAATTGTGGTATTGTACGGATCAATATTACCAGATTGCATTTTGGGTAGACCATCATTTGCTTCCTCATTATGTCCATGCTTGAAAAATGCAGGTATGAGTGCATTCCAACAAACAACATTGCGAACATGAAGCTTAGCCACCACTTGTTGAGCCTTGATGGGTGCACCACACTTTGCATACATGTCAACCCAAGTTGTGCCAAGCAACCGATCATCTTTCAACAATCCAACAATTGGCGGAAGGCCTTCAGTACGCATTTGACCAAAACATTTTAATGCTAAATGACCCTGGCCTTTCTGTGCATAACCAAAAATAAGAGCAGACCAAGAGACTACATCAAGAAGGGGGAAGTTCCTCAAGCACCTCTTGTGCTGAAAAAATGCACCCCATTTGGCATACATATCCACTAAAGTATTTCCAAAAGCAACATCCTTCACCAGTAAATCTACACACAACACCCGCTGCCAAACTGCACTAATTGAAGTTAATTGCTATTGACCATCATACTTTTTTTTGTTTGGTAAAATACCTGCATTCGTACGTACGCTTTGCAAAATAGAAGTCTATTAGTGCACAAAAAAACCAATAGTCTATTCGCTAACACTCCCCATAGCTTACGCGAGCAAACAGTTGAATGCAGCAGAAAGAAATAACACCACTACGGAACGAGAAGGATTAGGAATGGTCTACGCGGTAAAGAAATTCATGCATTATTTGTTAGCAAACAAGTTCAAGTTCTTTACAGATCATCAAACATTGTTGTACTTAGTCAATAAACCATGTAACACGGGAAGATTGATACGTTGGTTTCTATTACTCATGGAGTACGATTTTTAAGTAGTAGTCAGGAAAGGAAAGACACATTTCAGAGCTGACCACCTTTCAAGATTGACCTCAGGAGAAGCTCCTCAAGGAATAATGGATGAATTACCAGATGCATATTTGTTTAACCTTGAGATAGCACTAGAATGGGCTAAGTCGATAGTCCCTATTCTCACCTATGGACCCAAGAATCCTAGGATAAGGATAAAAGAAGGAGAGATTACCAAATCTCAAAGATATCAAATCATAGCAGGAAGTATATATAAACAGGATAATCAAAAGATTCTTGCTTGTTGTGTAGATGAATCAGAACATGCGAATTGGTTGCAATTAGCACACGTAGGTGCACTAAAGCAACATCATTCGAAACATCGTACATTGCAGACCCTGCATAGACTAGGAGTATGTTTGCCTACGATGGAAGAAGATGTCTACAAGTTGTGTAAAGAATGCCATGTTTGTTGTGAAAGATCACCAGTAGAACATGCTACATTATATAATGTGTCTCTCACACCATAATGGAGTGAACCCTTAGTGACATACTTGAGGACGAAAACATTCCCTCAAGGAATGACCTTAGCACGACAACGCAGTCTAGAGCAGGAAGCTCAAGACTATTCACTTATTGGCGATAATCTATACAAACGAGGAAGAGATGGATATTTACGACAATGTGTTCATGAAAGCAATTATCTGAGCATACTAGAGATTGCCCACCAAGGTGTTGCAAGAGGTCATTTTGGACCCGATAGGATAATCAAAGCCATCCTCTTTGGAGGATTATGGTGGCCCACTCTTCACATGGATGCTCATACCTATGTAAAGAGATGTGATGTGTGCCAAAGAACTCAGTTTCCTACTCGCAGAGATGAAATGCCATTGAAACCCATGATGGGAGGACGCGCATTTTCTAAGTGGCGTATAGACTTTGTAGGACCCATTAACCCCCCTGTAAAAGGTACATGTGCTGAATACATTATTGTTGCTACTGATTATCTTACCAAATGGGTAGAGGCAAAAGCCACAAAAAAGAATGATGCACACACGACTGCAAAATTCTTGTTTGAAAATGTCTTTACAAGATATGGATTGCCTATAGAGTTAGTGAACGATCGAGGAACTCACTTTCTAAACCAGGTCATTGAATATTTGTTATATGATTTTATGGTGATTCACAAGAAATTCACACCATATCATCCTCAAGCTAATGGTCAGGCTGAAAGCACTAACAAGATCCTTTGTAATGTACTGACAAAACTCGTGAACAACAAACAGTTACACCATGCTGTTTGGGCATATCGAGTGGCCTACAAGACAGTTACAAACAGTTACACCATGCTATTTGGGCATATCGAGTGGCATATTCGCCTGTGAACAGATGGTATATTCCACACATTATCGACTCCCACCATCTGATGAACCGCAACCAATTGATTGGGAGAAACTTGAGGCAGATTTGGCCTGAGGCATTCGAATATCAGAACACACCCTCGCTCAGGAGCTCCTACAGAATTACATCTGACAGACCTCACAACAAGGTTCTGTCGAGGACGACAAAAGCGAGAGGGAGGGGGCTGTTGGCAGTAGCCAGAGGCATAAAAGACACGGAAGCATGTAAAGACAAAGCAGGGAGTTAGTTGAATCAATTTTTCAAAGATTTATGTTTTATAAATATTCTTCAAAACCTCCAACAGTGATTTTCATCACTATTGTAACATATGTAACATAGAAAAGCCCTTTTTGTAATTTATAGCTCCATTTTGTGCAAGCCGAGGAGTCCTTGAGCTTGAGGAGCTTAGGTAGAATGAGCGTACCAATTTTGGTTATTTTAAGACACCGTTTACCCCTTCAAATAGCACTTAGGACCTATTTTTTAACTATGCCGGTCACTAGATGTGAAACCGGTCAAAACTAGTCTAGAATCTATAAAAAGAGCTAGAGAGCTCATTTTTGAGGTTGGTTAGTGTGAGCTTAGAGCTATTTTGAGCCTTGTAATTGAGATCTTGAGCAATAGAGTTGATTTCTCACCTTCCATTGTGTCTTGCTTGTCTCTTTGTTGTGTGTGTGTATGTGTGTGTGCATCTCCATGCTTCTCACCTTCACTCTCACTACATCACTTTCACGATCTTCATATCACTCACGTTAAGAGTAGTGAGAGCGACAGGTGGCATTGAGTATTGTTTTGTAGGCAACTCTATAGGCCCAAAAAGCATGATGAAGTTGTTTGTCCCAATCAGAGCGTTTATTATTTACCAGTTTTGTCAGTACATTACATAGGATCTTGTTTGTGCTCTTAGCTTGTCCGTTAGCCTGTGGATGATAGGGGGTAGACTTCTTATGTATCACCAAGAACTCTTGGAGGAGAGTTTCAATGACTTCATTCAAGAAGTGTGTTCCTCTATCACTTACTAACTCTATTGGAAGTCCATATCTCGTGAACACATTCTTAAATAAGAACTTTGTTGTTGTTTGAGCATCATTCTTTGTTGTAGCTTTTACTTCCACTCACTTTTTTAGGTAATCTGTGGCTACAATGATGTATTTGGCATGGGAGTTTCTAGCTGGGGGGTTGATAGGTCCAACAAACACAAAAATGCACGTCCTCCCATCATTGGCCTCAAAGGCATCTCATCTTTTCTAATTGGGTACTGGGCATGTTGGCATGTGTCACATTTTCTCACATAGGTATGTGCATCCATATGAAGAGTGGGCCACCAAAGTCCTGAGAATAGAATAATCTTAATTACTCGGTCAAGACCAAAATGTCCGCCTGCAACACTGCTATGGGCAGTTTCTAAGATTTTCAAATAGTCTGATTTGTGAACGCACAATCTTAAGTAACCATCTTTACCTCATAGGTTATCTCCTACCAAGGCATAATCTTGAGCCTCTTGTTCCATGCTTTGTTTTCTTGCAAGACTAGCCCCATTGGATAATGTTCCCGATCTCATGAATTCTACCAATGGAGCACTCCAATCTGGAGTTAATGACACGTGGTAAAGAGTGGCATGCTCCACTGGGGGTTTCTCTTGGCACACTGAACAATTCTTAATCCACTCATGTATTTCTTTATCCATACTAGGCCAATACACTCCTAAACATTTTAGATTTTGCAATGTTCATTGTTTAGAATAGTAATTCCCTTGAAATTCTTCGTGGGCTTGTTGCAACCACCTACTACATTCCTCCTCCTCGACACAACAAGCTAGCACACCTTCGGTATCTTGTTTGTACATGATTCCTACCAATATTTGATATTTTTGTGATTTTACAATTTCATCTTTGTTTGTTTTTACATTCTTATTTGCAGGTCCAAAGGTTAGGACTGGTACCAACCGCCCATTTAGGAACAACTTCTAGATTGAAAAGATAAGCATCAGGCAATTCATCAGACACTCCTTGTGGTGACTCACCTGAAGTGATGCGAGAAAGGTGATCCGCTCTGAGGTGGGTCTTACCTTTCCTGAAAACCACCTCAAAGTCATATTCCATTAGTAAGAGGAACCATCTTACTAATCGTCTGGCATTGCAAGGTTTATTGACCAAATATAATAAGGTTTGATGATCAGTGAAAAACTTAAACTTGTTGGCCAATAAATAGTGTCTAAACTTCTTTACAGCATATACCATGCCTAAACCTTCTCTCTCAGTTGTTGTATAATTTCGTTCTGCAGCATTTAGTTGTCTGCTCGCATATGCTATAGGCAAATCTAGATTTCCTTCACCTGTGGGTTGTGACAACACACATCCTATTGCATAATTGGATGCATCCACATGTACATGGAATGTCTTATTCCAATCAGGAGTGGTCAGTATTGGTGATGTGCACAAGCGTCTCTTCAGCTCATTGAAGGACTTCTCGCATTCATCATTCCACTCAAATTTTGTCAACAAGGCATAAAGAGGCTTAGCTATAATTGCATACATACCTACGGTAATATCCACAATGGCCCATAAAGGATTGTACCTCTTTAACATTCCTTGGCCTCGGCAGCTCTGCTATGGCTTTTACTTTGTCCTCATCTGTTGATATTCCATTCGTAGAAACAATACGACCTAAGATTTTAGCTTGACGTACCATGAACACACACTTTTCTAGGTTCAGACACACTCGATATGCTCTACACTTGTTGAAGATCCGTCTGAGCTCAGGGATGTGACATCTCCTTTCTTGGGAATGAGCACATAAATCATCCACATATACTTCTAAGCTCTTTTGCAAGAACTCTTTGAAGACATGACACATGAGCCTTTGGAATGTTGCAGGTGCATTGGTGAGTCCAAATGGCATTACATGAAACGCAAAGACACCCCACTCAGTGGCAAAGGCCATTTTATGTTGATCTTCTAGGGCAATAGCTACTTGGTTGTAGCCTGAAAATCCATCACGGAAGCTATAAACTTCCTTGCCTGCAACACACTCCAATAAATGATTAGTGATTGGAAGCAGATAACGATATCTTATCGTAGCAGCATTAACTTTTTTAAGGTTAATACACACATGTAACTTCCCGTTCTTCTTGGGCACCACTACAATGGGGGACACCCATTCAGTATGCTCAATCTCATAGATGAATCCGGCTTCAATCAATCTATTGATTTCCTCTTTTATTTTAGCTGCATAGGTGTCATTATATGTGTAGGGTTTCTGTTTGGTGGGCTTGGCATCTGCTATCATGGGGATCGTATGAGAACAAATTTTTGGATGTACTCCCTTCAAGTCTCTATAGTGCCACGCAAACACGTCCCTATATTCCCTTAACAAAGCTACCAACTCTGCTTCCTCTTCTTTACTTAGGTCATCTCCTATGTATGTACATCTCTCTTCGTTCTCTTCGATGGTGACTATGATTTTTTTGGCCTTTTCTTTGTTATCATATGCTTCTCCTGAGGTGGCCTCTCTCTTAGGCATTTGTACCAAAATTTTCCAATCCTCAACTTCGTATTTTTTGAAATTCTCTGGTACTTCAAACAATGGTTCCTCCTCTTCCTCTTTCACTAATGTTCTTTTCTTTTTCTTTTGACCTCCTTCACTTCCATTCTTTGAATTTATGGTTTTAATGCTTGTGAGAGGTTCTTCTTCCTTTTGGGTAAATACTCCTATATCTTCTAGATAGTGCTTCTCTGAATTAAAGCAACTATCCATCACCATGGACTCTAGATCGTCATCATTCGCTTCTTCTTCGATGATGTCACTAGGTCACATTCTTCTAGCAAGGGCTGACACATGAACACTGAAATATCATAACCCTCCTGATCACAATGAGGTGTCCATTGTTCTTCATTAATTGCAATGTCCATGGTAGCTAAGATTTCTGCCCAACCATGAGGCTCAAATTTCTCATCTAGAAAGATCTTTGGTGTATAGGCTGGGTCTTTAACTGGTCTATCTCTTGGAGGAGTTCCTTTTTCTCTTGCCTTTAAGCATTTTTCCTCTTCCTTTGCGACCTTGCACATCCACAAATGAGTATCTTCATGCATCCAGGATGTCTCAGATGAACTTTTAGAATGCACATAGATTAAATCTTCTTGCTCCTTGTGGATGGGACTCCACTATAGGGGTGGTACATATCTGGAGGTGTAATCCTTTAAATTGACCTCGGTTGTGACCCCTAAGCGTTGCAAGTACAAGGAATTGATTCCCCAATCCTGTACAACTTTCAGTTGTCGTAGGAAGGGTCTTCCGAGGATCATTTCGTAGGTATTAGTTTTACCAAAGTCACATATAGCAAAGGTGTGCTCAAACTCTACACCACAAGTGGTTAGAGTTATCCCTTCTAGCAATCCTAGAGGTCTTTCCACATGGCCATCAACCATCTGAAGCTTCATTCTAGTTGGTCTTAATGCAGGTTTACCCCATTGCTTCCACAAGGAGGTGGTTGCAATAGCAACACCGGCACCTCAATCTATGATTGCTTTGGTTGTGTAACCTTGGTAGGTGATCGGAAGATAAGTATTACCTTCCTCACCTTCGCTCATGTCCCCTATTTTTTCTAGAGGTATCTCTAGAACTTTCTGCTTAGAGTCTGCTTTTGGCATATTGGAATCAAGTTCTGGAACCTGATCTTTCACATGATTCCATAGCTCAAGTTTTGCCTTGAGCAGCTCTTCTACAGTGAGATGACACTGAACCTTAGTGTTCTTCACGACATCAGTGTTTCTTGGAACCACTGAGTCTTCGTTTCTGATCAATATTGTGGAAGATCTAATTTTGAGAGATTCAGATTCCCATGGGCCTGTGAACTGTGGCAACTCTTGTATAGATTTGGATTCAAATTTTGACCTTTCTTCTCTTTGTTGCTCTACTTGGTCTCCATGAATAGATGGAATGTCTTGTGGGAATTGATCATGAAGGTCATCAATCTCAAGAATAGGAGGGGAAACATCCTTCTCCTTGGCCCATTTCTCTTCTTGTATTTCCCGCAAGAACTGTTGATAGTGTTGTTGAATTGAAAGAGGTTGTTCTTCCTCATCTATCGAGTCAGGAACATAGACTTTCTTTGGTGATGAGCTTTCTCTTTCAACAGTTGGTTGAGCCTGTGGAGGTAAAGAAACTTGTGGTTTATTTACCAATTGCTCTAATCTATCTAGTAAGCCCTGGAAGTGCAAACCCGATGTGATAGCATTAGTTTGATTGAACAATTGGTTGGCCTCGAGCATAGCTTGAGCTAGTTCCACCATTTTTATGCACATTTTTGTCCGTTCAATCTCCAAATCTGCTCTAGGGTAGCTCTTGTCAAGGTTTGCAGGTGTTGGCCCTTCTTGAAGTCGAGCCTGGTATGCCTTGAACGTCATGTCCAAGCCTTCTAGGGTTGGATCTGCAAGAACAGACCCTGGTTGTGGTTCATTTACAATGGCTGGTGGGTGGGGATGAGGTTGGGGATGAGGTGTTGTGGATGGAGTTTCGACATGTAAGGGGCTTTGAGAGGCAATATCTTCTATTTTTGTTTTTGCATCTTTCAAGCTTTCTTCTAGTTCGGATAATGTTTTGGTCCACTTAGGATTGGCCTTCTCCCTAGTATCCTTCCATGTTCGTGTTTTTCTCTTACTAGGCTCTCCTGACTCACTGGGCGATACGATAGCACCATCATGCGCGATGCGATACCGCTCGGTCAACGATATGATACCACTGGGGCGACCGCTATCACGATACCAACACTTGACGATACGATACCAGAATGGTATCGCGATACCTCAAGTGGGCGTGCACGATACGATACCTCGACAAGTATCACGATACTCAAGAATTCTGGTATCGCGATACCAAAACTCAACCGGACACGATACTTGGAGATTTTTAAGCCCAAATTCAAAAATTTTTGCAAATATGTGTACCTTATGTTCTCCTTGTCACTCCTATCAGTTTGTAGATGCAAAACCACCCTTTAGACTGACGATACCACCACTGCGATACCAAATGCAAGTCTTGTCACTCCCCGATACTGCCACTCAGCTTTTTGAAGTTTTAATCACGCGATTCTCTGTATTTCTTCCACGCTTAAGCTCTGAACTCTCTCTGAAGTCCATGCGCACCAAGAATGAAGAAGAAGAGTCGAAAATAGGAGATATACAGTCAAAGAAAATGAAAAAATCAGAGAAGGTGAAGATGAGAGGAGATGGTGGTGATGATGATGATGGAGATGAAGCAAAACTCAGAAACTGAACTGAAAATGATGATTTTTTTACCTTCCAACGTTGCTACTCTACGTCTTACCATCACGCGCTTGTCCTCCAAGCTCTCTTCCCGGCAACGGTGCCAAATTTGGTGTCACTTTAGCACAATGGCAAGTACCAACGTGAGGAGCTCCACCTCATAAATGTCAATCCATGGAGATGTGAGGACTAGTATGAAGACTATGAGCAAGTGATGGCACAAGTGCATGAGTAAAAGCACAAAAGCATGCACACACATACACACACACACGCACACATGGTAAGAGCAAAGAGTGGAACAATGGAAGGACTTCAATTACAAAAGAACTCTCTTACAATGCTGAAATCTACAACAAGCCAACCCCAAAAATGAGCTCTCCAGCCCTTTTTATAGTTTTTTTGAGTAGTTTTGGCCCTGTCCAGACCTAGTGTCCGGCCTAGTTAAAAATTAGGTTCCAAGGCTTATTTGGGGGCTCAAACGGAGTTTAAAAATTATGAAAATTGGTAGGATGCTACTTCTAATACTCCTCAAGCTCAAGGACTCCTTGGCTTGAACAAAATGGAGTTGTAAAAATAGAAAATGGTATTTACAATGGTTTTTTAGTGATAAAAATCACTATTTTTATAGGGATTTCTTATGAAAACTTGACATTTCTTGGAGCTCCCTACATGCTTCTTCTTCTTGTGTGTCCACTTCATTTATGCGCCTCCATGCTTGTGCATGACCTTGATTGTCAACTATAGCCTACTCTCATCACTATCATTGGGCATTATTTCTATGCCAATGATCATGTATATCATTGTTCTATAATACATTACATCATTGATTATTTCTCTTCATCTCTCTGCTAAGTCCACTCAAAAGAATATACTTTGAATGCTCATATCTCAATCATTCCTGAATAATTTTTCAAGTTCTATAGCTTGTTGGAACCAGCTCAAAGTCTAATACAAGCTCTCAAAGTTTCAAAGGATCTGCTTCAGCCAATTGGGAGAAAACCACCTCGAAGTGCTCATTGGTCATTCTCTGCATAGTCCCTAAAAAATCTAGGGTAAACTATTGATTGTTAAATTGATTGCTCAGTACACACTTCATGATTTTAAGTTATTTTACTTGGAATCATTAGCTCTCTAAGCTAATTTGATTCCCTCAAAAGGAATTTTCCTAATTGCTATTGTACTGTGAGCACTAAGCAAAATACCCAGCAGGTGTCAAGACCAAAATAGCAAGTCTCTGGTCACTAGCTATTTGCAAAGTTATCTGTTTTGATCAAATTGTTTGACGCATCTCCAAAGTACATAGGCACTTATTTAGTTTCATTAGCAAGCTAAAGGGGCCTACTATCAATTCATGAAGTGGAAGAGAGCAGGCACAAAGCAGGGATTAGCAGTACCAACTCATTCTCTTGTGGTATCCATTCGTCTCTCCCAACAGTGGTATCAGAGCAATTTGAGGTAAAATGGGAGATGGTTTCCCTTCTTTTATTGATAAATTGTACAAGAACAACTACCAAGCATGGTCCTTGAGGATGAGGAGCTACTTACAAGGAAGGAGTCTCTATGGATACATATCAGGAGATGAGGAGATGCCCATTTTTAGAAGCAAAGGACAACCTACAAGAGAGGAGCTTGAAAGACTCAACTCATGGTGTGCCAAAGATGCTTTAGCAAGGTCATACTTACTTAACTCTATCTTTGACTTCCTTCTTCCACACATTAGGAATTGTAAAAAATCCTAAAAGAATTGGGATACATTGTCTTGATATTTTTCTTCCAATACAAGAGCAAGAAACTGAATTATGGATTGAGTTTACCATTCAAAGGAAGCAACCCAAGCAAAGTGTTTCAGAGTATGTGACCAAAGTCAAAGATGTGGCTGACCAATTGGCAAGCATAGGAGAGGCGATTGAATAGGAGCAAATTATGAGACAAGTAATCAATGGCATCAAGAGAGATGATAAGTGGGAAGCCTTCACAACTTCTATGGAGCTTTACATGGATATGAAGATTCTAGATCTTACCACACTCATGGGACAACTTTTTACCCATGAAGCCAATCTCAACAAAAATGGAGAATCATCAAGAGGTAACAACTCTTATGCCCTATACACAGATAAAGGAAAGTCTAAAGATAAAGGGAAGAACAAGAAAGTAGAGGATGAAGGTACTACTTCTCAAGCTAACTATGCAGGAAGAGGTAGGAACTCAAGAGGAAGAGGCAGAGGAGGTAAGAAAGGTAGAGGGAGACCTTTCAACTCTTCCCCATGCAACATATGTGGATTGTCTAATCACACTACAGAGAGTGCTATAGGAACTTCAAGAATGAGAGAGGAAGAGGATTTCAAAGAGGTGGCTACTCACAATCAAGTGGAAGATTCAACCACAATCAAGGCAAAAACCATGGCTACAACCAAAACTACAACAACAATTACAATAGCAACTACCAAGGAGGATACAAATCAAGGAAAGAATTCAACAATCACACAGAGGATCAAGAGGATTCTCCATTAGGATGAAAAACGGCCAAAAAAGGGCCGTGTAAGGATTTCAATTAATTGTGCTTAATCTGGATTAAAGTTATCAAATCCTTCAAAAATTCCGTGTAAGCTCATTTAAAATGTATCTTATACAAATTTTGAAGACAGAGAAACTCGTGTGATAATCATGAAAAGTTTGTGTGATATCTTATGCCTCAAAGTTTTTGCTCATTGGGCATTGATCAAAATTCGAATTTTCCTCTTGTTGATGGACCTATATAATGTGTGTTGATAACGTTTTGCACTTTTTTACTCTACTTTTGATAGTAGGCCTCTTTCTCTCTTTCACGTCATTTTAGACACTTGTCAATTACTCTTCATAGTAGGCCATGGAGAACCTTAACCCAAACACTCTCGCTAATCTTTCAAACAACTGAAATCATTGTGATAAGTTCCATATCAACATTGCAATTAGTCATGAGTATGCAACAACAAGAAACGTATTCCGAAGGGCTCTTCATCCTCCTGAAGTGGATGGATTGCGAAAGGAAGGCAAGAAACATATCGACATATGGAGAGATGGATTTGTTTATCCAATTGATCCACAAACTGGTAGGTATACCCCTTTTCATAATCTTCATGATCTGATTAGATTTGTAGGAGATGGTGAGGATGTTTTACGAGGCTATTGTTCAAGGCTCTGGCAGATTTCAAGGAATTATGTACAATATATATACTATCTACAAAACACACTACATCAGAGGGATTTACATATGAGGGAGCTAGAAAACAAATTATCCACTTTATCTTCTCAGTTAGAGTCTTTTTAAGAAATGAAAGAAACTCCTATAAGTTTGAGAATGTGGTCGAAACGAGTAAAACCTTTTTTAGATTTGATTGAAAAATCTTGCCAGAAAAAGAAAAGAATGAAAATTGTAAGAGATGATGTGACAAATGTGCTAGGTTTCAATATGTTGAGCAAGTTTGAGCGCGTACATTTTCGTAATGAAATTATGAGTCAAAATGATGTTTTAAGACTATTGAAACTGAATGAAAATACATGCTTGAAATGCTTTGTTTTCCAAAAACTCATGACAAAATGAATCTATTACTAGAACCATCTCAAATTCAAGAGTTTTGTGATAGCGTCAGAGTGAGTAGGAAAGGTTATAGAGCAATTTCAAAAGTTTGGTGTGAATTTTTAAAATTTAACATAGTTAAAAGTTTTGGATTGCCTAGACCCCATCATGTAGGAAAGTTTCGGCTCTACTTGAATAAGAAGATCACATCAGTATTTGGTGAATATAAACATATTCCTAGTAACATGCCTTACAAAGTAGGAAAACAAAAGTTACATTTCACTTACAATGAATTTAACAATGTATGGATAGATATTATAAAACTTCAAACATACATGGTTCAATTCTATAATATAAAAGAACATGAATGTTCTCGTCTACTGAAATTTGTAATCAAACTTGATGAAGCTGAGCTTAAAAAACACCAAAAGATGGAGAGAATAAGTATTGCACTAATGAACAAAACTTTGGACTATAGCCTTGGGAGATTGGATACTCCATCTCTCAGAGTACAATAAGAAATGGAGTTATGGTGGGTTGGTTGTGCTCAAGTTCCATCTGAGAGCCATAAAACACTTAAATGGTTATTCTCACAGACAAACATTCCAAATGTTATCCAAAGGCATCATGCAGGAGAATTGTTGAATGTCAAAGACTATAGGAACTTTAAAGTTGAGTGCCATTTGAGTGGAGACCTAAAGATGCTCAAATGCATGTTTGGTATAAGTGGAGGGGCAAATTCTAAGTACCCTTGCTTCTACTGCATGCAAAGTCTAGGCACAAGAGCATGGATTGCTAGAGCTGAGGAAGAGGAGGCTCCTTCCAGACAAAATGTCATAACTACTAATCTTTTGCCATGATTTGGGATCTCATGCTTCCAATAGCATTGAAAAATGTACACATATGTACACTACATGCAGAGTTAAGGATCATTAACAAGTTGGCCCGTCTCCACTTGGATTATGCATATTCTATCAAGCCTACAACTCTTGCAGATGAGTGCATAAAAAAATGTGAATGTCTACTTTCAGAAATGGGATTTCATGGTGATGATGTTCATCTAAGAAAATATCCAAAGCTTTCACAAAATATAGGTGATGTACTACAGGATGTCTCAATGGGAGGTGATAAAAGCAAGCAGATTCTTCAGCAACCATGATGACAAGCAACTAAATGCCATGTGGAATTGTTGGAAAAAAATTTGTGAGATCACAACTAATGTAAAAAGTAAACCAGAAATAGCAAAAAGAGAATGGAGGTGTGGGTCAAACTAGATAATTTTTTAAAGATCATGAGGCAGCAGGTAACATCAAATAGTTATGTGATAGATTTCAGAAAGGCGGCCACAAAGCTTATAGAAACCATCATAGATGCATGGAGTGCCAAAGACATAACATACTACTTGGTGAGTTTCAAAGATAATTTATTCAATTTATTTTTCTTAAATTGAAATAAAGATCTAATGAAACTCTTCTGTGCGTCTAGCATATTCTTCTTGTGCATGGTGCATTCTTTGCAGAAAAAGAAACACTTGCCATATGGAACACCCAAGGCATGGAAAAATCTCATTATCAAGCAAGGACAAACTTCTTTAGGTGCACAAGGAAAGGATGAGGAGTAACAAAGAGCAATGCCTTCAAAGAGCTTTTTGATTGGTTCTTTAGAAGACAATTACAAAGGACCTCATGCCAAATATTATCAAAAGAATATGACTATCACTAGACAAAATGATCATGTATCAATATCACAAAATGAAAAAGACTACATTTCAAACAGAGCTTTAATATTTGCAATTTCTTTTATTTCTTTGAGAAATAAAGATGTCATGTATGTGCATTTCATTATTAAGCTTTGAAACGAAACATGTCTATTACCATCAGATGACTTTGACTAGAGAAAAATAGATCATGGATCAATAACAATTAATATTAGGACATGGATCAATTACTCCAAAAAAAATTACATCCTTCACATTTGCCATGTCTTATATCCCATTGGGCAATAATTGTGTATATGTACATTTGATGAGTAATAGAGTTTGAAAAAATGAAGTCACTCCTTAAGTCTCTTTAATGAGCTTGGCTCTGGCAAATCACCTCTGTATCTAAGGAACTCTTTTCTCCTATAGCCAACAATGCTTTTTACATCTGACACCCTTGTAGCCATTGCATAGCTTGAATAACAAAGAAAGTACCCTGCCCTTGAAGCATTAAGTCCTGGGGCGTATCCAAAATTATGAATGCAACTACTCTTTCAATTAGTAAAACTCTGAAAGCATTAAAGGGCATTGGAGTAAAACCCATGTATTTTGATAGATTCCTCAAGGAGAACAATGCAAAGTTTGGCTTTTCACTATAGTGCTTGTGAATAACACCAAAAGAATCTGGGTTCAATTTTGGAAGATAGTGGATAATTGAATGAATATCCACCTTTGTTTTTCCTTTCTCTTCTATGGTTTTTCTTGTTTCCTTCCCCCTGCCAAGCTAGTTGTCTTCATCCATATATTTAACTGTGGTAAAAATAGAAAAATAAGGTTGGAAGAAGTCCAAGTGCACTTTAGGACTCATGAAAAGTAACTTGAAACACAAACAGAAACAAAGCAAGAGACACGACTGTCACTCTAGCACAATGGTGAGTACCAACGTGAGGAGATCCACCTCATAAATGTCAATCCGTGGAGACATGAGGACTAGTATGAAGATTATGAGCGAGTGAAGGCACAAGTGTGTGAGTGAGAAGCACACAAACATGCGCACACATACACACACACGCGCACACAAGGCAAGAACAAAGAGGAACAATGGAGTTCTTTGCATTAGTCAAAAAGTCTCTTACATAAGCTCAATTCACAAACAATCTAACCCCAAAAATGAGCTCTCTAGCTCTTTTTATAGTTTTTTGACTAGCTTTGGCCTTGTTCAGACCTAGTGTCTAGCCTAGTTAAAAATTAGGTTCTAGAGCTTATTTGAGGGCTCAAACAGACTCTAAAAGTTATGAAAATTGGTATGTAGCTATTTCTAATACTACTCAAGCTCAAGGACTCCTTGGCTTGGACAAAATGGAGTCTATTCTACCAAAAACAAAATTTACAATATGTGTGTAGTGATGAAAATCACTAAAGTTGGGAATAGTTCGTGGAAAAAAATGATTAGGCCTTGTTGCCGTATTGTGCATGACTGCTCCATGCTCTTCATATGACTTGTATGCCAACACTCCCCCCTTCCTAGCATCTGTCTTCTCTGACAGACCTTTGTTCTATAGGGTGGTCGATATAGTATTGGATGACGTTGGTGGCAAGTTCGTGTTCTCCTATCCTTAAGCCTCTTGCTAGGTCAGCTTCCAATGCATCCCAATTTATTGCACCGGGGACCTCTGGTTGCGGTGTGGTGTAGTACTCGGAGTACATGGCTTGTTCACAAGCAAAGAGATGGAGCAAGTGTGTTGGCTTAGGTGCAAACACTTTTGAGTGGTACTCCCAAAATCCTGATCGAAACATTTCTTCAAATGTTTGTTTATAGCATGCGGGAAGATAATTAATTCGTGCATGCCAAGCGTAAGCTACCCGAATGCCGGGGGTGGTGCTCATGTCATACACCAAATCGTAATTGCCATGGGTAAATCTTGGTAGACGTACCTGTGGTGCCTCTGCATTTCTAAAAGTTTTGAGCACAACTTGCATCATGTTCAAAATTTTAAGCATCATTTGGGCTGCCACATCTGGCATGGGCTTCAGTCGAGGCATCCAGTGTTGAATTGTGGCCATCATATAGGCTACTGATGGTGGTCCTTGTGGTGGCGCTATGTACGAGTAGTTTAGCCATTCCTTGCATTGTGCGTTGTTCTGGACTTTAATGTTGAATGCTTTCTATGAGCGGCATCGTGGAACAGGGCCATAGCATGGATTGTAAAGTAGATGTAATGGCGCATTGTTCCAGGTGCGCAGCATTTCAGGATATGTTTCAAGAAGTTTCTGCCACCATGTCGATTGACGAATTTTGCCTTTCTGCACCTCTGGGGGAAGGTCTTCGGGTTGAAATTGGGTTGCAAAGGAAGGTATCTTTCCTGTGACTCTCTGTATTTCTGCGTTATAATCTGCCAAAATGATATAGTAAGGCCTGTATTGGAGTTCTGATGAGAGGATAAGTCATCTAGATGACAAGTTCTTGAAGTAATTGGATTGTAATACGGTGTCTTCTATGACTCTCATGGCCTGATTTTGCACTACTGTTCGCTCTTCATGTGAACTCCCGATTTCCTCCACTTGTTGTAGCCATGGGGGTCATGGTGCTTCGAACGTATCCTGACCTTCTTCCATTTGTTGACCTCATGAGAAGGGTTGTGGGTCATATTCTTCTTCAAATGTTCGTTCCATAGGAATTTGTACTATTTCCTCGTCGGTGGGAGCCTCTGGTGGGGAAGGTGGCCTCTCATATTGTAGTAGGCGTGCTTGCAATTCTGTGACCTGTTTTTGGAGATCTTTTAGGGCCTCTGAGTCTATGAGAAGTGAAGCCGCGGAGGAGGTGGTTTGAGAGGCAGTCGTTGTGTCTTTTTGTTGTTTCTGCTTCAGTTGACCCAGTTCCTCTGATAACTGGTCATGTGCTTCAAGTAGAGTAGCATAGTCTTCCAAGATGATCTTGATATTGTCGGGGGTCACAGCTTGAAACTTTGAGGGACTGATGGGTGCCCCAAGTGTGCTTTCAATAGCTGCTTCTAGTTTTCCTAATTCTGTAGTTGCAGTCGTCGATTCTCTTCATGAGCGGCTGCAAGGTGTCGCTTGAGTAGGGCCATATTTCGCTGAAGCTTTGAATTGCATTCTAGCTGTGTCTGTAGATGACCTTCTATCACTTGTATTGCTTCCTGGTCTGTGTTTTGTAACTGTACTTCCAATATGCTATGAGCCTCTTGTAAAGTTTCGAATTGTGTATGGAGGCGAGCATTCTCCTCTTCTAGTGCAGCAAGACGATGTTGTAGTACCTCCGAGTGCTCTTGCAGTTGTGTGTTATGTTGCTTGAGCTGATTGTACTCTGTCCTTAACTGTGATATACATGCGAGCATGGTGTCCAATGCATTGCCTATGGATGAGGGTTGTTGAAGAAACACTCACGAATTTGACAAACAGACATAAAAAGAAAAAAAAAAGAGAAGGAAGCAGAATCAGAGAAAATTAAAAGCCTTAGTGGAAGGACAAATCCACGACCGTTTTGTACAGTACAGAATCTCCCAGGATCAGAATACGTTACGCCAAATCAAACTGTACATAGAGAGAATGTGCATAGGAATAATAGAAGGGAAGTGCGAACAAGAACGTGCGCGGAAGAGCATGGAAGAATGAGGACTATATATATATCAATCAAGAATCGAAAAGAGAGAGAGGAGAATAGAGATAGAGAGAGAGACGAAATGTAGCAGATGCGCAGAGTTATAGACAGAAGACGCCATAGATCGCGTATGTAGAAGAAGACGCCAGAGATCGCGTATGTATAGATGAATAACAGAAGCTTGAGATATCGGGTATTCATCTGAGAGATAGATGGTAATAAGAAACTACTCAGTATAGGAGAGTTTCTGTAGCTTGAGCAAGAAGAGGCCAAGCTCACTTGTACACATCTTCTCTAATAGAAAACACATGTTCATGTGGATGTTTGTGCGTACTGTTTGTATGCGGAAGAAACAGAGTATGTTTTAAAGTTAGTTAACAGTTAACGTTTTCTCAGTAAACGAATTTTCAGTCAGTTACAGTTCTTACAGTAAACGAGTAATTTCCGGTAGAAGAACGAAGTAGATCTCGCAGAGTAATGCAAAGTTTTGTATGAGAGATAGCTCATTCTGTAGCTAGGCATCTCTATTTTTAGTTGATCAAGCTTTCCGATGGAAAAGATATCCACACATAGTACAAAGTCTGACCAGAAAGAGGTTGTCTGAACTGGTGGAGTTTTCTCTTAAACTTCAGAAAGAGTTCAGTAAGTCAAGAAAGTTCACGCGTCACCTCCTTACTTCATGTATGTTCACTTGAAGTAATTATAAATAGATTTGAAGTTCATTCCGGTACAATTCCGGTACAATTACGGTGTCAGTCTGGTGACAGTCCGGTGAAGTTTCGGTGAAATTTCTTCCAGTGAATTTAGAGCGCAGTCTTTTATGTTGAGCGCTAGACTTCGCTAAGCTATTGGTTGATTACAGAAGTGTTCTGAATCACTCTAGCTTAGTTCTTCTTGGGCGTGGCGATTTCCGCAGGCTTACTAAGGTTCAGCCTTCGTCGCGTCGACAAGGAGTGGTATCAGAGTAAAGAAAGTATACCACATTTCTACAACAGTGGTATCAGAGCTAGGCATATCTAATCAGAGCCCAAAGTATTCACCATTATTGGAAACAAGAGCCAGTTAACCACAACGAGTGGAACCAGAACGAGAAAGATTCTGAAGAGCAGAAAGATTCTCAAAAACTCACCGGAAGTAACAGAAACAAGAAGATCATGGCAGACCATGTTACTATTGATAAGTTGGACAGAGATAATTATCCCGCATGGGTAATGCGCATGGAAGCCTTACTTATGAGTAAGGACTTAATGATGTACGTGACTGGAGAAGAAAAGAAGCCGACTTTCGAAGATGATAGTCAACCGGAAAAAGAAGAGTTAGAAGCCTTGAAGCTGTGGTAGAAGAAAGATGCAACGGCAAGAGCTTACATCTATAATACCGTGACAAACCATCTACTACTGCATATTAGAGGTCTGGAGAAAGCAGAGGACATATGGAGTGCATTGGAAGATCATTTCCAAAATACTACGAAAGCCAGGAAGGCTAGTTTATGGTCCGAGTTTACGACATTCAGAAAGAAGTCGAGTCAAAGCATAAGTGACTATGTCACTAAAATGAAGGATCTAGCAGATAGTCTTGGATCCATAAATGAAGAAGTCGAAGATCATAGATTGATAGCACAAGTGCTCACAGGTTTGAGAGGAGATGAAAGGTGGAAACCTTTTGTACTATCAACTGAACTTTCTTTAAATCATTTTGTGCCAGATTTAAATCAGTTGCTTGGTTTGATGCTCACATATGAGCAAGACCTGAAAGGAGATGCAGATAAAGGACAAAGCTCTGCAATGTACATGAAGAACAAAAAGAAAGACAAAGGTAAGTCAAAAGATGAAGAAGAGTCGAGCTCTCAGGCCTATTACACAAGAGGTAAAGGCACTGGCAGAGGAAGAGCAAGAGGTTTTGGAAGAGGAAGAAGTAACCAGAATACCAACAAGAAGGCTTGCTAGATCTGTGGACTCAGTAATCATTTGGCTCATGATTGCTGGCACAATCAACAAGGATCAAATCAAAATCAAAACAGTAATAGCAGAGGCAGAAGCGGAAGATATCAAAGAGGAAGACAAAATCAAAGAGGAGGCTATGGTAGAGGTGGAGTAAGAAGTTGGGGACAGAATCAATCCTACAACACCACCTACAACAACTACGCAAACGACACGCAGAATGAAAGTCATACATCGTTGATGATGAACTCTATCAGCACATCAGATAATGAAGACCTAAAGGTATTTTACATTGATTCTGGATGCTCTAATCATTTGTCAAGAAATATAGAACTGATGTCAGAACTAGAAAAAGGTAGTTCTAGTCACACTGTTCAAACAGGTGACAATACGAGACATAGCGTACACTCAATTGGAAAAGTGAAATGCAAGAGTGGAGCAGATTTGCTAACCAATGTTTTGTATGTTCCAACAATACCGAAAAACTTGATTAGCGTGGGACAGATAGTTGAGAAAGGTTTTCAGGTCAGATTTACAAATAAAGGTGTATTTGTAGAAGATCCCGAGAACGGATACAATCAGATCGTTTCTGGAAAGAAAGAAGGAAGACTCTTTACTTTAAGAGTACAAGGGAACATTGGCCAAGCGTTGCTCACACATGGAGAAAAGGTAATTACAGAACTTGATCTCTGGCATAAGAGATTGGGTCATTTTAATGAAAAAGGAATTTAAGCTATGATAACGAATCAGTCAGTATTGGGATTACCAAATATACAGAATCAACATATGATTCACAAGTGTGAAGCATGCCAGTTGGGAAAAGCCCACAGGTTACCTTTCCATAAGAAAGGATTCAAACATGATGAAGTACTCGAGCTTATTCATACAGATGTATGGGGGCCAATGAAAGAAGGATCAATCAGCGGATCAAGGTACTATGTTCTATTCATTGATGATGCAACAAGGTGGATAACTCTTTATGTTTTGAAAGAAAAATCAGAAGTATTTGGAGCCTTCAGGCATTTTCATGCATATGTTGAAAGGCTTACCGGACAAAAACTTAAAAGACTGAGGTCTGATGGAGGGGGAGAATACTTCTCCCGAGAATTCAATGACTATCTTTGGAATGCAGGTATTAAAAGAGAAATAACCTGCAGATATACACCACAACAAAATGGAGTAGCAGAAAGAAGGAATCGAGTTCTAGTCGAGTTTGCACGAGCTATGCTAAACGAAAAAGATTGTCCAAATTATCTTTGGGCTGAAGCTGTAAACACAGCTACATACTTGGTAAACAGATTACCATGTACAGCATTGGAAGGAATAACCCCTTATGAAGCTTGGTGGGGAAAGAAGCCAACACTTGATCACTACAAAGTGTTTGGATCAGTAGTGTATGCTTATGTACCGTCTCAACTCAGACATAAGCTTGAACCGAAAGCAGAGAAATATGTGTTCGTTGGATATGATGAAAAGCATATGGGTTACAGGTTATGGAATCCTCTAACCAAACAATTTACTGTGTCCAGAGATGTTACATTTGATGGAAAAGTTGGTATGCAAATCAAAGTCATACAACTGAAGAATTCGAAGAAGAAATAAAAAGAAGAGAGAAAGGGAAATCAATTGTGCAGGTGAACAGAGATGAAAATCATATGCAGGCAAGTACGTCTAGGAACGGATCAGGTATGAGAAATGAAGATAATGAAGAAGTGCATTCAGATACATATGAAGAGTTTGAACCAAGAAGGTCAAACAGGAATAGAAGACAACCAGAAAGGTACTCGTATGATACGTCATACATAACTCAGAAAGACTATGCATATATGGTCAAAGATGATGAAGAACCACAGAGCTATGATGAAGCTAAAGACAAAAAGCAATGGAAAGAAGAAATTAGCGCACTGGAGGAGAACAAGACATGGGAACTTGTTCCGAAACCAAATGGTAAGAAAGTAATCGGAAATAAATGGGTTTTCAAAATAAAGAAGTTTGCAGATGGAAGGATAGCCAGATACAAAGCGAGGCTGGTGGTCAAAGGCTATGCCCAGACGCATGGCATAGATTATGACGAGACGTTTAGTCTGGTGGCAAGGATGTCAACCATAAGGACAGTGATTGCTGTAGTAGCATCGAAAGGATGGAAGCTAAGTCAGCTAGATATAAAGAACGCATTTCTGAATGGATACATTTCTGATGAAGTGTACATGGAAAAACCTCAAGGATTTGAAAATTCCAGAAACCCAAACTTTTTTTGCAGGTTAAGAAAAGCACTTTATGGACTGAAGCAAGCTCCAAGAGCTTGGAATTACAGACTTGTGAAATATCTAAATGAACTTGGATACCAAAGTTCGAAGGCAGACGCAAGTCTACTTATAAAGAGAACAAAAGAAGGAATGATCTACATTTGTATTTATGTAGACGACTTAATAATCACCGGAACATCAGATGAAGGGATTACAGAAGTAAAGAAACTACTCGAAAGAGAGTTCAAGATTAGTGACCTAGGAAAGTTGTCATACTTTCTAGGAATGGAAATCACATACACAGATCATGGTGTATATGTGACACAAGAAAGGTATCTCCTAAACTTACTGAAGAAGTTTAATATGGAGAACTGTAGAGAAGCTTCAACACCACTTGAAGTAAATCATAAACTCAGCAAATATAGTGGTGCAGAGTTTAAAGATATGAAGAAATATCAGTCATTAGTAGGAAGTTTAATTTATGCTATGCTAACAAGACCGGATCTTAGTTATGCAGTAGGAATTCTCTCACAATTTATGCATTGCCCGACAGATCAACATTGGGTTGCAGGACAGAGAGTTCTTAGATATATTAAAAGAACTGTAAAAGAAGGATTATATTATCCTTTTACGTCCGACATAAAGCTCAGAGCATATAGTGACTCAGACTGGGCTGGAAGTCAAGATGACAGAAGTTCAACACACGGGTATATGATATACCTAGGAGATAAGCTGGTAAGCTGGTGTTCAAAGAAGCAACACACAATAGCATTATCGTCAACAGAAGCCGAATACAAAGGACTGGTAGAAGCAGCTAAAGAAATAATCTGGATGCAGACCTTGTTCAAAAGCATGGGTATTGATCAAGGTATACCTATCATACATGGAGATAATATGAGTTCGTTATATCTTGCAGCAAACCCATTATTTCATGGAAGAACAAAGCACATAGAGATTCAGTATCATTTCCTGAGAGAAAAGATAATGGAGAAAGAGATAGAAATAGTATACACTCCGACAAAAGATCAGATTGCAGATATTTTGACAAAGAGTTTGGATGGAACGAAGACAAATAGATTCAAAGAAATGGCAGGTATAAAAGAAAGAAAGATATATGGAAGACCGAAATATGTCAAATTAGTGATTGAGGGGGAGCTGTTGAAGAAACACTCACGAATTTGACAAACACACATAAAAAGAAAAAAAAAAGAGAAGGAAGCAGAATCAGAGAAAATCAAAAGCCTTAGTGGAAGGACAAATCCACGACCGTTTTGTACAGTACAGAATCTACCAGGATCAGAATACGTTACGCCAAATCAAACTGTACATAGAGAGAACGTGCATAGGAATAATAGAAGGGAAGTGCGAACAAGAACGTGCGCAGAAGAGCATGGAAGAATGAGGACTATATATATATCAATCAAGAATCGAAAAGAGAGAGAGGAGAATAGAGATAGAGGGAGAGAGAGACGAAATGTAGCAGATGCGCAGAGTTATAGACAGAAGACGCCATAGATCGCGTATGTAGAAGAAGACGCCAGAGATCGCGTATGTATAGATGAATAACAGAAGCCTGAGATATCGGGTATTCATCTGAGAGATAGATGGTAATAAGAAACTACTCAGTATAGGAGAGTTTCTGTAGCTTGAGCAAGAAGAGGCCAAGCTCACTTGTACACATCTTCTCTAATAGAAAACACATGTTCATGTGGATGTTTGTGCGTACTGTTTGTATGCGGAAGAAACAGAGTATGTTTTAAAGTTAGTTAACAGTTAACATTTTCTCAGTAAACGAATTTTCAGTCAGTTACAGTTCTTACAGTAAACGAGTAATTTCCGGTAGAAGAACGAAGTAGATCTCGCAGAGTAATGCGAAGTTTTGTATGAGAGATAGCTCATTCTGTAGCTAGGCATCTCTATTTTTAGTTGATCAAGCTTTCCGGTGGAAAAGATATCCACACATAGTACAAAGTCTGACCGGAAAGAGGTTGTCTGAACTGGTGGAGTTTTCTCTTAAACTTCAGAAAGAGTTCAGTAAGTCAAGAAAGTTCACGTGTCACCTCCTTACTTCATGTATGTTCACTTGAAGTAATTATAAATAGATTTGAAGTTCATTCCGGTACAATTCCGGTACGATTACGGTGTCAGTCTCATGACAGTCCGGTGAAGTTTCGGTGAAATTTCTTCCAGTGAATTTAGAGCGCAGTCTTTTATGTTGAGCGCTAGACTTCGCTAAGCTATTGGTTGATTACAGAAGTGTTCTGAATCACTCTAGCTTAGTTCTTCTTGGGCGTGGCGATTTCCGCAGGCTTACTAAGGTTCAGCCTTCGTCGCGTCGATAAGGAGTGGTATCAGAGTAAAGAAAGTATACCACATTTCCGCAACAAGGGTGTGGTTTGTACAATGGAAGATGCAAGGGGAGGGGATTGGGCAATGGGAAGAGTGAATGATGTGTCTATTGAAGATGTGTGTGTGGGTGAAATTGGTGGAGGGGGAATGGGAGAAGGTGGAAGTGTGGGGGGTGGGGGAGGTGTTTTGGGTGGTGAAAATTGAGATAATACTCCAACTGCATATGACAAGTCAGGCCTAGTTAATGTAGCATAGATCAGACTACCAACCAAACTGTGATATAGTTTCATGTCCTTGAACTCTTCACCTCTATATCTGCTCAATTTGTGATTCACCTCCATTGGAGTAGGTGCTACCTTGCAATCATTCATCTTAAACTTGATCAACAAGTTTCTCAAATACCTTTCTTGAGTTACATACACTCCATGTTGAGTGTATGAGATCTCCATGCCCAAGAAATATGACAAGTCTCCCAAGTCACTGATTTTGAACTCTTTCTCCATTTGCTTCTTTAGGCTTTGAATGCCTTTCTCATCTGTACTGTAAGAATTATATCATCAACATATATGCAAATGTATATGAACCCATCATCACTTGCTTTGACAAACAAGCTACTATTTGCTTTAGATACTTGGAATCCAAGTTCTTTTAAGAACTTTACAAGTCTATAGTTCCATGCCCTTGGGGCCTGCTTCAAACCATACAAGGCTCTCTTGAGCTTGCACACATGATCTGGATATCTTCCATCTCTGAATCCTTGTGGTTGCTCCATGAAAGCATCATCTAAAATATAACCATTTAAAAAAGCATTCTTCACATCTAATTGACATAATTTCCAACCTTTACATGCAGCAATGGCTATGAGTGCCCTGATAGTTGTCATCTTTGCCACAGGACTATAGGTCTCATCATAATCTATACCATAAGTCTGAGCAAAACCCTTCACAACAAGTCTAGCTTTATATCTAGACACACTTCCATCTGCATACCTCTTTGTCTTGTAGACCCACTTGCATCCAATGATCTTCTGGATATTTGGTTTAGGGACCAACTCCCATGTCTGATTCTCCATCAATGCATCATATTCTTCCTGCATAGCTTTCTCCCAATTTTCCTTACCTTTCGCCTCTTCATATGTAGAACGGTCTTCATCTGCCTTTATCATATAAGCATAATCTTTGGTAGCCAAAAAAGAAGTGTCATAGCTATACCTTGTAGGTTGCCACTTGTGTCTTGATGACCTTCTGAGTTCTCCATTCCTTGAGGTTTCTGGTTCATCACACTCAGGATCAAATCTTGGCATTTCTTCAACTTCAACCTAACTTCATTATTCTCCTCTTCATCAAATATTTGAACCTTTGATTTAACTTTCTTTTGATTCACAACTTCTTCATCACCTGCATTAATATTGATTGTACCTGCATACCAAGTACCTTGCTCATCAAATGTAACATCCTTTGATACAAGGAATTGTTTTGTGGATGGACTCCACAACCTATATCCCATTTGCTTATCATCATAACCAATGAATACATACTTTTCAGCTTTAGGTTCCAATTTGTGCCTTAATTGGGATGGCACATATGCATATGCCAAACATCCAAATACTTTGCAATGGTCTAGAGTAGGTATCTTACCCCACCATGCCTCATATGGTGTCATACCCTACAAAGCTTTACATGGTAACCTATTAACCAAATAAGTAGTTGTATTTATAGCCTCAGCCCACAAGTAATTTGGGCAATTTTTCTCCTTCATCCTGGATCTTGAAAACTTAGTTAGAGCACCTCTATAACAAGAGTAACTCAAACCTTCATCAGTTTTAAAGGATCAATGATCAATTATAAAGATTTTGAAAAAACCTGTGAAGGAGATGACTACACAGAAAGTCTGTTGCACATATCTCTCTCATTAACTCATCAATTGTGTAAAGGTTTTGATGAAACTTTGCACAAGGTGTTGCCTATAGCTTGCACACCTTCTCCAAGTTGAATCACC
Organism: Ceratopteris richardii; assembly: GCA_020310875.1. Classification (NCBI taxonomy): domain Eukaryota; kingdom Viridiplantae; phylum Streptophyta; class Polypodiopsida; order Polypodiales; family Pteridaceae; genus Ceratopteris; species Ceratopteris richardii. The sequence goes on from CM035407.1 coordinate 226,180,315, forward strand.
CCAAAAGATTCAGTAGATCTTGAGAAATGATCTCAACAAGTTACCTATGTCTAAAACTGCTCTTCTGAAAAATCGATTGAGACACCTGTAACTTCTAACACTTGGTTCTCTCAATCTAGAACCCGTTTATACAAATGCTTTTAGCCATAGATGGCTTACCTTCTAGCTTAAATTTTGACTCCTTATTCATGCAAAACTTTAACGTGTGCATTGAGAAATGATCAAATCATTGACCATCGAGATTGCACCTATTTCACGAAACAGTGAACACTTCTTCACATATGAATGTTCCTACTCATAATTCTCACAGCCTGTTTACAATTAGGCTCTCAAACTTTAACCATAGACTCATTAACTATGGACTTAGACATCTACAAAAGGATTCTTGAAATGATCAAGCACAGAAGGAGAATGCACAGAAACATCGGGCGCAATTGTCTTTCATTCCTGAAGGAATTTTACAACTGAGTGATGAGAGAGATTCTACTCACTTCTAAGATGTCTAATGACTCATACAACTACCAATTTCTCTATCCACATGCTCTCTCATATTTGCCCTGACTTTTTACTTATATATATAGCCACATATGTACAAGCTTATGACCATACAAAAGATATATATGAGATATCTCTAAATTAATGTACATATGTGTACGCATCTTCATCTTCTGAATATGCACTTCCTCCATGCTTCATAACTTGAACTTTTCTTCAGTCCTTGACTTCCAAACCTTCATTAAAACTTCAATTGATGATTGCCTTGCACCAACATTCCAAGACCTGAGCCATGAGCACCCTACTGCTCTATTCAGTGAGTAGTTGTTGCGATCGCACTCGTTCCATGATTTGATACAGCCTTCGGAGTTCTGCTGTATATGCAGGGGGTTCCAATGGTTTCTTCTTCTTCTTCTTCTTCTAACTATCCTTGTTGTTGACCTTGCTCATCGTCACCCCAATGTACATGGCAGCCTTCTGTGGATTTCCTCCGTCTTTGTGAAGAGGTGCCCTGTTCTTCTGTGTCCGAGAAGAATTCAACATCGGAGAGTTGGGTATTTTGCAAGAATGATTCGAAGTCGAAGGTGCTCATCCCTTCAACGTCTCTAGTCGTGGCAAATTCAAATTCAGATGGGACAGGAGGAGTCGAAGGGGCAGCTTGTGATGTACCTTCAGATCTAGACCTGGGTATTCTAATGGTAAAAGGGAAACAATGGCCTCCCCTCGTGGCGAGACTTCTAGAGTAGTCAAAACTTCACGTGCCTGGACACAAGGAAACGAGCCCCTCATGCGCTTGGATTGATGTGTGGCAGTTTTGAGCCTCTTAAACATTTGTAGCTGTGCCCAAGTTAAAGCACGTTCAACAGGTACATCATATGCTAAGCACCACTAGCTTCCTATGTGCCCTTTTATTTGCTTCATACAGCTGCTCTATAATCCATACACGAAGCTTAATCGGTAATGCATCTGTCTCTGCCAAGTAAAGAGCGAACCAAATCCGCTTGAGGGGTTGAGTGAACCGATCTTGACCGGGAAACGCAAAATGTTGCATGCACATGCGAAGAGGAATTGACACATTCGGTGTGAGGGCCGCCATCTCTTTCAACTTTTGTAGCTTTCGATTCTTCATGTTAGGGGGAATAAGAGGATCCTTCTCACAGGGCACATGCGTGCCATGCATGTTGAATGTAGAGCTCACCAATTCCAAAGTGAGTTTGAATCTTTTCAACTCATTGTTGTCCAATAAGGAAGGAATGACAAATGATCCTGGTTTATCTTTTTCTTCATGTGCCTATAATGTTGAGACCAAATAGTATAATTGTAGGAGATCTGGTTTGGGTAAAGGTGTTGCAAAGTATTCGGCCAGCCCTGCACACTCCCATATGGTCTGCAGATCTTGTGTGTTTTGGAGAGTCTCAAACTCCTTGGAAAAGAACTAGAATCTGACCCATTGCTTATCATGTTCACACTTGGACTCCCAGATATACTTGGCCTCTCCTAAGGATCTTGGCATGCCATTGAACCAATGAGAGTTGGCATGGACCCTCTCTGTTATTCCTGTGGGAGGATCAGGTATAGGTATTTGTTGGAGGTGTTGCAAATCTACAGGTCGTTCAGTTGGAGGCACCTCAACAGGTAGACTATCCACATCAATCCCTACAGTACTTACTCCTGCCTGTGAGCTTGAACTTGCTGCTTCTGCCATGAGACTGCTTGTAGTTCTGATGCTTATCTGCTAGAAGAAGAGAGGCACATTAGCATTGCATACGAAACAGGATTTTATGGTGTTCCCTCCACAATACTAACATGAAATTTCAAGTGGTTAGTGGTTAGTGGTTAGTGGGTGGAGTGTTTGGTGATGTGTGAGAATGTGGGTTAGTGGGTTAGTGTTCATCCTAAATGCATACTTTGGATGTGCAATGTACTCGGAATGCACCTTCATCAGAGGGGACTGATTTACAAAATTGGGTCAGGCTGTTTGATACGGGGTTTAAGTCTCCAAACTTTGATGGTGAAATCGTAGCTTTTATGGGTGATGATGTGTGAAGGTTTGTGGACTAGATTGTGTTGACTTTTGGGACCTTTTGGGTACCCATTTTCCCACATTCCTAGGTGTGATCAAAGATGTAATGGTGTGGGGCGTAGCTGTTTGCCCTGCGATTTGTGTCGAGAGTGCTTGTGAGTGTTGATTCGCATCCTGTGAATGGAAGTGAAGCTATTTGAGCTCGTAAGCAGGTCTTGGGCACCCATATCTGCCTAGCATTTGGGAAAGCCCTCATTGACTGCTTTGGAACCCAAATAGAAATGGTTTGTCTAGAGTATGGCCTAGGGTATTCTTTTGTTGTGATCCTCGATGGGGAAGCTCGTTTTTCACCCTTGCGTACCCTAATCTGCTTCATGCCACGAGGTACTCTATAATGTACAGGTTGGTGCTCATACTTCTTGATCATTGGCCTCCTTTGTGTCGTGTGTTGCCTGGCTTGTTTGCCTCGAATCCTCTTTGGAAAAGAAGGGAACTCCTCGTTGACTTCTACACCTTTGTCAAGAGTGACAATCTTCTGCACCATATAACTTTGGACAAGAATAGCATTGTTATCTTCATGTGTGTTCCTGGAGGGACCAGGATTTGGTGCCTCTTCTAGTGGCTTAAGTGCTTGATTTTCTAATTCAATCGTGATGCGGTTTTGGCCTACCCAAGCCTGAAGAAGTCCACTTCTTAGGTTGAGGTTGACTGCATGATCATAGATCCAGTCTTGGCCCAAAACAAGAGGCTCCGTCAGATCCTCGTCGTCACATACTAGCACTTTGACTACCTCGTCGTCACCTCACCCATGCAAGGGGTTTCCACACCTCCCAATCCTATGAGATATGCCTCTATAGGATTCACCTTCAATTGCAGTTCTTGGCAGTAAGAAAGTCGAACTGCACTAGTGGCTGCTCTTGAGTCAATTAAAGCTCTCACGCTCCTTGCACTCTCTCCTTGTTCTACCTGTAGGGTCATAAATGGTCGCCGATCGACTATCCTATGGGAACGTTCACCTCAAGCCTCGCACATGGCCATGTGATAGCCTAAAGATTCTTGAGTGTCAGGCATAGGTTGATCTCTACCATGTCTTCTCAATTTCATTCGTCGGATGTGTTCTAAGGCTTTTGCCTGTGCTTCTTCCCTAATTCGCTCTTCCTCTTCCTTACGTTTCTTTGCAGTATGGAGTCGATTTAACATCTCCTCTGTGAGGGGTTCCTGATATAACTTGACTCTGCATCCACTTATGTAACTTGGTAGAATATCGCCCTCTAGAGTGGCTAGTTGAACTGCTTCGCTTGTGGAGATCCTATTGATAATCATTGGTCCATAACCTCTCTTCTCTAACTTCCGTGCATGTTGCTTCAAGGTGTAAACTAGTACTAGGTCTCTTGCCTTCAAGCCCTTATCCTTCACATGTGCATCGAAATATGCATTTTGCCTTTTCTTGGCCGCGTAAATTCCTGCTGTAGCTCTCAATAGTGTTTCAGCTAATCGTTCGAGATCAAAGATTCTGGAGGATAACTCATGGCCTCTCCATTCATGCTCTTGTGCTACTTTTAATGTGGGTATCAGAAAATCCAATGGTAGCACCGCATTTTGGCCGAACACCATCTGAAAGGGTGTGGCTTGGAGTACCGTTTTATAGGCAACTCTATATGCCCAAACAACATGATGTAGCTGTTTGTCCCAATCAGAGCGTTTATTATTAACCAATTTTGTCAATACATTGCATAGAATCTTATTCGTGCTCTCAGCCTGTCCATTAGCTTGTGGATGATAGGGTGCAGACTTCTTATGTATCACCAAGAATTCTTGCAGAAGGCTTTCTATGACTTCATTTAGGAATTGCGTGCCTCTATCACTTACTAGCTTTATTGGCAGCCCGTATCTGGTGAACACATTTTCAAATACGAACTTAGCAGTAGTTTGAGCATCGTTCTTCATTGTGGATTTCACTTCTACCCACTTGGTTAGATAATCAGTGGCCACAATAATGTATTCAACATGTGAACCCTTGGCTGGGGGATTAATAGGACCAACAAAGTCTATTCCCCATTTAGAGAATGCATGTCCACCCATCATAGGCTTCAATGGCATCTCATCTTTGCGTATAGGATATTGAGTTCACTGACAAACATCACACCTCTTCACGTAGGTATGTGCATCCATGTGAAGGGTTGGCCACCAAAGACCTGCAAATAGTATTGCCTTGATCACCCGATCTGGTCCAAAGTGTCCTCCTACTACACCTTGGTGAGCAGTCTCCAAGATCTTTAGATATTCGCTCTTGTGAACACATAATCTGAGGTAACAATCTTTGCCTCGCTTGTATAAGTTATCACCAATGAGTGAGTAGTCTAGGGCTTCATGTTTTAAACTTCTTTGCCTAGCCAGGGTCATGTCTTGAGGGAATGTTTTCGTCCTCAGGAAGGTTACAAGTGATTCACTCCAATCTGGTATTAGTGACACTTGGTACAGAGTAGCATGCTCTAGTGGTCGTTTAACACTACAGACTGGGCACTCCTTGCACATCCTATGGACATCTGCTTCCATAGTTGGCCAATGCACTCCAAGTCTCCTTAATGTCTGTAAGGTTCTTTTCTTTGAGTGGTGTTGCACTAATGCACCTACATGTGCTAATTGCAACCATTTAGCATACTCATCCTCTTCCACACAACAAGCCAATATCCCTTGATCTGTATGCTTATACATACTTCCTGCCATGATGTGGTACTTTTGGGCCTTTACTACCTCTCTATCTTGAGTGCTTATGACTGGGTGATTAGGTCCATATGTCAATACTGGTGCTAATGTCTTAGCCCACTACGGCCAAATTAAACAAGTAAGCATCAGGGAGGTCATCCGATACTCCTTGTGGGGCTTCTCTAGAGGTGAGCCTAGAGAGATGGTCTGCTCTCAAGTGAGTCTTTCCTTTCCTCACCACAACCTCAAAGTCGTATTCCATTAGCAAGAGGAACCATCTCACCAATCTGCCGGTATTGCATGGCTTGTTTACTAAGTATAGCAGTGCCTGATGATCAATAAAAAATTTAAACTTATTTGCAAGCAAGTAATGTCTAAACTTTTTGACGGCATATACCATGCCTAAGCCTTCTCATTCGGTGGTGTTATAGTTCCGTTCAGTTGCATTTAACTACCTACTAGCATAGGCAATTGGAAGATCCATATTACCTTCACCAGTAGGTTGTGCTAGCACACACCCAATAGCATAATTGGATGCATCCACATGGACATGGAATGGCTTGTTCCAATCTAGTGTAGTCAAGATTGGTGATGAACACAATCGCCGCTTAAGCTCATTGAAGGATTTCTCACACTCATCAGTCCACTCAAAATTGGTCAAGAGTTTGTACAGAGGCTTTGCAATGATGGCATCCATGTGTATGAAATGTCGGTAATAACCTGTTCCTGTCTAATGTTGGAATGGGCACAGAGATCATCAACATAGACTTCCAAATTCTTCCTTAAGAATTCTTTGAATACATGGCACATCAATCTTTGGAAGGTTGCAGGAGCATTGATAAGCCCAAATGGCATTACTTGAAAAGCAAATATGCCCCACTCTGTGGCAAAAGCCGTCTTATGCTGATCCTCCGGTGCAATGGCTACTTGATTATATCCAGAGAACCCATCCAGGAAGCTGTATACTTCCTTTCCTGCTACCCTTTCTAATAGATGCTCAGTGATAGGAAGCGGATAACTATCTCTGATAGTGGCTGCGTTAACCTTCTTCAAGTTAATGCATACACGTAACTTGCCGTTCTTTTGGCACCACCACAATGGGGGATACCCATTCAGTGTGCTCAATTTCATAGATAAATCTAGCTTCAACCAAACGATCTAGTGATCTTGGTTGCATAGTTGTCATTGTATGTGTATGGCTTTTGTTTAGAGGGTCTGGCCTCCGAGGTCATGGGGATCGTGTCTGAACATATATCAGGGTCTACACCTTTCAGGTCCTTGTAACTCCATGCAAACACATCCCTATATTCTCGTAGTAAGGCTATCAACTCCTTCTCCTCATCTTCACTTAAGTCGTGTCCTATGTATGTGCATCGCTCCTCTCCTTCTTCTATGGCTACCACTATTTTCTTGGTAGTTTCTTTGTTATCATAGGCCTCTCCTGCTTGTGCATCGTGCTTTGGCATTCTTATCATGACTCTCTTGTCTTCTATTTCATACTTCTTAAAGTTTTCTGGGACCTCAAACAAGGATTCTTCCTCCTCTGGTGAGACTTCTCTCTTCTTCCTCTTCTTTCCTTCACTCTTAGTGGTCACTTGTGTGGTTAATCTCACCTCATTTGTAATGTCTTTGTGTCTCTGAGGGTGATCTTCTACTTCATAGAAATATTCCTCATCTGGTGCAAAGGGTGGGTCCATAATGATTGATGCTAGATCGGAGTCACTTGCATCATCGAATGCATCAGTGCTAGGTTCACATTCTTCAATGATTGGATCACACATGATTGGCTCTATTGTGAAGACTGAAATGTCATAGCCATCCTCATCACAGTAAGGTGTCCATTGCTCTTCATTGATGGCTACATCCATAGTTGCTAAGATTTCTGCCCAACCATGAGGTTCAAACTCTTCGTCAGGAAATACTACAGGTGCATAGGCTAGGTCTTGAATTGATCTATGGGTATCTTTTGCACCTACCTCTCTGGCTTTTTCCCTCTTCTCTTCTTATACTGCTACCTTACACATCCACAAGTGAGTGTCTTCATGCATCCATGAGGATCCTGATCCTATGGAATGCTCTGACTCTTTATCAGCTATGGCTCTATGGATAGGATTCCATTGAATGGGGGGCACGTCTCTATGAGAGAAATCTTTGAGATTCACTTTGGTTGTGATACCCAAGTGTTGCAGATACAAAGAATTTGTCCCCCAATCCTGTACTATTTGAAATTTCCGCAAGAAGGGTCTTCCCATAATCATCTCGTAGGCCTAATTCTTCCTAAAGTCACATATAGCAAAAGTATGTTCAAACTCTACACAAGTGGTGAGAGTTATTCTTTCTAGTAGTGTTAAGGGTCTCTCAATGTGACCATCAGCCATTTGTAACTTCATTCTCGTGGGCCTCAGTGTTGGCTTGCCCCATCACTTCCATAGGGAAGTGGTAGCAATTGCAACTCCTTCACCTGAGTCCAAAATAGCCTTGGTTGTGTAACCCTGATGAGTGATAGGGAGATAGGTGTTTCCTTCTTCTCCTTCGCTCATGTCCCCTATCTTGTCCAAAGGTATTTCCGACATTGTCCTATGAGACCCTACCTGGGAATGAGGTTTTGCTATGTCTGGCACTTGTTTGGCTACATGTTTCCACAATTCAGGCTTTAACCTTGAGTAGCTCTTCTAAATTGAGATTGCACTACACTTTAGTATTCTTCACTACCTCCGTATTCCTATGTATGATTGAGTGTTCATTTCGTATCATGATTGTGGGTGCTCTCATGCAAGTAGAATTAGCTTCCCATGGACCTGTGAAATGGGGTAGTTCCTGTAAGAAATTGGACTCGAAGTCTAATCTCTCTTGAGATTGGGCGCTCTCCTGCTCTCCATAAAGGGAAGGAATGTCTTGTGGGAATTGATCGTGCGCATCATCCACAAGTTCAATTGGAGGAGGATCTTCACTTTCTTTGGCCCATTTCTCTCCTTGAATTTCTCGTAGGAATTGTGGTGAATACCGATTCACAGAAGAAGAGGTGTCTGGTTCAGTGGAGTTAGGCACATAAGCTTCCCTGGGAGGAATGCTTATTCTATCATTTGCCCTATCCTTAGATTGGGAGTTGGCTCCTTTTCCAGACTTCTCAATTATCATCTCCAGTCTATCAAATAGACCATCAAAATGCAATGGTGTTCTAGTGGAGCTAGAGCAATTGAAGAGGCGGTTGGACTCAAACATGGCTTGAGCCAATTCCACCATCTTGGCACACAACTTGGTTCGTTCAAGCTCTAGGTCAGCTCTAGGGTAACATCTTTCATGATCCGTTACATTTGGCCCTTCCTGGATTCTGGCCTGATATGCCTTAAGCATCATGTCTATGTCCTCAGGAGTGGGATCTGCTAAGATTGATCCTACTTGGGGTGGTGGGTGGGTTACGTGTGGTGGATTAGAGGGTGGAGGAATGGAAGGTGATGGGGATGGTAGTGGAGGTGATGTGTGAGAGTGCGTTTGAGATGTGATTTCTATGATCTTGGCTTTGGTCTCTCGCAGACTTTCCTTGAGTTCGCTCATCTTTCTTGCCCATTGCCTTTTCATATGTTCACGGCTATCTCTCCAAGCTCTTGTTCTCTTCTTATTCTGGCTCTCAGTCTCGCTGACTTCCGCATTCTTTTCTTGGCCTAAGTCTTGGTTTTGCTTAAGTGCTTGAGCTCTCATGATGACTTGCACTGGAGTTGTGGAAGTCACACTTCCTACGGAGTCTACCACCAACCCAATAACATTGATAGGAGCAATTTTTGGCATGTTCGCGGGGTTCTTGGGACACTCTCGTAACAAATGCTCCTTTCCACAATCTGGACAAAAGCCTTGAATTGTCACAGATTGGGTTTGTGTGGGTGCAGGTAGAAGGCAATCACGAATGAGGTGATCTCCCTGACATCGGAAGCATGGTCCTCTAGGGAATGGAGGTCTTATCTGTCTAGGTTGAGGTCTAGAGTTGGGGTTTGCATGCATGACATTCGCATATTCTGGCTCCCAACTAGTTTCACTTGGTTCTTCATAATAGTATGACTCACTATGCTCTCGTGACTGCATGTAGTAAGCATGTGGGCTCTCGATATGGGTAGAGTCAAAACTATGATCACTTGTATCACTTTCTGAAAGCGACGGTGTCACTAGCACTAAAGCTCTATTTAGATTTTCTTCTGCAGTTGCATACTTCACTAGAATCACATTGGTGGGGGTAGGGGGTTGCTGTGCTAGGACTGGTTGCGGTCTTTGTTGCGCTTGATAAGGTGGTTGATACGTTTGCTGGGGCCTACCATACTGTTGTTGTGGGTACTGATTCTGGTATTTTCCTTGATGTGGGTAAGTCTGAGGATAATTTTGTCTAACAGCTTGTTTGTTATATGGGTAGTCTTGCGTTGTGTGATTGGTATACCTCCTTTCTATGGTGCAGTACTAGCTGTTGGGATTCACTTGGGGTTGAGCCATGATAGGGCACACACTAGCCATATGGTCTCCTCCACAGGTATAGCATCGTTTTCCTGGGGCAAATCTAGGAATCTGCTTGCTAGAGACACCTAATTTGTGAGCCACCTTCTCGGCAAGATCCTCAATAGACGTGGATTGCGAGGATGTGAGGCTAGAAGAGCTATCTGACTCTTTATAGATCTTTGAGAGCTCTAAATCCTCCCCTAGATTATCCTCAATGTCTATGCACATGTGTACACACTCTTCTATGGATCTAGGGTCCTTCAAGTACACATATGATCTCAGCTTGGTCCTTAACAACCCATCTAGGAACAAGGCCACTTGTTTGGTTGGAGTGGGTAACTCTGGAGCAGGGCATCTTCTCTAGGTATTGCCTAAACCTTCTTCCTGCAAGCTTCACTGTCTCTTGGGGTGTCTGCTTGAAGCTATATATCAAGGAAGATGTGTTATGCCTAATGCCGCTTTTGGAAAACTCAGTGATGAATGCTTCAAGAAGTTGGTCTATACTTCTGAACTAATCTTGGTGAAGTGGTTAAAACCAAGACAATGCAGTGTTCTTGAGTGTTAGGCCAAAAGCGTTGTATTGAGTGAACAGGTCTTCCACTTGTTCAACTCTCAAAACTTGCCTAAACTCTGCTACATGGTCATACGGGTCTCCTGTGCCATTGAAGCAATTCTTCATGGACTTAACCAATTGTGTAGGCCACAAGGTTCTAGCATGTTCTCTAGGCCTTGGTAAAGGGAACTCGTCTGTATTTCTTAGATTCCTTGGGTCCCTATATCTCTCCCTGTCCAATCTATCTGTCTCAATCCTCGTTCTTTCTCTTCCAAGTGGGTTAGCAAAGCTCACCTCGGGTCTATCTCTACTTCGTTCTCTTTGAGTCCCATGAGCTTGAGATGTTCCAACTCCTTGGTGACTATAAAACATAGTGGATCGAGGTTGGGGAAAAAAAAATTCACCCTTCCAAGTGTATGCGTGTCTTCCATGCTCTAAGTCCACAAAAATCCTCTCCGATGCATCATCTAAGTAGGTCACTTTGCCTAGGCTATCGGGGTCTTTGAATTCATAAATGGTAAGAGCTCCTACTTCATTAGGCTTCTCAGGCTTATACCTCCAAAAAGCCTCATTTGTCTCTTGATTCACGAGCAAATCTATGCTCTCTTTCCCTAAGTTCCCTTGCTCTATGTCTCCTACCTTGACTTCTGGGATTATGTTGCCAAATTCATCTATTCTATCTGGTTGACTAGTGACCACATACATTGTTCCTTCTTTATCAATGTAAGAACCATTTTCGAACTTGACTACCGGGTGTTCTAGTCCAATGGGTTGATTAGGATTTTTAATTAGGACAATAGATCTTTGCAGACCATCCTCATAGATGTGTGCACCTAAGCGGTTGGTCTGGATATATTCCAACTGAGTCTTGTAAGGACCTTCCGGCCTTTCTAGGTACGCAACTCTTGAGCTTCCTACAGGTCTTTCCATGTTATAAGACGTCTCAGAGTCACTAGTTTCTGAGTCTAGAGCGTAGGGGTAATCGCTCAATTGTTGGGCCCAAGATCTCGCTGTATGGTTGACACTAGCCTCGGATGATCTAATACTTTGACGATCTCTCCCTAAGTGTCTCCCCGATCTAAGGTTCATATGCCCTTTGTACGTTGTTGATTCTTTGATACCAATCACTTGTTCCTTTTGAGTTCCTTTGTATGTGTTTTCTTGTCTTTATTTAAGTGTCGTTAGGAGCACTTAAGTGTGTCGTACTTGATGTTCTTCGTCCACTTAGTTTAAGTTCTTTTCCTTTAAGTTGTCCCTTGACTGTAATTTAGCCTATTCTTGGACTTGAGAAATTAAAGGCTCTTCAAACTTGAGCATTCCTATCGTACCCCTAGTCAGCCAAGACAACTACTCGCACTTAGCCTAGTCTAAAAAAATGGACTGAGGGGGTTGAGAGATGTTCCAACCTCAAGCCGCTCCTCCTTGCTATGCTTGTTTGCCCAAGAAGCACGTTCCCAGGCCTGCTCACACTGGCACTTGCTTTGATTTCTCCAAAAGCTCTCGATAATCTTGTAAAAAATCCCAAGTTTAGCTCCAATTTGATCCTTCAATTGAGAGACAATTTATCTCAGACATTTTTAATGAACCTTTTTTCCCCCTTTTCTATTGCCAAAAAATTTCCTCTAGAGCTCCCTTGGTGTAACTACCCCACAGAGGGTCAACTTCAAAATATCCTATCTGAAAATCAATGCATTATTCTTATAAAAAATAGTTGAGGGCGTGTAGTATATGCCACGAGCTTTCCGACAAGCCCTAGAGCTCAAAAAACGGATTGCATATGAAAAAGTTATGACAGTTCAGGGTTTAGGGGGTTAAACAAGCAAACAGACCCTTTCAAGAGTTTAGTGTATTTTTCTAAGGCCTTTGTAAGTGTAGGTGTAATTGAGTATGCAAATATGCCCAAAATTTAGCTTAAATTTTCAAAATTTTACCCCTTTATTTTTTGCCGAAAATGCCTGTATATCGCAATAGACGGTGTCTGTCATGATAGACACTGGCTGTCGCGGGGGGTTGTCTATTGCAATAGACGGTGTCTGTCGCGATAGACGGGGTCTATCGTGGGGTCCTGTCTGTCGCGATAGACGAGTTCTATCGTCTGTCGTGGTTTGGTCTGTCGCGATGGTGTTTGTCACGATAGATGGGGTCTGTCGCGGGGTCCTATCTGTCGCTATAGATGGTGTCTGTCGCAATAGATTGAGTCTGTCGTCTGTCGTCTGTCGTACTTTTTGGTCTGTCGTGATAGATGGGGTCCGTCGCGGCGTCCTCTCTGTCACGATAGACGGTGTCTGTCGCGATAGACTGAGTCTGTCGTCTGTCGTACTTTTTGGTCTGTCGCGATAGATAGGGTCTATCGTGGGTCTCTGTCTGTCGTGAAAGATGGGTGTCTGTCGCGATAGACGGGGTCTATCATCTGTCGTGGGCCTGTCTGTCACGATAGGCGATGTCTGTCGCGATAGACGGCCTCTGTCGTGGGGTGCTGTCTGTCGCGATAGAGGGCCTCTGTCGTGGGGTGCTATCTGTCGTGATAGACGGTGTCTGTCGCGATAGACATTGTCTATCACGATAGACTGTGTCTGTCGTGATAGACTGAAAAAATGCAAATTTTTTAGAATTTTTTAGTGATTTGGAGTGCTCTCATGGTGTAGGTTATCGTGCCAAACATGCATTCAAAAAATATCAAGTTTTTCTATCTGTCGCGATAGACAAAGGTCGTCGTTCCGGGACCTGTGCAGAGGCTGTCCTACCTGCGCAAGCTGTTGGAGATGGTGGTACAGTTGGATCCTGCAGTAAAAGCTCAAAAAACACACAAAAATTGATAGCAGGCAAGCTCTCTCTCACTCTCTCTCACAAGTGAAATGAGGGAAATGAGGTGTGGGGTGGAATATGATCCAAAAACTGAAATTTTTTTGAAGATGGAGATGGAGGTGTGAGATGGTGAGGATGATGATGGTGATGGTGGTGATGCAAAAACAAGAAAGAAAAGAAGAAAAATGTGGAAAAGAAAGGATATTACCTATGACTCCAATGTCTCAACTCTACGTCTTACCATCACACGCTCGTCCTCGAAGCTCTTTCCTCGGCAACGGTGCCAAATTTGGTGTCACTCTAGCACAATGGTGAGTACCAACGTGAGGAGATCCACCTCATAAATGTCAATCCGTGGAGACATGAGGACTAGTATGAAGATTATGAGCAAGTGAAGGCACAAGTGTGTGAGTGAGAAGCACACAAACATGCACACACACACACACACACACACACAAGGCAAGAACAAGGAGAGGAACAATGGAGTTCTTTGCATTAGTCAAAAAGTCTCTTACATAAGCTCAATTCACAAACAATCTAACCCCAAAAATGAGCTCTCTAGCTCTTTTTATAGTTTTCTGACTAGCTTTGGCCTTGTTCAGACCTAGTGTCCGGCCTAGTTAAAAATTAGGTTCTAGAGCTTATTTTAGGGCTCAAACGGACTCTAAAAATTATGAAAATTGGTTTGTAGCTAATTCTAATACTCCTCAAGCTCAAGGACTCCTTGGCTTGAACAAAATGGAGAATATTCTACCAAAAATGGAATTTACAATATGTGTGTAGATGAAAATCACTAAAGTTGGAAATAGTTCGTGGAAAAAAATGATAAGGCCTTGTTGCCGTATTGTGCATGACTGCTCCATTGTGCTTGTATGCTCTTCATATGACTTGTATGCCAACAACGACCGATACAAGAGATTTCAGAGAAATTCGGATGGTCCTAATCACTTGCATCGGTCGTGTTCAATATCTCTTTCTAAATTATCAAGAAACATATAATTTTTGCTGAAAAAGGTGAATTATCACATAACCAGATGTCTATTATCAATGTTGCATGCAACTCCTAGACTCGACGATACAAGCGATAAGGCCCATCGGGAAATATTTGATGGGCCATATCACTTGCATCAGTCGTGTTCGATTTCTGACTCTATATTCTCTAGCAACATATATTTAATGTTGAAAAAGATGCTTTTCACATAGTAATATGTTTAATCATTGCTGCATGCAAATCAGACATGAACGATTTCTCCACCCTCTTTAATATAACTTGTTATGTGCACCATGGATACTTTATCTTGCATACCTTGAGGGGAGACAAGTATGGATAGACTCAAATAATTTAATCAAAACTAATGTGCACCTTGGATAGACTCAAATAATTTAATTGAAACTAGATATTGAAATCTAGATCTCTTGTTCATCTAGAATTTACTCATCCAAGTTCCTGTATAATTATTGCATAGTTGAAACCTCATCAAAATGTTGAGATTAAACAAAAAAAATGCCAATATGGGTTTAGTCCATGAAGGGGCATAATTGAAGTCATCAATTCACTCACATTCTTAGTTACCATCCTGCAAATAAAAATCAATGGAAGTATGAAATAAGGGTCCTAAAAATTATGTAAGAATGTCTTGGTTTATATTCTTGAGTCACCTAGATTTTACTCGTGCAAAATTATGTATTATCATTGTACAATAAGAACCTCACCAAAATCTTGAAATTAAACAAAAAAATGTCAATATGAATATAGGCATTAAAAATACATAATTTAAGTGATGATGTCAGTGACATTCTTTGTCACCATCCTGCAAAGAAAAATCAATGGAAGTATCAATAGAAGTTTCTATAAGAGGGAGATATATTATGTAAGAATGTCTTGGTTTACTTGTTACAATCTTAAGGGTTGGAACTTAATCACCCTTGGTGGCAGGCAAGTTATCCAAGATAATGTTTTCTCAGATCTAATGTTAACTATTGAATCATCAATTCAGAATCTAAACTGTGATGATACCTCATCAAGGTATTCTAGGAGCTCCCTTACATTTTTGAGTTTCCAATTTGTAGTGACAATATTTTCCTTGATTGAAAATCTGGATGAATCAATACTTCTAACTCAAATTCTGGATAGCTCTCCTCTGAGTCCAAGGCTATCCAAAGTCCAAGTTTTTTTTTCCACCTTCTATAGTCATATCCTAAAACCAGAGATTGTTGACATATCTGATATGAGATTGAAAGAGAATTCGGGCTAACTTTACATAAAATGATATCACTTTGAACTTCTTTGCTATCCCATTCCCTACCTAAAATATCATCAATCTCTGAAATAGAGACTCTCCTATTCAAACACATTGTTTAAGTAATAACATGTTTTTAAAGCATGCTACAAAGACATGAATAGGCAAAAACCATTGAATATTTATCCTTCTCGAAATTTGGCTTGCTGACATTGACTTTTGGATGTCAAATTTCATTTTGCATAGAAAACTTGAAACTATTGAATGATTAAGAGCATGCTAATCTAATGAAGAGATGCAAGGAGCAGGCACATGTAAAGATTTCCATAAGAACTCCTTCCGGATGGCACTTGAAAATTTGCATAATGGACAAATAACTCTATGCTATTGAAAAATTGAACAGATTTGTATGCATACATAAGTTTTGCATATTCCTTATGAAGAACTCTAAATGTTCCTATTAAACATTCAACCGGTTTCCATTCCACAATATTGGAAGGAAACATATCTGCAATACAAAAATATATATGTTGTTATACAAAAAAAACTCGAATGATTGAAGAGCATTGTAAAACTTCACTTACAGTACAAAGGGAATTGCAGATGATTTTCTAGAACAAGATCCTTAGCGGTGTACACATGTTGTACTTGTGCAAACCAACCGTATCTCTTCAATTTGAATCTGAGAATATGTACCTTCCAGTGGTTTCTTGTGTCATCTCGTTTGGCATGCTTGACTTTATGGGCACCTCTGTAGCTAGGAAGCATAGTTACCCAATCATTTACTTTCACAGAAAGAGGTTTCCACAAAGAATCCTCTCTTTTGTTGTAAACCTCACATGAGGTTACACGATTGGAAGGACAACGAGAAGAAGAAGCCATTTGAACTAAGAGGAAGAAGAATGCTCAAAGCGAGAAAGCAAAATTCACAAACTTTGGTAGTATTTCTAGAGAAAAAGGCTTTGTACACATGGAAACTTTTGATTTGATGTAAACCCTATTGCCAAATGATCATAATATTTCGTATCTTCAAAAATCAATTCCTTCTTGGAAATTTAAGAATATGTTTTGTGTAGTGTGCAAAAATATCTTTTTTTGCATCAAACCAAAAAATTGTACACTGAATACGAGAATATTCATCACTTTAGCGGCGCTTTTAGATAATATTGTATTAGAAAAAGAATTTCTTCATATGGTTAAAAGAGACAACAATGTTATATTCTTGTACACGTGGAAAGGCTTTATTTGTCAATTTCCTTAATTCGTCATTAGCAAACAACCCCTTTTTGGTTGTTTTTTGCCCTAATGCTTCTCACTATGAATATTACTTCAAAACAAGGTATGAATGATGAGCACCTCTTCTATATTGACTCAGGTTGTTCACACCATGTAGCAGGCAATGTAGCTCTTCTTTCTGATCTTGAGGATCCCAAGGGAAAGCACTACAAGCAGTTGATGACACCAAGCATTCAGTGGTCAAGGTAGGAAATGTCAAAACTTCTTATGGGAATAGAAATATGTTGAGCAAGGTTCTTTATGTACCTACAATCACCAAGAATTTGATGAGTGTTGGAAGGATTGTGGAAAAGGGTTTGCAGGTTAGGCTCAACAAATATGGAGCTTTTGTGGAAGACCCCCAACATGGATTCAAGAGAATTTCCAAGGGAGAAAAAACAGGTAGACTATTTACATTTGAACTTGAGGACACTAGAAACATTGCACTTTATAATTACAAAGATCAAACATTGTCAAAGCTTGAGATTTGGCATAAGGTTAGGGCATATTGGTGAGAGAATCTTGAAGAAAATATGTAGAGATCAATGTGTGCTTGGGATACCTAATGTATCCAAGCAACACATGATCTATAAATGTGGTGCATGTCAGTTTTGTAAATCACATAGGTTACCCTTCTCAAAGAAAGGTTACATGCATGAGGATTACTTGGAACTTGTCCACACAGATGTGTGGGGACCAAGAAAGGACCCTTCAATTTTTAGCTCAAGATACTATGTGTCTTTCATTGATGATTTCAGTAGGTGGACTATCTTATACTTTATGAAGCATAAAGATGAAGTGTTCAATTGCTTTAAGAAGTATCTTGCACTTGTGGAAAACCAAACAAGAAAGAGCGTAAAGAGATTAAGGTTAGATAGAGGAGGCCAGTACTTCTCAAATGAATTTGATGCATTCTTGCAGGACAGAGGTATCAAAAGGGAGATTACAACAAGGTATACTTCTAAGCAAAATGGGGTAGCAAAGAGGAGAAATAGGTTGATTGTTGAAACAGCTAGATCAATGCTTAATGAAAAAAGATTACCAAATTATTTGTGGGTAGAAAGTGTATCTAATGCCACTTATCTTATTAAGAGGTTTCCATCCAAATAGGTTGATGGGATGACCCCATATGAAGCATGGCATGGTAGCAGGCCATCACTTGATCATTGCAGAATCTTTGGATGTGTTGCTTATGTGCATATTCCATCTCAAATCAGAGGTAAGCTAGACCCTAAGGTAGAGAAGTGCATCTTCATAGGGTATGATTTAAATCAGAAAGGATACAGGTTTTATAATCCATCCAGTAAAGGATTTATGGTCAGTAGAGATTTTGTGTTTGATGAGAATGATTCTTGGTTTGAAAGTGAGTGCAGGGAGGTTAAGTTGCCATATGACTTGGAAGAGGAATTTCCAAGCCTCAGCAAGGAGGATCCAAGCCACATTGAACACATCAAATTAGATGGTGAGGACACCATCAACTTGGAGGAGTTCAAGGCATGGAAATCAAAGGGCAAAGCCAAAATGAAGAGGTTAGAAGACTTACCTGAATCATCCAACCAAGCTCTAAGGAGATCACAAAGGGAGAGCAAGAAGCCAATCAGATATGGGTATGAAAATTCATTAGTTACTAAGCATTCCATTTATCTTGCTAAGGATTTTCCACTTGAAGAACCTATTTCATATGAAGAGGCAAAGACCAAGGCAAAATGGAAGGAAGCTATGGATGAAGAAATACAAGCACTCCAAGAGAATGATACTTGGGAGCTAGTACCAAAGAAGGCATCAATGAAGGTAATTGGTTCTAGATGGATTTACAAAATCAAGGGAAACTTAGATGGATCCATAAAAAGGTATAAAGCTAGACTTGTGGCTAAGGGTTTTGCACAAACCCAAGAAGTTGATTATGAGGAGACATTTTCAACTGTGGCTAAAATGCCAACCATCAAAGTATTGGTAAGTGTGGTTGAATCAAGGAATTGGAATATGTACCAATTGGATGTAAAAAATGCTTTCCTTAATGGCTGGATTTTAGAGGAGGTTACATGCCTCAATCTCTTGGCTATGAAGACCCAAGAAAGGTAAATTATGTGTGCAAATTGAACAAAGCTTTGTATGGTTTGAAGCAGGAACCTATGGCATGGAATCATAGCTTAACTACCTATCTTCAAGATCAAGGTTTCACAATGAGCAAGGCAGATTTGTCTCTATTTGTCAAGAGAAGCAACTCAAAATTGATATATTTATGTGTGTATGTTGATGACATCATCTTGATAGGTAGTGATATCAATGGTATCAATGGTATCAAAGAGATCAAGAATCAAATGATGCAGGAGTTCAAAATCAGTGACATGTTTTTTTTAAAGTATTTTCTTGGACTTGAATTGGTCTACACAAATTTTGGAATTTATATTACTCAAAGGAAGTATGTGCAGGACATGTTGAAGAAATTCCACTTGGAGAATGCCAAGATAGCTAGCACCCCCATGGAAGTAAATCATAAATTGAGTGCTCATGAAGGTGATTTGCTTGAAGACATTGCAGGATACCAAAGGATAGTTGGAAGTCTAAACTATGCAACTCTAACAAGGATTGATATAGCTTGGAGTAAGTGTTTTAAGTCAATTCATGCATAAACCTAGAGCACCTCACTTGGAAGCTTCCATAAGGATTTTAAAGTATCGCAAGGGTACTCAAAATCAAGGCTTATACTTTCCATACACTTCAGATTTAGACATCAAGCTTTATTGAGATGTAGATTAGGCAGGTTCTAAAGAGGACAGGAGGAGTACTTCTAGTTATCTCTCTTTTGCAGGTGATAAGCCCATTTTATGATCTTCCAGGAAGCAACCTACTATAGCTTTATCTTCAACAGAGGCTGAATATAGGGGATTAGCCAATGCTACACAAGAGGCCATATGGATTAGATTGCTCTACTCAGATTTGGGGCTTCACACTCACTCACCTATGATCTTTGGTGACAATACTAGCTCTTTGCATCTTGCAGCCAATTTTATCTATCATGCAAGAACCAAGCATATAGAAGTTCACTATCATTATGTGAGAGAGAAGCTATTGAGAAAGGAGATTCAATTGGCATATGTATCCACAAATATGGAATCTGCATATTTATTGACCAAATCACTTGATGGTACGAAACTTTGCAGGTTTAAAGCTATGATTGCATTCTAGGACATTCAAGAGGATTGATGAAGAAGAACAATCCAAGATGTTAGGCTTGAGGGGGAGTTGTTGGAGCAATTGGACAAGCCTTCACATTTGGCTTCACTTGAAGAAACATGTGATGAGTCACATGACCTATTGCTTGTAATTTTGTGATCATTTACCATGGTTAAACCATTAAGAATCTTGTAATACCACTAAACTCATGGATTTAGGAGAACAATACGTTACGAGTTCTCATGAGAGAATATCTCCTCATTTAGAGGAACACTTTTAGGTGGAGCTCTATTTGAATTTCAAATTCAAATTGAAGACAATCACTATAAAAGAGACTTGTAGTCTCGTGGCCAAATGAGCCCCCATTTACTGAGCTTATTGCTGATCATTTGTATATGTTGAGTGGCTTACACCATAGCCTACTCTCATCACTATCATTGGGCATTATTTCTATGCCAATGATCATGTATATCATTGTTCTATAATACATTACATCATTGATTATTTCTGTTCATCTCTCTGCTAAGTCCACTCAGAAGAGTATACTTTGAATGCTCATATATCAATCATTCCTCCATCATTTTTCAAGTTCTATAACTTCTTGGAACAAGCCCAAAGTCTGCTACAAAGTATCCAAGTTTCAAAGGATTTTCTTCATACAATTGGGAGAAAACCACCTCCAAGGTCTCACTAGTCATTCTCTGCATACTCCCTAAAAAATCAGGCGTAAGCTATTGATTGTTAAATTGATTTCTCAATACATAGTGCATCATTTTAAGTGATTTCACTTGGAATCATTAGCTCTCTAAGCTAATTTGATTCTCCCAAAAGGAATTTTCCTAATAGCTACTGTACTATGAGCATTGAGCAAAATACCCAGTATTTATCAAGACCAAAATAGCAAGTTTTTGGTCACTAGCTATTTGCAAAGTTATTTGTTTTGATCAAATTGTTTGAAGCATCATCTACAAAGTGCATAGGCACTTATTTAGTGTCATTAGCAAGCTAAAGGGTCTTACTATCAAATTATGAAGTGAAAGAGGGCAGGTACAAAGCATGGATTAGCAGTACCAACTCATTCTCTTGTGGTATCCGTCCATCGCTCCCAGCACGTCATAATATGCTTTCTGCCTCCGTTTAGTAGCATAGATTCCCGCAACTGCTTGTCGTCTTGTTTCATGTAATTTCTCAATTTGCTCTAATTGCTTGGATAGTTCATGTCCTGTCCACTCATACTCTTGTGCTACACGTAGAGTAGGTACCAAAAAGTCAATTGGTAAGATTGCATTTTGTCCATAAATTAGGTAAAACAAAGTAGTTCCAATGGTCGTCTTGTAAGCCACTCAAAAGGCCCAAATTGCATGATGCAATTGTTTGTCCCAATCAAACCTTCCATTGTTGACTATCTTTGTCGACAAGGTACATACCACTTTATTGGAACTCTCTGCTTGACCATTGGCTTGAGGGTGATAGGGAGCTGATTTTTTATGAATTACTAGGAATTCGTTCATCAAGGATTCTATTAATTTGTTGATGAAGTGCATTCCTCTATCAGTTACTATCTCTATAGCTAGTCCAAAGCAAGTAAAGATGTTCTCAAAGAGAAACTTCGTTGTGGTTTGACCATCATTCTTCCTTGTTGCTTTTGATTCTACCCATTTAGTTAGATAGTCTATTGCCACTATTATGTACTCAGCATGTGATCCTTTGGCTGGAGGGTTAATACGGCCTATGAAATCAATGCCCCATTTTGAAAAGGCTCTTGCACAAATCATGGGTCTTAGAGGCATGTCATCTCTCCTAATAGGGTACTTGGCTCTTTGGCACACCTCACAACTCCGTACATAAGTGTCCGCATCTATATGTAAAGTCGAACACCACAAGCCTATGAAGAGAATCATTTTTATAGTTCTTTCAGCTGAAAAATGTCCTCTTGTGGTGCGTACATGTGCCATCTCTAATATAGGTAAATACATCTTTTGGCATATCTGGCCAGTAAACTCCCATTCTTTTTAATTCCCTTAGTGTTCCATGAGCTCCTTTGTGCATTCTCCATCGATTTACATGAGCTTGCTCCATTAAGTTCTTTTGTTCAGCCTCTTCCACATACCTTAACAATACACCATTGGGTTCTTTATAGTACACACTTCCTGCCACAATGTGCAAATTACGTGATTGCAGAAATCCTTTCCTAGCGTCCTTATTGATTTGATGTTGTGGTCCATGGGTGAGTATTGGAATCAACTTTTTTGCCCACTTCGGACATACTTCTAAATTGAACAAATAAGTATCTGGTAGGTCATCCGCCACTCCCTTAGGTGGTTCTCCATGAGTTAACCTAGACAAATGATCGGCTCTCATGTGGGTATTTCCTTTTTTGACCACTACCTCGAAATCAAACTCCATCAGCAACAGAAATCATCTCACTAGTCTTCCCATGTTACAGGGCTTATTGACTAGGTGCAATAAGGCCTGATGGTTGATGAAGAACTTGAACTTGTTAGCTAGAAGGCATTAAGGAAAAAACAAAAACCCTCTTTGGGCCTTGTAAGGATTTGGATTAAAGTTCTTAATCTAGGAGATTAAAGGGCCTCATGAAACCACTAGTGGTTTTGAAAATAAAATAATGTTTGATAAAAGCTTGAGGATCCATAGCCCTTGGATTCTTTTTTATCGATGGTTATATTTAGAAGGCGTGAAACACTAGAGTGAGAAGTCTGACACTTCGTGGGGACTTGCACACTCTGCAAGAATGTATCCCATTGGATCATGCCTCATCCAAAGGCTAAGCACAAATGGGGCTGATCCTCTTCTTAGGAGATGCTCGGAGCCACTAGATGGCATTAAAATCTAACAAACGAGGATGAAAGGCGCATTTTCGTCAGGAGAAGGCCTAGAAGCATTGGATTTTGTGAAATATCTGATTGACACTGTTAAAAGGTGCATTTCCATGAAGAGAATGATCTGGAGCCATTAGATTTCATCCAAATATGATGGATGCGATGCAAAGGCACCTTTCATGATGAGGGGGCATCATAGCCCTTGATTTTGAAGCTAATCCAAAGGTCCAAAATGAGGGCACCTCATCTCTTATGAATTTGAATAGAATCCGTCACATACACATCAAATCCAAGGGCTCAAATCGAATCCCGCCTTGACTTTTGCACTTAAGGCATAGCCCTCAGATCTTTGGGATCATCTAATGGTTGTGGTTCACTTGTCGGAAATCTCAAACCACTAATGGGAACGAAACCACCAAATAAAGGTAGTTTTATCATCTTTGACCAAGGAAAAACAAGGGAAGCCTGCCACTGCCCTCTTCCTCTTGGTGGATGGCTAATCACTCCTTAAGCTAAAAGGCCCAAGGAGGGTTCATTTTTTCCCCTAATGGTAGTGTCTAAATTTCTTGACTGTGTACACCATTCCTAAACCTTCTCGTCCTGTAGTGGTATAATTTCTTTGCGCTTGGTTTAGTTGTCTGCTTGCATATGCAATAGGGTGGTCTAATTTTCCTTCATCTGCAAGTGAGCTAGGATGCATCCTATTGCATACTTGGAGGCATCTACATGGATATGAAACAGTTTATTCAAGTTGGGTACCTTCAATATAGGTGCCGTAGTCAATCGTCTTTTCAATTCATTAAACACTTTTTCGAATTCGTCCCTCCATGTAAATTTTGTTAATAATCCATATAGTGGCTTGGAAATTATGGCGTACATGTGGATAAATCTAGGATAATATCCACAACAGCCCATAAAAGCTTGCATTTGCTTCACATTTTTTGGTCTTGGTAGCTCTAGGATTTCCTTAACTTTATCCTCGTCAGTGGAAATTCCATTTTTGGATACGATGTGTCCTAGGATATTTCCCTGTCTCACTATAAAGACACATTTTTTAGGATTCACGCACACTCGATATTGCTGACACTCTCAAATATCCTTCGTAACTCCGGAATGTGTTCATTTCTCTGACCTGAGTATGTGCATAAATCATCTACATATACTTCCATGATCTTCCTTAGGAATTCCTTATATACATGACACATCAACCTTTGGAAAGTAGCAGGGGCATTGGTGAGTCAAAATGGCATCACTCTAAAATCGTAGACTCACCATTCAGTTGCAAATGTTGTCTTATGTTGATCCTTAGTAGCAATAGCTACTTGGTTGTATCCTGAGAATCCGTCTAGGAAGCTATAGACTTCCTCACCTGCAACTCTTTCCAAGAGATGATAAGTGATAGGTAATGGGTAGTTATCACGGATCATGGCTGCATTTACTTTCTTTAGGTTAATACACACTCTTAATTTTCCATTTTTTTTAGATACGACCACTAATGGTGACACCCATACATGTGTTCTATTTCGTAAATGAATCCAACTGCCAACAATTTATCTATATCCTCCTTAATTTTTGCCGAATAGACATCATTATAAGTATAAGGACATTGCTTTGATGGTTTTGCATCAGGTGTCGTTGGGATTCTATGGGAACAAATGGAAGGGTCTACACCTTTGAGGTCTTTGTAGGTCCATGCAAATACATCTCAATATTCTCAAATTAGGTTTATCAGTTTCTCTTCCTCTTATGGTGACATGTCTTTTCCTATGTAAGTACATCTCTCTTCTCCATCTTCCATGGTCACCATCACTTTCTTCGTTTCTTCCTTGTTATCATAAGATTCTCCTTCTCTGCCCCCCCTTTTGGGCATTTGGATAGCTATCTTCCTCTCTTCCACTTCGTATCTTTTGAAGTGCTCAAGGACCTCAAAAAGGTATGGGGTTGGTTCTACCTTATCTAATGTTTCCTCATTTTTTAGTCTTTTCTGAGTTGCTTCTATTGACAATACCTTGGGTGTTTCATCTTCGTTCTTGCTCTAGATTGCTTCTAATTATTGTTCCTCTCCCATTTCCCCAGTTTCCCTTCCACCTATCATGACACCACCCATCATTTCCCCTCCCCTACATTTCCCCTCATATACCACTAATCCGTTACACTCCTTTCCTATCTCCACACAACCAACCTCCTTCTATACTTCTTTTACTTCCTTTTTGCAACCCTGCTCTACACCTTCTCCATTTGTAAGACCTTCTTAGGAGCTTCCCCCACCAGTCCCTTTTTTATGGCCACCAAGCAGGCCTCCTCACTTACCTCTCACCACACAATTGCACCCACCACCATGCACCATAGCACTAATGTCACTTATTCATGTTGCAATCACTGAAAGTTCCACTAGTGACATGGACATCTCACCCACTGCTTCACCAGATGCACAATTACACACATCCACCACACCATTTAACACATCTCACACGTCACCCATTCGCATGTCACTTCCGTCACTCGCCACTATATCCACTACCCCTATCCCTATCTCTACCCCCACTCCCATTGCATTACAAACTAACCCGCATGTCGCATTCCCCACCCTTGCATCATCTTTTTCATCCACTATTGATGCTGCTATCCAGCAAATGATACAATATCTATCACAAATTAATGTTGAATATTCATCGCTCGAGCAATAGCATTCTGCCCTACAACGAACTACACAAGATTTACAAGTACGCTTAGATGCACTCACTCTGCAGAATGAGGAGCTTACATAAAGTATCAAAACTTGGAAGCCAAACATGAAAAGCAGTAGCAAACTCTTGAAGTTTAGGTACATGAATGGATCAAGGGTGTTGAATCCCAATTAGATGTTCACTTGATGCAAAATGCCCAACTATCACACAATATGGTGCTTCTTTGCCGACACCTCAACGCTGCAAAGGAGGAGAATCAACGCTTGCAATAACATAATCGTGAAAATTTTGAAGCTACATTGGACAGTCTGGATATGCCTCTTAGTCCGTCTTGATTTCAAGCCATTCCCCCAGAATCGATGGAGATCCTCCTGGAAGGCCATGCATGTGTGTTGGAGGACTATGAACATTTACAGGAAGAATGTCGAACACTCAAGGAAACCAATAAAATGTTGTTGCTCAAAGATTCTTTGGGACCCACTATTGTCCAAGAAAAGACACCATCGGCTCTCTTAGAAGAATTGAACTCGCTACGTATGAAAGTACAAGAGTTATAGACTCAACTATCTATTATGACGGAACCCCCTCGACTAGAGTCACCACCTGATCTACTGGAACTAGAGGAAACAATACCTATCCCTATCGAGGAGGCATTCGAAGAAGAATATGTACCCTTACCTGTTGTTGGTAGATGCTCATCCCTTGAAGGACAAGACACCTACGAATTATCGCTGCCAGCTTGGTTAAAGACCATCAAAAAATTGGTTAAGACACACTCTGCTCGCATAGAGGTGCAACTCCATGCGATGGCAAATTTCGAAGAAGTTATTTTAAAGTCACCTTACTTAGTTGCTATTGCCCCCCACAAACATATAATGTCCAGTGAATTACCGTATAATCCATATTTCCTTTTGCTAGAGGAATATAATTTTCAAGTGGAGAAAGAGACTCAGAAGCGCCCCACACATGCTATGCAATTCACGCCTGAGGATGTCCCACCAGAAGCAGAGCGAGGCCACATATATCAACACCTGGCATGCAGACTTACTACAAAAGTACTTGGAAATGATGCATACCTGGATGCGTGCATCGACACACTTGAAGTACAACCCGTGTTATGGACCGGTTCCGCACAGACATACTTGGAAGGCATTCGCTATTAAGGTCTAGAATAATTGTCAATGTGAGGATTGGCTCAATTATCCCTATCTTGTGCCTCCCATGGATAATACTCCGACTGTCGGCTATATGATGGCCATCATTCCTCATTGGTTGCCTCATCTACATAAAATGACAGATATCATCGCTCAAATGACTGTAAAGCTTTTTGATATGATGCAAATTGTATTCAAGACCTTTCGACGCGTCAAGGCTCCCACTGTCAATACACCAGGCTTTGAATATGGGAACTTGGACTAGTCTATGGCATGAGCACACCACCGTCTCTCAAGGTATGATATGCTTGGTAGTGCAGATTGAAGTACATGCCCGCCTGCTACAAGTAGACATTTGAAGAGATATTCATCACCAGCTTCTGGGAATATCACTCAGAAGCGTTTATCAGTGATCCAATGCATCTGCTACACCTATTTGCTTGCAAACAAATCATGTATTCTAAACATTATATGTGCCCACCTCCAGACGAACCCCAACCCATTGATTGGGAGAAATTTGAACGCGATCTTATCCGGGGACCTCCCATCACCGAACACGCCTTGGCAACAGACCTGCTCACCAACTACATTACTCACACTAAATCAGGTTCTGTCAGGGACGACATAAATGAGGAGGAGGGGAGTGTTCAAGCCAAAGGTTCAAGTACTATTTCTTATCATAGAAGAAGAGGAAGCACTTAAAAGACTTCATCATGAGAACAATGATTTTTATCACTAAACCAATGTATTATATGTATATACATCCAATTATCATGAACGCGACTCCATTTTGTGCAAGTGAGGAGTCCTCGAGCTTGAGGAGTCTAAGTAGAACACTCACACCAACCTTTGTAATTTTTGGAAGTCATTAGATAGTTCAAATTAGAGGTAGAACCTATTTTTTAACTATGCCGATCACTAGATGTGAAACCGGTCAAAACTAGACAAAAACTATAAATAGAGCTAGAGAGCTCACTTTCAGGTGGTTGTTAGTTTATGAATGAACCTATGAGCTAGAGCTAGAACAGATATTGTAACTAGATGATGATGAATATGACGATGAGTACTTTTCTTGCCTTCCATTGATCTCCATTGCGACTTTCATTGTGTGTGTATATGCATGTGTGTGTGTGCTCTTGCATTTCTCACCATCTTCTTCATACACATCATTTGCTCTTGATCTTCATATCAGCCTAACCTCTCTGCGGATTGAGAATTACAAGGTGAAGCTCCTCGCGTTGGTACTTTCCATTGTGCTAGATGAATATGATGATGAGTACTTTTCTTGCCTTCCATGGATCTCCATCGCAACTTTCCTTGTGTGTGTGTGTATGCATGTGTGTGTGTGCTCTTGCATTTCTCACCATCTTCTTCATACACATCATTTGCTCTCGATCTTCATATCGGCCTAACCTCTCCGCGGATTGACAATTACAAGGTGAAGCTCCTTGTCATCATCATCATCTTCCTTCTTCTTTCCTTTGTGCTTCTTATCTTTCTTATGTGCGTAAAGAGCACTTGGTGAGTTACCTTCCTTCAGATATGTTGAAATCAAGAGTCTACACATCCATGATAAGATCTTAGGAAGATGTGAAGGATTGCCATTGCTTGTCATTTTTTCTTCCATTTAGAATTTTCCTGATGATGGCATCTTCTTCAATTGGCTCTCCAATTGAAGATAATTCATTTGCAACCTCCTTGACTCTAGTGACAAACTGTGTGATAGTTGGTTCTGGGGTCTTCTTCATTAGGTTGAACTCATTCTATAAATGGTTCTTCCTAGCTTTGGTGCTAGTAGAGAAGAAGGTTTCAAGTGCATCCCAAGTCTCTTGAGATGTATTGCTTCCTCCAATACATGGTAACAAGAAATCAGAGATAGAGTTTAAGATATATGAACTTGGTTGGGCATCTCCTACACACCAAAGTGTGAGCTTCTTATTCTCCTCTTCTATAGGTCCTCCTTTGGATCTTGGAGTAGGAATAAGTTCATCACGTGCTACAATTATATAGAGATTTCTACCTTACAAGTAAGCTTCCATTCTCATTTGCAAAGGAGCATAGTTGTTCATATCAAGCTTCTCAATCATGGAGGAAAAACCATCACCCATCTTGATGTAGCTCTAATACCATTGTGAATACTTGGAGTAGCTTGATGTAGTAGAAATCTGTGATCCAAGGGTTGAAGTTTGATTTGGCTAACTAGCACATCACCAACCCTTTTGATCTTGGAGAGCGAAATGTACTTGATATTATTGAAACAAAGTAGAATATGTGTTTTGGATCATCAATGAGAACTTATTGATACAAATTAGGGATGTATAGAGATAGATCCCAAGACTAAAAAAGTTTTGTTTGTATCAATTTATTGAAACAAATGCCAAAGACATGCGTATACATAACCTAAACATTATTACACCATATCCACCTCGAAATTCTCTATGTTGTGATGTTGGAGTATGGTGTTCTCTTCTTCGGTGGTAGGTAGGTGGCTATGTAGTAGTCCCATGTTGAAATTGAGTTTTGCATTGCATTCCATTTATGTACGAAGAAGATTGTCTAATTCTTCTATAGTCTCGTGGTTTTGGTATTCTAACTATAATTCTAAAGCAATGTGAACTTCCCTCAGAGTTGTATACTTGGCATTTAGAGAAGTGTTTTTCACCATTAACATATTAAATTGTGTTTGCAATGAAAATGGTTGGGCCTAAAGAGTTTCATTAAATTGGACGATCGAGGCATACTCTTCCGTGATTTGGTGTGTACAGATATAGTATGTGAAACGTGAAATGTTGAGGGAATGGGAATTGGGGTTTGGAAAGTGAACATCCTTGCGAGTGGTGGTGGAGGGGGAATGGGGGGTGAAGTAGTTGATAGAGGGGGTGGGGAAATTATGGCTAGTGGTGAAATGTCCATGGGTTCTTTGACAGGTGTGTATGTGGTAGTGAAGATGAAGAGTGGAATAGGAGTGTGCCGTGTGGTGCCAAAAGGTGGGGTGTTAGATTGGGGGGATGGGGCGAATGGATTATATACACTTCCATGATACAAAAAAAAGATGGAACACATTGGGTTCTCAAAGATGATCCTGTGTATGAGGGGAAAATTGGGAATGAAGGTTGGGGGGATGGTGTTAGTTACAGGAGGTGGGACAACTAAAGGTGACTGAGTAGGAATAGGTGAAGGTAGTAGGGTGAATATTTTTTAAGGCATTTCAAAGCCGTATTGAAATTCTTGCGATTGAGTTTTAGTGGACACATGTGGTGAATTTTTCATGGTGAAGGAAGAAGTGTTGATGGGTGTGTGTCCCCTAACTACAAAGTCACATGGAATATTTGGATGTATTGGTACTTGAATTGTAGTGCTTATTAGAGTTTGCTATCAAAACATTGAGGGTCATATCAAGTAGGTGTTGTGTTCATAAAAAGATCAAGGACATCAATGACACCCGCTACTTTGATCAATAAGTGCATGGCTTCAATTAAGCTATTCTCAACCAATTGGAGTGGGTGATGTTTATGTTGGCTACAAGCAAGGGATTATTCAACACATCCTCTTAGTTTGGTGGGAATAGACCCTCTCACCTCTTTGAATGTTTATAGTTGCCCACAAGTGAGTTCCCTTTCCACTTGGATATCATATGCACGATGCATATAGATTATCTGTATAATGATGCAACATCTATTCAACACTTTTTTCCTCAGCCACCTAGTGTTTGGTGCATATAACTGATCAATCATATGGGGGAGATCAATCTTTAAGGACACGTTCTCTACTA
Organism: Ceratopteris richardii; assembly: GCA_020310875.1. Lineage (NCBI taxonomy): Eukaryota > Viridiplantae > Streptophyta > Polypodiopsida > Polypodiales > Pteridaceae > Ceratopteris > Ceratopteris richardii. Next base: position 226,210,521 of record CM035407.1, read on the forward strand.
GATATACGATGAACTAAATCTTTTTGTGTGGTTCGGTGAGTCTATCTTATCTTAGAAATGTGAAGCGTTGCATGTACATGTGTAATCGCTTTAGGACTTCACTTTTCTTCCTTTCATTAGGCCTCCCAAACTAATTTATGCATCAAGAGAAATATCTTCAAGGGTTGACCAGGTAGTAGTGAGGGCAAAACAAATGCTCTTCATACATATTTATCTATGCTTGCTTAGAAAGTTTGGATAAAAAAGTAATACTAGTAGAAGAATGGCTTGGGAAGTGGTGCCACAAAGTACTCATCTAGTCTAGACTTTTCCCATATAGGTTGCAATTCATAGGAATTTTGCAAACCTTCAAATTCTTGTGGAAAATTTTGAAAACAACCCTAGTGGTGGCCGAATTTCAGTTTGGACTCCCAAATGTACTTGGCATCAGCAAGAGCTCTTACAAGACCTTAGAACCAGCGTGACTTGGCATGCACACATTCAATTTGATTGACACGTGGATTATTGATGGGTATAACTCCTCTATTCGGATAGCTCTATAATCAACAGGCATGTGCTTGTTTTATGATGCTAATTATTCTCTACTAAGAAAAGGAAAATTACATCTTAATATGGTAGGAGACACAAGCTCCTTGTATCGCAAGATCATGGTCCCTTTCCAATATTGACATAAATTCCCTTAGTTAACTCCCATCTTTGCATTGTGCAATTGAGCTCGATAAGTGCCTAGCTACTATATGCATACTTGGGAGGATGGATGAACGCATCATGGTGCCTATGGTCTATGGGAAGCTCATATAAGTTTATTCCACATGTTAGTGGTTTGAGTGTTACATGGTTTATTTATGTTTGAGTCTCTTATTGGTTTACAATGAGGCTCAAAGATTTTGTTGCTATTGCAGTGAACATTAGAGACCATGATTAGATTGGAGTTTTGTGTTTGTATATGTGAGTTGTGCGAAAAGATTGATGTTATTGATTTATTTTGGGGAGCCAAGTGCAAGTTTTAGTACAAGGTTTATAGAAGCTAGGCAACATGGATTTATGTCGAGCCTGACCATAGGAATTTGAGCTAGGTTTTTCTAGCAAAGCTGAATCGATAGGCTCGTCTAAAGCTTGTAGGCTAGCTTTGGCACCCAGTTGTGAGATACATTGGTTTATGCCTTCAAAAACATGCTTGGGAACCTAGATTTACTAAATGATCCCTTGATTCTTGGCATCATTTTTTATCATCCATGGAGCCTTATTATCTGAGAACTTGAAGTAGGAGGGGATTGTTATCCTTTCTTGATCTACATCAATGTCAGTGTAGAAATGTCTTTCCATCTATGGTAGTTTGATTCCTGATTGTTGTTCCACTGTTGCATTAAATTCCTTTCTTATGTTCGGCATGAGGAGATTGGTTGTTCCTTCATAACAAATCACACTCTTTTGGAAAAGTAGGGGTCTCTAGCACATACCTTGTTTGCCTCAATAGGATTGAATCACAAAGATCTATTGCCACAGGGATACATGGGATGTGTGTGCACTCCGAACAAGAAGGTTTGTGGCCTTCTAATTCTATCGTTAGGTATTGTTTGTTGACCCAAACCTACATGAGTTATTTGTTGAGCTTCGAATAAAAAACATGATGATAAATCCAATATTAGCCCAACGATAGATATTTAGTGAGGTCATCATCATGGCATACTAGGAGCTTTCCCTCGTGTAGAAGAATTGGTACTTCCACTTCTCCCGAACATGAAGTTTCTTTTGCCTTCTAGGCCTACAAGATATACCCCTATTGGATTTACTTGTAAGCCCATGTTTAGACAAAAAGAGTGTCTAATGGCACTTGTAGCTTGTCTAACATCAAGCAAGACTATGATAGTCTTGGTTCTAGTGCCTTATCCTAGTTCCATTTATATGAATGGTCTTTGATCTATAATGCTAGGATTGGCCCATGTTCATGTTTGACACATTTCCATGTGATATCTTGGGGCATCAATATTGGGTAGTATGCCTTTCCATCTTAGTTTCATTTGTTAGATATGTCCTTGAGCCTCAAATTGTGCTTCTTCTCTAATTCCTCTGCTTTAAATTTCTTAGTTTGATATGATTGTGTGAGCATGGCTTTTCATGAGAGGTTCTCAACAAAGTTTCACTATGAAGCCACTAATATAGTTAGGCATCACTTCTCCTTCTAGGGTTGCTAACTGCACTATGCCACTCATGGAAATTCTATTGATAATCATTGGTCCATAACCACGTTTTTCCAACTTATGGGCATTTAATTTTAATATGTATACTAATACTAAGCCACAAAATTTCAAGTCCTTATCTTTTACATGTGTGTCAAAGTAAGCTTTTTGTCTCCTCTTTGTTGCATACATCCCTGCAGTTGCACCTAATCTCTTCTCTTCAAAGGGTTCCAAATCGGATATCCTAGATGATAGCTTATGCCCTTATCTCTTGTTTACTTTCACCATAGGTATTAAAAAATCTAAGGGTAGCACAACATTTTGACTAAATACCATTTGAAAGGGGATGACATTGAATATTGCTTTATAGGCCATTGGATTTTCCTAAACAACATGATGTAAATTTTTTTCCTAATGAGAATGTTTATTTTCTACTAAATTGGTCAACACATTACAAAGGATCTTGTTTGTACTCTTGGCCTTGAGAGAACTTGGCGAAGCTTGAGGGAGGTAGAAAAGTGAGTCGCCAAGTGTGAAGTTTGGTTCGACCAACCAGCACAGGACCATCCCTTGAGCTTTTTTAGACTCAAATAGATCCTATAGGCATGTGATTAGTTCAATAAAATCCACTATGTACTTTGGAGCATCAATGAGAAAGATTTGGTACAAAACAAATAAGTTTGCACTTTGAATAGCTCAAAAAAGTTGTTATCTTTGGATGAAACACTCAACTTCAAATGCTCGGAGTAGTTAGCATGATTACAATTGGAAAAAATACCTTTGGATTAATGTTAAACATAGAGTTAAGCGTATAAAATGAACAAGATTAGAATAAATAATCAAGATATTCTCTTGGAGAAAACTTAACACTCAACAGAGGTATCCCCGATTTTTTAGGGTTGTGTAGAGATAGACCCCGAGAAAGTAAATTGTAGATTGCTCAAAATTTAATGAAACAAATGCTCTTAAAATCTTTACACAATAATTACACATTGATACCTTGCTAATGAATGCTCAATCATCCAATTTTAAGCTCTATAGAGAGGGAATCAACTCCTGCAAGATAATTGTTGTTGAAGATGGTGCAGAGAAATGAAGGAGCAACACAATGATGAACAAAAGCATACGTATATTGCTCCAAATGTAATTTACAAGTGATTGGAAGTCTTTATATAGAATCTTGAAGCCTTCCACAACTTTTATCAATTGTTTTTGAATTCAAATAAAAGCAAGATAGTTTGTTGGAATGAATCAATCTACTTTCCTACAATCCTGGAAAAGTGAAGATCTAGTGTGATCTAATTTTTGGTGATTGATTGATTGATTGTTTGATTGGCAATCTTATCAATCTCAAATTAATTAAAATTATGCCTTTATACTTTTACAATTGTAAAAATTGTAGGCCTTTACATAAGTAAGTGATCATAAAAGATTATTATGAAATACCAAACAATGAGCATAAAGGCCAAACTCCTCAATGGAAAATTTGACATAATGCAAATGATGACTTGATGTAGAACAAATCCATCCCAAGAATATTGTACGATTGATGATCCAATAGGCCTATCCATTCACCTTAGGGTGGTAAGAGGTTGAATTCTTGTGGATTATCATGAATTCTTGTAGTAGACGTTCAATGAATTCATTCAAGAAATGTGTCCCCGTATCATTGACTAGTTCAATGGGAAGTCTATATCTAGTGAAAACATTCTCAAATTATAACCTCATGGTTTGTGCATCATTCTTATATATAACTTCACGTCTACCCACTTGGTTAGATAATATGTGGCAACTATGATGTATTCAGCATGAGAATTTCTTGTATGGGGATTGATAGGTCTTACAAAGTCTATTCCCCACTTGGAAAATGCACGAACTCCCATCAAAGGTCTTAATGGCATCTCATCTTTTATAATATGGTATCTAGCCCTTTGAGAGATGTCACAATGTTCCACATAGGTATGAGCATCCATGTGAAGGCTAGGCCACCAAAGACGTGAAAATATAATAGCCTTAATGACATGATAAGGTCCAAAGTGTCTATTTGCGACACTGTTGTGTGTAGCTTCTAAGATTCATAATTAATAAATCTCATGCATGCACAATCATAAATATCTGTTTCTACCATGTTTGGATATATTATCGCCAACTAAGGCATAATCATGAGATTCCTATGCTAAGCTCCATTGCCTAGCCATTTTCATCTCCTTGACAAAGGTTGTTGTCTTTTAAAAACTGACTAATTGGCTACTCCATTTAGGCACCAATGAGACTCGATACAATGTGGCATATTCTAATGGAGGTGTACTAGTATAGATAGGGCACTACTAAATCAACGTATGAATGCCAAACTCCATAGTTGGCCAATATTCTCCTAAACATTTCAATGTTTGTAGTGTTTGATGCTTAGACTAATGCTACCCTAGTTCACCTAAACATGCTTAGTGTAACCACTTGTGAGGCTCTTCCTTGTCCATGCAAAAAGATAAAATTCCTAGGTCATCTTGCTTATAGATACTTCCTACTAGTATGTGGTATTTTTGTGATCAGATAACTTGTTTCTTATTTGTTCTTACACTATGGTTCAAAGATCCAAAATTTAAAATAGGCAAGAGTTGCTTTGCCCAATTTGGGATCACTTCTAGGTTAAACAAGTAAGCATTGGGAAGTTCATCTAACACTCCTAGCAGTGATTCTCATGAAGTAGTTCATGAGATGTGGTCAACCCTAGGTGGGTTTTTCCTTTTATTACCACTACCTCAAAACCATATTCCATTAGTAAGAGAAACCATCTTACTAATCACCCTGTATTGCAAGGTTTGTTGAACAAATGTAGTAAAGCCTGATCATCTATAAATAATTTAAACTTATTGGCCAAGAGGTAATGAAAAGAAATTCTTCATGACATAGACCATGCCTAACCTTTCATGCTCAATCGCAGTGTAGTTTTTTTTGTTGCATTCAATTGTCTACTAGCATACGCTATAGGTAAGTCTATGTTTTTGTTGTCTATGGACTCTATCAACACACATCCAATAGAAAAGTTGCATTCATCGACATGGACATGGATGGCTTGTTGCAATCAAGAGTCCCTAGAATTGGGTTTGAGTACAATGATCATTTAAGTTTAGAAAATGACTTTTCACGTTCCTCATTCCACTCAAAGTTGGTTAGAAGGTTGTATAGTGGTTTGACTATTATTGCATACATCTGTATGAAATGTCTATAATAGGCACAATGGACCATTTAGGCTTGTACTTCCTTCACCATCCTAGGTTGGGATAAGTCTACAATGACTCTCACTTTATCCTCATCAGTTGATATACTGTTTTTCAAAATTATATGGCCCAATATTTTCCTTTTTTACACCATGAACACATATTTTTCAAGATCTAAGCACACGTGGTATTATCTACATTTGATGAATATCCATCTCAACTTTGGTATGTGACTTTGTCTTATGTGGGAACATGAATGCAAATCATCCACACAGGCCTCTAAGTTCTTTCATAAAAATTCCTTAAAAACATGAAACATTAGTCATTGGGAGGTGGCCAAGGCATTGGGGATCTCACTCAAAAAGAATAGATTTTGATTCTATGGAAAAGGCCATCTTGCGTTCATCCTCAAGGGCTATGTCCACTTCATTCTAGATTGAAAAATCCTTTTAGGAGTCTATACACTTCCTTACTTGCTACATGTTCCAGTAGCTGCTCTATAATCAAAAGAGAATAACTATCTCTGATTGTTTTCACATTCACATTGTTCAATCCATTCTTTTTGGCCACTGCCATGATGGGAGGATTCGGAGCGCTCAATTTCATAGATGAATCCTGCTTCTTTAATCTATCAATTTCCTCCTTTATATTAGGTGCATATGTGTCATTATATGTGTAAGGCTTCTATTTCATGGGCTTGGCCTCTAACATTATACAGATCCTATTTGAGCAAATACTAGGATCCACACCTTTTAGATCTACTCAAGAAAATACATCTCTATATTCATGGAAATGATTCATTAATTCCCCTTCCTTCTCTCCACTCAGATAAATTCCTATGAATGTGTTTCATTTTTTCTGATCTTCGAATGTTACTAGGGTTTTCTTTGTCATTTCTTTGTTTTCATATGATTCTCCCATGAGAGCTTCTCTTTTCGAAATCCTCATGAAGATTTTTCTGAATTCGATTTCATACTTCATGAAGTTCTCAAGCACCTTGAATAATGATTCTTAATCTTCCTTCAATGGTGGGGTTTTCTTACATTTCGTTTTCTTTTTTTCATCCTCTCTCTAATTGGTTAGGAATATTCCATTCTTAAACTCATTCACCTCATGTTGTTTTGCATCCACCACATTCCTTAGAATCACAAAAGGGATACATAATGATGGATTCTAGGTCTTCTTCCTTGTTCTGTTCTAAGGGTTCACACATAAATAGAGATATATTGTAGCCATCCTCATCATAATGGGGAGTCCACTGTTCTTCCTTCACTGCTATGTCAATTGTTGCTAACATTTCTCCCCACCCATGAGGTTCAAATTTCTCATCTCAAAAAATCATAGGTGCATACGTTGGGTCTTGTACTCATCTAGCATTCTCGAAGACTTCTATTTCTCTAGCTTCTAACCTCTTCTCCTCTTCTTTGGCTCTTTCAAAAATCCATAAGTGTGTATCCTTATGCATCAACAATGGATCAAAAGGATTTCTTGATTGTAGTGACACATTCTCCTTTTGTGTCTTATGGATAGAGTTCCACTATACAAGTGGTACATGTCTATGCATGTAGTCTTTCATATTAAATTTTATGATTATCCCTAAGTGCTTTAAGTATAAGGATTTGGTACCCGAATCTTGCACTATTTGCATTTTTCTCATGAAGGGACTACCTAATATCATCTCATACACACGGTTCTTTCCAAACTCACATATAGCAAAAGCATGTTCAAACTTTACACCACAAGTAGTGAGAATAATACCTTCCAGTAACCATAATGACCATTCAATATGTCCATCAATCATTTGAAGCTTCATTCTTATGCATTCTAGGGTTGGTTTGCCCCATCATATCCATAAGAATGTGGTTGCAATGGTAGGAACTATGCCGATTCTAGGATTGCCTTGGTGTGTACCTAAGTCATGAAGTCTTAGGGACTTGTGTCAATGAGACTGTATCTCAATCGCCCCACAAGTGCATATGGTGGTGAATCAATACACGTTTAATTATCAATCCAAAGAATTAGACATACCAAGTGTATGAAGACATGTGCACACATGATGGTAAGTGAAGTATCAATGCCACAATGCATGTGACTTGTCTCAACTACCTATCCAACTCATTAACTCTCTAAAAATGCACGTCATGATACCATTTATAGTAGTAAGCACAAATTCAAAATTTTCTCTCATCTCTGAACTCTGAATATGGTCAATAGTGGGTTCCTTTCAAAGCTCTCGACAAGAGGCATCTAATGGCAGTATTTTCCATCGAATCTGACAAACCTACTTCAAGATATAAGAAAAATAGTGAATGGTGGGAAACACCAACACCTACTCCACAACTCCTCAAGGCACACACACGCAGCAAAGTAGTTCAAAGGCGATGGGAAGGGATAGACAATAGTCGTGCACACACATTTGAAGCATAAAACGCACAAAAGAGCTCTTGGAGAAGAAGATAATTAGCAAGGAAGAGGCGAATTCAAAAATATGCTTCAATTCTCACAATGGCAAAATGTCCTTTACAAGAGTCACCAAGCGACTTATATACATGTGCCCTAAAATTGTTCCTTTCACACAAGAGACCAACACTTTTATTGAAAAACTCTAATTTCCTACTATATTACAAAGATTATGTTACAATAATTGGGGTTTATGCATCTAGAGGACTCCTCTAGTGCATTTACTTCATGAGGTTTTCATAGGAAGTTGAAGAAGAAAATTTATGCCACAATTTGAAAATTTTTTAGGCTCCCTCTTCGGTGCTTCTTTTACTCTACAACACTCTCCCCCTCTTTGTCTCTATCATCCGTTGACAAGCTTTGCTTCTTGTCTACGGCTTGTTTATTGTGTTCTTCCAATACACGCACCGAGTGGTCGAGGAAGTGGCTAGGACTGTCAAAGAATTTGTTACCTTATCCGAGCCTTAGTCATATGCTTTCGTTCTCCCCTTGGTATTCCTTAAATTCATTCATCTGGGTTGTAGTGATAATTCGGGCTGCCACACACGCATCTAGTGGCTAAGAATGTAAATATACTATTCTGAGTGGACTTAGCAAAGAGATGAGCAAAAATGATCAATGATGTAATGTATTATAAGACAATGATATACATGATCATTGGCATAGAAATAATGCCTAATGATAGTGATGAGATTAAGCTATGGTTTAAGCCACTCAACATATACAAATGATCAACAATAAGCTTAGTAAATGGGGGCTCATTTGGTCACAAGACTCCAAGTATCTTTTATAGTGACTTTCTTCAATTTGAATTTGAAATTCAAATAGAGCTCCACCTAAAAGTGTTCCTCTAAATGAGGAGATATTCTCTCATGAGAACTCGTAACATACTGTTCTCCTAATTCCACGTGTTTACTGGCACTACAAGATTCTTAATGGTTTAGCCATGGTAAATGGTCACAAAATTACAAGCAATGGGTCATGTGACATCACATGTTTCTTCATGTGTTTCTTCAAGTGAAGCCAAATGTGAAGGCTTGTCCAATTTCTCCAACAGCTCCCCCCTCAAGCCAAACATCTTGGCTTGTTCTTCTTCATCAATCTCTTGAATGTCCTACAATCCAATCATAGCTTAAAACCTGCAAAGTTTAGTACCATCAAGTGATTTGGTCAATAAATCTGCACATTGCATATTTGTGGATACATACGCCAATTGAATCTCCTTGCTCAATAGCTTCTCTCTCACATAATGATAGTGAACTTCTATATGCTTAGTTCTTTCATGATAGATAGGATTGGTTGCAAGATGCAAAGAGCTAGTATTGCCACCAAAGATCATAGGTGAGTGAGTGTGAAGCCCAAAATCTAAGTAGAGCAATCTAATCCATATGGCCTCTTGTGTAGCATTGGATAATCCCCTATATTCAGCCTCTATTGAAGATAAAGCTACAGTAGGTTGCTTCTTGGAAGACCATGAAATGGGCTTATCACCTCCAATAGAGAGATAACCAAAAGTACTCCTCATGTCATCCTTACAACCTACCCAATCTGCATCTAAGTAAAGCTTGATGTCTAAATCTGAAGTGTATGGAAAGTATAAGCCTTGGTTTTGAGTACCCTTGAGATACTTTAAAATCCTTTTGGCAGTTTGCAAGTGAGGTGCTCTAGGTTTATGCATGAATCGACTTAAAACACTTACTCCATAAGCTATATTAATCCTTGTTAGAGTTGCATAGTTTAGACTTCCAACTATGCTTTGGTATCCTACAATGTCTTCAAGCAAATCACCTTCATGAGCACTCAATTTATGATTTACTTCCATGGGGGTGCTAGTTATCTTGGCATTCTCCAAGTGGAATTTCTTCAACATATCTTGCACATACTTCCTTTGAGTAATGTAAATTCCAAAATTTGTGTAGACCAATTAAAGTCCAAGAAAATACTTTAAATGAACAATGAATTTGAACTCCTGCATCATTTGATTCTTGATTTGTTTGATACAATAACATCACTACCTATCAAGATGATGTCATCAACATACACACATAAATATATCAATTCTAAGTTGCTTCTCTTGACAAATAGAGAAGTATCTGCCTTGCTCATTGTGAAAACTTGATCTTGAAGATAGGTAGTTAACCTATGAATCCATGCCCTAGGTATTCTTGCACTGTTTGATTCAGCTTTTGTCTATTGTTCTGCAGGTAATCAAAAATTTTGGTGGGATTCTTCTTTAGCCAAAATCTCTGTAGAAACGCATCTCTTACCACTTCATAGGTGCCGAAATGATTGATATCATATTCTGTAAGCCATCTGGCGGCTTCATTAACTAGGGTCGACTGGAATACTATGGCCTTGTATGCCGGATCAGGAGGATGATTAAGTACTGCATAACTAATTTCAAAGGTTCGTACATGAGCATCAGGATCATCACCTGGAAATCCAGCAAATTTTGTGTAGGTAACTCCTGTCGGAATCGGACGAGGTGGAAGTAGATGTTGTTGTTGTTGCTACTGCTATTGTTGTTGTTGGTGTTGTTGTTGTTGTTGTTGCCCACTCATGGTTGTTGTTGTATTGTTATTATCTCCTGAATTCTGAGGTTGAATTTTTTGACTGTCGGAATCTGTATCGTCAGCCTGTGCACTCTCCGGCTTGATAATATCGTTTAGTCTCTTCCGGATTTCAGCCTCAAATAAGCTACCTTCCTTCTTGATATCAAATGTAGGGAAGCTTACTCTGAATAGTGGTGACCGGAATGAAGATTCACCAGGAAATGGTAAACTGTCACCGGGAGACTATGAATTCTCTGTAACGGGGACCAAAATATCACCGAAATTTGTCATATTTTCACCAAAACAAGGTACTGTTTCACTTTCATTGATTTCGTTGGCCAACACGTTTCTATCCTCAGACAAATTCGAATCTTGACCAGATGGTGTTAAGTTAACTGCATATTGCGTTCTGGTAGACTCTGGAGTGACTATATCTTCGACAGACTATGCCGAAATTGCACTAGAATCTACTGAAATTTTAGTACGTTCCATCGGAATGCTACCAGAATTACTACTAACGTTCTTCACTTCCTTGACAACTGGGTTAAACTTATCTGCGCTTCTACTCCCTGGAGGCGTCCGTAGCAAATTAGGTATCACCCAAGACTGTTGGTTTCTTCTATACTTTGGGTATGACTCACCGGAACGAGTAACCGGCATATATCACGTTTGCAATACTTTGCGTACTACTCTTTCTTACTGTTGCTTCACAATCTTTCTTTCCACAATCACTCTAGAACACTCTGTTGCTACTTTCCGATAGTTAAGTTGCAACAATCTGCTGCCACTTTCCCACAGATGCGCCAGTGTTAAACGCGAACTAGCCGTCAGAGATGCGTTTAAACATCTATTCGGGTTCTTGGGAGTGGAAGGGGTCTGTTAAACAGAGGCTCTATACTTGATTTTCCCAAATCAACTCAACTCACTCACAAGACAGTTCGCCCAAACAACTCTGCTAATACCACTTTCTAACAGAAAACTCTAGTTCTTCCTTGGCAGACTTACTCACATAATAGTTCACTCATAGAGTACCGACTCATACATAGATTAAGACTCTTTCAATAATCGATGCATAAGGTAAACATTACCGTACACAGACTCACAATAATACACTCAATGAAACAGTAATTCAGCACTTAACTTACTCTGAATATTATCACAGCACAATCTTTACCGAACAAGTACTGATAAACAACAAGACAGGAACGGGATCAGAATACTCAGAATTACTCAAACGCACACCACAGTAATGTTACAGATCAATCACCCAGACAGACAGTTTGGTGATCCCACTGATCGTCACCGAGAGTGTCTTTTCCATTGATTTATATAAAAGGTTACAACGTTTACGCAATGACCTTTCAGTTCATGCGGAATCTGAAAAAGGGAAGACTTTACAATTGCCAATCTGGCGGCCGACTAACAAGACACATACACACACATACACACACATATGCATACATACATGCATACACATACACACACATTTGCATACACATACACACACATAGACACATACACACACATAAACACATCACACACATACACACACATATGCATACATAATGCATACACACACATAGACACACATATGCATACATACATGCATACACATACACACATAGACACATAAACACACATAGACACATACACACATAAACACATACACACACATACACACACATATGCATACATACATGCATACACATACACACACATATGCATACACATACACACACATATGCATACACATACACACACATAGACACATACACACACATAAACACATACACACACATATGCATACAAAATGCATACACACACATACACGCACATATGCATACATACATGCATACACATACACACATAGACACATAGACACACATAGACATATACACACATAAATACATACACACACATACACACACATATGCATACATACATGCATACACATACTGTTGCAAAGCTAAAAAGAGCACAAAGCAGAGAAAAAGACGGGCCCCAAAATTTTTCCGATTTGGACATCATATTTTTGTATCATAATCATTCTTGTAATATATTTTTCGTTGTAAATGCACTAGAGGAGTCCTCTAGATGCATCCCCACAGAAGATTGGAGATTTACCCATGTAAAAGAGTAGGAAATTAGTCTTTTAGTGAATAAAGTGCCGGTCTCTTGTGTGAAAGGACCATTTTTAGGGCACTAGTATATAAGTCAAAGGTGACTCTTTGTAAAGAACTTTTTGCCATTGTGAGAAGAGAGTGCACAGAAATTCGAATTTGTGTCTTCTTCACCCTGCATCTTCTTCTCTGTGAGCTTGTATGCATGTGTATTGCTTGGAAAGGGTGCTTATGAGTATCGTCTATCCATGAAAGTGTTTATTTGCTGTAGGTAAGGTGTGTGCGAAGTGTAGGAAATGCTGAAGTGTAGGAAGGTATTTCCCGTGACTCAGTATTTTGCCCATAACTTGAAGTAGGAGCGTCAGAATTGAGTGAAACGACTGCCAGTGGATGCGTCTTCTTGAGAGCTTCGAAACGCATATGCTATTTGCTATATTTGGAGTTCGGAGATGGGAGAAAAGTCCAAAATACTGATGGCTGCTGCACCAAGTATCGGACACCATGACCAACAGTTGAAGCTTGTTTGGATGAGTCTTTGCCTTGTTTACACTCTTTGAGTAGTTCATTTGCATTGATCATCACATGATTGCATGTCCTCATACACTCGGCTAGGTTTGTATACTGATTGATAATCAAAAGCGTGTATCCCCACTATATGCACTTGAGAGGGGATTGAGGTATAGTCTGTTTCTCCGCAAGTCCCTAAGTTGGTACTTAGGTCAACACACTTTTTGGCGCCGTTGCCGGGGAGTGACGAATCAAACCGAGGCATTCGTGTGATGGTAAGTAGCTTTATTGCACTGAAGTAAGTGGAGGAGTGGAAATTTTCTCTTCTTTGGTAAGTCATTTTCAGCCGCACTTGCTACTTCTCATTCTTGGAGTGTGTGTAGTGAGTTGTTAGTCTAGGGAAGTGAGTGGAATGAGTAGAGTAGGAGTAGGGAGAGAGTAGGTCAAGTCCGGAGAGTAGGAGTTAGTCTTTGTTCTATAGAAATTTTCCTTTTTGAAAGTAAGGAAAGCCCAAGTATAAAAGCCAAAAATAGTCATTTTGCAATTCACTTGTTTGAAAGCAAGTATCGTGAGCTGCAGTGTCGAGTATCGTGAGAGCTGCGCCAGAGATCGTGAGTGAGCAATCGGGCAATCGGGGGTTGCACAGAGCAAGGGGAAGTGGCAAAGAAGTTAGAGAGGCTCTCAAGGTGAGCAAACACCCATTTAATCTATAATTTCTCAGTAAATTAAGTTTGGAAAGGGAAACGATCTGCGTCAGGTATCGTTGGGTACTGACAGAGGTGGAAAGGAGTGATTTGGGGTGATACAGAGAGTGGGGAGAGGAGAGAGGAAAGAGTAGAGCATGTGTGCAACCAAAACTTAGAAAAAAATCTTTCCCAAAATTTGTCTAAGGGTCAAGTATCGTTTGCTCCCGCGGTCGAGTATCGCGATACCTGACAAGTATCGTGATCTCCTGTGGTTGAGTATCGCGATATTTCCCAAAGATCGTTTCGACAAGAGATCGTTTTGTCCAGCGATCGTTTGTCAAAGATCATTTTGCGGTGATCGTTCTCCTACGATAGTTTCTCAAAGCGATCGTTTTGTCAAAGATCGTTCGGTCAGCGATCGTCTTGTCAAAGATCGTTTCCACCAGAGATCGTTTGTCAAAGATCGTTTTGCGGCGATCGTTCTCCTGCGATCGTTTCTCAAAGCGATCGTTTTGTCAAAGATCGTTCGGTCAGCGATCGTCTTGTCAAAGATCGTTCGGTCAGCGATCGTCTTGTCAAAGATCGTTTCCACCAGCGATCGTCTTGTCAAAGATCGTTTCCACCAGGGATCGTTTGTCAAAGATCGTTTCTCAAAGAGATCGTTTTGTGAGAGATCGTTTTGTCCAGCGATCGTTTTTCTAGAGATCGTGTATCGTGGAATTTGGTAGTCAAGTATCGTGATCTGGAAAAAAAAAAATTCTTTTTCAGTCATTTCTCAGCCAAAGTCTTCCAGAAGTCCTGACCTTGAGTGAAGAATCCTAGAGGCTAGAGGATTGCAAGGGCTGATCAGAGTTGTTAGGTGGATGAACCTGAGATATGGAAGAACCCTAGGAAGCCGAAGAAGTGTAATCTCTTCTGTAGGGAGTGTAGCCGAGCCCAGAAGCCGGTCAAATTACTCTGAGACCTCCAGTGAGTCAGAGGAAGAAATTCCTATGGCTTCAGAGGATATGCAGAACACTGTACCCATGATTAGCATGATGTCAATCATTGAGGGAGAGTACAGGACCTCCTTGGAGTATGTGAACACCAACCAAAATGAGATCACTATTTATTTGGATGGTCTAAACAGATCAGTGGCCAGGCTAAAGAAAGCGTCAGAGGCTTACATAGTGCCTAGACCAGCAGTCAAGTATGCCGGAGGATTTTACATGGACAAAAGAGATATCCAGTACATGGTCACGGAGCACCCCGAGAACGTTAATGAACATGGGGAAGAAAACAATTCTTCAAACCTAAATGGAGGAGGGAATGAGGAACAAGGAACGACTCCGAGAGGGAGATCTACTGTTACTAGGATATGGAGAGGAGACCTGATTCCCCAAGATGACACTCTAATAGATGTGTATTTGATCAATGGGATGGAGCATCTTCTAAGAGCACATTCCTCAATATGGGAAACTGCCCCGAATCCTGTCACCATCTATGAGTTGCAAGATCCTGATTTCCCCAACATCGTCACATACTTGGATGAGAATCAGAGAAGATATTGGCCCTTAACGGAATTGGACAGAGCTGAATTGAAATATCAAAATATCCCAGTATTCCCTCCTAGAGACCGAGCCACTACATCAAGAAACCCACTAGGAACATCACAGAATGATTCATATCAAGAGTCAGGGCAAACACAGCAAACACAAATTCCAGTTAGACCACATGTGCAGTTTGCAATGCCTGCACATGACCCCAATTACCGACCTCAACCAACTATTGACCCAAGACAGGGAATTCATGCTCCAGTCAGACCGCCTGTAGCAAGAGGACCAGGCATACCAATAGGAAGACCAATTTTCCCAGTAATGCCTAGACCACCCAAAGCAGGAAGAAGATTAAGGCCAATTCAAGTTGCCAAATGCATGAGAAATCACTATGATGGCTCTAGTGAACCTTACAATCATATAGCTGAATTCAAACAAGTAATCAGAGCCGAACAGGTAGAAGACTTTTTGATTCAATATGAGTCCTTTGGTCTTACTTTGTCAGACACTGCGTTAGCATGGTTTCAACCATTGGACCCTTATACTTTTCAAAACATGGAGCAAGTATACCAAGAAATGATTGAGGAATTCACTAAGTCAGGAATTAAAAACAATTCTTCATCATTGATCCATAGCTTCAAGCAAGCCCCTACCAAATCAGTGAGATTGGCTGCAAGAAGATTCAAGCAGTATGTGGACAGATGCCCAGTAGAAGAGAGACCTACCCAAAATAAAATGGTATCATTATTTTTGGAAGGATTGTTGAACGGATCTTTGAGATCATTGGTATATGTAAAGAGAGTTCAAACTTTGCAAGAGTGCATGAAGGAATGTATAGACCTGGAAGACAACCTAGCAGAAGACCTGAAAATACCTCAAGGCAGTTCGAAAAGCGAAGATTCTGCTAGTAGCACATCAATCCATAAAAACAATGTAGAGGAAATAGCCGATTTGGTAGCAAAGAAGTTGAACGTTCAAGGACAGAGGAACTACCCCAATAACCCTATGAGAGTGCCCATGCTCAGAAGATGTATGCAGTGCGGAGGTGATCATCCTTCTCACTTGTGTACTAGGGGAGTAGTCCCACCACCTGTTTATGCTTATAATAGACCCACTGTCCCAGGATCTCTGCAATATTGTAGTATAGAACAAAAATATACAAATCACAGTACAGAAAATTGCCCTTACAATAGGCAAGCGAGACCAGCACAGCCATACATGAGACCTTATGGATACCCTCAGAGAGATCAAGGAGGTGAAGCCTTTAGATATCCCACTTATCAGCAACAGGCACAAATGCCGTGACCATATGCGTATCAAGGATACACCCAACCACAACCTGTACTAGGACAACAACCGCCCCATCCGCAGAACGTTGTCTCAGTCAAGAGAGCTCAACCTGAAGAAAATCTAGAGAGAGCAATAGTCCCAGCCACACCTTTGGTTAATAATGAATCATATGACTCATCATATGACCATAGTCAAGGAGCATATCCCTCTTATGAGAGCTCACTGATAGAATATGGACAAGCATACGACCCATATGCTTATGACACAGAAACACAAGATAGCTCGTATGGTTATGAGCAGGACTATGTGTCATTAATGTACACTGCTCCTAGAGCAACCATACCACCCCGACCCATGAACAGACCGCCTGTACCCAGAGGACCATGCTACCGATGTGGAGGTGATCACTATATCAGAGAATGCACATTGCCAAACCCACCACCACCACAACGAGTCTGGGAAGGCTACTATAGTGATTGTGGTAAGGAACACCTTTTCAGAGACTGCCCCAAGAATCCCAACAAGGTTACATCTAACGTGCAAATCAATGTGATAGAAGTAATCGAGTCATCAAGGAGCGATAAGGAATACACTGTACCATTGAAAGCGATAACGAGAGCTAAAACTAGAGAGATCCCAGAAAAACACAATCAGAGTGACATAGCGACGAATACACCCACACCATAGAGAGTTGAAGACTCGGAAGAGCCTGAGAAAAGTGTAGTAAGTAAAAGAAACCAACGATGGAAGAACCGTAGAGATAGGATAAAAGAAAAGAAATTACTGCAGAAAAAGGAAAATGAGAAGAACGAACAGAATCCAAAAGAGGAACAGAAAAAGGAAGAAGAAATTAAAAGTGAAAAGTATAAGAAAGAAGAGGTTGGATCAGTCTTAGCAGATCCCATGCCTGAAGAATTAGCTATGTGGATTCAGGCATACAAGGCACGGATAAGAGCCGGACCGACCATCGAACAACATGAAAGAGAATACCCAAGAGCTGACCTAGAGAAAGAGAGGTTGGAAATCTGCAAAAAATTGATAGAAGTTGCTCAATAGACTTTAGAAAAGCCTGTATTGCCATTGCCCAAGACCCGAATTCCTGAAAGAGAATTCCAAGTGTGCATCAACACCAATGATCATGAAAAACCTGAAGTAAGTAAGACACTTAATGGCAATTATTGTGAGGGAGAAAGGGAAGGATCCGTTGTTCCCGAAGTAGAAGGAGAATGGCCTAAAGATTTGTGGGCTAGAGTCCAAAAGGACAGATGGAGGAGAGTGGAAGGGATTGAACCACCCTTTGAAGAATTAGAAGCAGAAAATGAAATAGAGGGTTCAATACCTGAATTGAATTCAGAAGAAATTTTACCAATGGATCCTAGTGACGAAGGAGATGATGGAATCAAGGAATTGCCCAATTACA
Source organism: Ceratopteris richardii (assembly GCA_020310875.1). Lineage (NCBI taxonomy): Eukaryota > Viridiplantae > Streptophyta > Polypodiopsida > Polypodiales > Pteridaceae > Ceratopteris > Ceratopteris richardii. The sequence goes on from CM035407.1 coordinate 226,228,489, forward strand.
CAGGGGAGTACGAACATAATTCTAAATTGTATTGCATCCCCTCAATAAGGAAAAAAGAACCAAACCCATCAGTCCAAACATCGGACATCATACAACATCTTAAAAAAGTAAAAATCCTTTGTACACTAACATTAGAGGAATTGTTGAAGGTTAAACCACATTTGAAGGAGAAATTGACCAGTCAATTGAAGGTCAAGACTAGAGAAAAAGAGATGTCTGATGAAGTAAATACTATAAAGATCCCTGTGGATAAGGTAGGAGACTTTAGTGAGGGAGATGAAGGAAACACTTGCCTTCCAATTACCTTTAGGGGTTATACGACCAAAGCCATCTTAGATTCAGGAGCTGGTGTAGGCATTGCTACTAGAGAAATCTGGGAGAAATGGGGAAAACGAGCTTTAAGACCAACGCGAATGAAAATACAAATGGCTGATGGACACACAGAAAGACCCTTGGGATTATTGGAACGAGTAGTTTTCACCACATGCGGAGTTGAATTTGAACACACCTTAGCAATATGTCAATTTGAAAGGCCAAGCAATTATGAAATGATATTGGGGAGACCTTTCATGAGACAGTTAAAGGTTGTGCAAGATTGGGGAAAAGATGCAGTATACCTTCAACATGAAGGAACCACCACGATCTAAATCTCCACACTTATACATATCAAGATGTTCCTCCCTTACAATGGAATCAAATTCACGAGGAAGATAATCATTCAATTCACAGCATAAGATATAGTGACCAATCTTGGATGAACGAGGACACTCATCTATGGATATGCCAAACTGCCAAAAAGGAAGAGGATAGGAGAAAAGGATGGCAGCAAGGGCAAGGAGTAGCTAGGTTCGTACAAGATCCAGCTTACATGCCTCAAGGCTTTTTAGATGAAGAGTTTGAACCTCATGGTTGGATGGAGATTTTAGCGACCCTCGATGTATGCGTGAATGAAGAAGTGATAACCATGAATGAATGCATTGACGAAGAAGGATACGATGTTAGTCTCTATGTAGTAGTTCTTCAGGAGGCTGAAGAAGGAGAAGTGATAGAGAAAGAATGGAAGGAGGACTATGAGAGCATTGAAATGGATCCAGAACCAATGGAACCAGAGGATGAAAATCAAAACATAGGAACCACTGCTAATGAGGATAACCAAGAACCTAAACAGAAAGAAGAGCTGGAGTTAGATAAAGAGCCAGAAAGTGAAGAAAACAAGCCACAAGATCAGTTTGAAGTGCCCGCTCACTTCAAAAAATATGAAGTAGAGGAGAGAAAAATTGCTATTCAAATGCCTAAAAGAGAGGCACAGTCGGGAATAGCATATGACAACAAAGAACAAACCAAGAAGATAGTAGTAACGTTAGAAGAAGGAGAAGAACGATGTACTTTCATAGGACAAGATGTCTCCATAGAGGAAGAACAAGAGTTGATACGCCTCATAAGGGAATATCGGGATGTTTTTGCCTGGACCTATAAGGATCTGAAGGGAGTAGACCCATCTATTTGTGCCCATAGAATTCCCATGACATCAGAAGCCAAACCTTCTAAACAAAGACCATATACATACAATGATGTGTATTCAGCAAAGATAAAGGAAGAGATAGACAAATTGTTAGATGCTGGATTCATATACGAGATTGAGCACACAGAATGGGTGTCACCTTTGGTGGTTGTACCGAAAAAGAATGGAAAGTTAAGAGTGTGCATCAATTTGAAGAAAGTAAATGCCACGACCATAAGGGATAGTTATCCATTACCAATTACAGATCATCTCTTGGAAAGGGTGGCAGGAAAGGAAGTCTATAGCTTTCTGGATGGCTTTTCAGGGTATAATCAGGTAGCTATTGCTCCCGAGGACCAACACAAAACGGCTTTCGCAGCTGAATGGGGAGTATACGCCTTTAGAGTCATGCCATTTGGCCTGACGAATGCCCCAACCACTTTCCAAAGACTGATGTGCCATGTATTTAAAGAATTCCTGAGAAAGAGTATGGAGGTATACATGGATGATCTTTGCACCTATTCAGCCATACGATCAGAGCATATCCCTGAACTAGAAAAGATCTTTGCTAAGTGTCGACAATATCGAGTATGCCTCAACCCAGAAAAATGTGTCTTCATGGTTAGACAAGGAAGAATATTAGGACATATTGTCTCCAAAAACGGAATTTCAACTAATGAAGACAAAATCAAGGTAATTTTGGATTTACCAAGACCTAAAACTGCTAAAGAAGTTCAAGCATTTATGGGACATTGTGGATACTATCGAAGATTTATACATATGTACGCCATAATTGCTAGACCTCTTTATGCATTATTGACACAATTTAATTGGACCGAAGAATGTGAGAAAGCCTTCAATGAGTTAAAGAATCGATTGAGTTCAGCACCAATCCTTCGAGTACCTAACTGGAATAAACCATTTCACATTCATGTGGATGCTTCCAAGTTTGCCATTGGTTGCATCTTAGCTCAACCTGCCGATACAGGGAAACTAGACCACCCTATAGCCTATGCCAGTAGACAATTAAATCAAGCAGAACGAAATTATACTACCACAGAGAGAGAAGGCCTAGGGATGGTGTACGCAGTCAAAAAGTTTAGACATTACCTGTTGGCAAACAAATTCAAATTCTTCATTGATCATCAAGCCCTACTGTACTTGGTCAATAAGCCTTGCAATACTGGAAGACTAGTACGATGGTTTTTATTGCTAATGGAATTTGACTTTGAGGTAGTGGTCAAGAAAGGAAATACCCACATAAGGGCAGATCACTTATCAAGAATGACTCATGGAGAACCACCCATAGGAGTACCAGATGATCTGCCAGATACATACCTATTTAACCTGGAAGTATGTCCCCAATGGGCAGAAAAGTTGATCCCGATACTTACACATGGACCGAAAAATGGGATCACTCCAAATCAAACCCAAGACCTTTGGAAGGCGAAAAACCTTCATATCATTGCGGGAAGTTTGTATCACCAAGATTCAAATGGATTGTTAATGAGATGTGTCGAAGAAGAGGAACAGGAAATGTGGCTTCAGAAAGCACATGTAAACCAATGGAAAACTCATCTGAATGCAAACGGAACATGGCAAACCCTGAAGAGGTTAGGCATATATTAGCCGACCATGCAGAGAGACGCACATAATTATGTGTCTGCATGTCAAATTTGTCAAGAACAAAATCCAGATGAGAACTCAACTCTATGCTATTCCACAATAGCACCGAGATGGAGCATGCCTCTGGTAAAGTTCTTAAAAACTCAAGAATACCCAGAAGGAGCCACTTCAGCAAGGAAACGTGCACTTGTAGAGCAGAGTAAGGATTATGCCATTGTAGGAAAACAACTTTTTAAACGAGGGAAAGATAATCAATTACGAATGTGCATTCATGAAGATGAATATCTTTCTGTTTTAGAGATGCCACATACAGGAGCTGCAGGAGGGCACTTCTCTGCAGATAAAACTGCAAAAATGATCCTCTTTGCTGGAATGTGGTGGCCAACTCTACACCAAGATGCCATGACATATGTGCAACGATGTGATACTTGCCAACGAACCAAATATCCAATTAGGAGAGATGAAATGCCACTTAGACCCATGATGAGTGCCAGAGCTTTCACTAAATGGGGAATAGACTTCATAGGACCTATTAGCCCACCAGCGAAAGGATCCCATGCCGAATATATAATTGTAGCCACAGACTATCTGACCAAATGGGTTGAAGCCAAAGCGACACAGAAAAATGACGCAAGAACCACGGCCAAGTTTCTCTTTGAGAACATTTTCACTAGATTTGGACTACCAATAGAAATTGTGAGTGATAGAGGTACGCACTTTGTGAATGAAGTCATAGAAGCTCTATTGAATGAATTCTTGGTAATTCATAAGAAATCAGCTCCTTATCACCCACAAGCCAATGGACAAGCTGAGAGTTCGAATAAAATCTTGTGTATAGTTCTCACAAAAATTGTTAACAATGGTAGATCAGATTGGGATAAACAATTACATCATGCTTTATGGGCATTTCGAGTAGCCTATAAAACCGCCATAGGCACTACTCCTTTTAACTTAGTATATGGACAAAATGCCATTTTGCCAATTGATTTCCTAATTCCCACTCTCAAAGTAGCAACTACTTACGAGTGGACAGGACATGAACTATCAGCTCAATTGGATCAAATAGAAAAGCTTCACAAAACTAGGTTACAAGCAGTAGCAGGCATTTATGCTGCTAAACGACGACAGAAAGCCTATTTTGATGCTCACATTAAGGACAAAAATTTGAAGGAAGGAGATTTAGTTCTGGTATACACCTTGAAACAACACGCTAAGAAGTTGCAGAAGAGAGGATATGGCCCATTAATCATCAATCGTATATCCACAAGTGGAGCCATCAGCTTAGCAACCATAGATGGGGATGTATTACCAAAGTACATCAGTGGATGTCGAGTAAAAAAATATCTAGAACCAATGACGGAGGAAACAATGTCTCGATTAATCAAGGGCAAGAATAGACGCATTGAGGAGGAAAGGATACGAGAAGAAGCGAGACAGGAAGCTCTAGAACGAATTAAGAAACGGAGAGAGTGGATGAGAGAGAGAGATGAGAGATATCGACTAGGGGAAGAACTCATCCCAATGGCTAATTTTAAAGCCACTAAAAGCGTAGGTTCACAGAGAACGCAACCGTATTTAAATTTGGGAGCAGGTAAAACGGAGTACCACTTGGTGGATGCTCTCATTGACACAGGAGCTGCCATAAGCTGTATCAAACTTTCTTTGACCCAGAAACTCAAAGAGGAAGTACGCCCATCGATGGCACAGTTGATAGGAATAGGAGGAACAATTACTCAATGCATAGGTGAGATCACCTTACCTCTGCATCTTGGCAACAACACTATGGAACAAAAGCTATTAGTGTGTCTTGATCAGGATTTACTTGAAGATATTGTGTTAGGTCAAGATTGGATTTACGAATATGAGGTGACCATTCAATTGGCTTTAGGATACATCTCTGCCAGGATAGGACATCGTGATGTATTTAGTTTGCTAGACGAACGACCAATCAAACCTGTAAGCATAGATCCGAAAGTTTATCCCAATGAACAAAGTCAGGAGTGTATGTTCACTAGCACTATAGAAACCCCATCATCAAGTACTATATGTGGAGACACTTTGATTCCTGCTTGCATTCCATCTTCTAGTGTTACAAGTCACAAGAGTGTCAATCTATCTGAAACCAACCTCAGTGAAACACCATGCATAAGAGAGACCAGTACTGTGAGTGATTCAAAATCTATACCTATTAAAATATACCCTATTCCGTACACTCAACAAGCTTGGATAAGGAAAGATCAAGTGAAGGAATATCTTCGACGACAAAAGCACTATCGACATCGGAGCAACCAAGCAAGTAACAAAGTAGATAAGTTTGAGCAGCAAAGTCAACAACGAAGTGCCACAATTTGGATCCCAAGGAAAGTAATAGCGGCTCAACCGGATCGATCGCAAATATGGATTCCTAAATCATGCGCTCCAAAGAAGCTAAACCAAAATGAGGAACCTCAGCATAAGAAGAAACAATATGGTCCACAGGCAAAACAGCCACAAAAACGGAGCTACTGGAGAAAGAAGGAGTCTGTAATGGCAATCCGAGCCATTCCGAGATTTACAAATCAGATAGAGCAGACATACAACAAGAAAAGAGCCACATTCATCGGAATTGGGCAACATACAACAAGGCCCAGCAAAATGAAGCAGATTTGGATACCGAAAGACAAAACAAACGTCTTGCATCAACCAAATACTTCCAATTGCACACATATGGAGCCTTCGAGACCCAAAGCATGCATGATAGGGCCACGTTACAAGGCCAAGCATTCGGCACTTCTTTCTTCTATTTCAGGATAGTCAAGCACATTTTCCTCTTGGGAAATAGGAGAGCACTTGTACATACATTAAGAAAATTACTCCAAAAATAATAACCGCTTCGGCTATAAACTAACTTTTCTATTTTCCTTTTTCAGATGAAAATATAAAAATACCTAAAAATGTGAAAAATCCAGGTATTACCTTTCTCACACACACGAGAAAGGGGCGACACCATTCACTCGGAGCAATATCGAGCCTATGACAAACAAATAAAGGAGGATTTCTGATAATATATGGCAACTAATTCATACTCTATATTGAGTGCAGATGGCGTCTACTAATTCTGAAGCTACACAAGAGGAAGAGGTCCAGCTTTTCCCACTCGAGTCAATTACAAAAGCAAGAGGTCACTGGTTTCGGGATGACCAACCAGTGTCAGATCTCATCTTCCTGGCTACTATCAAAATAATGGATAGAGATCACTATTTTCCCATCCTATCCCAGGACTTCAAAACAATCGTCCAAGGCTTGCCACATATTGAAGAAGTATGGACACAGGCCGGATTAGAGTCATTCCTAAAATTGCCTATCTATGTACCGGACTTTCAAAGGTGTACACAGGTAATGAACACATTACAGCCTGCGACAACAAAGATAACTGTTCCAGAAGCGAAAGTATTAGATAAAGTGGGAACCTGGAAGACCATCCAATTCACAAACGAATTAATCAACAGAGCATTTGGATGGAAGCAAGAAGGAGTCACAAATGTCAAAGCAGAGTGCCATGATCCCAAGAAGAGATCATTTTTGGATATAAACAGAATTGACATAGAAGATGCTGTTCGATTGATGCATCAACACTTTTGTTTCCCAAGCATGCACAGGTATACCGCTCCACAGAAGATAGTCGTACAATTACTATCGCATGCCATGAGACAAATTGGGAACAAAGTGAATATGACACGCTATGTTCAAGAAAGATTATTTGAAGCCCAGAAGAAGTGGGGCCAGAAGAAATTTTTGAATGGTAGTTCGGCTCTCACATTACTGATATATGAAGCTTTAGATATGAAGAATTGTTTGAGAGAGATGCCAACTTCAGAAAAGCTAGCTCAATATGCAAAACCCGCCATTGTCCCTAAGAAAAAGAAGGTTGCCATCAGTGGGGAAGAAGCAGAAACCAGTTCTCAGCCGAGAATGAGAGGCACAAAAAGACTACGAGAAGTCAAGCAAGATGAAGAAGGAGAACCTATGACAAAAAGAGTCCATGTACTTCCCAAAGTAACCATTGCAGGACCGAAACAAATCACGGAAGAAGAATTGACTAAAGCACTGGAAGAGACGCACAAATACACGGAGGGACAAATCAACTTACCAGTGCAAGGTCATCATTATCAGCAGTGACAACAGGGATTAAATACAAAAAGAAAACTCACTAAAGTTCACCGATACCGCGAAATAGGATTAGACAATTCCAGCTCGTCATCACAGGACAAAGAAGAAAAGGACACATCATTGTTGGATGTTGATATTCGAAGCGAATCGAAGGATGATGGGCAATGGACCGAATTAAATGAAGTTGACTCTGGTGAAGAACCAGAAGGCCTCAAGCCAGTCCATCAAGAAATAAAAGTGAATCAGAAAACCACAAGCACAAAGACAGATATGGAGATATCAAAAATGGAGAATGAAGATAATGATATAGAAACGGAAGAACCCTTCACACCAATCAGGGTTGTGGCAGAACCCTCCCCAATGGATGTCACGTTTCAGGGGAGTGCCACTAAAAATGATGAAGCAAAAGGAGATGATAAAGAACCCAGGATACAACTGCAAGTTAGGCAACCACATAATGAAACTCTCCAGGTGGCAGAAGGCAAAGATGTGCAAACAGGAGAGACTCCAGGCATAGCAAAGACATGGCTGAATGTAGACATAGCTCAGCTCAAGCCTGTTGTGCAAGATATGATTAGGACAGCTCTGGACACACAACAATTAATGCTTGACGATGATGAAGATTACGACCAAGCCATGCGAGACAAGAAAGAACTTGAAAGGGCAGGTCAGAATCTTTCCAACGAATTATCCAAGGTAAGAGAACAAGCTCTGAATAAAGAAAAGGAACTTCAAGAGGTCAAAACACGACACAACATGCTAGAGACAGAGCAGACAAAACTGAAAGACCAAGTCCAGGAACTAACAAAGAAATTAGAGATGAGTGAGACTGAGAAGACACGTATTCAAGCACGAAGTAAAATCTTAGAGAGCTTAAAGTCAGTATGGAGGAAGCTGACAATATAAGACAACGAAATAAAGAGTTAATGACAGCTCTCATTAGTGATCAGCCACTTGCAGTTACTGACAACCCACAAGGAAATATCAAGAACTTGGAAGAAAAGATCACTAAACTAGAAGATCAGCTCAGACAGGAGCAAGCAGTCATTACAGATTGGGAAAAGAGATACATGGAGGATACAGCTGCCCTCAGAATGAAATGGAAAAAAGCAGAGAATAACTACCTGCGGCAGTGTAAGGAAGACACAGATCAAATGAATATTTTGGCCCAGGAACTATGTTGGCACACAAAGCAACAGAGGAATCATGCACAATACGGCAACAAGGCCAGATCATTTTTTCCCATGGGTTATGTACAACTCAAGTGATTTTAATCACTACACAAACATTGTAAATCCCGTTTTTGGTAGAATAGACTCCATTTTGTGCAAGCCGAGGAGTCCTCGAGCTTGAGGAGTATTAGAAGTACTATCGTACCAAATTTCATAATTTTTAGACTTCGTTTGAGCTCTCAAATAAGCCCTGGAACCTAATTTTTAACTAGGCCGGACACTAGGTCTGGACAGGGCCAAAGCTAGTCAAAAACTATAAAAAGAGCTAGAGAGCTCATTTTTGAGATTAGATTGTAAATTGAAACGAACTTGTAAGAGCATTTTGAAAGTAATCTAAAAGCTCCATTGATTCTCACTCTTTGTCTTGCCGTGTGTGCGTGTGTGTGTGTATGTGTGTGCATGCTAGTGTGCTTCTCACTCACGCACTTGTGCCGCCACTTGCTCGAGGTCTTCATACCATCCTCACGTCTTCCCGGATTGACATTAACGGAGGTGCTACTCATCATTGAGCTACACCAAATTTTGGCGCCGTTGCCGGGGATCGAGCTTTGAGGACGAGCGTGTGATGGTAAGACGTAGAGTTGACGTGTTGGAGTTGTAGGTATTTTCTTCACTCTCATCGATTTTCTTTTACTTTCTTCACCATCATCATCATCATCATCATCCTCACCATCTTTCACCCCCATCTCCATCATCGCGAAAATTTCAGTTTTTGACTATATCCCCATCTTCACCTCATTTCCCTCATTTCACTTGTGAGAGAGAGCGAGAGAGCGAATTTGCATGCGCTGTTTTTTGCATGTTTTTTGAGCTATTTTGCAGGTTTTTTGCTGTACCATCATCCCCAGCAGTGTGCGCAGGTACGACAGGCTCTGCACAGGTCCCGGGACGACAACCTCTGTCTATCGCGACAGACAGAAAATCTTAAAAATTTGTGAATGCATGATTAGCACTGTAACCTACACCTTGAGCGCACTCTAGAACACTAGAAGTTTTCCAAAAATTTGCGTTTTTTCAGTCTATCGCGACAGACACCGTCTATCGCGACAGACAGAATTTCACGACAGATAGCGTCTATCGCGACAGACACCGTCTATCGCGACAGACAGAATTTCACGACAGACACCGTCTATCGCGACAGAGCCCGTCTATCGCGACAGACAGAATTTCACGACAGATAGCGTCTATCGCGACAGACACCGTCTATCGCGACAGACAGAAATCCGCGACAGATAGCGTCTATCGCGACAGACAGAAATCCGCGACAGATAGCGTCTATCGCGACAGACAGAAATCCGCGACAGATACCGTCTATCGCGACAGACACCGTCTATCGCGACAGACAGAAATCCACGATAGACACTGTCTATCGCGACAGACACCGTCTATCGCGACAGACAGCCCCCACGATAGATTGTGTCTATCGCGACAGACACCGTCTATCGCGATAGACAGGCATTTTCGGCAAAAAATTAAGGAGTGAATTTTTGGAAATTTAGGCTAAATTTTGGGCATATTTGCACTTTCATGTACTCATCTACTTACGAAGGCCTTAGAAAATGCATTAAAACCCCCGAAAGGTTCTGTTTGTCTAGTTAACCCCCTAAACCCTGAACGGTCATAACTTTTTCATACGAAATCCATTTTCTAAGCTCTAGGGCTTGTCGGAAAGCTCGTGACATATACTACACGCCCTCAACTGTTTTTTATAAGAATAACGCGTTGATTTTCAGATAGGATATTTGGAAGTTGACACACTGAGGGGTAGGAACACCAAGGGAGCTCTAGAGTAAATTTCTAACAATGCAAAAGGGGGAACAAGGGTCATTAAAAAAGTGTCTGAAATAAATTGTCTGTCAATTGAAAGGTCTACTTGGAGCTAATCTTGGGATTTATGCAGGCCTATTGAGAAGCAACTGAGAGTATCCAAGCAACGGTGTGGCGCACGCTTGAGAATCAACTTCTCGAGCACTAAAGAGCAAGGTTCGGCAAGAAAGGTCGGAATATTCTCAACTCCTCTTCGTCAATTCCTAGCTTAGGCTAAGAACGATTAGAAGTAGGAGTAAGTCAGGGCGACGATAGGCCACTATCAAGTTGAAGACTACCTAAAAACTCAAGTTCAAGCTAAAAACTTAATCTCAGTACTGTCGACAACATAAAGGAAAGAACCTAACGTGGAACGATCAACCTGAAAGTACGAAGAACATTCAAGTATTCCGGACGACGTAATAGCAGACAAGACTTTAAACACGAGAAATAACTAAAAAGAATCAAGTGACTGGTACCAATTGATCGACAACGAGGTTGTACTCTGGGCAAAGAATTGGGCTACTTAGATAGGCATATGAACCTTAGATCAGGACGACACCTAGTAAGAGAGAGACAAAGCCTTAGATCTTCAGAGGCTAGTGTCAACCACACTGCTAGGTCCTGGGCCCAGCAGTTGAGCCACCAATCGAACTACCCTAGCTCTGAGACCAGTGAGTCAGAGATGTCTCAAGGCATGGACAGACCTACGGGAAGTTCAGGAGTGCCTTACTTATACAGGGTGGAAGGTCCTTACAAAACGCAGTTGGAATACCTTAGGACCAACCGATTAGGTGCGAGCATCTATGAGGACGGCCTAGGAAGATCAGTGGTCCAGATTAAAAACCCTGACCAATCCGTAGGACTAGAGCACCCAGCTGTCAAGTTTGAAAACGGTGCATACCTGGACAAGGAAGGAACCATATACGTAGTCACCAGTCATCCAGATAGGACAGATGAATTTGGAAATGTAATTTCAGAAACGGACTTAGGTGACTTGGAACAAGGAAACATGGGAGTGGAACCTAGAACCCCTCGAGGTAAATCAGTTCTCACTAGGATTATCACGCCTGAGTGGGTCCCCCAAGATAACAAGTGCATAGATTTGCTTCTCAATCGAGAAACGGACGAAGCCTTTTGGAGGTATAAACCGGATCACCCAATTGATATAGGAACAATCATGATCTATGAGTTTAAGGATCCAGATAGCCCAGGTAGAGTGACCTACTTAGACCACACTTCGGAGAGGATCTTTGTGGTGACAGAAAATGATAGGCATGCTTACACTTGGAAGGGCGAATTCATTTTCCCCCAACCAAGATCAAATGTATCCTATGGTCAACCTGGAGCTGGAACATCCCAGGCTCATGGTATGCAAAGAGACAGAAGTAAAGATAGACCAGAAGTAAGTTTTGCCAATCCAGTGGGCAGAGAAAGAACGAGAACGGAGACGAATAGGGTAGAACCTGAGATGCTTAGAGCCCACAGGAACCAAAGAAATGTAGATGGATTCCCTCTACCGAGGCCTAGAGAGCACACAAGAACTTTGAGACCCACCCAGCTAGTTAAGTCCATGAAGAATTACTTTGACGGCACAGGAGATCCCTATGATCATGTGGCGGAGTTCAAGCAAGTCTTGAGAGCTGAACAAGTTGAGGATCTATTCACGCAGTACAATGCCTTCGGTCTAACCCTGAGGAATACGGCACTTACATGGTTTCAGCCATTGGATGAGCGCCAGTTCAGGAGCATAGACCAACTCCTAGAAGCATTTATTATTGAGTTCTCCAAGAGTGGCATAAGACACAACACCTCCTCACTGATTCACAGCTTCAAGCAAACCCCTCAAGAGACTGTGAGACTTGCCGGAAGAAGATTTAGGCAATACCTTGAAAGATGTCCTGTTTCGGAGCTACCCACATCTGCCAAACAAGTAGCCTTATTCCTTGATGGATTGCTGAGTACGAAATTGAGATCCTATGTGTATCTGAAGGACCCTAGGACTATAGAAGAGTGTGTACGCATGTGCATTGACATTGAAGATAACCTAGGGGAAGAACTAGAGCTTTCCAAAATCTACAAAGATTCAGATAGTGCATCTAGTCACTCTTCCACGCAATCCACATCAATTGAGGAACTCGCAGAGAAAGTGGCCCAGAAATTAGGAGTAACTAGCAAACAAATTCCAAGGTTTGCTCCTGTGAAAAGGTGCTATACATGCGGTGGTGACCATATGGCGAACGTCTGTCCCATTATGGCTCAACCCCAAGTAAACCCTAGTAGCCAGTACTGCACCATAGAACGGAGATACACCAACCACACCGCACAAGATTGCCCATACAACAAGCAGGCGGTTAGGCAACCCTACCCTCAGCCCTACCAACAAGGCAGATACCAGAACCAGTACCCTCCACAACCATATGGCAGGCCACAACAAAATTTCCAACCTCAATATCAAAACCAACAAAGGCCTCAGCCTGTGCTAGCACAACAACCCCCAGCCCCAGCTAATGTGATTCCGGTAAAGTATACTGCTGCAGATGAGAACCTGAATAGAGCTATAGTCCCTGTAACATCCTTGATCTCTGAAAATGACCCAAGTGATCATAGCTTTGATTCTACCCATGTGGATAGCCCCCAGGCTTACTACATGCAGTCTCCAGAACATGGTGAGTCCTACTATAGTGAAGAGCCGAATGAACCTAGTTGGGAGTCAGATTACACGAACGTCATGTATGCAAACCCCAATTCTAGGCCTCAACCTAGGCAGGTACGACCACCAATTCCTAGAGGACCATGCTATCGATGTCAGGGGGATCACTTCATTCGTGATTGTCCCTTGCCTCCGCCGACACAACCTCAGTCCGTAACTATCCAAGGCTTTTGCCAAGACTGCGGAAAAGAGCATCTCTTACGAGATTGCCCAAAGAACCCCAATAGCATGCCAAAAATCACCCCTATCAACGTTGTTGGGTTAGTGGTAGACTCCTCAGGAAGTGTCACTTCCACTGCACCAGTACAGGTAGTCACTAGGGCTCAGGCATTGCAGCAAAACCAAGGGGTAGGCCAGGAAAAGAGCCCAGATGCTAGCGATACTGAGAGCCAAAATAAAAAGAGAACAAGAGCTTGGAGAGATAGCCGCGAACGCATGAAAAGGCAGTGGGCAAAGAAGATGAGTGAACTTGAGGAAAGTCTACGAGAAACCAAGGCTAAAATCATAGAGATCACATCTCAACCGCACTCTCACACATTCCCACCGCTACCATCCCCATCACCCTCCATCCCTTCACCCTCTAAGACAGCCCACGCAACCCACCCACCACCCCAAACAGGATCGGTATTAGCTGATCCCACTCCCGAAGACATAGACATGATGCTTAAAGCATATCAGGCCAGAATCCAAGAAGGGCCAAACGTCACGGATCATGACAAGTGCTATCCTAGAGCTGACCTAGAGATAGAAAGAACCAAACTATGCGCGAAAATGGTCGCATTGGCTCAGACTATGTTTGAAGCCAGTCGCCTTTTCAATTACTCAGGCTCAGCCAAAACGCAATTACACTTGGATGGATTCCTAGAGAAGTTAGAGAGGATAATTGCAAGATCTGACAAGGAAGAAAAAAATCAAGACCAAGAAAAAGCAAGCAAAAACATGAATCATTCCCAATCGGAAGTTTATGTGGCCAATTCCACTAAACCAGACAGTTTCCCCTCCTTAGAAAGAATAGAGCGGCTAATTGCACAGTCAAAAAAGGAACCTACCCCTCAAAGGAAGGAAAGGGCAAGAGAACGGATAAGCCAGCCTCTTCAGAAAGCCCATGTGCCTCCTCAAGAAGCTTATCTTCCCCCCCAAAAGGCAGATGAGCCTCCCTCGAAAGCTCAAGTACCTCCACAGGTTGCCTACATTCCTTCTCAGGGAATGTGTGAGCCTGTTCGGAAAAGTAATAGAATAAGTAATCCTCCCCAAGAAGCTTGTGCTCCAGCCATTTGTGAGAACGAGGAGAGAGTCAACAATAGAATCAGCCCTCCTTCACAGGTTGCTTATGCGCCCAATTCTACGGAGCCAGACACTTCTTCTTCTATGAATCGGTTTGCACCAGACTTCCTACGAGAGATTCAAGAAGACAAATGGGATAACGAAAGCGAGGTCGCCCCTCCTTTTGAACTTGTGGACGATGCACACGACCAATTCCCACAAGACATCCCATCTATTTACGGGGAGCATGAGAGTGTTCAGTCTCACGAGAGATTAGACTTTGAGTCTAATTCCATACAAGAGCTACCCCACTTCACAGGCCCATGGGAAGCAAAGTCCACATGTATGAGAGCACCCACAGTCTTGGTAAGGAACGACGACTCAGTCATACCTAGGAACACAGAGGTAGTGAAGAACACTAACGTGCAGTGTAATCTCAAGTTAGAAGAGCTACTCAAGGTTAGACCTGAATTATGGAAACATGTAGCCAAACAAGTACCTGAGATAGCAAAACCTCGTTCCCAGGTAGGATCCCATAGGACAGTGCCAGAAATTCCCTTGGATAAGATAGGAGATATGTGTGAAGGTGAAGAAGGGAACACCTATCTTCCCATCACCTACCAGGAATACACCACCAAGGCGATTTTGGATTCAGGTGCAGGAGTTGCAATTGCCACCACCTCCTTATGGAAGCGTTGGGGCAAGCCAGCACTCAGGCCAACGAGGATGAAGTTACAAATGGCCGATGGTCACATAGAGAGACCCCTAGGATTGCTAGAAGGAATAACTCTCACCACTTGTGGTGTCGAGTTTGAACATAGCTTTGCTAGATGTGACTTCAGCAAAAATCATGCCTATGAGATGATTTTGGGAAGACCATTTATGCGACAATTGCAAGTGGTACAGGATTGGGGAACCAACTCCTTGTATTTGCAACACTTGGGTGTTACGACCAAAGTCAATCTCAAGGATTATTCTCATAGAGATGTCCCTCCTATCCAATGGAATCCCATCCATAGAGCTAAAGATGACACAGAATCGGTGCATTCCATAGGGTCTGGATCCTCATGGATGCATGAAGACACCCACTTATGGATGTGCAAGGTAGCAGTAGAGGAAGAGAAGAGAGAGAAAGCCAGAGAGGTAGGTGCAAAAGAAACCCATAGATCAATCCAAGACCCAGCCTATGCACCTGTAGTTTTTCGAGACGAAGAATTTGAACCTCACGGTTGGGCAGAAATCTTAGCAACAATGGACGTAGCCATCAACGAAGAACAATGGACACCTCACTGTGATGAGGATGGCTATGATATTTCAGTCTTCTCCATAGAGCCAATCATGGGAGAGGCAGTTCTAGAAGAATGCGAACCTAGCCCTGATGCATTTGAGGATGCAAGTGACTCCGATCTAGAGTCAATCATTATGGACCCACCATTTGCATCAGATGAAGAATACTTCCATGAGGTAGAATTTCAAACCCAGAGGCATGGAGAGCTGACAAATGACGTAAGATTAGCAACACATGTGAGCCCGAAGGAAGAAGGGAAGAAACGAAAGAAGAGAGAAGCCTCACCAGAAGAGGAAGAATCTTTGTTTGAGGTCCCCGAAAATTTTAAGAAGTATGAGATAGATGACAGGAGAGTCATGATAAGAATGCCTAAACGGGAGGCACAATCAGGAGAGGCCTATGATAACAAAGAAACCACCAAGAAAATAGTAGTGGCTATAGAAGAAGGAGAGGAGAGATGCACGTATATAGGCCATGACCTGACAGAAGAAGAAGAGCACGAATTGATTGCCTTGCTAAGAGAATACAGAGATGTATTCGCTTGGGGTTACAAGGATTTGAAAGGGGTTGACCCGAACATATGCTCGCACACCATCCCCATGACTTCAGACGCCAAACCCTCTAAGCAAAAGCCTTATACATATAACGATAATTACGCTGCTAAGATCAAAGAGGAGATAGATAGACTGGTTGAAGCTGGATTTATCTACGAAATTGAGCACACCGAATGGGTATCCCCCATCGTGGTGGTGCCCAAGAAGAATGGCAAGCTGCGTGTGTGCATTAACTTGAAAAAGGTTAATGCCGCCACGATTCGAGATAACTATCCGCTTCCCATCACAGAACATCTCTTAGAAAGAGTGGCAGGCAAGGAAGTGTACAGCTTCCTTGATGGATTTTCTGGCTACAATCAAGTAGCCATAGCTCCAGAGGATCAGCACAAGACAGCCTTTGCCACAGAATGGGGCATTTTTGCTTTTAGAGTAATGCCATTTGGGCTTACCAATGCACCAGCTACCTTCCAGAGGCTGATGTGTCATGTGTTTAAGGAGTTCCTGAGGAAGAGTTTAGAAGTCTATGTTGATGATCTTTGTGCTCATTCCAACATTAGACAAACCCATATCCCTGAACTCAGACAAATCTTTGACAAATGTAGAGAATATCAAGTCTGCCTGAACCCAGAAAAGTGCGTTTTTATGGTCAGGCAAGGCAAGATTCTAGGACACATAGTGTCAAAGAATGGCATATCTACAGATGAAGAAAAAGTGAGAGCCATAGCAGAGCTACCGAGGCCAAAGAATGTCAAGGAAGTACAAGCTTTCATGGGGCATTGTGGGTATTACCGACGTTTCATCCACATGTATGCTGTCATCGCAAAGCCCATGTACGGACTCTTGACTAACTTTGAGTGGACTGATGAATGTGAGAATTCCTTCCAGGAGCTTAAACGAAGATTGTGTTCAGCACCAATCTTGACCACACCAGATTGGAATAAGCCATTCCATGTTCATGTTGATGCATCCAATTATGCTATTGGATGTGTGCTCGCACAACCTACTGGTGAAGGTAATATGGATCTTCCAATTGCCTATGCCAGTAGACAATTGAATGCGGCTGAACGGAATTACACCACCACAGAGCGAGAAGGATTAGGCATGGTGTATGCAGTTAAGAAATTTAGACACTATTTGCTTGCAAATAAGTTTAAATTTTTTACTGACCATCAGGCATTACTATATCTCGTAAATAAGCCATGCAATACAGGAAGATTAGTGAGATGGTTTCTCTTGTTAATGGAATATGATTTTGAAGTAGTGGTGAGGAAAGGTAGGACTCATTTGAGAGCTGATCATCTCTCTAGGCTCACATCGGGAGAAGCCCCACAAGGAGTATCAGATGACCTTCCTGATGCTTACTTGTTTAATTTGGAAGTTGTACCGCAGTGGGCTAAGCCATTGGTACCAGTATTGACATACGGGCCTAACCATCCTGTGGTAAACACACGGAACAGAGAGGTTGTAAAAGCCCAAAAATACCACATCATGGCAGGAAGCATGTACAAGCACACAGATCAAGGGATCTTGGCTTGTTGCGTAGAAGAGGATGAGTACGCTAAATGGTTGCAATTAGCACATGTAGGTGCGTTAGAGCAACACCATTCAAAGCAACGAACTTTACAGACTCTAAAGAGATTCGGAGTGCATTGGCCAACTATGGAAGCGGATGTCCAAAAGTTGTGCAAGGAATGCCCAATCTGTTGCACTAAACCACCGGTGGAACATGCCACTCTCTATCAAGTATCCATTGCGCCAGATTGGAGCGAACCACTAGTATCATTCCTGAGGACAAACACATTCCCTCCAGACATGACTCTGGCTAGGAAAAGGAGTTTAGAACAAGAAGCTTTGGATTACTCACTCATTGGTGATAATCTATATAAGCGTGGTAAAGATGGTTACCTGAGACTATGTGTCCACGAAAGTGAATATCTGAAGATCTTGGAAACTGCTCACCAAGGTGTAGCAGGAGGACACTTTGGACCAGATCGGGTGATCAAGGCGATATTATTTGCGGGCTTCTGGTGGCCTACCCTTCACATGGATGCACATACCTATGTGAAACGGTGTGATGTATGTCAGAGGACTCAGTATCCTATACGCAAAGATGAGATGCCACTGAAACCTATGATGGGTGGACGTGCATTCTCTAAGTGGGGAATAGACTTCGTAGGTCCTATTAATCCCCCAGCTAAAGGTTCTCATGCGGAATACATCATTGTTGCAACAGATTATCTCACCAAGTGGGTAGAGGTAAAGGCTACAACCAAGAACGATGCTCAAACAACTGCCAAATTCTTGTTTGAGAATGTATTCACGAGATATGGACTACCTATAGAGCTTGTAAGTGATAGAGGCACTCATTTCTTGAATGAAGTTATTGAAAATCTACTCCAAGAATTCTTGGTAATACACAAGAAGTCTGCCCCTTATCACCCTCAAGCTAATGGTCAAGCTGAGAGCACTAATAAGATTTTATGCAATGTACTGACGAAATTAGTGAACACTAAACGCTCTGATTGGGACAAACAGCTACACCATGCTGTTTGGGCATACCGAGTGGCCTACAAAACGGTACTCCAAGCCACTCCCTTTCAGATGGTATTCGGTCAAAACGCTGTGTTACCCTTGGACTTCTTGATCCCTACATTGAAAGTAGCACAAGAGCACGAATGGACAGGTCATGAGCTCTCCTCTAGGATCTTTGACCTTGAAAGATTAGGGGAAACAAGACTGAGAGCCGCTGCAGGAATATATGCAGCCAAGAAGAGACAGAAGGCATATTTTGATGCCCATGTGAAGGATAAGGGCTTGAAAGCAGGAGATCTAGTTTTAGTCTATACACTAAAACAACACGCCAAGAAGCTAGAAAAGAGGGGCTACGGACCTATGATCATCAATAGGATCTCCACGAGCGGAGCAGTACAACTAGCCACGTTAGAGGGTGATGTTCTCCCAAACTATATTAGCGGGTGCAGAGTCAAGTTGTATCAGGAACCCCTCACGGAGGAAATGCTCAGCCGACTCAACACTGCTAAGAAACGCAAAGAGGAAGAAAAGCGCATTCGAGAAGAGGCTCAAGCAGAGGCTTTAGAACGCATCAGAAGGATGAAGTTACGAAGACAAGGCCGAGATCAGACTAGAACAGTTGACCATGTAGATCAAGGATATCCCATGGCCATGTGTGAAGTTGCAGCAACAAGCTCGAATAGAATAATTGATAGACGTCCTTTCGTAACCTTAGATATAGGACAAGGAAAGAGTGCAAGGACCGTAAGAGCCTTGATTGACTCAGGTGCAGCCACTAGTGCTGTTAAATTGTCTTACTGCCAAGAATTACAATTGACTGTCAATCCTGTGGAAGCATATCTTATAGGATTGGGAGGAGTGGAAACCCCTTGCATGGGCGAGGCGGAACTTCCCCTTTACATTCATGATGAGGCAATGACAGTTAAAGTACTGGTGTGTCAAGATGAAGATCTCACTGAACCTCTCGTCTTGGGTCAGGATTGGATCTATGACCAAGCAGTCAATCTAAGCCTAAGAAGTGGACTTCTCCAGGTTTGGGTCAATCATAGTCGAGTTACAGTAGAATTAGACAATGGTGCACTCAAGGAACTAGGAAAGGCACAGACTCCTGGTCCTTCCAGGGGTACAGATGAAGATGACCATGCTGTTCTTGTTCAAAACCCTGTGTTGCAGAGGAATGATATTTGCAAAAAAGGAGTCAGGGATGCAACGGAACTCCCTTCTTTTCCAAAGGCCAGAAGGAGGCAGCAACCAAAGGCGGATCACAAGCAGAAGAAGCAGAGTACTACCTATGTCCGAGATCAAAAGTACTTGCGCAGCAGAATGCCCCAGAAAATAAACCAGGTGTGGGTGCGGAAAGGCGAACGACCGGTTGCACCACCGTCAACTACACGGGCAAAGCCTCTTAATAGTAACCAACAACACGACGCTAATAAGAAGTCTTTCAGACATTCTTCTGCTAAAGTAAAATCTATTTGGGTGCCCAAGAAGTCGATGAAGGCAAGCCCACAATCTAGACAAATTTGGGTGCCTAAGGCTTGCTTGTGGGCACAAGTAGTTACGCCAAGGCCACAACCTATGCAGCATAACCCATCTACAAGTACAACCAGTATTCCCTCGTGCTCAACACTTAGGAACACACCAAGACCCATGAGCATGCATGTAATCACTTATAAGTGGGTCCCTAAAAGGCCCCATTCCCAAACAGCGACACCGACACAGCTCTCTAGAGTCTCTACGAAACCGAAAGCAAAACCCATCCACTGCATTTGGCAGTCTAAGACCTGTAATAAACCCCCCGACCCCAAATTGTAAATTCACCCCACTTACTCACGACATTAGTCTCCTAGGAATACACAAACATTAACTACACTCACTGTCTTCGTGCACTTACTAACCACTAACTCACCATCTACCTCATGTTAATGTTGTAACGGGGACAACAACGGATTTATTCTGTCCATTACGATGTTAACACATGATTCTATATTCTCACAGAATCAGAAGGCAAGAAGAAAAATGGCAGAAGCGACAGGTTCGGGCTCACAAGTAGGGATACTTACTGCAGGAATTGATGTGGATAGCCTACCTGTGGACGTGCCCCCGACTGAACGACCAGTGGAGATGCAACACCTTCAGCAAATCCCGGTGCCAGACCCACCTACAGGGATCACGGAAAGAGTCCATGCCAATTCTCATTGGTTCAATGGCATGCCCGGTCCATTAGGAGAGGCCAAGTATATCTGGGAGTCTAAATGCGAGTATAACAGATCATGGGTGAGATTCCAATTTTTCTCCAAAGAGTTCGAGACTTTACAGAACACCGAAGATCTCCAGACCATATGGCAACGAGCAGGGTTGGCGGAATATTTTGAAGCCCCACTACCTAAACCCGATCTCCTCCGATGTTACTATTTGGTCTCCACATTACAAGCTAATGAAGATAAGGACCAACCCGGATCATTTGTTCTCCCCTCATTGCTGGGCAACAACGAGTTGAAGAGGTTTGAACTTACTGTGGAGTTGGTAAGCGACGCTTTAAATATGCATGGCACGCATGTGCCCACAGAAAAGGATGCTCTCGTTCCCACCAACATGAAGGACAGGAAACTAGTGAAGCTGAAAGACATGGCAGCACTCACCCCAAATGTGTCCATCCCTCTCCGCATGTGCATGCAACATTTCGCCTTCCCCGGCCAAGACCGATTCACGCAACCACACAAGAAGATCTGGTTTGCTCTCTACTTGGCGGAAGCAGGTGCGTTACCTATTAAGCTACCAGTGTGGATTATAGATCAGTTGTATGAAGCAAACAAACGGGCTTCTAGGAAATTAGTGGTGAACGGATGCTGTGCGATCACACGCATTATTTACCGATGCCTAGCCTATGATGTCCCCATTGAACGTGCCTTAACTTGGGCACAATTACAAATGTTTAAAAGGCTCAAGACCTCTACACATCAGTCCAAACGCATGAGGGGCGCGATCCCTTGTGTCCAGACAAGGGAAGTCCTGACTACTCCTGAGGCATCACCACTAAGAGAGGGCACTGTACCTCCCTTTACCATTAGGATACCCAGGTCGGAATCTGACACTACGACACAACCTACCCCATCGGCTCCTCCTGTTACACCTGAATTCGAATTTGCTGCCACTGGAGAGGCTGAAGGACTGGACCCCCAGGATTTCGAAGCATTCCTACAAAGCACACAATTCTCTGATGTGGAGTTTTATTCAGAGGCAGAGGAGCAGGGCACATCCTCACGAAGAAGAAGAAAGTCTACAGACGGTAGACATGTCCATTGGAGTGACGCTCAGCAAAGTCAACAACACAGACACCCGGAAGAAGAAGAAGTGTATGAAGAAGAGACCACTGAAGCCCCAGCATATACAGCAGAACTCCGAAGGCTGTATCAGATTATGGAAAGAGTGCGATCGCAGCAGTTACTCACTGAACAGAGCAGCAGAGTACTTATGACTCAGTTGTTGGAAGAAGCGGGAGTTGACTCAGAGTACAGGGAAGGTCTCTTATTGATGGCAGAAACATAGGGAGTTGTTGAAGCTGTGCGCACTGCCATTCAGAGGCCTTCAGTTCAATATGACCCACGAAGGTTCCAGACACGACCTCGCTCAGGTAAAAATATCCAAATTCCCGTTACAGTGGCAGAAGAGCCAACTACTACACCAACCTCCCAAACAGCTAGTCAACAGCACCCCGCCACCCATGAGGAGTCCACCGAACCACTACCACCTACTTCCCCACCATCACCTCCTAGAACAGAGACAGTGGAAAACCCATCGACCACTCAACCCACTGACCCAGCCTTCATCTTCCGTACTCCCATCTCTAGTGCCACCCTATTCTCTACCACTGATAATCCAATCTTCGAAGCAAACCCCAACACTACACAATCCGCTGAACCCCTCCTAGAGCCTGCCCTAGGGCAACCATCCCCAACGCCCTCAGCCACGGGTCATCCTGACCCTAGATCCACATTCATGGGCTTCCCTGCTACCACGCAACCCTTTCAGCCCTCCTCAAATTTACGACCTCAACCCCCGACATCCCTCTCTCCATTCCTACAATCCCTCCATGACCTCTTTGCTAGGGCTTTTCAACCAGGCTCTCAACCATTCCCTGTCTTTTCAGCTCCCCACCCCACTTCACATCTATTCACCACTTCCACACACACACCACCTACCATACCAATGTATATGGCAGGCCCCACACTAACACCCACTCCTGAAGGTATGGACATTTCACCACCCACGGCACCTCCACCCACGGGTTCACCTCCTCCCATTCCCCCTCCACCAATTTCACCCACACACACAACTTTCGTAGACACATCATTCACTGTCTCCCTTTCCCAATTCCCTTCCCATGCATCTTCCACGGTAAACACCCCCCACTCATCTATAGGTAATGCATTGGACACCATGATGGCTTGTATATCAAATTTAAGAACAGATTACATTCAGCTCCAGCAACAAAACGAACGCCTGCACGAGCACTCAGAGACCCTACAACACCGCTTTGCGGCACTAGAAGAGGAGAACGCTCGCCTCCACACACAGTTCCAAACCCTCCAAGAAGCCCATAATAGATTGGAGGTACAGCTACAGAACGTAGATCAGGAAGCAGTGCAGGTGGTAGAAGGTCACCTACGGACACAGCTGGAACGCAACTCAAAACTTCAGCGAAATATGGCGCTACTTAAACGTCATCTTGCGGCTGCTCAGGAAGAGAACAGACGTCTGCAAATACAAAATCAAGAGAACCTGGAGGCAGCTATTGAGAGCACACCGGGGGCACCCATCAGCCCATCCAAGTTTCAAGCAGTGACCCCCGATAATATCAAGATTATATTGGAAGATTATGCCATGCTGCTCGAAGCACATGATAAGCTATCGGAGGAGCTAGGACAACTGAAGCAGGAACACCAACAAGGACCAACAGCTGCCCCTCCAACCACCCCCTCTGCGGCTTCGCTTCTCAACGCAGAGGCCATAAAAGATCTCCAAGAACAGGTAACTGAATTGCAAACACGCCTACTACAATATGAGAGACCATCGTCCCCTCCGGAGGCTCCCACGGACGAAGAAGTTGTGCAAATTCCTGTGGAACAAACGTTTGATGAAGAATATGATCCGCAACCATTCCCAGGAGGCCAACAAACAGAAGAAGCGCAGGACACGTTCGAGGCACCACGGCCGCCATGGTTACGACAAGTAGAGGAAATAGGGACTTCGCATGAAGAGCGCACCGTAGTGCAAAATCAGGCCATGAGGGTCATAGAGGAGACTGTGTTACAATCAGCTTACTTCAAGAACTTGTCATCGAGACGCCTGATTCTTTCATCGGAACTCCAATACAGGCCGTATTATATTATTTTGGCTGATTATAATGCAGAAATACAAAGAGTCACGGGTCAGATTCCTACTTTTGCGACCCAATTTCAACCCGAAGACCTTCCTCCAGAGGTGCGAAAAGGCAAGATTCGTCAACCAACATGGCGGCAGAAACTTTTAGAGACCTATCCGGAAATGCTACGCACATGGAACAACGCGCCGTTGCACCTCCTGTACAACCCATGCTACGGTCCAGTCCCCCGCCGCAGGTCGTGGAAGGCATTTAATATCAAGGTACAGAACAATGCGCAATGCAAGGAATGGCTGAACTACCCGTACATCGCGCCACCACAAGGACCACCATCGGTAGCATATATGATGGGAACCATTCGCCACTGGATGCCGCGCTTGAAGCCCATGCCCGATGTAGCAGCGCAAATGATGCTTAAAATCTTAGATATGATGCAAGTAGTGCTGAAGACCTTTAGAAATGCAGCCGCACCACAAGTACGTCTTCCGGGGTTTAGCAATGGAAATTACGACTTGGTGTATGACATGAGCACCACCCCCAGTATCCGTGTGGCTTACGCTTGGCATGCGCGCATCAAATACCTCCCCGCCTGCTACAAACAGACCTTCGAAGAAATGTTCAGATCAGGTTTCTGGGAGTATCACTCGGAGATTTTCGCACCAAAGCCGACACATCTGCTTCAACTGTTTGCTTGTGAACAAGCAATGTATTCAGAGTACTACACCACCCCGCAACCAGAGACCCCCGGTGCAATAAATTGGGAGGCATTGGAAGCCGATCTAGCAAGAGGCTTAAGGATAGGAGAACATGAACTGGCCACCAATGTCATCCAATATTACATCGACCACCCACGAGAACAAAGGTCTGTCAGGGGCGACAGACGCTAGGAAGGGGGGAGTGTTGGCACACAAAGCAACAGAGGAATCATGCACAATACGGCAACAAGGCCAGATCATTTTTTCCCATGGGTTATGTACAACTCAAGTGATTTTAATCACTACACAAACATTGTAAATCCCGTTTTTGGTAGAATAGACTCCATTTTGTGCAAGCCGAGGAGTCCTCGAGCTTGAGGAGTATTAGAAGTACTATCGTACCAAATTTCATAATTTTTAGACTTCGTTTGAGCTCTCAAATAAGCCCTGGAACCTAATTTTTAACTAGGCCGGACACTAGGTCTGGACAGGGCCAAAGCTAGTCAAAAACTATAAAAAGAGCTAGAGAGCTCATTTTTGAGATTAGATTGTAAATTGAAACGAACTTGTAAGAGCATTTTGAAAGTAATCTAAAAGCTCCATTGATTCTCACTCTTTGTCTTGCCGTGTGTGCGTGTGTGTGTGTATGTGTGTGCATGCTAGTGTGCTTCTCACTCACGCACTTGTGCCGCCACTTGCTCGAGGTCTTCATACCATCCTCACGTCTTCCCGGATTGACATTAAAGGAGGTGCTACTCATCATTGAGCTACAAACTAATTAAACACCAGGCAACTATTGCTAAGGCTGAAGAAGAAAATAAGAAAAAAGATGATTTAATCAAACAGCTTCAGGAGCAATTAGAGCAATGAGCACAACAGGGGACACCAGTAGTTCCACAAGAGACCAAGGCTACTGTGGAGACGGAGGTACGTCCTCTCTCTCCCCCCTCGTATCATTCACCGATAAGGGCGGAAAAGAAGGTTCCCATTGAACCTAACACTCGAGACATTGCAGAACTAAGCCGAGCAGACAGGGCACTACTGGTGTCCCAGCTTACTACGGAGTTTGAAGATCAAATCATCAAATTAATGAAAGAGGCTCAAATCGACAGCAAGCAACTCGAGCACCTACTCAAGCCATTCAATGTACCATATGGGCTATTGAAGGAACAAACTCGGTCTTACATAAAGTCTACGACAAATAAGGAACCGGATCACAATCTCCACTTTCGGTATGACACGTTTAACTATACTCAAGCAGAGTTTGAGGCAGCAGATCCAATATGGAGAAGGAAGCTCTTGGAAAAGAACCCTACACTACGGGTACAGTGGGAAGCATCCCCGTATGAGCTTCAAGTCAACCCATCATTTTGCCCACTACCCCGTAGAAGAGCCTGGATGCAATTTTGGGAAGGTCAACGACAGGGCAGTATTAATAATCAGTGGTTAAGTTATCCACTGTTACCTAGTCCACCACATAACTACCTACCGACAGAGGAATACATGGTCAAAACCATGGAATTTTGGCTTGCAAGATATGCTACCGTTCCAGATTTAGCAGTCAAAATGACAAATAAAATCTTTAGCATGTTCCTGACTATAATAAAAGTGTTCCAACATGCACGATATACATTTTTGAATTTCATCGGCATTACGCAAGGATCGGAGGCATTAATTTTTTATTTATCTACTATTCCCAGCCGGTTAACACTTATGGCCTATTATTCTCGCATCATGTTTTTGCCCTCGACATATATGCAGACTTTTGAAGAAGCATTTTTTACCGGTTTTTTTGAAATCGACTCCGAGATTTTTGTAAAAATGACATCTAATTTAAATGCGAGGCTGGTCGCTTATGAAACAAGTTTTTTTGCGGACCATCGACAAGCACCAGAAGATGGAGTAAAATCCCAACAATGGAAGAGCTTTATGCTGTGTCACGCTAATTTGCTGAATCAAAGAGAGCAAGCAGCTATCCAGACATATGCCCGTCGCTTATCAAAGCCTGTCGGGGACGACAGAGTCCAGGAGGGGGGCAGTGTTGAGGGAGAGTCGAGTAAAAAGAAGAAAAGAAGAAGGCAACGAAAGAAGCAGCTTCACTAAATAGAAATATCCGAAGACATATCTCTGCAAGAAGCCCCGCAGGGGCGCAACACCCATCTCTGCACAGAGCCCCGCAGGGGCACACATCAGGCAACAATACAAAACATCCAGGTCCTGCACGGTGGAACAAAGCAAACAGGCTCAAAGCAATACAACAGGGTCAGATGTGTGCAACCAGGACAAATCAGAGGACCAAAAGTTAGAAAGGGGCAGAGGCTGAAAAGTTTAAGAGGGTGACTAAGAACAGCACATTCCTAGTCACTGGTGGCGTGCGTGGCAACCCAAATAAACAGGCAAGACAAATGTAGCAGGCTCTAGTGTAGTAGAGCTTGAATCAAGAACAGGCCATCAAAGCTGCATGTCTGTTTAACTATAGACAAAACCGACCAAGGGTAGCGTGCGGAGAAACAAAGCAATCAGCCGACGAAAAGCTAAAGCCTATCAAGGGACGACAGAGACGAAGAGGGGGAGAGTGTTGCAGAGCTAAAAAGAGCACAAAGCAGAGAAAAAGACGGGCCCCAAAAATTTTCCGATTTGGACATCATATTTTTGTATCATAATTATTCTTGTAATATATTTTCCGTTGTAAATGCACTAGAGGAGTCCTCTAGATGCATCCCCACAGAAGATTGGAGATTTACCCATGTAAAAGAGTAGGAAATTAGTCTTTTAGTGAATAAAGTGCCGGTCTCTTGTGTGAAAGGACCATTTTTAGGGCACTAGTATATAAGTCAAAGGTGACTCTTTGTAAAGAACTTTTTGCCATTGTGAGAAGAGAGTGCACGAAAATTCGAATTTGTGTCTTCTTCACCCTGCATCTTCTTCTCTGTGAGCTTATATGCATGTGTATTGCTTGGAAAGGGTGCTTATGAGTATCGTCTATCCATGAAAGTGTTTATTTGCTGTAGGTAAGGTGTGTGCGAAGTGTAGGAAATGCTGAAGTGTAGGAAGGTATTTCCCGTGACTCAGTATTTTGCCCATAACTTGAAGCAGGAGAGTCAGAATTGAGTGAAACCACTGCCAGTGGATGCGTCTTCTCGAGAGCTTCGAGAAGACGCATATGCTATTCGCTATATTTGGAGTTTGGAGCTGGGAGAAAAGTCCAAAATACTGATGGCTGCTGCACCAAGTATCGTGACACCATGACCAACAGTTGAAGCTTGTTTGGATGAGTCTTTGCCTTGTTTACACTCTTTGAGTAGTTCATTTGCATTGATCATCACATGATTGCATGTCCTCATACACTCGGTATACTCTTTGGATTGATAATTAAAAGCGTGTATCCCCACTATATGCACTTGAGAGGGGATTGAGGTATAGTCTCTTTCTCCGCAAGTCCCTAAGTTGGTACTTAGGTCAACACACATACACATACACATATGCATACACATACACACACATAGACACATACACACACATAAACCCATACACACACATACACACACATACACACACATACACACACATATGCATACATAATGCATACACACACATACACACACATATGCATACATACATGCATACACATACACACATACACACATACACACACATAGACACATATGTTGGAGCAAGTCTATGACAAGCCACTTGCAAGGTCTTATCTCCTCAACTCTATCTCAGATTTTTTGTTGCCTCACATTAGGATTTGTAAGACATCTAAGGAAGTGTGGGATGCACTTGAAGCTTTCTTTTCTTCAAGTACCAAAGCTAGGAAGCATCAACTATGGCTGGATTTCACAACTCTCAAGAAGGCTCCTGTTGAAGCTCAAAGTCAAGGACAAAGCATGGAAGCACATCAAAAGGTGGACACACGAGGAAAGGGAGCAAGTAGGGAGCTTCAAGAAGTGTATGTCAAATTTTCAGAAGAATCCCCTACAAAAATAGTGATTTTCATCACTAGAAACCATTGTAAATACCATTATCTATTTTTAGTAACTCCATTTTGTTCAAGCCGAGGAGTCCTCGAGCTTGAGGAGTATTAGAAGTACCATCGTACCAATTTTCATAATTTTTAGAATTCGTTTGAGCCCTCAAATAAGCCCTGGAACCTAATTTTTAACTAGGCCGGACACTAGGTCTGGACAGGGCCAAAACTAGTCAAAAAACTATAAAAAGAGCTAGAGAGCTCATTTTTGAGGTTAGCTTGTTAGAGAATAGAACTTTTGTAAGAGAACTCTTTTGCAATCTAAGCTTTCCATTGTTCCTCTCTTTGATCTTACTTTGTGCGCGTGTGTGTGTATGTGTGTGCATGTTTGTGTGCTTTCACTCACGCACTTGTGCCTTCACTTGCTCGTGGTCTTCATACCGGTCCTCACGTCTCCGCGGATTGACAAGTAAAGGAGGTGGTGCTTACGCTTGAGCTACACCAAATTTTGGCGCCGTTGCCGGGGAGAGAGCTTCGAGGACGAGCGTTGTGATGGTAAGATCGTAGATTTGCGACGTTGGAAGGTAAAAAAAAAACTGTCATTTCAGTTCATTTTCTGTTTTTTCCTCTTCATCTTCATCATCATCATCATCTCCACCTTCTTCCATCTTCTTCTTCATAGAAAATTCTTGTTTTTTAGTGCATTTTCACCATTTTCATACCATTTTTCATGCATTATTGTGTGGGAAGGAGTTAGGAGGTGCAAGGGAGAGCAAGCGCTGCATTTTTTTCATGATTTTCTGCTCATACGGAGCTCGCCATAGCCGGCGCTCAGAAATTTGAATTTCCCGCCAAAAAACGCGATTCTGTGAAAATTCAAAATTTTTTGAAAAATCACGATTTTCAGTTTTCCCGCCTAAAAGTTGGTTGAAAAAAATCGCGATTCTGTGTTTTTCTCAAAAAAAACACGATTCTCTGCTCAAAATCGCGATTCTCAAAAAAACACGATTCTCTGCTCAAAATCGCGATTCTCACCAATCACGATTTTCAGCAAAAACACGATTTTGTGAAAAAGGCGATTCTGTGAAAACACGATTTTTTGCTCAAAATCGCGATTTTCAAAAACACGATTTTGTGCTCAACATCGCGATTTTCATGTGAAAAATACGATTTTCAAAAAACACGATTCTCTGCTCAAAATCGCGATTCTCACCAATCACGATTTTCAGCAAAAAACACGATTTTGTGAAAAACACGACTTTCTGCTCAAAATCGCGATTCTCACAAATCACGATTTTCAGCCAAAAATACGATTTTGAGAAAAACACGATTCTGTGGGACAAAATCGCGATTTTCAAGTCAAAAACACGATTTTGAGAAAACACGAATTTTTGCTCAAAATCACGATTTTCAATTCACGATTTTCTGCTCAAAATCGCGATTTTCATGTCAAAAACACGATTCTGAGAAAACACGATTTTCAGTCAAAAACACGATTTTGTGAATCACGATTCTCTGAGTCAAAATCGCGATTTTCAGAAACACGATTTTGTGATCAACATCGCGATTCTCTGAAACACGATTTTGTGATCAACATCGCGATTTTCAGAAACACGATTTTGTGATCAACATCGCGATTCTCTGAAACACGATTTTGTGATCAACATCGCGATTTTCAGAAACACGATTTTGTGATCAACATCGCGATTTTCAAATCACGATTTTCTGCTCAACATCGCGATTTTCAGAAACACGATTTTGTGATCAACATCGCGATTTTCAAATCACGATTTTCTACTCAACATCGCGATTTTCAAATCACGATTTTCTGCTCAAAATCACGATTTTCAAAAACACGATTTTGTGCTCAACATCGCGATTTTTTTGACTTCACAGCATCGCGATTTTCAGAAAGATCACAAAATCGCGATTTTCTCCAAAGGTCCTGTTTGCCTGTTTTGACCCCCAGGAGCCTGATTTGGCATAACTTTTTCATCCAAAGTCCATTTTTTGAGCTCTATAGCTTGTTGGAAAGCTCGTTTCAAATCCTACACGATCTCAACTGTTTTTTTCAAGAATAATGCGTTGATTTTGAGATAGGATAATTTGAAGTTGACCCTCAGGTGGGACTAGGGAACCAAGGGGACTCCAAAGAATTTTGAACCATACCAAGGGGAAATTTTGGACTCTTGACTAAAGCTTATGAACCTGAGATCTGGTAGACACTTAGGTAAGGATAAACAAAGCATTAGATCTTCTGAGGCTAGTGTCAACCATACATCCAAGTCTTGGGCACAACAACTAAGTGGTCATCTTTTACTAAGTTCAGACACAAGTGATTCAGAAATGTCTTTTAGCATGGGAAAACCTGCAGGTGGCTCAGGGACTGCCCATCTACAAACACCGGAAGGTCCCTATAAGACACAGTTGGAATATATTCGGGCCAACCAATTAGGTGCTCGCATCTATGAGGATGGTCTGAGGCGATCAGTGGTCCAGCTCAAAAATCCAGATCAATCCTTTGGACTTGAACACCCGGTGGTCAAGTTCGAAGAGGGTTCATACATTGATAAGGAAGGAACCATGTATGTGGTTACCAACCAACCAGATAGGACCGATGAGTTCGGAAATATCATTCATGAGAATGAGATAGGAGACCTAGAACAAGGAAATATAGGACAAGGACCCCAGACTCCTAGAGGCAAGTCAGTTTTGACCCGAGTGATCACTCCAGACTGGATCCCTCAAGACAACAAAAGCATAGAACTATTTTTGAATAGAGAAACAGAGGAAGCCTTTTGGAGATTCAAGCCAGAACAACCTAGCCAATTGGGCATAGTCATCATCTACGAGTTCAAGGATCCAGAGATACCAGGCAAAGTTGTCTACCTAGATAACACGTCAGAGAAAATTTTCTTGGTAACAGAACATGATAGACATGCATATACTTGGAAGAATGAATTGATTTTCCCTCCACCAAGATCCAATGTTTCCCACGGCCTCCATGGAGTAGGGTCATCCCAAGCTCAGGAAGCCCAAAGAGAAAGAACTAGAGAGAGACCTGAGGTAAGCCTTGCACACACCGTGGGCAGGAATAGATCAGGATATGAAAATGAAAGACCTGAAAGAGAGAGACATCAAGCACATAGGCAACAAAGAGATGAACAGGATTTTCCATTGCCTAGACCCCGGGAGTACCCAAGAACCCTTAAACCCAGTCACGTGATCAAGGCAATGAAGAACTATTTCGATGGGACAGGGGATCCTTATGATCATGTGGCCGAGTACAAACAAGTGCTGAGAGCCGAACAAATTGAGGACTGGTTCACCCAGTACGAGGCATTTGGTTTGACCCTTAAAGGCACTGCCTTAGCTTGGTTTCAACCATTGAGTAGAAGCAGCTATCGCGATATAGGTCAACTGATAGACGAATTCATTGTAGAATTTCCCAAGAGTGGTATCAGGCATAACACATCGTCCCTGATCCATAGTTTCAAGCAGACACCCCAAGAAACAGTGCGACTAGCAGGTAGAAGGTTCAGACAGTACCTAGAAAGATGCCCTGCTCCAGAGCTACCCACACCAGCCAAACAAGTGGCTTTGTTTTTAGATGGCTTACTGAGCACAAAGTTAAGATCCTATGTATACTTGAAAGATCCTAGATCCATAGAAGAGTGTGTGCGGACGTGCATAGACATAGAAGATAACTTGGGTGAGGAGTTAGGATTGTCCAAACTCTACGAAGATTCGGATAGTTCTACTAGTCATACTTCAAAGATCTCCACAGAAATAGAAGAGATAGCTGAGCAAGTTGCCAAGAAGCTGGGAGTCCAAAATAAACAAACACAGAGAGTCACTTCATTGAATCGGTGCTATACTTGCGGAGGTGACCACATGGCTAACGTATGCCCAATGCAAAACCAAAACATTAGAGAAAGGAATGCTCCATATTGCACTATTGAGAGAAAATACACAAACCACACGGCTCAAGATTGTCCCTACAATAGGCAGGCTGTTAGACAAAATTATCAGCAACCTTACCCACAAGGTAGGTATCAGAATCAATACCAACAGCCATATTATAGACCACAACAACAGTATCAGGTACCATATAGGCCACAACCTGTCTTGGGAAACCAACCACCAGCTCCAGCCAACGTGATTCCAATCAAGTATGCTGTGGGAGAGGAAAATCCAAATAGAGCATTTGTGCCCCTAACCCCATGGACACCAGATAATGATTCTCATGCTCATAGTTCAGACTACTCCCATGAAGGTAGTCCACATGCGTATTACACAGAGTCACCTGAGCATAGTGAGATTTACTCGTATCAATATGAGGCGCCACCTATGGAGCAAAATTAGGAGCCAGAATACTCCAATGTCATGTACACAAATCCTAACCCTAGGCCCCAGTTGAGACAAATGAGACCACAAGCCCCTAGAGGATCTTGTTTCAGATGTCATGGTGACCATTTCATTCGTGACTGTCCCCACCCACCATCTCCGAGTCAAGGACAGGCTATCACAATACAGGCTTTTTGTCCTGATTGTGGCAAAGACCATCTCCCCAGAGATTGTCCAAGAAACCCCTCTAGTGCACCCAAGATTACACCCATTAATGTGGTAGGCTTAGTGGCAGATCCAAGTTCAAGTAGTAGCAATGTGGCTCCTATACAAGCTGTCACTAGAGCACAAGCCTTAAAACAGGATAAACCAGTAGAACAATCAGAGTCGAGTGAATCGGGAGAGCCTAGTAAGAGGAAAACAAGAACATGGAAGGATACCAGAGAGAAGGCCAATCGTAAGTGGAATAAAAAGTTATCGGAACTAGAAGAAAGCTTAAAAGAAGCGAAAACAAAAATAGAAGACATTGCATCTCAAAGCCCCTCGCATGCCGAAACTCCATCCACTCCATCTCATCCCACCCCACCACCCATTGTAAATAGACCGCAACCAGGGTCTGTTCTCGCAGATCCAACCCCAGAAGGTTTGGACATGATGTTCATGGCCTACCAGGCTCGACTTCAAGAAGGGCCTACTGCTGCAAACCTAGACAAGAGTTACCCTAGAGCAGATTTAGAGATTGAACGGATGAAAATGTGCATGAAAATGGTAGAACAAGCTCAAGCCATACTTGAGACTAGTCAAAAGTTCAATCAGACAAACTCTATCAAATCGGATTTGCATTTCCAGGGCTTACTAGAACGATTAGAGCAGTTGGTAAACAAACCACAAGTTTCTCTACCTCCACAGGCTCAACAAGTTATTGAAAGAGGAAGCTCACCACCAAGGGGAGCTTATGTTCCTAATTCCACGGATGCTGGAATACCTCCTTCCATTCAACAGTACTCTCAAGAGTTCTTGCGGGAAATACAAGAGGAGAAATGGGCCAAGGAGAAGGGTAATTCCCCTCCTATTCCTGAGATTGATGATCTTCATGATCAATTTCCCCAAGACATTCCATCTATTTACGAAGATGAAGCAGAACAAGAAGACGAAAGATTAGATTTTGAATCTAATACCTTAGAAGAACTGCCTCAATTTCCAGGCCCATGGGAATCTGAATCACTCCAGATTAGAGCTCCCACAATACTAGTAAGAAATGAAGACTCAGTGGTTCCAAGGAACACGGATGTCGTGAAGAACACTAAGGTTCAGTGTCATCTCACTGTAGAAGAGTTGCTCAAGGCAAAACCTGAGTTATGGAATCATGTGAAGGATCAGGTCCCAGAACTTGAGTCCAATATGCCAAAAGTAGGCTCTAAGCAAAGGGTACCAGAGATACCTCTAGACAAAATAGGGGACATGTGTGAGGGTGAAGAAGGTAATACTTATCTTCCAATCACCTACCAAGGTTACACAACCAAAGCAATCATAGATTCAGGTGCTGGTGTTGCTATTGCGACCACCTCCTTGTGGAAGCAATGGGGCAAGCCCACATTAAGACCAACTAGAATGAAGCTTCAAATGGCTGATGGTCATTTTGAAAGACCTCTAGGATTGCTAGAAGGGATCACTCTAACCACTTGTGGTGTAGAGTTTGAGCACACATTTGCTATATGTGACTTTGAGAAAAATAATGTCTTTGAGATGATCCTAGGAAGACCCTTCCTACGACAATTGCAAATAGTACAGGATTGGGGAACTAACTCCTTGTACTTACAGCACTTAGGGGTCACCACTAAGGTCAATCTGAAGGATTACACCTTCAGAGATGTACCACCCCTACAGTGGAATTCTATCCACAAAGTGAAAGAAGATTCTATCTCTGTGCATTCGGAAAGTTCACCTGATCCATCATGGCTGCATGAAGATACTCATTTGTGGATGTGCAAGGTCGCAAAGGAAGAGGAAAAACGTTTAAAGGCAAGAGAAGAAGGAACTTCACAAGGAGATAGACCAGTTAGGGACCCAGCCTACACACCGATGATCTTTCCAGATGAGGAGTTTGAGCCTCATGGCTGGCCAGAAATCTTAGCCACCATGGACATTGCTGTCAATGAGGAACAGTGGACACCTCATTGTGATGAGGAGGGTTATGATATCTCAGTGTTCATGTGTCAACCCTTGCTAGAAGAATGTGACCCTAGTGATGTCATAGAAGAAGAGAATGACGATGATTTGGAGTCTATTGTGATGGATAGTTGCTTTAACTCAGAGCAGCACTATCTAGAAGATATAGGAGTGTTCACCCAGAAAGAAGAAGAACCTCTCACAAGTATTAAAACAGTAAACTCAAAGGATGGAAGTGAGAGTAGTCAAAAGAAAAAGAAAAGAAAAGTAGTGAAACAAGAAAAGGAGGAATCAGTGTTTGAAGTACCAGAAAACTTCAAGAAATATGAAGTTGACGACCGCAAAATTTTGGTACGAATGCCTAAGAGAGAGGCCATCATAGGAGAATCATATGATAATAAAGAAAAGACCAAGAAGATTGTAGTGACCATTGAAGAGAACGAAGAGAGATGCACATATATAGGAGATGACCTGAGTGCAAGAGAAGAAATGGAGCTCATAGCTCTATTAAGGGAATATAGGGATGTGTTTGCATGGCACTATAGAGACTTAAAAGGGGTAGATCCAAGAATTTGCTCTCATACTATCCCCATGACTGCTGATGCTAAGCCCACCAAACAGAAGCCCTACACATATAATGATACCTATGCAGCAAAAATAAAAGAAGAAATTGATAGGTTGATTGAAGCCGGATTCATCTATGAGATTGAGCATACCGAATGGGTGTCCCCCATTGTTGTGGTACCCAAGAAGAACGGGAAGTTGCGAGTGTGTATTAACCTTAAAAAAGTTAATGCCGCTACGATTAGAGATAGTTATCCACTTCCAATCACAGAACACCTTTTGGAGCATGTTGCAGGCAAGGAAGTTTATAGCTTCCTTGATGGATTTTCAGGTTACAATCAAGTAGCCATTGCCCCAGAAGATCAACACAAAACAGCTTTTGCTACAGAGTGGGGAATCTTTGCATTTCGTGTGATGCCATTTGGGCTCACCAATGCACCTGCAACATTTCAAAGGCTCATGTGTCATGTCTTCAAAGAGTTCTTACGAAAGAGCTTAGAAGTGTATGTGGATGATTTATGTGCTCATTCCCAAGAAAGAAGATTTCACATCCCTGAGCTCAGACAGATCTTCAACAAGTGTAGAGAATATCGAGTGTGTCTGAACCCAGAAAAGTGTGTGTTAATGGTGCGTCAAGGTAAAATCCTCGGTCATATTGTTTCTAAGAATGGAATCTCAATGGATGAAGACAAGGTACGAGCCATAGCGGAGCTGCCAAGGCCAAGGAATGTTAAAGAGGTACAAGCCTTTATGGGCCATTGTGGATATTACCGTAGGTTTATCCACATGTACGCGATCATAGCTAGACCCCTTTATGCCTTGTTGTCTAATTTTGAGTGGAACGACGAATGCGAGAATTCTTTCAACGAACTGAAGAAACGTTTGTGCACGGCACCAATACTCACCACTCCTGATTGGAATAAACCATTCCATGTCCATGTGGATGCATCCAATCATGCCATAGGATGTGTGCTAGCACAACCCACAGGTGAAGGGAATTTAGATTTGCCCATAGCATATGCTAGTAGACAACTAAACCCAGCCGAAAGAAATTATACCACAACCGAGCCAGAAGGGTTAGGCATGGTATATGCTGTTAAGAAGTTTAGACACTATTTATTGGCCAACAAGTTCAAGTTTTTCACTGATCATCAAGCTTTGTTATATTTGGTCAATAAACCTTGCAATACTGGACGCTTGGTAAGATGGTTCCTCTTACTAATGGAATATGACTTTGAAGTTGTTGTCAGGAAAGGTAGAACCCACCTTCGGGCAGATCACCTTTCTCGCATCACTTCAGGAGAGTCACCGCAAGGAGTGTCTGACGAATTACCCGATGCTTATCTGTTCAATTTAGAAGTTGTTCCTAAATGGGCAAATAAGTTGGTACCAGTCCTAACCTTTGGCCCTGCAAATAAGAATGTGAAAACATCACAAGAAGAAATTGTAAAATCACAAAAATATCACATATTAGCAGGAAGCATGTACAAACAAGATACTGAGGGTGTATTAGCTTGTTGTGTCGAGGATGATGAACATAGTAGTTGGTTGCAGCAAGCTCATGAGGGATTGCTAGGAAATCACTATTCTAAACAACGAACATTGCAGAATTTGAAACGTTTAGGAGTGTATTGGCCTAGCATGGACAAAGAAATACATGAGTGGATCAAGAATTGTCCGAAGTGCAGAGAGAGACCACCAGTGGAGCATGCGACCCTTTATCAAGTATCATTAATTCCAGATTGGAGTGCTCCATTGGTAGAGTTTATGAGATCGGGAAGATTACCTAAAGAGGCCAGTCTAGCAAGAAGACGAAATATGGAGCAAGAGGCTCAAGGCTATGCCTTAGTAGGAGAGAACCTATACCGAAGAGGTAAAGATGGTTACTTAAGACTGTGCGTTCACGAATCAGATTATTTGAAAGTCTTAGAAACTGCACACAGCGGTGTTGCAGGTGGACATTTTGGTCCTGACCGAGTGATCAAGACCATTCTATTCTCAGGACTTTGGTGGCCCACTCTTCATATGGATGCACATACCTATGTGAAGAAATGTGACACATGCCAACGTGCACAATATCCAGTCAGAAAAGACGAGATGCCCTTGAGGCCAATGATGGGAGGACGTGCATTTTCGAAGTGGGGGATAGACTTCATAGGTCCTATTAACCCCCCAGCTAGAAACTCCCATGCAGAGTACATCATTGTAGCCACAGATTACCTTACAAAGTGGGTAGAAGTCAAAGCCACAACAAAGAATGATGCTCAGACTACGGCTAAGTTCTTATTCGAGAATGTGTTCACGAGATATGGACTACCAATAGAGTTGGTGAGCGATAGAGGCACACACTTCTTGAATGAAGTCATTGAAAATCTTCTCCAAGAATTCTTGGTGATACATAAGAAATCCGCCCCCTATCATCCACAAGCCAACGGACAAGCCGAGAGTACCAATAAGATCCTCTGTAACGTATTGACAAAACTGGTGAATAATAAACGCTCTGATTGGGACAAACAACTTCATCATGCTGTTTGGGCTTATCGAGTTGCCTACAAAACGGTACTCAACGCCACCCCATTTCAGATGGTCTTCGGACAGAATGCTGTGCTACCATTAGATTTCTTAATCCCTGCCTTAAAAGTAGCACAAGAGTATGA
Organism: Ceratopteris richardii; assembly: GCA_020310875.1. Taxonomy (NCBI): domain Eukaryota; kingdom Viridiplantae; phylum Streptophyta; class Polypodiopsida; order Polypodiales; family Pteridaceae; genus Ceratopteris; species Ceratopteris richardii. The sequence goes on from CM035407.1 coordinate 226,266,938, forward strand.
GTGGAATGGGCATGAATTGTCCTCTAGGATCTTTGATCTCGAACGCTTGGGTGAAACGAGGCTACAAGCGGCAGCAAGCATCTACGCTGCAAAGAAGAGGCAAAAGGCATACTTTGATGCACACATCAAGGATAAGGGATTGAAAGAGGGAGATCTAGTGTTGGTATACACACTAAAACAACATGCCCGTAAGTTGGAAAAAAGAGGATATGGACCCATGATCATTAATAGAATTTCCACTAGTGGTGCAGTTCAGTTGGCCACTCTAGAAGGAGATATCTTGCCAAACTATATTAGTGGCTGTAGAGTCAAACTATATCAAGAACCTCTTACTGAGGATATGCTAATGAGACTCAACACTGCGAAGAAGCGAAAAGAAGAAGAGTTAAGAGTGAGAGAAGAAGCACAGGTAGAGGCCAGAGAGCGTATTAGGAGAAGGCGATTAGGCCTAGAAGTCAACTCAAAAGCCCCAAAATATCACATGGATATGTGTCAAAAGTCAGACATAGCGACTTCTCAGGTCATTGACCGAAGACCCTTTGTGACCATAGAGATAGGACAAGGGAAGGGTGCAAGGACGGTGAAAGCATTGATTGACTCAGGTGCAGCAAGTAGTGCAGTTAGACTTTTCTACTGCCAAGACTTGGGGTTGAACATCAATCCCATAGAAGCTTATCTCATAGGTTTGGGAGGTGTGGAAACCCCTTGTTTGGGCGAGGTGGAACTTCCCATCTACCTTCAAGATGTTCCAATGAAATTCAAAGCGTTAGTATGTCAAGATGAGAACCTTACAGAACCACTTGTCCTGGGTCAAGATTGGATCTATGACCATGCAGTTAACTTAAACCTAAGAAGTCAAATTCTTCAAGTTTGGGTACATGAACAATGCATTACATTAGAATTAGAGAACTGCATGCTCCTAGATCATGGCACCACACACTCTCTTAGTTCTTCCAAGACTAATCATATGAAAGAAGATGTTGTATGTGTCAAAAGCTCTATGATGCAGAAGGAGTCAATAGTGGAAGACCAGGTGTTGGCAGTAGCCTTGGTACACCAGGACGTACAAGACATGAAAGTCAAAGAAGGGATTCAGAGCGGAGGGACAGCACTAGCAAACAGGGCAGTCAAAGAAGATCTGGCAAGTAGGCCAATATTTTTTCAAGACATGAATGCAAATCAAAGGGTTGGACATGCAGAGAGGAAGAGCAAGTAGGGAGCTCGAAGATATGTATGGCAGATCATTAGAAGAAATCCCTACAACAACAGTGATTTTTATCACTAACAATCATTGTAAATATCATTTCACCTTTTTGTAGCTCCATTTTGTGCAAGCCAAGGAGTCCTTGAGCTTAAGGAGCCTTAGAAGTAGTTGCGTACCAATTTTCGTATTTTTTAGATCTCGTTTGAGCCCCCAAATAAGCCCTGGAACCTAATTTTTAACTAGGCCGGACACTAGGTCTGGACAGGACCAAAAGCTAGTCAAAAACTATAAAAAGGGCTAGAGAGCTCATTTTTGAGGTTAGATTGTAATTGAAACGAACTTGTAAGAGCAATTTTGAAAGTAATCTAAAAGCTCCATTGATTCTCACTCTTTGTCTTGCCGTGTGTGCGCGTGTGTGTGTATGTGTGTGCATGCTAGTGTGCTTCTCACTCACGCACTTGTGCCGTCACTTGCTCGAGGTCTTCATACCATCCTCACGTCTTCCCGGATTGACATTAAAGGAGGTGCTACTCATCATTGAGTTACACCAAATTTTGGCGCCGTTGCCGGGGATCGAGCTTTGAGGACGAGCGTGTGATGGTAAGACGTAGAGTTGACGCGTTGGAGTTGTAGGTATTTTCTTCACTCTCATCGAATTTCTTTTACTTTCTTCACCATCTTCATCACCATCATCATCATCACCATCTCCCACGTCCATCTCCATCATCGCGAAAATTTCAGTTTTTTGACTATATTCCATCTCCACCTCATTTCCCTCATTTCACTTGTGAGAGAGAGCGAGAGAGCGAATTTGCATGTACTGTTTTTTGCATGTTTTGTGAGCTTTCTGCAGGTACAGGCCGCATCATCACCCCCAGCACCCTGCGCAGGTACGGAAATCTGAGTAACTGTCTGTGTGTCGCCAAGCTCTGTCAATCGCGACCGACTGAAAAATTGCTCTAATTGCTAAACAAAGTGCATATCCATGACCTACAGGCCTAGAGCTTCCCAAAAATGTGTTTAGTTTTTTGAAATTCCACAGATTTCTGTCAATCGCGATCGACAAACCACGACGGACAGATCTGTCAATCGCGATCGACACGTCAATCGCGACCGACAGCTCACGACGGCTCTGTCAATCGCGACCGACAGAGTCAACGACCGATTGACCACGACCGACTGACCATATGCGTGACACGTGTCAATCGCGATCGAGTCATCAATCGCGATCGACTCATCAATCGCGACCGACACAGTCAACGACGGTTTGACCACGACGGATAGACCACGACGGCTCTGTCAATCGCGACCGACACGGTCAACGACTGTTTGACCACGATTGACAGACCCTCGCGACCGACCTATCAATCGCGATCGACTCATCAATCGCGACCGACAGAGTCAACGACGCTTTGACCACGACTGATTGACTTTTCGGCCACGTGTCAATCGCGACTGACCAGTCAATCGCGACTGACAGCCACGACGGACCTGTCAATCGCGATCGACACGTCGATCGCGACTGACCTGTCAATCGCGACCGACAGACTTTGCGAACGCGTTAGAAGGGCAAATTGGGTCAAATTTTCAAGGCAAAATTATTGGTCTAAATTTTGATTGAGTGTGGGACAACACTAGGGTATAGTATTGCATCGCGAGGCCGTGCCACAAGCTACTCGAGTATTCCTGTTTGACTGTTAGCTTGTATTGAATCCTGATTTAACTCCCTAAACCCTGAACTGTCCTAACTTTTTCATACGAAATCCAATTTTTGAGCTCTTGGGCTTGTTGGAAAGCTCGTGGCATATACTACACGCCCTCAACTGTTTTTTATAAAGATAATGCGTTGATTTTCAGAGAGGGTATTTTGAAGTTGACCATACCCAGGGGGGCTCAAAGTCAGGGGTCTTTAGAATTATTTTCCTAAAAGTCACAATGCAGATGTGTGTTTGTGTCACATGAATGAAAGTGGTTGGTTTTGTCCTTTGAATATAAGCATTGAGCTAACCGTGGGACTTTTATAGGTTCATTGAGAGCAACTGAGAGCGTACAAGCAAGGTTTCTTTGCAAGCTTGAGAACCGGGTTCTTGAGCACCATAAAGCAAGGGATCAACAAGTAAGGTTGGAATATTCTCAACTCCCTCTGTCATTTCCTAGCTCAAGCTAAGAACGAGTAGAGATAGGAGTAAGCCAGGGCAACGATAGGCAGTTATCAAGTTGAAGACTATTAAAAAACTCAAGTTCAAGTTAAAAACATAATCTCTGTACTGCCGATAACAAAAAGGAAAAGGACCTAACGTGGAACGATCAATTGCAAGTGCGAAACTACATTCAAACATTCCTGACGACGTGATATCAGACAAGAACTCAAACCTGATAAAATAACTAAAAAGAATCAAGTGACTGGTACCAATTAATCGGCAACGAGGGTGTACTCTGAAAAAAAAAAAAAAAAATTGGGCTAATCAGTTAGGCATATGAACCTTAGATCAGGACGACATTTAGCAAGGGAAAGACAAAGCCTTAGGTCTTCAGAGGCTAGTGTCAATCACACTGCAAAGTCTTGGGCCCAGCAGTTGAGCCACCACTCATATTACCCTAGCTCTGAGACCAGTGAGTCAGAAATGTCTCAAGGCATGGACAGACCTAAGGGAAGTTCAGGAGTGCCTTATTTGTACAGGGTAGAAGGCCCTTACAAAACACAGCTGGAATATCTTAGGACCAACCGACTAGGTGCTAGCATCTATGAGGACAGCCTAGGAAGATCGGTGGTCCAGATTAAAAACCCTGACCAATCCATTGGACTAGAGCACCCAGCTGTCAAGTTTGAAAATGGTGCATACCTGGACAAAGAAGGAACTATATATGTAGTCACTAGTCACCCTGATAGGACAGATGACTTTGGGAACGTAATCTCAGAAGCGGACTTAGGGGACCTGGAACAAGGGAACATGGGTGCGGAACCTAGAACCCCTCGAGGTAAATCAGTTCTCACTAGGATTCTCACACCTGAATGGGTCCCCCAAGACAACAAGAGCATAGAGTTGCTCCTCAATCGAGAAACTGATGAAGCCTTTTGGAGGTATAAGTCTAATCAGCCAACAGACATAGGAAATATCATGATCTATGAACTTAAGGATCCAGATAGCCCAGGCAGAGTGACCTACTTAGATCATGCTTCAGAACGGATCTTTGTGGTGACAGAAAATGATAGGCATGCCTACACTTGGAAGGGTGAATTCATTTTCCCCCAACCAAGATCAAGTGTATCCTATGGTCACCCTGGAGCTGGAACTTCCCAAGCTCATGGTACGCAAAGAGACAGAAGTAGAGATAGACCGGAAGTAAGCTTTGCCAACCCAGTGGGCAGAGAAAGAACGAGAACAGAGACGAATAGGGTAGAACCTGAGATGCTTAGAGCTCACAGGAACCAAAGAAATGTAGATGGATTCCCTCTGCCGAGACCTAGAGAGCACACAAGAACTTTGAGACCCACCCAGCTAGTTAAGTCCATGAAGAATTACTTTGACGGCACAGGAGATCCCTATGATCATGTGGCAGAGTTCAAGCAAGTCTTGAGAGCTGAACAAGTGGAAGATCTGTTCACGCAGTACAATGCCTTCGGTTTAACCCTTAGGAACACGGCACTTACATGGTTTCAGCCATTGGATGAGCGTCAGTTCAGGAGCATAGACCAACTCCTAGAGGCATTCATTGTAGAGTTCTCTAAGAGAGGCATAAGACACAATACCTCCTCATTGATTCACAGCTTCAAGCAGACCCCCCAAGAGACTGTCAGATTGGCCGGAAGAAGATTTAGACAATAGCTGGAAAGGTGCCCTATTTCAGAGCTACCCACATCTGCTAAACAAGTAGCCTTATTCCTGGATGGATTGTTGAGTACGAAATTGAGATCTTATGTGTATCTGAAAGACCCTAGGACTATAGAAGAGTGTGTACGCATGTGCATTGACATTGAAGATAACCTAGGGGAAGAACTAGAGCTTTCCAAAATCTACAAAGATTCAGATAGTGCATGTAGTCACTCTTCCACGCAGTCCACGTCAATTGAGGAACTTGCCGAAAAGGTAGCTCAGAAGTTAGGTGTAACTAGCAAACAAATCCCAAGGTTTGCCCCTGTAAAAAGATGCTATACATGCGGTGGTGACCATATGGCGAATATCTGCCCCATTATGGCTCAGCCCCAAGTAAACCCTAGTAGCCAGTACTGCACCATAGAACGAAGATACACCAATCACACTGCACAAGATTGCCCATACAACAAGCAGGCAGTTAGGCAACCCTACCCGCAACCCTACCAACAAGGCAGATACCAAAACCAAAATCCACCACCACAATATGCGAGACCCCAACAAACCTATCAGCAACCATATCAGGCCCAACAGAGGCCCCAACCGGTGCTAGCTCAACAGCCCCCAAACCCCGCTAACGTGATTCCAGTAAAGTATGTTGTTGCAGAAGAAAACCTGAATAGGGCCATAGTACCAGTAACCCCATTGATCTCAGAAAGTGACCCAAGTGACCATAGCTTTGATTCTACACATGTCGATAGTCCCCAGGCGTACTACATGCAGTCTCCAGAACATGGTGAGTCTTACTATAGTGAAGAACCAAGTGAACCTAGTTGGGAGTCGGATTACACGAACATCATGTATGCAAACCCCAACCCCAGGTCTCAACCTAGGCTAGTAAGACCTCCATTCCCAAGAGGACCGTGCTACAGATGCCAAGGAGATCATCTCATCCGTGATTGTCCCTTACCCCCACCTACACAACCCCAGTCAGTGACTATCCAAGGTTTTTGCCAAGATTGTGGAAAAGAGCATCTTTTACGAGATTGCCCAAAGAACCCCAATAATATGCCAAAAATCACTCCGATCAATGTGATTGGTTTGGTTGTAGATTCCTCAGGAAGCGTCACTTCCACTGCACCAGTGCAGGTAGTCACTAGAGCTCAGGCATTGCAGCAAAACCAAGAGACAAACCAGGATAAGAACTCAGAGGCTAGTGAAACCGAGAGCATAACAAAGAAAAGGACTAGAGCATGGAAAGATAGTCGGGAAAGAATGAAAAGACAATGGGCTAAAAAGATGAGTGAACTTGAGGAAAGCATAAGAGAAACCAAAGCGAGGATAACTGAACTCACAGCTCAAACTCCCTCTCACATCACCCCGCCTCCACCACTCCCATCTCCATCCGACTCACCACCTTCCCCACCGCCTCATCAAATCCCACCACCCCCTAGAGTAGGATCAGTCCTAGCAGATCCCACTCCTGAAGACCTAAACATGATGCTTAAAGCATA